>CAKJTW010000170.1:0-600000 GCA_917880005.1 Nanger dama
CTCAACTATTTGTAAGGCCTCCTCAGACAGCCATTTTTGCCTTTTTACAGTTCTTTTTCTTAGGGATAGTCTTGATCACTGCCTTCTGTAGACTGTCATGAACCTCCGTCCATAGTTCTTCAGGCTCTCTCTCTATCAGATCTAATCCCTTGAACTGATTTGTCACTTTCACTGTATAATCGTAAGGGATTTGATTTAGCTCATACCTGAATGGTCTAGTGGTTTTCCCTACTTTATTCAATTTAAGACTAAATTTGGCAATAAGATGTTCATGATCTGAGCCACAGTCAGCTCCTGGTCTTGTTTTTGCTGACTGTATAGAGCTTCTCCATCTTTCGCTGCAAAGAATATAATCAATCTGATTTTGGTGTTGACCATTTGCTGATGTCCATGTGTAGAGTCTTCTCTTATGTTGTTGGAAGAGGGTGTTTGCTATGACCAGTGCGGTTTCTTGGCAAAACTCTGTTAGCCTTTGGCTGCTTCATTTTGTACTCCAAAGCCAAATACGCCTGTTACTCCAGATATCCCTTGACTTTCTGTTTCTGCATTCCAGTCCCCTATGATGGAAAGGACATTTTCTGGGGGTGTTAGTTCTAGAAGGTCTTGTAGGTCTTCATAGAACTGTTCAGCTTTGGCTTCTTCAGTGTTACTGGGTAGAGCATGGACTTGCATTACTGTGATATTGAGTGGTTTGCCTTGGAAACAGAGATCATTCTGTTGTTTTTGAGACTGCATCCAAGTACTGCATTTCGGACTCTTTTGTTGACTGTGATGGCTACTCCATTTCTTCTAAGGGATTCTTGCCCACAGTAGTAGACATAATGGTCCCTCTGAATTAAATGGTTCTCTGAGCAAATTTGGAAAACTCAACAGTGGTCACAGGACTGGAAAAGGTCTGTTTTCATTTCAATCCCAAAGAAAAGCAATGCCAAAGAATGTTCAAACTACTGTACAATCGCACTCATCTCACACGCTAGTAAATTAATGCTTAAAATTCTCCAAACCAGGCTTCAACAATACATGAACCATGAACTTCCAAATGTTCAAACTGGATTTAGAAAAGGCAGAGGAACCAGAGATCAAATCGCCAACATCCATTGGATTATCAAAAAAGCAAAAGAGTTCAAGAAAGACATCTACTTCTGCTTTATTGACTATGCCAAAGCCTTTGACTGTGTGGATCACAATTGTGGAAAATTCTTCAAGAGATGGGAATACCAGACCATACCAGTTAGAACTGGACATGGAACAATACACTAGTTCCAAATTGGGAAAAGAGTAGGTCAAGGCTGTACATTGTCACCCTGCTTATTTAACTTATATGCAGAGTACATCATGTGAAATGCCATGCTGGATGTTCCTTCTTCTCTACTAACATTGTTTCTGAAGTTTGGGAACATGCTGAAATAAAATTTACATTTTAAGGTTAGACAAAATTTAAACATAAGATTCTGTTTGGGCCTCCTTTCTACCCTTTACAGTGCAGTGTACATCTGTGTCATAGGCTATAGCCCACCAAGTTCCTCTGTCCATGGGCATTCTCCAGGCAAGCATACTGGACTGGGTTGCCATGCCCTCCTCCAGGGGATGTTCCCAGCCCAGAGACTGAATCCAGGTTTCCAGCATTGCAGGCAGATTCTTTACTGTCTGAGCCACCAAGGGAGCCCATATATTAAGCAGACCTCCTCAAAGGTGGGAGCGCCTGCTCGACTGTACAGATAAACCTTCCTTTCTTCTGATGCCAGCAGTGGAACACCTGCAAAGGTTAGTAATCTTTCCAGGTTTGTAGGGTGGTCATGGTGACTTGCTGTTCATTTTGAACATGATTACCTGGCAAGAATACACAGAAGAACTGTACAAAAAAGATCTTCATGACCCTTTTAATCACGATGGTGTGATCACACACCTAGAGCCAGACATACTGGAATGTGAAGTCAAGCGGGCCTTAGAAACCATCACTACAAACAAAGCTACTGAAGGTGATAAGATTCCATTTGAGCTATTTCAAATCCTAAAAGATGATGCTGTGAAAGTGCTGCACTCAATATGCCAGCAAATTTGGAAAACTCAGCAGCGGCCACAGGACTGGAAAAGGTCAGTTTTCATTCCGATTCCAAAGAAAGGCAATGCCAAAGAATGCTCAAACTACTGCACAATTGCACTCATCTCACACGCTAGTAAAGTGATTCTTAAAATTCTCCAAGCCAGGCTTCAGCAATATGAACCATGAACTTCCAGATGTTCAAGCTGGTTTTAGAAAAGGCAGAGGAACCAGGAATGAAATTGCCAACATCTGCTGGATCATGGAAAAAGCAAGAGAGTTCCAGAAAAACATCTATTTCTGCTTTATTGACTATGCCAAAGCCTTTGACTATGTGGATCACAATAAACTGTGGAAAATTTTGAAAGAGCTGGGAATACCAGACCATCTGACCTGCCTCTTGAAAAACCTGTATGCAGGTCAGGAAGCAACAGTTAGAACTGGACATAGAATAACAGACAGGTTCTAAATAGAAAAAGGAGTATGTCAAGGCTGTATATTGTCACCCTGCTTATTTAACTTATATGCAGAGTACATCATGAGAAACACTGGACTGGAAGAAGCACAAGCTGGAATCAAGAGAAATATCAATAACCTCAGATATGCAGATGACACCACCCTTATGGCAGAAAGTGATGAAGAACTAAAGACCATCTTGATGAAAGTGAAAGAGGAGAGTGAAAAAGTTGGCTTAAAGCTCAACATTCAGAAAACGAAGATCATGGCATCCGGTCCCATCACTTCATGGCAAATAGATGGGGAAACAGTGGAAACAGTGAGAGACTTTATTTTTCTGGGCTCCAAAATCACTGCAGATGGTGATTGCAGCCATGAAATTAAAAGACGCTTACTCCTTGGAAGGAAAGTTATGACCAACCTAGATAGCATATTAAAGAGCAGAGACATTACTTTGCTGACAAAAGTCTGTCTAGTCAAGGGTATGGTTTTTCCAGTAGTCATGTATGGATGTGAGAGTTGGAGTATAAAAAAAAAGCTGAGTGCCGAAGAATTGATGCTTTTGAACTGTGGTGTTGGAGAAGACTCTTGAGGGTTCCTTGGACTGCAAGGAGAGCCAACCAGTCCATCCTAAAGGAGATCAGTCCTGGGTGTTCACTGGAAGTCTGATGTTGAAGCTGAAACTCCACTAGTTTGGCCACCTGATGTGAAGTGCTGACTCATTTGAAAAGACCCTGATGCTGGGAAGGCAGGAGGAGAAGGGAACGACAGAGGATGAGATGGTTAGATGGCATTACCAACTCAATGGACGTGAGTCTGAGTGGGCTCCAGGAGCTGGTGATGGACAGGGAGGCCTGGCGTGCGGCAGTTCATGGGGTCACAGAGTCGGGCACAGCTGAGCAACTGAACTGAACTGAACTGAACTGAACCTGGACTGTGTGTCTCTGGTGTACTTTATGTAAAATATCAGTCTGTCATTTTTATGTATGACTCTTTGTCTTGAAAGTGTATTTGACTGTGTCTTTTGCTTCTAAAAGGTGTAACAGTTTTCAGAGGTTTCTGCGAAGCTGCTTCCCAGGTTATAGTCCTCAACTTCAAAATTCTCAATTTTTCCTTCTTAGCTTAATTGTTCATTGAATTTTCATCAACAGATACATACATTAGGGTGTATAAGGTCCAAGGCAAATAATGTTTTGCAGGGCTATTATTTATGCGAACAGTTTGAATCAGCCCCCTAGTAAGACCTAATCATTCTCCAGACCACTTTTCTAGAGCCTGGGTCCAGCCAGGTGACCCTAGGGAATCTCCAGAGGCAGAAGTCCCAGAGTTCCTGGGGCATCTGCTTTGTACCCTGCAGGGTGCTCTGAAGGAAAGAAATGGAACAGAACATCATATGTCCTGCCAGGACCTGGAGCATGCCACCCAGAAGGCACAGCCAGCCTTCTAGAATTCTAGGCATAGGAAAAGAACTTGGAAAATCCCAAGGAATGTATTATGGGTATATTATGCCATCTCTGTCTTCTTTTTCTTTATCCTTCTCTTTCATCCTTAGGTCACTGGACTAAATCTCACAAAGATCATAACAGAACACATTTGACTGATGCCATGTAATGTCACCCTCAAAACCTTTTTTTTTTTTTTTTGCCAAAAATCAGTAATAAATCTGTCCCAGCATAAAGCCCAGCAGTCTTGAGTTTTTCCATCTCACATAGTGCAGGTTAGCATAACCCTGTTACTCACCTGTGGTGTTGGAGAGCTGGAGCATGGCACTCCATTGCCTAGGTATTGGCTATCAGTTTCTCAACTGTTTTTTTTTTTAATGTAACAGTTTTATTGATATATATTCATATAGCATAAAATTGACTCATTTAAAGTGCATGCTTCAATAGTTTTTGCTCAATTGTGTCTGACTCTTTGAGATCCTATGGACTCTAGCCTGCCAGGCTCCTTTGGCCATGAAATTCTCCAGGCAAGAATACTGGAGTGAGTTGCCATTTCCTCTCCAGGGGATCTTCCTGACCCAGGGATTGAACCCAGGACTCCTGCACTGCAGGCAGAGTCTTTACTGTCTGACCCACCAGGGAGGCCCTTAAGTGTATCACAGAGTCGTGCAGTCATTATCACAATCAACTCAGAACACTTTCATCACCAAAAGAAACTCTGTGTCAGATGTAAAGAACAGATTTTTGGACGCTGTGGGAGAAGGCGAGGGTGGGATGATTTGAAGGAATGTGAAATAGATTGCCACTCCAGGTCCTGTGGATGAGGCAGGTGCTCAGGGCTGGTGCACTGGGATGACCCCGAGGGATGGGATGGAGAGGGAGGTGGGAGGGGGTTCAGGATGGGGGACACATGTACACCCATGGCTGATTCATGTCAACGTATGGCAAAAACCGCTACAATATTGTAAAGTAATTAGCCTCCAATTCAAATAAATTCATTCATTAAAAAAAAAAGCAACAACTCTGTGTCTCCTAATCATCACTTCCTAATCCCTCTCCCCTTAGACCTTTCCACTCTTCTGTTTTCTGTTTTTATAGATTAGCCTGTTCTGGACAGTTTATATAGTACAATATGTAGAGTAGGAGGGGGGACTTTCCATGTCATTATCTGCAAAGGAGACCAGGTATTACTAGCTAGTAAGCCAGCTCTTTCCTGATCAGTGAGAGCGCTGTCCCAGGCAAAGCCCAGTGTGCATCAGGAGAGGCCTATTTCCTTGCATGGAGAAGTGCTAAGGAAAGAATTAGCTAGATGGAGGCAGAGCAGCCATCCGAGTAGTAAAGGTATGTTTTAGTGCTTGTTACTGAAAAATCCTGTATTTTGTTCTGGAAAGGACTTACCTCTGCCACTAGTCTGTGTATCAGGTAGGCCAGGTTCCCTACTGACTCAGTGTGTGTCCTATGTTTGTGGGGGAGTCCACACCTCCGGCTTGCATCTGCTTTGCAGGGCACCTTGCTACCTCTGCCACCCTCACAGGCTGTGCCCAGTCTGCAGGAAGGAGCAGGCAGTGCACAGTTACCCGTGAAGCCCCATCTTCCTTCACCATGATGACATTCTCTTTCCTGAGCACCCATCTGAGCTGAGCTGCGGACGAGCTCCTGCCCCGTTGTTCTCAGAATTCCCCCACATTACATTGTTCTCAGAATCCTACCACATCTGCAACTGAGGCTTTGTTCCTGGGCTCAGTGGTTGCATGTGCCCCTCAGAGAGTAGAGGAAGATACACTCCTTGCAAGTAGACTACGCTGGGGCTGCCTGCATGTCCCCAGACCTCAGAGATAGCTGCACCCCACAGGGATCTCCTGAGTTAAACTTTCTGTCTCACATTTTGGAGCTGTCCAGAAGAGCTAGTGCTCAGAGTCTGCTGCCACTTCATCGGTGTCTCCTGCTCTTTCTCAGCGTTTCCTGTGATCTAACCAACTGCTGGGTTCATCTTTGCCTTCTTATTATCTGTTAGTCTAGAACAACCTAAACCATCCCATTGATTCCTGCTGAGATCTGGAAATAAAATTAGATATTTTGGATAGTCATGATAGATTTTGATCCAATGTAGAAAGAGAGTTCTGAAGCTGCCCATTTTGGCTCAAAGACTTTCAGGGGTCACCATGCTCTCACTGGTGCCAGCCACTGAATGGCCCCTGCTAGGACTCCTGTGAGAGTGGTGGCCCTGTCCTCAGCACTCACAGACGCTGTCACGGAGGACTGCTGCTGAGAGCGGCCAAGGGACAGGAGCCCCCAGGCCACCACCACTTCTTTCTGCAAATGCTTGCAAAACCCAAGATGGGTTACAATATAAATTGTTTCTGGTTTTTACAGCTATCATGTAAGCATTAACATCCAGCGTACATTTTAAAATTTGGCACAAGCTTTAAATCTATTGATTCATCTATGATTACACACACACAATTTGGGTCAGGATCTCCTAACTCTCCTTTTTCATATTTTAATTGACACCTAGCTTTTCTTTGATCATCATTTTCCAATTATAAATTGAGTTCCAGAAAGAAAGAAATTATACAAATAACATCAAAATACACTGGCAAAAAAAAAAAAAAAGACTGCAGGTAAAGAATCTGCCTGCCATGCGGGGGACCTGGGTTTGACCCTTGGGTTGGGAAGATTCGCCTGGAGAAGGGAAAGGCTACCCACACCAGTATTCTGGCCTGGAAAATTCCACGGACTGTTCAGTTCGTGGGGTCACAGAATCAGACGCACTGAGCAACTTTGACTTTCACTTTCACAGGAAATAGCAAACACCAGCAATGACGGTTGGAGAAGGCAATGGCACCCCACTCCAGTACTCTTCCCTGGAAAATCTCATGGAGGGAGGAGCCTGGTGGGCTGCAGTCCATGGGGTCACTAGGAGTTGGACATGACTGAGTGACTTCACTTTCAATTTTCACTTTCATGCCTTGGAGAAGGAAATGGCAACCCACTCCAATGTTCTTATCTGGAGAATCCCAGGGAAGGGGGAGCCTGGTGGGCTGCCGTCTATGGGGTTGCACAGAGTCGGACACGACTGAAGCAGCATAGCAGCAGCAGCAGCAGCAGCAGCAGCAGCGAGGGTAGAGCTCTTTGCAGTGCTCACACACACACTGTGTTGCTTTGAATGCTCTAAGTCCCTGAATGAAGCATAGGCTTGTAGCAACAGGTTGCTGAAGGCAAAAGTTTTCAAAAGTTAGGTCTCAGAATTGCTTTACACCCTTAATTTGTCAATTATAATTAACAATTTGTTATCAATTCAGTTCTGTCACTCAGTCGTGTCTGACTCTTTGTGACCCCATGAACCACAGCACGCCAGGCCTCTCTGTCCATCACCAACTCCTGCAGTCCACCCAAACCCATGTCCATTGAGTCGGTGATGCTATCTAACCGTCTCATCCTTTGTCGTCCCCTTCTCCTCCTGCCCTCAATCTTTCCCAGCATCAGGGTCTTTTCAGATGAGTCAGCTCTTCACATCCGTTGGCCAAAGTATTGGAGTTTCAGCTTCAAAATCAGTCCTACCAATGAACACCCAGGACTGATCTTTAGGATGGACTTGCAGTCCAAGGGACTCTCAAGAGTCTTCTCCAACACCGCAGTTCAAAAGCATCAATTCTTCGGCGCTCAACTTTCTTTATAGTCCAACTCTCACATATTATGTTAATATATTTGTCAACATATTAATATAAATTAGATGCTAAACTTTAACATAAACAACATATTTTTATGCAGGGTAACTACTTTCAAAACCAAAATAATATGCATGAGAAAAGGGGTATTGTTTAATTTTTTTGCAAATCTTTAAGGTCCATCTAGTCAAGGCTATGGTTTTTCCTGTTGTCATGTGTGGATGTGAGAGTTGGACTGTGAAGAAGGCTGAGCACTGAAGAATTGATGCTTTTGAACTGTGGTGTTGGAGAAGACTCTTGAGAGTCCCTTGAACTGCAAGGAGATCCAACCAGTCCATTCTAAAGGAGATCAGCCCTGGGATTTCTTTGGAAGGAATGATGCTCAAGCTGAAACTCCAGTACTTTGGCCACCTCATGCAAAGAGTTGACTCATTGGAAAAGACCCTGATGCTGGGAGGGATTGGGGGCAGGAGGAGAAGGGGATGACAGAGGATGAGATGGCTGGATGGGATCATGGACTTGATGGACGTGAGTCTGAGTGAACTCTGGGAGTTGGTGATGAACAGGGAGGCCTGGTGTGCTTCATGGGGTCTCAAAGAGTCTGACATGACTGAGCGACTGAACTGAACTGAACTGAACTGATACCTGACTGCTTCTTATTTAATCTGCTGTGACATCATGTATAATGTTGCTTCCATACAGTACCAAAGAGAGAGAGTAGTGAGCGGGTACTTCTCTCACACCTGTCTCCAGCAGTCTGCACAGGCTCACTAGTGCTCAGTGTCCTGTGCATAGGTATGCAGAATATCACTACCAGAACACCCATTACCACTGCTTCGGGGACAGCTGCAATTGGCTATCTAGCTTACAAAAGATTTTATGTTAAAGATCATTGCAGCATATCTATGGAAACCTTTCATAACCAGAAAAACAACTCCAGTGTGTACTGCTGTTGATGGAGGTCCAAGAAGTTTACATTATGTAATGGATTTCACACAAAACACAACAAAAATGAGGCAGGCTGCGACCTGGGACCCTTTGCTACAGGGCCTGCACCAGGATACTCCTCTCCTCCAGCAATGAAATACAAAGAAACTGGAAGGGACTAAAACCAATTATGTGCATATGCAGTTTGCGCAAATTATGGACAAAAGATACAAAAAGACCAAAAAGTCCAACTGCCACTTCTGAAGAGCTGGGAGCAAAAACAGTATATTGCGCATGCCCCCTGTATACAATGCCACCAGAGGAGTGGACAAAACACCTAAGCCCTCCCTCTAGCCCAACCCCTGACAGATTCCTACTCTAGCCCTGTATTAAGGAACCAACTCACTCCCACACCCTCAGCAAGCAAGCAAGGGAACCTGTTACTTATTCTCATTCCCTTTTCCCTACAGCAGGGGCCCATCCTCACCTGAATTTCTTGACTGGCCTCTGGTCAATTTCTATTGATCTGGGAAAGCCAAGAACCCTGGTCAGTATCAAAAGACTGGAGACAATGCCGAACCTCTGATCACTAAGAAATAGGATATCTAAATGGACAGTTTTGAGGCTGCAAATCTATTTGTCATGATACTTAACTGTTTAATTAGAATGACTACCTCTTCTGTCTAACACACTTCCCTGTGTTTTAGACATGCAAAACTGCAGTGTTCATAGCCACGTCATTTACCTTACTTGTTGAACCATCTTGGTGAACATTCTTTTAAATTAAAAAAAAAAAGGGGGAAAACAGAGAAACCCGCCTCATGGCCTGTGGATTATTCTGGTCTTGTAAGGATCTGATTCTTTACAGTTAAAACAATGACATTAAGATATGAAAGTGAAAGTGTCAGTAGCTCAGTCATGTCCCACTCTTTGCGACCCCATTGACTGTAGCCTATCAGGCTCTGCTGCTGCTGCTGCTGTCACTTCAGTCGATCCGACTCTGTGCGACCCCTAGACGGCAGCCCACCGGGCTCCCCGTCCCTGGGATTCTCCAGGCAAGAACACTGGAGTGGGTTGCCATTTCCTTCCCCAATCTATCAGGCTCTAGTTTACATTAAAGTTACTATGCTGAATTATCCTTAAAAAAAAACAAAAACCCAAAAGCTAGTTTGGGCCTCACAGCCCCCTAAAGGGTCTGATCACACTATAAGAACTGCCTGCTTAAGGGATCAAATTTGTCTTAAATCAGGGTTGTATAGCATACATAGGGCTTGTATATCTCTTGCAGCTGCAAGGAACCATCTCATGTATCAAAAGAGACAGGAGGTAAAGCAAACCCCTTCCCTATACCCTTGAGCTAGCTTGTTTCTTTCCCTGGCTAACAACTTGGGACAGGACGTAGGGACAAAGCGTAAGGAAATCTCAGAGGGGATTGCAATGTAAGACAAAGGGCATTCGCTGGTCTGCCTTGTGGGCTTCCTCTTGCACCACCTAAAGGAAAGTCCTTTTAATGGGAGCCTGGGCAGCTCTGGCAAGCGTAACTGGGGCCAGAGGACTCCCCGGTGGCTGAGGAGGGTGAGCAAGTCTAGACCCTGTCAGATGACAAACGTGTGAATAATAAACATCACAAAAAGAGAAACAATAAATCAAAAGCAAAGCCTCAGGCCTTCATGTGTCCTCAACATATGTTCTTTCACCTGGCCACTGCCGACATGCATGCCTTCTGGAGGTTTCTCAGCTATGCATCCCTACTCACTCCCTCAGGAAAACCTGATCCCACAGGAGGAAGTCTCACTCCCTGGGCCCTTTCAGGGTTTCCAGCCTTAAGTGGTGCCCTAGTTTTCAGTCAGGTGAACACAGAGATGCCCCTCTCCCAGTTAGATTCTGCTGAAAGAAAGGAAACATCACTTGCCAACTGCCCTTACCACTCCTGGGATTTGTTTTGGATGGGTATTTAGTTAATCCTTGTACTGACCATCTCAAGTACACAGAAGGGATGGGAAGCATGCCCTCCCTAAGAATTTGGTTTGGCCTAAAATAATTAAAACGTCTGTAATTTCCAGGCACTGGCCAAGTCTTTGTTACTAAAGAGTGTCCAGCAGAGGAGGGTGGTCCTGAGGTTTGAAAGGTCAGAATAGATCTCCATGCCTCTTGCATTAAGAAACCTCTTGGAGACGGGAGGTGAGCAAAGGAGACTGTCATTTCTTGAAAAACAGTGTAAATGAAATCTCCACTGAAGACAGGAACCTGAAGGTTGAACAATGTTTAGGAAAATTTGCCAAATCCTTTCATTAGGTTTAGATTTTTGGTCTTCGAAAATATTGGTTGTCCTTAGGACAAGTTTGTGTACCTGCCAATAGTTATCCATGATTATCACCAAGATTTTAAGAAGGAGAAAAACTATCTTTACCTCACACCAGGTGGTGAACAAAATGTCGCCTTGCCATTGCAGCAAACAAGGGATGTTTTGATCATAGAGCCATCACCCACTGTGGTTGCCCCCAGTAGGGCACCCTGAGGGGATTCATGATGAAGAAAAAAACGATATTGCAACCCCAGATAGGTAAGATGCAGATCAAAGGAATAATGTCAATGAGCGCCTGGACTCTTGCATCTTAGAAGGGCACTAAAATCATTAATTTGTGAAGTCAGGAGTTTTTGTGTGTGTGTGCTTAGCAGTAACTTTTTGATATTCAACTATAGGTTTGTTTGTTTTTTTTTTTCCCAGCAAACTCCTATGTATCCTGGCTCCTCCTTTTCCTCTTTGGAACAGTTCCTCGGAACTATCTGAGAGGCTGCCATCACAGGCTATATAGTCCTCAGTACGGCCATGGAATAAAATTTAATTTTCAAACTTCAGACTGGGTTTTTTTTTTTTTTCAGTCAACAAGGGGTAGAGAGAGGGCAAAGGTCACTAGGCCTAACACACCAAAGCCAGCAGTCGATGTTTCTGCTGCACATACCTGTGGCGTCAGGGTCTAAATAACTCAGGCTTTGGGAAACATCTGCTGTGTGTAATTTTGTCTAGTAAAGTCCATGAAGTGGGAGAGGGATGGCTCCTAAGACAGATGAGTCTCACCAGTTAGGGGACTGAATTTCCTACATGAGTTTGAGCAAGCTCTGGGAGATGGCAAAGGACAGGGAAGCCTGGCCTGCTGCAATCCACGGGGTCTAAAACAGTCAAACACGACTGAGTGACTGAATAACGCAAAAAGGTATCACAATTCAGGAGTAGTTAGAAAATGTCCTCATTGAGGTTGAGAGAAAGATGGACACTGGGACAAAGAAATGAAGCAGGGAAGTGGAGTGGGCCTTCAAGCCATCCTGGTGTATCAGTTCTGTTTCCTTGAACACTGACGATACATGTTTATGCTGAGTAACACCTTTACAGTGATTTTCTCCTACAGTGGAGTTTTCCATGATCATCCTAAGGGGAGAGGCTGGTTAACCTGTTTATCATAGTACAGTTCAGGGGAGACACCTGGACAGGCAGGAGTGGGAAGCCAGGCTACAGAGGCAGAATAGAGCCTTTATTGTGGTAGATGCTGTTTTCCTCTATTATGTCACTTTTGATGTATTAATGTACACCTTTTTTAGTCTCAGAAGAGTATTCATATCATGCTAAGCTACGCTTACTTTTCTCACTAACTTGGAATCTCCAGGGCAGAAATTCTCTTTTGTCATCACCTAGTACCATCCGGCAATTCAATCATGTTTAAATGGATACAAAAATTAAAAAACGAAATAATGGAAAACTATATTTCCCTCGAGGAGAAATCATGACATCTATAACATCTATTTAGCTTCAAATAATTAAGGAAACAACAGGAAGAAAAAAAGAGAACCAGTGAAGACTGTTAACTGTGTTATGATCATACAACTGCAGATTTACTTGCTCGTGTCCTTTATTACACACGTTATTGGGCAATTTGACTAATACTGAAGGAACTTGCGGGTCAATGAAATATTTAGGTGATTAAGTATGCTTTCACACTACCTGCTGTTACCTAAGATATTCGTTTATTCAAAACAAAGGTGCTAACGTTAAAAAAAAAAAAAAGAAAGAAAGGCGTTGGCTCCTCCTCCAGACCCCCCAACGGCGGGATGACAGGGAGGGACCGCGCCCTCCCCGGAGACGCTGTCCTCGCGGCGCCGCCGGCCGGCTGGAGCCGCCTCCTCGGAGGGGACCCCGTACCGCGGAGCCTTGGTGACTGCAAGGCGCCGCAGCCTTCCCGAGCGCCCATCGCCAGACGGGTCGGGGCGGGACCGGGCGCCGGCCACAGCCACGTGGATGCGCGGCGCGGCGCGTCCGCCGCTTTCCTAGCAATTACCGCCGCCCGCCGTGGCCGGGCCGAGCGCCTCCGAGGAGGCTTGTCCCCGCTCGCTCGCCGTACCGCGCGGCCCCGCGGAGGGCAGGGCGCGCGGCCGACATGGGCGAGACCATGTCCCGGAGGCTCAAGTTGCAGCTGGGCGGGGACGCGGATATGGAAGATCAGGCGTTCCCCAACCCTTTCCCGGACTACGAGGCCGCCGCCGAGAGGCAGGCCGAAGAACCGCCATGTTCTCGCACCCCGCTCTCCCCCGAGGAGCTCGGCCTCCCTTTCCACAGCGACGGGAAGGTGAGTCGGCGCTAGGCCGCTAAGCCCGGGCAGCACCGGGCCCGGAGGGGAGGGGCAGGGGCGCCAGCGGTGGGAGAGTCCAACTGCCGCCCCCTCGTCGGCCGACGTCACCCGCCGGCGCCGCGGCGACGTCACGCTCTCGCGTCGCCTGGGTCACGGCCTGACCCGGGGGCCTGAGAGGCTCAGCCTGAGGGGCGGGCAGGGGCCGCGCGGCCCTGGGAGGCTGTGAACCTCTGTGCTATCGGTCTCTTTCCTCGTGGTCGGCGCCTCCTGACTCCTGCTGCCAGTCCGCTAAAAAATAGTTACAACCTGAAAGGAGTGTTTTATTTGATGGCAATGTTTAGGACTTCAAGCCAGGGAGACAGCGAGTCGTGTAGCCCCGAGAAACTGCCGGAGAAGGCCGGAGAGGGAGTTAGGATATATTAGTTGGAACAAGGCTCCAGGCAGTTTGCACATCAAAGTTTATTGTTAATTAAAGAAAATGGATAATCTCAAATTAAGGAATTTACTGTGAACGGGAAGATGCAGGAATGTGGGGTTTTGAAGTCTTTCCTGTCCTGTGCATCTCAGCTATCTGAGGCCAGCATCCTGGTTTTTTTGATTTCTCACATGCCTCCGATCTCCTCAGCACTGAGGCGGAGGGTCGGGGAGTGGTTGCATCTGCTGAATAGCAAGCATTGTTTTCTGTTTTGGGAGCCCTCATTCATATTTGGAAGCCCCAAAACGCTGATGGCTGGACATGCTTTTACTGATGTGGTAGGAAATGTTTCTTTCACAGTCCCTCTCCATGGCTGGAAATTCAACCATATGTGAGAGACTTCTCATGACTTTTTTTTTTTTGTCCCGCCGCTCTGGAAGGATGTATGAGATCAGACGAAAGTTGTTGATATGTCGCTCCAGGTGTTAACTTCTGGATTAGGCCCATTGATAGATAATAGAAGATTCACTGGATCCTCTACCTTCTAACCTATTAGGATTCAGGAGATATTTCCTTTGTTGCATCTTCCCATACCTAGAATACATTGTTACTGTGTATGAAAGCATACAGATCTCTTTTTTTTTTTTAAATCAGTTGCTTTAAGTCACTGTTAAATTTGTTGGAGGCCTGGCTACACGTCTAAGAGAGGGCAGTCTTATAAAATAGACATAAGCAATTTGGCTAGTAACCTTGACAAAGTCGGTGTAGCAGAGAGACAAAAGCATAAACAATTTGGAAACAACAAATTAAAACATTTATTAGTTTAATGAGTTGTAATCCAGTTGCAATAACCATTTAGTCCATAGGAGATCCAGCTGGAGAAGCCAGATCTTGGCAGGATCAGGCAGAGAGAAAAAGGTAAATGTTTTATCTTTGTTTACAAAGGCATACTTTATCAACCTGTTGTAGGTCACAGCATAAGAGAAAAAATTTTACTGGAAAACAGATTCAAGTTAGTATGTTTTCTAAAGTCAAAGATGTAAATCATAATTCATTAGTTCATTTAGTTTCATGTAGTTGATTCCTATTGATCTGCATGAAGTAATCAGGTTTTCCATTAGTTTGTAACTTGTTACCCAGTTTAGTGGCAGATGGTGACTGTAGCCATGAAATTAAAAGATGCTTACTCCTTGGAAGGAAAGTTAAGACCAACCTAGATAGCATGTTGAAAAGCAGAGACATTACTTTGCCAACAAAGGTCCGTCTAGTCAAAGCTATGGTTTTTCCAGTGGTCATGTATGGATGTGAGAGTTGGACTGAAGAAATCTGAGCGCCGAAGAATTGATGCTTTTGAACTGTGGTCCTGGAGAAGACTCTTGAGAGTCCCTTGGTCTGTAAGGAGATCCAACCAGTCCATCCTAAGGGAGATTAGTCCTGGGTGCTCATTGGAAGAACTGATGCTAAAGCTGAAACTCCAGTACTTTGGCCACTTCATGCGAAGAGTTGACTCATTGGAAAAGACCCTGATGCTGGGAGGGATTGGGGGCAGGAGGAGAAGGGGATGGCAGAGGATGAGATGGCTGAATGGCATCACTGACTTTATGGACATGAGTTTGAGTAGACTCCGGGAGTTGGTGATGGACAGGGAGGCCTGGCATGCTGCGATTCATGGGGTAGCAAAGAGTCGGACACGACTGAGCGACTGAACTGAACTTAGCTTAGTGGTTTTAAGGCTATCAGAAACACATTTATTTGTTTCAAAGTTCTTTTATGAGTTTCTTGAAAATCTTCATTTTGTAAAGGCAGTATACAATTATAATAGTTCTTAAGGACAAAACTTAAAATAGCATAAAGATTTGAGTACAGTGTAATTAGGAAATTTGGATATGTTAGTATAACCACTAGAATTATGACTGGTAGCATTATATCAGGACGTATCAGATGTTAAGGATTTCATATAAAATTTGGAATATCTGTATTAATGATGTTTATCCATACATTATAACCTAAAGTTCGCCTTCAATCATTTGGCAATGCTTTTGAATTAAAAATACCAAATTTAATTTAACATTTGTCTCTGAGATGTTTTGGAGATGTTTCTTCGAAGCATCTATTTCTGAGTCAGCTGGAAGCTAAAACAGCTTAGATTTTGATATTTGAGAATTTTGTTAGAAATATAAAGAATGTTTTAAAACACAGTATCATAGGTCACTGAAAGAATACTTATTCAACCAAAATCTTAAAACAATTAAAGGAAAACAAATAGAGATCACTTAAGGTTGCAGAAACTCACACAATTTATTATTAAAAGGAGCACTTTTCCAGGAGCACTTCTCCAGAAATCAAGTTCCACTCCTGCACTAGCTTACTTAACAAAATCCATTTAGTCAACTTTAATCTAAATTTAGGTAATCCTGAATATGGATAAAACCTTTTCCTTTTTCTTTCTAAAATCTCTCAACACTTTCTGTATTCAGCCTGTCTCTCATTTTCCATCTAAATAAAATTAACTGGCTCATACTTTCTTTTTCCTCAATAAAATGTAGTTTCATTTTTGTATCTTCTTTCTGAAAACATGCATTCCATTTCTTACTGTATACTGAAAGTTACTGTATCATTTCTCATAGCTTTTTAATTCCATGTTTAAATTAGAATCTTCAACTCTTAAAACCTTAATTTTAGTAAAGTTAAGAAGTAAGCAGTTATGAACTGTCTTACATTGGCATTCTGTAGATTGGTATATAAACACCAGTGATAATTTCTAAAAACATTTGTTTGCCTATAGAGAACATCTCAGGTGATACCAAACATTTTCATTAATATTCCTGAAGTTTTTCTACTTAGTAATTGATGTCTCAGTATCTTTTAGCTATTTAATAAATTTTCATCACATCAGTTCACATAGCTCCAGAATTTTTAAGTTTTCAAATATCTGGAAAGATCATTTTAAGTAGTCACTTCTAAAAGATAAGAGTTTTAACTCTAAAGCTCTTATTTACATTCAAGTTTCATTATATCAAGTTATTTTCTTGCAAGAGATCCAGTAAAGTCTTATTTATTAAACCTAGGTAAAATAATCTTAACAGCATGCCTTATTTTAATTAATTAACAAACTTAAACCTTAATATCAGGTATCAATTTAATATTGACTATTTCTCAGTTCATGTGAACCTGAAAGTCATCATGGCCAGTTTCTTTAAAAGTAAGAGCTTTTTATGAAGATTGCTGCTACTGCTAAGTCGCTTCAGTCATGTCCGACTCTGTGTGAGCCCATAGACAGCAGCCCACCAGGCTCCCCTGTCCCTGAGATTCTCCAGGCAAGAACACTGGAGTGGGTTGCCATTTCCTTCTCCAGTGCATGGAAGTGAAAAATGAAAGGGAAGTCGCTTAGTCGTGTCCGACTGTTTGCGACCCCATGGACTGCAGCCCACCAGGATCCTCTGTCCATGGGATTTTTCAGGCAAGAATATTGGGGTGGGCTGCCACAGACTTCTTTTAAAATCAAATTCTAATTATACTTTTTTAGAAGTAGAGATATTTTATATGTATAATATGGACACAGATATAAACAGGCAAACTCGAGATCTTGTTGCAGGAATGGGGCTTGAAAGTGGGCTCCTGTCTAACACTCAGAAATGTCCGAGGAGACACATTTGCTGACAAAGCAAGGGATTTTACTGGGAAGGGGCACCCAGGCGGAGAGCCGTAGGGTAGGGGGAACCCAGGAGACCTGCTCTGCCACTTGGCTTGGAAGTCTCTGGTTTTATGTTGATGGGATTAATTTTCCGGTTGTCATTGCTCAGCCAAGATGGATGCCAGAGAGGAGGATTCTGGGAGGTGGTCAGCGGCATAGTGTCTCTTTTGGCCTTTCCCAAGCTCTTTGGGTTGGTAGAGGCTTATTAGTTCCCAGTTCCTTACCAGGACCTCCTGTCTTAAAACAGCTCATGCAAATGTTTACCAGGGTGCCTGGCCAGGGTGGGGGTTTCATTCAGTGTGCTTCCCCTAACAAACAACCGCATGGCTTCATTTAAAAGCTTAACTAAGAGTCAGGTATTACCCTATAAAGTTACTAGTTTACAAACAGTTGGAATACGTTAAAGTTGCCTGCTGACTTAACTAACGCTCACTATCTGCAGGGTAGTGAGGTGGCTGAGGAAACAGTCTCAGCAGCTTGGATTTAAAACTGCCACATTTTTCCCCTTGGGTTCAGATCTTGCCAGTGGCTTCAGCTAATTCAGGTCTTTATGGCCTAAAAAGCTTCTTGATGAAAGTGAAAGAGGAGAGTGAAAAAGTTGGCTTAAAGCTCAACATTCAGAAAACGAAGATCATGGCATCCGGTCCCATCACTTCATGGGAAATAGATGGGGAAACAGTGGAAACAGTGTCAGACTTTATTTTGGGGGCTCCAAAATCACTGCAGATGGTAACTGCAGCCATGAAATTGGAAGACGCTTACTCCTTGGAAGAAAAGTTATAACCAACCTAGATAGTATATTCAAAAACAGAGGCATTACTTTGACGACTAAGGTCTGTCTAGTCAAGGCTATGGTTTTTCCTTTGGTCACGTATGGATGTGAGAGTTGGACTGTGAAGAAGTCTGAGTGCCGAAGAATTGATGCTTTTGAACTGTGGTGTTGGAGAAGACTCTTGAGAGTCCCTTGGACTGCAAGGAGATCCAACCAGTCCACTCTGAAGGAGATCAGCCCTGGGATTTCTTTGGAAGGCATGCTGCTAAAGCTGAAACTGCAGTCCTCTGGCCACCTCATGCAAAGAGTTGACTCACTGGAAAAGACCCTGATGCTGGGAAGGATTGGGGGCAGGAGGAGAAGGGGACAACAGAGGATGAGGTGGCTGGATGGCATCACTGACTCGATGAACGTGAGTCTGAGTGAACTCCGGGAGATGGAGATGGACAGGGAGGCCTGGTGTGCTGCAGTTCATGGGGTCTCAAAGAGTCGGACACGACTGAGCCACTGAACTGAACTGATGGCCTACATATACATTTCTGTTTTTTCAGACATTTGTGAGACAAAAACAGTTTCTTAGTTTCCCAACTTTAGAGTTGAACTTATTATGCTTTCAAAGGTTTGTATAAGGCATTTAGCAAAGACCTTTCTGAGTTTATAAATTAAACAAAAGCAAAATCACTATTTTAATTTTCATTAGCCCTTGCACGTTATTCCCCAGTTTTACTAATTTTGTATGGTTCAGGTAACTGTTGTAGGGAGGAAGCCAATTCTGACTCCATGTTGGAACTGTTTCTTTGACTTGGTTTTCATTGCTTTAATCATACTTAACAGCTTGCCTCAGAGGACATTCCCCGTCTGCTTGACTATCAACTAAAATGCTTTCGTTCAGCTCATAGAGAAATAATCCATCCGTGCCTGCCTGTGAATGGCTAAAAAAAAAAGAGAGAAGAGATTAACACACCCTTTTCCAAAGGCTGGCTCTTCATGGAGATGTTTTGCAAGACTGAAGCCCCTTTTACTTCCTCGCTGACTCTCCCTCTCTGTGTTGCCTTTGACTTTTCTGGCTCTGTAAAAGACCCTGGCAGCCAGACCTCCACAAGATGGCCGTTTTGAGGAGCTAGCCTGCCATCTTCTCAGTCTTCTGCTTTTCCGAATAAAATTTTTTCCTAGCCTCAACACCTCATCTCTTGGATTCATTGGCCTGTCCTGCAGCAAGTAGAGTGAGCTTGGACTGAGTAACAAACTGTTGGTTTCCTCAGTTCTCTATCCCACAGTATAATTAAATGAGAGCTGTAACTGCCTTATATAAAGCCCATTTAATTATACCAATTTATATACTTTTATCTAAATTCTACCAACTTTAATATGTTTAACTTTAGTTTTCATTAGGATCTAAACAGTAAGCTTTGGTCCTAGAGGAGGGGTTTTAGAAGGTTTTTTTTTTCCTTTTCCCTGTCCAATAACCTACTTTTATATATAAAGTTCTGGGATTCCCAGAGTGTGGTTTAAGTCAAGGAGTTCTGGCTCTTTGGCCTAACTGTCCCAAATAATTATTGGTCAGATATCTCTGTAAATTTCTCTAGCCGCTTAAATACATAAGGTAAAACTCTTATAAATAAAACAGACATGATTGGCTGTAAAGAGGGAGATTAGTAGGAGGTCTCTTTTTGGCCCATTTAAACTTCAGTTCAGGTCAGTTCAGTTGCTCAGTCGTGTCCGACTCTTTGCGACTCCATGAACCGCAGCACGCCAGGCCTCCCTGTCCATCACCATCTCCCGGAGTTCACTCAGACTCACGTCCATCGAGTCTGTGATGCCATCCAGCCATCTCATCCTCGGTCCTCCCCTTCTCCTCCTGCCCCCAATCCCTCCCAGCATCAGCATCTTTTCCAATGAGTAAACTCTTCGCATGAGGTGGCCAAAGTACTGCAGTTTCAGCTTCACCATCAGACTTCCAGTGAACACCCAGGACTGATCTTCAGAATGGACTGGTTGGATCTCCTTGCAGTCCAAGGGACTCTCAAGAATCTTCTCCACAGTTCAAAAGCATCAATTCTTCGGCGCTCAGCCTTCTTCACAGTTCAACTCTCACATCCATACATGACCACTGGAAAACCATAGCCTTAATTAGACGGACCTTTGTTGGCAAAGTAAAGTCTCTATATGCTATCTAGGTTGGTTATAACTTTTCTTCCAAGGAGTAAGCGTCTTTTAATTTCATGGCTGCAGTCACCATCTGCAGTGATTTTGGAGCCCAAAATATAAAGTCTGACATTGTTTCTACTGTTTCCCCATCTATTTGCCATAAAGTGATGGGGCCAGATGCCATGATCTTCGTTTTCTGAATGTTGAGCTTTAAGCCAAGTTTTTCACTCTCTATTTTCACTTTCATCAAGAGCCTTTTTAGTTCCTCTTCACTTTCTGCCATAAGGGTGGTGTCATCTGCATATCTGAGGTTATTGATGTTTCTCTTGGCAATCTTGATTCCAGCTTGTGCTTCTTCCAGCCCAGCGTTTCTCATGATGTACTCTGCATATAAGTTAAATAAGCAGGGTGCCAGTATACAGCCTTGACGTATTCCTTTTCCTATTTGGAACCAGTCTGTTGTTCCATGTCCAGTTCTAACTGTTGCTTCCTGACCTGCATACAGGTTTCTCAAGAGGCAAGTCAGGTGGTCTGATATTCCCATCTCTTTCAGAATTTTCCACAGTTTATTGTGATCCACACAGTCAAAGACTTTGGTATAGTCAATAAAGCAAAAATAGATGTTTTTCTGAAACTCTCTTGCTTTTTCCATGATCCAGTGGATGCTGGCCATTTGATCTCTGGTTCCTCTGCCTTTTCTAAAACCAGTTTGAACATCTGGAAGTTCATGGTTCACGTATTGCTGAAGCCTGGCTTGGAGAATTTTGAGCATTACATTACTAGCATGTGAGATGAGTGCAATTGTGTGGTGGTTTGAGCATTCTTTGGCATTGCCTTTCTTGAAAACTGACTTTTTCCAGTCCTTTGGCCACTGCTGAATTTTCCAAATTTGCTGGCATATTGAGTGCAGCACTTTCACAGCATCATCTTTCAGGATTTGAAATAGCTCCTGGAATTCCACCACCTCCACTAGCTTTGTTCCTAGTGATGCTTTCTAAGGCCCACTTGACTTCACATTCCAGGATGTCTGGCTCTAGGTGAGTGATCACACCATCATGATTATCTTGGTCATGAAGATCTTTTTGTACAGTTCTTCTGTGTATTCTTGCCACCTTTTCTTAATATCTTTAGCTTAGAGTTAATACCTTTAGAGCACTTAAAAGTGGTGCTTGATATTGATCCAGCTATTTACAATACCTTGTTACGCATACTTACTAATATTAATACATAGGTAAGTAGTTTGAGTTCAGTTAACAATAGCTACTGCCATTATTATATATCCCATTTTTTGTTACTGTAGCATAAAATATGATAATGAAAAATTTTGTAAAAGTTTATCTTTACTGGAATATAAAAATACTGCATATCCTTTACTTTTTCCTTCTTAGAGAAATGCTTACTCTTTTGCATTTTTCTTCTGAGGAAGATACATCCAAACATGCAGTATTCATATAAGTGTGTTCTCAGGTTGTCAACAGTTCTCAGATTTTCAAATTCCATACTGTGCTTTCTTCACTCTCATCATCTCCACAGTGGGGATACTAACACCCCTCCTGATGGTGGTGAAGGTGAAACAGGATTACCAGATGTTGAGAAGTCAGCTAAACTCTGTCCACAGCTCTGCCAACTCATTCTGTTTCTATCCGGACCACAGCAAAATTGAAGATTGTTGTATATCATTAAATGGATCTCCAGATCTGCATGTTCGAGCTTGAGCCCTCAGCAGGAGGCTTAATGAACTAAACAGAATGTTTAAGCCATGGTTAGGGAGGGCCTAGCCATGTGTTTTTCATTTCTCTTCCCCACTTGACTTTACTCTTTTAGACAGGAATTTTTTCTCATCTGTGCTTGAATTATGGTTATTAAAAAAAAAACTCCACCATTGATATTGAACCTAATACATAATAGTTACTCAGTGAATATTCTTCAATAGAATGAGGAATAAATGTACTGAAATAAAAAAACTTTTATTATTTTATTAGAATTATTTTATATATTATTTACTAGTATCATTTTACTTTTCAAGTTTCTTGTGTATCAAGAATATTATTTGAGTCATGATTTAGGTCCTCTCGACAATCTTCTAAGATAATAAAAGACTGTAATATACTTTATCCTTTTTCCAGGTGAGGCCTATACTCTGTAGGGCCACCTTTGGAGTCTGCTAGGGCCAGAGTAGATCTTGAGCAAATTTTTCTGGATTAGATTTGAATACAACAAACTGAGTTTTCCAAAAATAAATATAACTTGATCACAAAGTCCCACTGTGTTAGCTATAATTATATATGCTTTGAGCCCTTATAATCAGTTTATTAATATACATCACTAAGCAGTTGACCTTGATTCTTCATTGCAATTATAAACATTTTCGTGGTTAATATATATATCCCCTAGAGAAGTGGTCCCCAACCTTTTTGGTGCTAGGGACCAGTTTCATGAAAGACAGTTTTTCCATGGACCAAGGCGATGGAGTGTATGGTTTAGAGGATGAATCACGTGCATTATATTTATTTTGCACTTCTATTTCTATTCTTATTGCATGAGCTCTACCTCAGATTATCAGGCATTAAATCCCAGAGGTTGGGAACACTTGCCCTAGAAAGTATATACACAGTAGATTATCAAGTTAATTTTTATGACACAAAATAAATGCACCCCCTTTTCTCCTTTAGTAATTCACTTTGAGGTAATGATTGGGGTACTTTTGATGTTCATTTTTGTTTGAAAATAGAATGTTAGAAAACAAGCCCACCTACTTCATATGTGTGAACTGTCACAGAGCATCTTCCCCTGGGAGATCTGAGACTACGAAATGCACTTTCCTCCACCTGTGCACTGAAGGAAGAAGGTTTATTAAAAACTTTCCTATTGAAGAATTACTTGCTGATGTCTATATATTTGCATATGTATTCTTATACTTGTGGGCTTGCCTGGTGGCTCAGACAGTAAAGAATCCTCCTGCAATGCGGGAGACCTGGGTTTGATCCCTAGGTTGGAAAGATCCCCTGGAGGAGGGCATGGCAAGCCACTCCAATATTCTTGCCTGGAGAATCCTCATGGACAGAGGAGCCTGATGGGCTGCAGTCAATGGGGTTACGAGGAGTTAGACATGACTGAGCAACTAAGCAAAGTCCAGCACGGCATATATATACTTGTATTTACTGGTATCTGTACATTTACCCATATATTGATGTGTATATCAAATAAACAAAATGTCGATTAAAAAGCCATTTTTATTGTCTTTAAAAATGTAGGCAACTCATTGTTAGCTTTAGTTTCTCTGTGCATAACATGGGGATAATAATGTTGTTACAGAGTTGTCAGGATAGAATTAGATAAGGGTCACAAGCGCCTACATATATGAGGAGTGTAATAAATTATTTTATTCATAAGCTTTCCTGGTGCATTATTCAAACTCAGAAATTTGGTTCACAAATACCTGTTCAAAACATTACGTTTTGCTTTAGGAGTTATTTATATGTGTGTGTTAAACACCTGTTTTGAGACTTTCTACTCTTCTATTTGAAATTAAGATCATGAATTTTTAAAGTTAATTGTCAAATCTTTTTAAAAGATTTCTGCATTTTTATATTTTGCAATATTTTATATTGTATTTCCTCAAAGAACTTTTATAAAAATACAGAAAATATAATTCTTTTAGAAATAACCAATGTAGCTTAGCTTTATAACATTCTGGAGCATCATTGTTTGGGAAAATTGCCTAGTGTGGGGGAAAATAATATTTTCTTATTAATTGCAGTCTTCAGTTCAGTTCAGTCGCTCAGTCCTGTCCGACTCTTTGTGACCCCATGAACTGTAGCATGCCAGGCCTCCCTGTCCATCACCAATTCCCGGAGTCCACCTAAACCTACATCCATTGAGTCGGTGATGCCATACAACCATCTCATCCTCTGTCATCCCCTTCTCCTCCTGCCCTCAATCTTTCCAAGCATCAGGGTCTTTTCAAATGAGTCAGCTCTTCACATCAGGTGGCCAAAGAATTGGAGTTTCAGCTTCAACATCAGTCCTACCAATGAACACCCAAGACTGATCTCCTTTAGGATGGATTGGTTGGATCTCCTTGTAGTTCAAGGGACTCTCAAGAGTCTTCTCCAGCACCACAATTCAAAAGCATCAATTCTTTGGCACTCAGGTATAGTCAACTCTCACATCCATACATGACTACTGGAAAAACCATAGCCTTGACTAGATGGACCTTTGTTGACCAAGTAATGTCTCTGTTTTTCAATATGCTGTCTAGGTTGATCATAACTTTCCTTCCAAGGAGTGAGCATCTTTTAATTTCATGGCTGCATTCACCATCTGCAGTGATTTAGGAGCCCAGAAAAATAAAGTCAGCCACGGTTTCCCCATCTATTTGCCATAAAGTGATGGGACCGGATGCCATTATCTTCGTTTTCTGAATGTTGAGCTTTAAGCCAGCTTTTTCACTCTCCTCTTTCACTTTCATCAAGAGGCTCTTTAGTTCTTCACTTTCTGTCCTAAGAGTGGTGTCATCTGCATATCTGAGGTTATTGATCTTTCTCCTGGGAATCTTGATTTCAGCTTGTGCTTTCTTCAGCCCAGTGTTTCTCACGATGTACTCTGCATATAAGTTAAATAAGCAGGGTGACAATATATAGCCTTGACATACTCCTTTTCCTATTTGGAACCAGTCTGTTGTTCCATGTCCAGTTCTAACTGTTGCTTCCTGACCTGCATACAGGTTTCTCAAGAGGCAGGTCAGGTGGTCTGGTATTCCCATCTCTTTCAAAATTTTCCACAGTTTATCGTGATCCACACATTCAAAGGCTTTGGCATAGTCAATTAAGCAGAAATAGATGGTTTTTTTGGAACTCGCTTGCTTTTTTCATGATCCAGCGGATATTGGCAATTTGATCTCTGATTCCTCTGCCTTTTCTAAAAGCATCTTGAACATCTTGAAGTTCATGGTTCACATATTGCTGGAGCCTGGCTTGATGAATTTTAAACATTACTTTACTAGCGTGTGAGATGAGTGCAGTTGTGTGGTAGTTTGAGCATTTCTTGGGCATTGCCTTTCTTTGGGATTAGAATGAAAACTAACCTTTTCCAGTCCTGTGGCCACTGCTGAGTTTTCCAAATTTGCTGGCATATTGAGTGTGGCACTTTCACAGCATCATCTTTCAGGATTTGGAACAGCTCCACTGGAATTCCATCACCTCCACTAGCTTTGTTCCTAGTGATGCTTCCTAAGGCCCACTTGACTTCACATTCCAGGATGTCTAGCTCTAGATGAGTGATCACACCATCATGATTATTTGGGTCATGAATTGCAATGTAGTTAGTAAAAATCAACCTCCGTAATTCTTTATCTTCTCATGCTGTTTTTGTGCTTTTTGGTGGATATGTATCATATTCATATGGTATGATTGAGTGAAAACTGGAAACCTTTTGCAAATCTAAAAATAAATTGTACATGGAAAAGCAAGTAAAGATTTTCATAGTAGGGGCTCAGCATGGGGATCCCAGGAAATTTGGGATTCGATAATCTAGTTACACCTCCAGGAGTTAGATCTGTTGCTGACATGTGACCTAGGGCTCGTCTCAGATTTCTCACCTAGAAAATGGAGAATCATTCAGTGATGTGAAAGATTAATTCAAATATGTAGAGTACTGAGTGCCAGGCATATGGTAAATGCTCACTAATTATTAAATAAATTGTTTTTATAGTAATACAATTATTAAATGAGATGAACCAGTTAAAATTCCTCTAAGTAAAATTATAGCATAACAGATTTACTTCTTTGTTCATGGGACTTTGGTTCCAATGTAAGTTAGAAATCTCTTTTATGACAAAATTAAAAAATTAGGAAGTAGAAAAGATACCTTAAAACAAAGGCAGAGAAATTATTTTTACAATGAAATTTTGACAAGTATTAAGAGGAATTAGGGTGAATTATCATAAGCCTTAGAACTATACTCTAGTATCATTTATTAAGAATAAAGCATTTGCTTTGGAATCACGTTATCATGACAGAGCTAAAACTATACACAAATATCTTAGGCCTACATTCAGTTACAGTGAACAGAAGAGTTAACTTGGAAGTATTTTAATCAGACTATTTTTCCTGTATAACAAGAAGTCTATAAGTAGGCAGCTGATAGTGTTGATTCATTTCAACATGATATCAGAGAGAATTTCTGCAGTTACGTTGGTAATTCTCTCATATTTTTTGTGTTATAGTATAAAATGGCCGTAGTCCTGGATTTCTTGTCTGTTGTTACAACTGGACAAAGGGAGGAAAAAGAAGTGAATACCAGCTCTATGTTTCTCTTTTATCAAGAAATGTGGGAACCTTCCAAGAGGCCCTAGAAGACTTGCACTTGCCTTTCACTGGTTGAAACTGTGTCCTGTGGCTGCCTTTGGTCATAAGGCAGTCTGGGACAGCAAGTAGCTCTTCTGGGCTTAGATGCGTTGCTGCTGTGAAGAGAATCAGGATTCTGATGATATGGAAGAAGGCATGGGAAATAAACGTGGGCTGGATACTACCTTATGGGTTCTGCCATATCAGGTTATGAAGATATAATACTCTAGGTTGTTTTTTTTCTTCTTATGACTATTAGTTTGCATTTCTTTGACTAATGGTAGAAACCCAAGGTTTAAATGGTTTAAAAGGTTTAAATACAGGAGGCTTAAATGACTAACTTGGAGTCAAAAAGTTATTAAGCAGTTGGATGGAGAATCAGACAACTATTCTTCTTTAACGCATAACAGCAGTAACCTGTTAATTCTTCTGATCCATGGAAACAGGCTATCTTTCATTTGTTTATGTCTTTGATTTCTTTCATCAGAAGCTTTCAGTTCCAACATACACCTCTTTTACCTCCTTGATAATAAAATGTATTCCTAAGTATTTTCTTGTTTTTGATGCTATTGTGATGAAGTTGTTTTCTTTATTTCTTTTCTGAGAAGTTTCTGGTTAGTGTTCCCTGGCGGCTCAGTGAAAGAGTGCTCCTGCCATCGCAGGAGAGGTGGCTTCCATCACTGGTGCGGGAAGATGCCCTGGAGAAGGACATGGCAGCCCACTCCAGTGTTCTTGCCAGGAGAACCCCACGGAGAGAGGAGCCCGACAGGCTGCAGTCTGTGGGGCCAGAAAGAGTACAAAACGACTTAGGGACTGAACAGCAGCAACAGAAACACAACTGACTTCCATGTATTAATTTTATATCATGCAATTTTACTGGTTTTATTGTTTATATCAGTTTTTTGGTTGAGTCGTTAGGGTTTTCTCTCGTTGTTATTGTTCATTCACTAAGTTGTATCCAATTGTTTGGACACAACTGCAGAGCCATCAGGCTTCCCCATCCTTCACTGTCTCTGAGTTTACTGAAACTCTTGTTCATTGAGTCAGTGATGCCATCCAACCATCTCATCCTCTCCTCCTGCCCTCAGTCTTTCCCCACATCAGAGTCTTTCCCGAAGAGTAGGCTCTTCCCATCAGGTGGCCAAAGCATTGGACCTTCAGCTTCAGCGTCATCCTTCCAGTGAACAATAAGGGTTGATTTCCTTTAGGACGGACTGGTTTGATCTCCTTGCAGTCCAAGAGACTCTCAAGCATCTTATCCAGCACCACAGTTTAAAAGCATCAATTCTTAGGCACTCAGCTTTCTTTATGGCTGAACTCTTAACATCTGTTCGTGACTGTTGGAAAAACCGCAGCTTTGACTGTGTGGATCTTTGTTGGCAAAGTGGTGTCTCTGCTACTTAGCATGCCGTCCAGGTTTGTCATAGCTTTTGTTTTTATGGAGCAGTTGTCCTTTAATTTCATGTCCTTTTTATGGAGCAGTCACCATCCGTAGTGATTTTGGGGCCCAAGAAAATAAAATCTGTCACTGCTTCCACTCTCCTCCCGCCTATTTGACATGAAGTGTTGGGACCAGAAGCCGTGAGTTTAGTTTTTTGAATGTTGAGTTTCAGCCAGATTTTTCATTCTCGTCTTTCACCCTCATCAAGAGGCTCTTCAGTTCCTCTCCACTTTCTGCTGTTAAAGTGGCACCATCTGCATATCTGAAGTTGTTGATTGATCCTTTTAGTGTATTTTTGAATTCAGTTTGCTGACATCTTGTTGAGAATTTTTGCATCCATATTCATCAGGAATATTAGTTATGAATAGCGTCCTTATCTGGCTTAGGAATCAGAGTAATGCTGGTGTTGCATTTTTAAGTTTTCCTTCCTCTTCAGTTTTTGGGAAAAGTTTAGAAAAGATTGGTGTTAATTATTCTTTAAATGTTTTGTACAGTTCACCAGTGAAACCATCATATTTCTGGGGTTCTGTTTCTTGGGAGGTTTTAAATCACTGATTTCAATCTCCAAATCCATTGTTGGTCTACTCATATTTTCTATTTATTCCTGATTTGGTTTTGGTTAGTTGTATATTTCTAGGAATTCATCCATTTTTCTAGGTTATCCATTTTGTTGGCATATAATTATTTATAGTAGTCTCTTGTGATACTTCATAGAGTCGACCCTTGAACAACATGGGGGTTAATCTGCATATAATTTATATAGTCAGCCTTTCATGGTCTTGATTCCTTCACACCCCTGAATTCAACCAATCATGGGCTGTTTAGCACAGTAGTATTTCCTACTGAAAAGTGTCTGCATATAAGTGGACCCATGCATTTCAGAGCCATGCTTTCCAAGAGTCAGCTGTGTTTCTGTGGTGTCACTTGTAATATATCTTTTTATTTCTGTTTTTATTTATTGTCTTCTCTTTTTCTTAATTTAGCTAAAGGTTTATCAAATTTTTTTTAAATCAATTCTTAGTTTTGTTAATCTTTTCCAGTATTTCTCTAGTATCTAGCTCATGTATTTCTGCTGTGATCTTTGTTATCTCCTATCTTCTGTTAATTTTGAGTTTGGTTTATTCTTTTGCTAATTTCCTCCCTGGTGGCTTGGATGGTAAAGAATCTGCCCGCAATGTGAGAGACCAGGGTTCAGTTCCTGTGTTGGGAAGATCCACTGGAGAAGGAAGTGGTAACCTACTCCATTATTCTTGCCTGGAGAATTTCATGGACAGAGAAGCCTGGTGGGCTACAGTCCATGGGATCACAAAGAGCTGAACATGGCTGAGCGACTGCCACTTTCACTTTGAGGTGTAAAGCTAGGTTATTTATTTATTTAAGATTTTTCTTTTTCCTTCCTCTAGTATCTATCATTATAAACTTCTCTCTTAGAACTGCTCTTGCAGCATCCTATAGTTTTGGTAATATTGTGTTTCAGTGGTCATTTGTTTCAAGGTATCGTTTGATTTCCCTTTTGATTTCTTTGACATTGGTCATCTGGGAGTATATTATTTAAATTCCTCATATATGTGGATTTTGCACTTCCCCCTTGTTGTTGATTTCCATTTTTATGCCAGTGTCAGAAAACTTGGAGGAAGGAATTGGCAACCCACTCCAGGAATCTTGTCTGGGAAAATCTATGAGCAGAGGAGCCTGGTAGGCTCCTTGGGGTCCATTGGGGTCACAAAGAGTCAGACACAACTGTGCAGCTGAACACAAGCACAGTAGTTACATGTGGTTGCACTCTTCTAAATATAGTAAGACCTGTTTTGTGGCCAGTCTTTTGATCTACCACTCAGAATAGTCTGTGCGTACTTGAGAAGAACGTGTATTCTGTTGTCGTCAGGCTGAATGTCTTATATGTGTCTGTTGGGTTCATTTGGTCTAATGTATGATTCAAGTCCAGTGTTCTCTTGACTTTGACTGGATGACCTGTCCCTACTGACAGTGTGGTCTTGTAGTTACCTGCTGCTGTTGTATTATTGTCGGTTTCACCTTTTAGCTTTGTTAGTATTTGCTTTATGTATTTAGTTGCTCTGGTGTTGAGTGCATTTGTATTACTATTGCTAATTGGTAATGTCTTCTTCAAGAACTGACCCCTTTATAGAAGGACCATTGTCTCAGGTGACTGTTTTTTACTTAAGATCATTTGTCTGGTATAAATACAGCTACTTCTTCTCTCTTCCGGTGTCTACTTGTCGAATGTCTTTTTCCATCCTTTCACTTTGAGCCTGTGTGTTCTTAAAGCCACAGTAAGTCTTTTGTAGGCAACATATAGTTGGATCTTGTTTTTCTTTTTTTTTTAATTCATCTAGCCATTCTTTGCCTTTTGATTAGAAGTTTAATCTACGTATATTTAGAGTGATTATGGATATGTCAGAACTTACTGGGCTTCCCCAGTGGATCAGCAGAAAGGAATTCACCTGTAATGAAGGAGACCTGGGTGTGATGCCTGGGAAGATCCCTGGAGGAGGAAATAGCAACCCACTCCCATATTCTTGGCTGAAGAATTCCATGGACAGAGGAGCCTGAAGTCTAAAGGGTCACAAAGAGTCAGACATGACTGAATGAGCACAAATACAAGGGCTTCCTAGTGCCGTCTTTTTTTTTTTTTTTTACATTTTTTAAATACTTTATTCTACTTTACAATACTGATCTTTTTATTGTGTTTTGGCTATTTTGTAGTTCTCTTGTTCCCATTTTGTTCTTGCTGGGTTCCTTTGTGAAATGGTGGTTTCCCATTGTTGTATGCGTCTTATTCTCCATCTTTGTCTTTTGGGAATCTAGTCAAATTCCTTGCTTTGTGGTTATCATGACATACATAAAACATCTTATACCTAGTCATATTTTACTCTGATAATGGCTTAACTTCAATCACATACAAAACCTTTCCACTTTTACTCTTCCTCCTTTTATGTTTTTTAAATGTCATAATTTGCCTTCTTATGTATTTATTAGCAAATTATAGTAACTTTATTTACTTTTGATACTCTTGTTCTAATCTTTAAAGTAGCATCGTGTTAACATCATATTACAGGGTTCTGAGTTTGACCATATGTTTATCTGTGTATTTTTTCTTTCATGTTACTGGTTAGCCTCCTTTCATTTCAACTTGAAGAACTTCTTTCAGCATTTTTTGTTAGATAGGTCTGGTGATGATGAATTGCCTCATCTTTTGTCTGGAAATGTGTTAATATCCCTGAAGGATAATTCTGCCACATGGAGTATTTTTTTTTTAATTAAAAATTTTTTTAACGTTTTGACCATGCCAAGCAGCATGCAGAATTTTAATTACCCAACCCAGGATTAAACCTGTTCTCCCAGCAGTGGAAACAGGTCAGAGCCCCCTGGACCACCAGGGAGGTTCCCAGGTGGATTATTTTTGATTGCTTTTTTCCTCTCATTATTTTGAATATATCATCCTACTGTCTCCTGGCCTGTAAGAGTTCTTCTGAGAAATTCACTGATGTCCCATTGGAGGTTCCTTTGTTGGTTACAGTCTTCTTTTATTCTTGCTGTCTTTAGGTTTCTCTTTTTGTGTTTGATTTTTATACTTTCTGTTTTTTAAATAAAATGTCTTGGAGAAGGACATTTTGGGTTGACTTAATGGGGCAATCTCTTTATTAGCTTCATGAATTTGATGTCCAGATCTCTTTCCAGATTTGGAAAGTTCACAGCCATTATTTCTTTAAAAAGTTTTCTGCCCCTGTTTTCCCTCTTTTTTCCTTCTGGAACTCTAATGATTTGGATATTGGGTTTTTGAGAATGTTTTCATAGATTATTCAGACTTTCTTCACTTTTTTATTCTTTTTTTCTCTTTAGGCTGAGTTCTTTCAAAGTTCCTATCTTTTTTTTTTTAAAGAATTTAAAAAAATATTCATTTATTTATCTGGGTGTGTCAGGTCTTTGTTGCAGCATGCAAGGTCTTCATTGAGTCCTATGGGTCCTTTTGTTGTGGCACAGAGACCCTCTAGTTGTGGTCTGCAGGCTCTGGAGCACAGAGGCTCAGTAGTTGGTGGTGTGAGGGGTTAGCTACTCCGTGGTATATGGGATCTTAGTTCTCTGACCGGGGGCCGAGCCCACGTCCCCTGCATTGCAAGGCAGATTCTTAACCATTGGATCACCAGGAAGTCCCCCTAGCTGTCTTACTGATTCTGTTTTCTGTGTGGTCTACCTGCTTTTGATGCTATTTCATTTTTCATTTCATTTGTTCAGCTCTTAAACTCTAGAATTTTTTTTTCAGTGATTTCTATTTCTTAGTTAAATTTCTCATTTTCATCACAGCCTTTTTTTTTTTTTTAAATTTCTTTGAATTGTCTTTCTGTGTTTTCTTATAGTTGAGTTTCCTTAGAACAGCTATTTTGATTTCTTTATTGTATAAATAGTAGATTTTCCTGTGTTTAGATTTGGTTACTGGAAGATTATTGTGATCTTTTGGTGATATCATGTCTCCTTGATTTTTCATGATTCCTAATAGAGTCCAAAATGCATCAGCAGAGACTACATTCCTTTAATGGCCTCTGGGAATCTTACATGCTACTCTCTGACTTGCTCCCTCTCCCCAGGCGTGGACTTCTTCTGAGATACTCTGGATGCATTATGAGAAATGAGAGGATTAAGTCTCTTCAGGAGAGTCCTGCACAGACTTAGATACTAAACGAGTGTGGCTGTCCCTTTAGAAACTGGACTCAGTGGCTCTCCCTTTGCCCTGTGGGAGAAATCATGGGCCGTCTATTTAGCCACGTGCTGTACCTGTACATTATGTGATGCAGGCAGAGACAAGCTATTCTTCTTATCCACTCCAGCTCATCCAAACTTTTTTTTTTCCTTTGTCTGCAAAAGGAATATTGATACTTCTCCTCTGGAAATATGGATTTCCACAAAGGCTGTCTCATCTGAAGGTGACTGCTGAGTCGTTGTTCTGCCTGTACTCCCAGACTATAGCTCAGGGGCTGGACCTGGCTCAGTCTCCTATAGGTGTCACAGCTGGTACTGAAGTCTGTCTGCTTCTTAACCAATGCTCTAGTGGGCTAGGTTTGCTGTAAGTCCCTTGGAGTAAGGTGCTGGGTTCCACTACTCACATGAAATTTCTTCCATTTGTGGATAGATGCCTAATTTTTGTTCTTTAGTTTTTAATATTTATACTTATTAAGTTTTTTCCTGAATGTACACAAAAGGTTATTGGATCAGAGATTAACTATTTATATGAGAAAGAAAGAAACTAGTGAGTGATTCCCTGAGTCTTATGTCTAATCCTGAGTCAGCAAAACCTAGGTCAAAGGTTCATAGACAATGTCTGTATTATAGGCAAAGAATGAAGAAAAATTAAGTTTTCTGTGCTTTTTATAAAAGGGAAGAAGACGACTGTCTCTCCTTCCCTTTCTGAGGGAGTTCTGTTGGAAATATCAAAGTCGTCATTGTCGTTATTCACTCAATTGTGTCCAGCTCTTTGCAGCCCCATGATGTACTGGAGCACACTAGACATCCCTGTCCTTCACTTTCTCCTGGAGTTTGCTCTAACTCATGTCCATCGAGTCGGTGATGCCATCTAACCATCTCATCCTCTGTTGCCCGTTTTTCTTCCTGCCTTGAGTCTTTCCCAGCATCAGGGTCTTTTCCAAGGAGCTGGCTCTTTGAAGCAGGTGGCCAAAGTATTGAAGCTTCAGCTTTAGCATCAGTCCTTCCAATGAATGTTCAGGGTTGATTTCCTTTGGGATTGACTGGTTTGATCTCGCTGTCTGAGGGACTCTCAAGAATCTTCTCTTCAGCACCACAGTTCTAAGGCATCTCTTTGGAGCTCAGCCTTTTTTACCATCCAGCTCTCACATCCATACATGACTATTGGAAAGCTACCATAGCTTTGACTATATGGACCTTTGTCACAAAGTCAAGTCTTTGGAATGTAAATAAATCTCTCTGTGATAAGACCAGGCTCCTTTGTCTTCAGTTCTATGACTGGGAATTGTCTTCTTGCTCCAGACTCTCATCCCCTTTGAAATGTACACACATTCTCTGGGACTTTCACAGTTGTAACGTAATTCTAAGGTTGCTTTTAGTCCAGAATCCCAAATTTCAGTAAAATTTGGCCTGAAAGCACTAACTGTCCAGTAACATGAAAGTAACTCCCCTGTAGCCTCACAGAGGGATGTTTCTTAATGATAAAGCCTGTCAAGAAGACATAACAGTCCTAATTTGTCTGTGTCAAATAATAGAAATGTAAGTACACTAAAGGGGGGCAAAAAGAGAATTACAGTTACACCTCAGCGATTGATGTAGTGACTAGAGTTTTCAAAAATCATCAAAGGCAGAAAAATCTGGACAACACTGTCAACTACATGTTTAAGAATATTGATGTGGGATTTCCCTGGTGATCCATAGTTTGAGAATCTGCCTGCTAGTGCGGAGGACAAGGGTTCCATCTCTGGTCAGGGAAGATCCCACGTGTTGTGGGGCAGTTAATCCTGCGTGCCACAACTACTGTATCCGGGCTCTAGAGCCCATTCTCTGCAACAAGAGAGACCACCACAGTGAGGAGCCTGGGCACAGCAACCAGAGAGTAGCTTCTGCTCCGCCACAGCCAGAGCAGGCCTCTGCGCAGTGACAAAGGCCCAGTACAGCCAAAAATAAATAAGATTTTTAAGAATTACTGATAAATTTTCTTTGAGAAAGATCACCAGCACTCCGTAAGAATATCTGCTTCCTTAGCTCCTAGCAGCCTTGGAACTTAATACTTTATTATTTGTTAATCTGATAGTATTTGTATTTATTTTCAATTCATTAATTGCTAAGTGATTGAAAATGTTTGCATATGCTTACAATTTGATTTCTTCTTTTTGTAAGATATGTTGATAATTTTATGTGTATTTCCATGTTGTTACATAGCCTACTTTTATTTATATTATTTTATATTGTACATATTCCTCCCTTGTCATTGACTTTTAAACCATCTTATGTTCTTTAATTAAATTAAAATGTTTGTGTAGTCAAATCCATCTCTTTACTCTTTTTTGTTTTGTTTTTTTTTCTTTATTTCTGCAGCTTATTTTTTGTGATTCCACTTGTTACTTAGAATCCATATAGGGCATGCTCTCGTTTTAAAACTTAACCTTGTAAAAACAAGGTAGACTCATTCCAACCAATGAATCACTGAAATGGGCCAGGTATTATAATTTCTGTCTGTTTGTTTTTACAACTTAGACTGTTAGTTGAAGTGTTTGAAGTGAAGTGAAGTGAAAGTCGCTTAGTCATGTCCAACTCTTTGCAACCCCATGGACTACTGGAGTCCAGCCCCAGTTGGATCCAGGGTATCCGAAGCGTGGATGGTGAGGCGAGAGAGATGTATAGATATAGAGAGAGATAAGGAAAGAATTTGCAGTTAAGAGAATAGAGGAGAGAAAGAGGCTGATATTCCTTGGTTTATACAGAAAGCCAATAAAGCCTCAGACAAGGGACTTTCTCTGTTCACGTAGGCTGCAGGTGCTCTCTCGGCCTCCCGAAGGAGTGAAGATGGGGAGTGCCTTCCCTGTCAGGTCTTAGAAGCCCAGGCAAAAAGTGAATGCAGAGAGCCTCTGTGCTCCAAGGGATCAGCCTGAAAAGAGAAGTGAGAGGTGGGGGGAGAGAGAGAGAGAGAGAGAGAGAGAGAGAGGGGGGGGGAGAAAGAATTGAAAAAGAAAAAAACAAAACGACACTGGGAAACCAGGCTTTTGTGGAACTGGTCCTGGTCCGTCTCTTTATTTTTCAGGGAAGCTTTTATACTTTAAGTTGTACATAGAGATAAATGTAAGAAGCAGAGTCACGCAGGGTCAGCTGTTCTGACCCTTATCTAAAGACAGAGTGTTCTTTGCATACCTTTGTTCTTAAAAGGGGCTTACGTCTGTTTACAATATCTTCTGGTCTGAAAACTGATTAACATTTTATGTCCCCGTCTTTCTTTCTATTGATAAAGGTTAGTCAATTAGAAAACTTCTTTTCCCTTAAGATCTGCTTAGTCTTAAGATAGTGATAAAGTTACATTCTTACATAGCAAGGATACAACGATTTTATAACAAAGAAAGAGGAGTACAGTGATTTATAACAAAGAGAAAGTTAATTAACTCAAAAGTCTAGCATTGCTAACATCAAAACTAGTATATTTCTTTTTCTACATTCCAATTATATTGATTAACATACTCCCAGGTGCCTAAGGGTATGGAGGCCTGGTGGCAGTCATTAACTCAGCAATGAAACCCTTCACCAACATGCTTTTTGTCTTTAGAAAAATCCTATGCTAACTAAGACTTTCAAAATACTCCAAACTCTCTGTGCTGTTTATGGTTGAGAGGTTGTAAACAATCATGTACGTAGTAGTAAAAGTGTGGATAATCCTGTCACACAAGCTAGACTGCCAGCAGAGAGGTTTGAGCTGAGACACTCCTTTTATATGCAGGAGACTATTAACTGAAGCTCTAAGTTAATTTTCCAGAGAAAGGTGGTCGGGGATAGACCCTGTTAATGTCAGCAGAGTGTAGTATAACAGACAGATTTTGGTTTCGGGGGTAGATGCTCGAGCAGATCCAGGGGACCCCTTGAATCCTGATCTGCCTTGCCCGTCAGGCCTCTTCTGCATGACCTTGTCGTGGATGGGGTTGGGGAGTCCCTCGAGTCCTGATCTGCCTTTGCCCTTCAGGTCTTTTCCTCATGACACTTTCCATGGGTGGGATCTCCCGTGCAGTGGACTATATAGTCCATGGAATTCTCCAGGCCAGAATACTCGGGTGGGTAGCTTTTCCCTTCTCCAGGGAATCTTCCCGTCCACTGCAACATTATCCTGGTCTTCTGTAATTTAATATTATGTCTTCTTTTGGTTGTCAGATTATTAATAACTTCACAAGACGGATCCAGACCAAAATTAAAGATCTGCTACAGCAAATGGAAGAAGGGCTGAAGACAGCTGATCCACATGATTGCTCTGCTTATACTGGTTGGACAGGTAAGTCTATGGGATATAAGTAATTGATAATGTTTTATTTTTGGATTATGATATGTAACACTTGGATCTGATTTTTTTTCTTTTAAAATGATAATGTTTTATACTTTATAAAAAGAAGTTTTGAACTATCTTCATTGATGAAATGCTTTGTAATTTTTTTTTTTAATTTATTAAAAAAAAATCTAGCATAACAGGCTCTAGATTCATCCACCTCACTGGAACTGACACAAATTCATTCTTACTTATGGCTGAATTATATTCTATTGTGTATATGTACAATATCTTCTTTATCCATTCTTCTGTTAATGAACATTTAAGTTGCTTCCTTGTCCAAGCTATTGTAAATAGTACTGCTGTGAACATGGGTAAGTGTGTCTTTTTGAATTATGGTTTTCTTAAATATATGCCCAGTGGTGGTGGTGGTGCTGGTTCATATGGTAGATTTATTCCTAGTTTATTAAGGAATCTCTGTTCTCCATAGTAACTGTATCAATTTACATTCCCACCAACAGTGCAAGAGGGCTCCCTTCTCTCCACATCCTGTCCAGCATTTATTGCTTCTGCAGTTTTGGATGATGGCCGTTCTGACTGGTGTGCGGTGATGCCTCAGTGTAGTTTTGATTTGCATTTCTCCAATGATTACCATGTGTTTATTGGCCATCTGGATGTCTTCTTTGGAGAAATGTCTGTTTAGGCCTTCTGCCCAGTTTTCGATGGGGCTTTGTTTTTTTGATATTGAACTACATGAGCTGCTTATGTATTTTGGAGATTAGTGTTTTGTGAGTTATTTCATTTGCAGTTATTTTCTCCCATTCTCAGGATTGTCTTTTAATCTTCTTTATTATTTCCTTTGCTGTGCAAAAACCTTGTAAATTTAATTATGTCCCATTTGTGTTTTTTTTTTTCAATTTCCATTACTCTTGGAAGTGGGTCAAAGAGGATCTTGCTATGATCTCGTCAAAAGTGTATTGCCTATGTTTTCCTCTAAGAGTTTTATAATTTCTGGCCTTACTATTTAAGTCTTTAATCCATTTTGAGTTTATTTTTGTGTGTGATGTTAGGAGGTGTTCTAGTTTCATTCTTTTGCATGTAGCTGTCCAGTTTTCCCAGCACTGTTTATTGAAGAGACTTTCTTTTCTGTAGCATATGCTCTTGCCTCTGTTGTCACAGACAAGGCACCCATAGGTGTGTGGGTTTATCTCTGGGGTCTCTGTCCTGCTTCATTGGTATATATTTCTATTTTGTGAAAGTACCACACTGTCTTGATGACTAGCTTTGCATTAAAGTCTAAAGTAAGGAAAGTTAATTCCTCCAGCTCTTTTCTTCTTTCTCAAGATTGCTTTGGCTATTGGGAGTCTTTTATTACAAATAGTTGTGAAAAGAAGAGAAGCAAAAAGCAAAGGAGAAAAGGAAAGATATTCCCATCTGAATGCAGAGTTCCAAAGAATAGCACAGAGAGATAAAAAGCCTTCCTCAGCGATCAGTGCAAGAAATACAGGAAAACAACAGAATGGGAAAGACTAGAGATCTCTTCAGAAAATTAGAGATACCAAGTGTACATTTCATGCAAAAATGGGCTCAGTAAAGGACAGAAATGGTATGAACAGAAGCAGAAGATATTAAGAGGAGGTGGAAAGAACACACAGAACAACTGTGCAAAAAGACCTTCACAACCTAGATAATCACGATTGTGTGATCACTCACCTAGAGCCAGACATCCGGGAATGTGAAGTCAAGTGGGCCTTAGGAAGCATCACTAGGAACAAAGCTAGTGAAGGTGATGGAATTCCAGTTGCGCTATTTTAAATCCTAAAAGATGGTGCTGTGAAAGTGCTGCACTCAGTATGCCAGCAAATTTGGAAAACTCAGCAGTGGCCACAGGATTGGAAAAGCTCAGTTTTCATTCCAGTTCCAAAGAAAGGCAATGTCAAAGAATGCTCAAACTACCACACAATTGCACTCATCTCACACGCTAGTAAAGTAATGTTCAAAATTCTCCAAGCCAGGCTTCAGCAATACGTGAACCATGCACTTCCAGATGTTCAAGCTGGTTTTAGAAAAGGAAGAGGAACCAGAAATCAAATTGCCAACATCCACTGGATCATGGAAAAAGCAAGAGAGTTCCAGAAAAACATCTATTTCTGCTTTATTGGCTATGCCAAAGCCTTTAACAGTGTGGATCACAATAAACTGTGGAAAAATTCTGAAAGAGATGGGAATACCAGACCACCTAACCTGCCTCTTGATAAACCTGTATGCAGGTCAGGAGGCAACAGTTAGAACTGGACATGGAACAACAGACTGGTTCCAAATAGGAAAAGGAGTACATCAAGGCTGTATATTATCACCCTGCTTATTTAACTTATATGCAGAGTACATCATGAGAAACACTGGACTGGAAGAAACAAGCTGGAATCAAGATTGCTGGAAGAAATATCAATAGCCTCAGATATGCAGATGACACCACCCTTATGGCAGAAAGTGAAGGGGAACTAAAAAGCCTCTTGAAGAAAGTGAAGGAGGAGAGTGAAGAAGTTGGCTTAAAGCTCAACATTCAGAAAACAAAGATCATGGCATCCGGTCCCATCACTTCATGGCAAATAGATGGGGAAACAGTGGAAACAGTGACAGACTTTTTTTTTTTCTGGGCTCCAAAATCAGTGCAGAGGGTGATTGCAGACATGAAATTAAAAGACGCTTACTCCTTGGAAGGAAAATTATGACCAACCTAGATAGCATATTTAAAAGCAGAGACATTACTTTGCCAACAAAATTCTGTCTAGTCAAGGCTATGGTTATTCCAGTAGTCATGTATGGATGTGAGAGTTGGACTGTGGGGCACTGAAGAGTTGATGCTTTTGAACTGTGGTGTTGGAAAAGACTCTTGAGAGCCCCTTGGACTGCAAGAAGATCCAACCAATCCATCCTAAAGATTAGTCCTGGGTGTTCATTGGAAGGACTGATGTTGAAGGTGAAACTCCAATACTTTGGCCACCTCATGCAAAGAGTTAACTGACTGGAAAAGACCCTACTGCTGGGAAGGATTTAGGGCAGGAGGAGAAGGGGATGACAGAGGATGAGATGTTTGGATGGCATCACTGACTCAATGGACATGGGTCTGGGCAGGCTCCGGGAGTTGGTGGTAGACTGGGAGGCCTGGCTCCCAGTGCTGCAATTCATGGGGTCGCAAAGAGTCAGACACGACTGAGTGACTGAACTGAACTGAATTGTATTTCCATACAAATCGTGCAATTTTCTGTTCTATTTCTGTGAAAAATACCATTGATATTTTGATAGGTTTTGCATTGGTTCTGTAAATTGCTCTGGGTGTTATTGTCATTTTCACAGTATTACCTCTTCCAATCCAAGAACATGGTATATGTCTGCATTTGTTTGTGTCATCTTTGATTTCTTTCATCAGCTTCTTATAATTTTTTACATACAGGTCTTTGTCTCTTTAGGTAGGTTTATCCCTAGGTATTTTATTCTTTTTGTTCAATGGTGAATGGGATTGTTTCCCTAATTTCTCTTTCTGGTTTTTCATTGTTAGTGTATAGAAATTCAAGGGATATCAGTGTATTAATTTTGTGTCTTGTGACTTTCGTATGTTCATTGATCAGCTCTAGTAATTTTCTTGTGACATCTTCACGGTTTTCTATGTAAAGAATCATGTCGTCTGCAAACAATGAGATTTCTACTACCTCTTTTCCAATCCGGATTACTTTTGTTTTTTTCCTCTGATTGCTATGGCTAAGACATCTAAAACTTTCAGTTTTCAGTATTGAGAATAATGTTTGCTGTAGGTTTGTCACGTATGCCCTTTATTATGTTGAGGTATGTTCCATCTATGCCTATTTTCTGGAGCGTATTTTTTTTTTTAATCGTAGATGTGTATTGAATTTTGTTGAAAGCTTGCTCTGAATGTATTGGATGATTATGCAGTTCTTTTCCCCTAACAGTTTGTTAATATGGTATATCAGATTGATTGATTTGTGATACTGAAGAATCCTTGCATCCCTGGAAAAAACACCCCTTGATCATGATGTACGAACCTTTTAATGTGTTGTTGCATTCTGTTTGTATTTTGATTGGAGCATTTAATCCACTTACATTTATGGTAATTATTGATATATATGATCCTATTACCATTTACTTTTTTTCTTTGGGTTTTTTTCCGTAGGACTTTTCTTTCCTTTTTGTTTCCTATCTAGAGAAGCTCTCTTAGCATTTGTTAAAGCTGGTTTGGTGGTGCTGAATTCCCTTCACTTTTGCTTCTGTAAAGCTTTTGGTATCTCCTTTGGATCTGATGAGATTCTTGCTGGATAGAGTAATGTTGGTTGTAGGTTTTTCCCTTTCATCACTGCTACTCCCTCTGACTTGGAGAGTTTCTGTTGAAAGATCAGCTGTTGGCCTTACAGAGATCCCCTTGTATGTTATTTATTGCCATTTCCTTTCTGCTTTTAATATTTTTTCTTTGTGTTTTATTTTCATTAGTTTGACTAATATATGTCCTGGTGTGTTTCTCCTTGGATTTATCCTTTATGGAATTCTCAGATCTCCTTGGACTTGGGTAGCTATTTCCTTTCCCATGTTGGGAAGTTTTTGACGATAATATTCTCAAATATTTTCTCATACTGTTTCTTTTTCTCTTCTTCTGGGATGCCTATAATTTGAATATTGGTGCAGTAAATATTGTCCCAGAGTTCTCTGGAGTGTTGCTATTTTTTTAATTTTTTCCTTTGTCCTGTTCTGCTTCAGTTATTTCCACCATTCTATATTCAAGCTCACTTAGCTGTTCTTCTGCCTCAGTTATTCTGCTGTTGCTTCCCTCCAGAGTATTTTTAATCTCAGTTATTGTGTTGTTTGCTGCTGGCTTTCTAATCTTTATTTTTTCTAGGTCATTGGTAAACATTTTTCAGATATTCTATATCTGTGTTCCATTCTATTTATCTGTGTATCCATTTTGTTAGCATGATTTTGGATATCTTTACTATCATTGCTCTGAATTCCTTTTCAGGAAGACTACCTATTCTTTATTTGTTTGGTCTTGTGGGTTTTTACCATTTCCCTTTATCTGCTTCCTGTTCTCTGTCTTTTCCTTTTGTTTAATTTATTGCTTTTGAGGTCTCCTTTTGGCAGGCTTAAAGCTAGTATTTCCTCTTATTTGTCGGGGTTTCCTCCAGCATGGCTGGGGTTGGACCAGTGACTGAAGTTTCCAAGTGTTGGGGACCTGTGCCCGTGTTCTTGTTGGTGGAACTGTGTTTTGTCACCCTGAAGGGTAGTGCCACATCCAGTAGTGTATTTTGGGGTTTCTCTGGGCTTGTTATGGCTTTGGGCAGCCTGTCTGATAATGGGCAAGTGTGTGTTCCTATTTTGCTGAAGGTTTTGCTTGAGGTGTCTGGTATTGAAGATTGCTTGCTTTGGGGTAAGGCTTGGTCTTAGTGTTGAGAGACCTTTGGAAGAGACCTTTGGAAGAGCTCTTGATGATTAATGTTTCATGATTGGAAGATCTCTTGGTCCTGAGTCCTGTACTCGGGTCTCCCACCTCAGGGCTTAAGGCCCAACCCCTTAATGTACTCCAAGACATCACAGGCCACACAGCACAGAACACAAACCCCCAAGACTAATGGTTGAACCACAGCCAAGAACACCCAAAGAAACTCACACACTTATCTTGAGAAAAGAGCAAGAAAAAAAAGATGAAAAGAAAAAGAGAAAAATAGGAGTCGAAAACGAAGAGAGTAATCAAGCCATTAAACAAATCTGTATGTGAAAATCAGTGCTAAAAACTAGACTAGCACAGTGGAGAAGGAAATGGCAACCCACTCCAGTATTCTTGTCTGGAGAATCCCAGTGACAGAGGAGCCTGGTGGGCTGCCATCTATGGGGTCAGGGTCAGACATGACTGAAGTGACTTAGCAGCAGCAGCAGCAGCAGACTAGCACAAATACAAAGTAAAAACATGGAAAAAATGTAATATAACTAAAGAGTACTGTAAAAACAGGAAAAAATAGAATGAATTCATTTTAAAATAAGATGTTTTAACAAAGGCAAAAGTAGTTCATAAAAAAATAACAATTAAAGGTTTAATAAAGAAAGAACATCATTAGAACAATACGAAAAAGAAAAAAATATATACAGTGATAGCCTGAAGAATGTTGTACTAATTCCTTATTTTCCTCTTCACACAGTGTGCTGTAGTCGACCTATGTACTCAGAAAGTCTTCCAACATTTCTGGAAAGGTCTTTGGACCTGTTCTGGGCAGTGTAATGTCAGCTCAAACTCAGATTTTGGCTTACTCAGTAGCTGCTTTACTTGTTCCCAGAGTCCACAATTGCCCCTAGAGTCCACAGTTTGGGGCTGATTGTGGGGATCTAATCTGCTGCACCTGCAGCTGTGAGAGCTGTTTTCCCTTCTCTCTGTTGCTCACACAGCCGCTGGCTCTCTGCTCTGGTTTAGCCCCTGCCTCTGCGTGTAGGCCTCCCTCTCATGTCTGTTTTCCACCTAGATACGAGGGGCAAAAATAGCAGCTTATTAGGGCTCACTTGTTCAGCTGGACTGGGGAAAGGGAGGGATACGGCAGGCACATTTGGGGTGTGTGGGGAGTGCCCACTGAGGCCGAGATCCGCAGGAAGTGGCCACACTCTAAGGAAGGTCATGCCCTTCCCCAGGGGAATTGGCCTCAGGTTGTGGGTTCCTAGGCAGAGCCAAGCTGCTCAGGCCTCCAGGAAGGTGTGGGCAGTGACCTGTGCCCTCTCACAGGCTGGTGGCAGTCGAGACCCTCGTGGCCTCCTGTCCACCGCCTCTGGCCCCCGACTGGCCTGGCAGCAGTCAAGTACGCCACGTTTCCCCCGCTGGTATCACTAACCGCAGTTGCATCTATTTCTGCATCTGGCTGTCCTGCCAGGTTTTCCGTTTCTGGAGTCACTGGCCGCCGCTGTCTCCTTTACCCTCTGGCACTTGTGAAGATGGGGCCCTGTATTCCATGAGCATGGGGAGTTGGAGCTTTCCTGCAGGAATGATCTCTTGCCTCTCTGGCAGGCCCAGGCTTTTCCCTGAGCTCCCTTAGCTGTATCATGCTAACCTCCTCAGAGTATCTTCATAGTAGTCAACCCCAGTCCTCTGCCTGGAGTCCGACCCCCAAAGCCTGAGCCTTGATGCTGAGCCTCCACTCACTGTGGCAGGCAGTCAGGCCACTTCTCCACTGGGAAGGGCTGTTTGGCAGGATCCCTGTGGTGAGTTATCTCGGTTTTGCCTTCTGAGCCTGTTGCTGGATTTCCCTCTGAGAGTCCAGAGGTTCCCCTGACCCTTCCCATGAGTGTGCGGGAGCTGTTCCTCCTTCACGACTCCCTCCACAGGGTGCTGGTCCCCATCCCAAAATCCTTTGTCTGTTTCTCTGTCTTTATCCTTTGCTGTATCTCATTCTTTTCTTATCTCAAAGGTAAGATTGACTTATCTTTCTGGATGTCTGTCTTCCACTGGTGTTCAAAAGTTGTTCTGTAGATGTTACACGTGCAGATGAATTTTTGATGTTTTTGTTGGGGGAAAGGTGATCTCCCCATCTTATTCGTCTGCCATTTGAAGGTCTTCTGGACATTAATATTCTTAAACACGTGCCTACCTGTCCTGAGCCCCAACTGCTTCCATTCTGGGCCACATGTTCCTTCCAGGCCTGTAGTTTTATTTCTAAAAAATTCTTTCTGCTTGAAGTTTAAATGTCATATGAAGTTAATATGTCATTTTTGTAACATTAATTACCTGACCTAATATATGTCTGATTTTTTATGAGAACAGACTTGCTGTAAGGTCTGTTTTTCTTTGTTTGCTTCTACGTCTTTGTTCTTTGCGACAAGCTATATTTGTGTGACTTTTCTGGCCTTATAGTTATCAATGATTTAACCTTCTGTTTGTACTCATTTAAATCATTTGTACACATAAAGATTTTTATTTTGATAATTATAACTAAGCAAGCAACCAGTAGTAACACTTCACATCAAAAATTTTACTTTCAAAATCAGTTTGCCTTAACTAATCGTTATATTCTTTTTATTATTTTACTATGGTGTCATACATTATAATAGCTATCTAGGGAACAGAAATGAGACAGACTTTGAATTTTTTTTTTTTTTGGTTGTTGTTGTTTCTTAATTATTTATTTTAATTGGAGGCTAATTACAATATTGTAGTGGTTTTTGCCATACATTCACATGAATCAGCCATGGGTGTACATGTGTTCCCCATCCTGAACATCCTGCTATCCCTCAGGGTCATCCCAGTGCACCGGCCCTGAACACCCTGTCTCATGCATCAAACCTGGACTGGCGATCTGTTTCACATATGATAATATACATGTTTCAATGCTATTCTCTCAAGTCATCCCCCCCTTGCCTTCTCCCCAGAGTCCAAAAGTCTGTTCTTTACATCTGTGTCTGTTTTGCTGGACAGACCTTGTTTTGAGGGATTAGAAACACAGTATGATTATTGTTAATGATGATTCACGTGTAAATTTATAGTCTTTTCTTGCTAAATTTTTATAGTTTAATCAGTAAACAGTATGGACACAAGTGTAGTGTTGGGGTCGCCAGGAACTGGTACTTGTTTTTCAAGTGGCACCCAAATATGATGGCCATGGTCTCTTTATTTGTGTTTATATGTGTACTCATTTATGTTATGCTTTATTCATTATTTGCCTATTGTGACTGCAATATTACATAGTGACAGTAGAATTGAATTTTTCAAACTTTTATGCCTAGACAGACATGCAGCCAGTTCTCTTACAGAGCCAAAGGAATTTATCCTACATTTAAAGTTAAATAATTTTGGCTAACTTGAAGTAAAATACAAAGAATACAGTTATTTTGAAAGGAAAAATCAGTTATTAATAGTACAGGTTTCCTATGAAGTATTTTACTTAAAGCATTTCTTCTTGTTGAAAAGAGGTTTTAACTCCATTATTGTTAGGCCCCAAATTGGCTATGCATCGGAATTATCTGGAAAGCTTTGTAATAAACAGAGACTCCATTCCGGGACAGTTATATCAGGAACTCAGAGGGTCTGATTCTAAGAATTAAAAAAGTTGTTTTTTTTTTAATTTTTCTAAGATTTAAAAAATCCCCAATTGTTGTCATTTTGGGGGATCACTGAGAATTATCATGGAAGTATTTGGCTTGAATGATTTCAAGTAATATTTAGGGCTTTGGGGTTCATGTAGCAGTATGGAATCCACTTAGACCCACACCTCCCTGTCTTGTCTCCTAAAACTGTACAATATAAGAAGAATAATTGAACCATTCAAAATTTATCTCTTTAGCAAAATATGAGATAGAGAATATACACAAATAATACAGGGTTAAAAACAAATATCATCCAGAATGACTATGGAAAGAGCATTGCTAGAGCAGGGGAAGAAAGACAAAGGATCCAGGGGTGGCAGAATCTGTCCTGTCACTCCCCACAAGTAATCACTTCCCAGCAGGAGGGAGACACACCCTGAGGGGAAACTTTGAGGGCACATCTGAGTGAAAAGTGGGCAAGTAATGCTGGACAAAGCAGAGAAGAAAGGTATCTGGTTGTATGGGGAACATAGGCTTTATAGACTTTCTAACAAAGCACTATCCTGACAAAGGGATCAACTTAGAAGGCAGGAGCCGCTTTCCTGGTGGCACTGCTGCTGTGTAGGAAGGAGGCAGACATCAGTGGCAGGTGCCTTCCGAAGCAAAAGGTGAGAGTCAAAGGGAAGCTGGCCACCAGCAGTCACCATTTATTAAGTGAACTGTTCCTCAACTAAAAAGATTTAGAAGCCTTTCAGATGGAAGCCACTCTCACCATCTTCCTCTTCTAGAGAATCTTCCTATTAATATTTGATCCAGAAAAACCCATCTGTTTCAAATTTAAGGAAAAGATCAATTATTTACATAGTATTAGAAAAAATAAAAAAATCAGAGTTTGTCATCAGAGGAAAACATAGCAAGAAAATTTTACTACAAGATGGAGAAAAAGTGCAGCACTTTTCAGCATTAATTTTGTAACTTAATTATGCAATATGTTCATAATGCAGAAATAATGGAACTCTGAGGAGAGATGGTAAGGCAGTAAGATGATGTAAAATAAGAATTGACAGAACTCAAAAAGAAATTCAAGGAAAAGACAAAATCACATCAGAAATGAGGACCAAATTGCAAGGAGTTGAAGAAAGAAATGAAAATATAGGAATACACAGAAGGAAAAATAAAACAAGAAAATTAAATTGAAGGGAAATTTTCAGTTTCTGCCTGACGGAGTTACTAATAAAAGTTACCACTTTGTCCTAAAAAGTTAAAAACTGAACAAACTGAAAAATCAACAACTTTTTCTATTTGTCATGTAACCCCAGTTTTCTGGATCCATCAGAAAACTGGGGTTACATGACACATAGCTACACCTAAAATAGGAGCAATATTCAGGTAGATTCAGGAAATCACAATTTACTAGCGTAGAGACCTACAAAGGGAAATCATCACAGGAACCTAAACTGCAATTGATTAATGCTAGAAACTCACTGTAGGCAAATATGAGAAAGAAAAAAACTCCAGGAGGACCCAGTCAGAGGGAGGCTTCCACACTTTTGTGACATTGACTTCAGCAGTTATCCCAGGTCCTCACTGTGATTATTGGAGAAAAATCCCTGCATGCTTCTCATGGGGTTGAGGGGCAAAGGAACCATTTTAAAGTATTTCATAGCTTTCTGTTCTTAACAAGGCCAGCCTTCAGGAGAAATTATTTTACCAGCGCCTAAGCTACTGGATCAGAAGCTCCCTGGGGAAAGTGTGGTAGCCCACTCCAGTCCCTCTGGCATCCTGTCCAGCCTGAGGGGGAGGAAGACACTGAGGAGGCACTGATGGAGTTCATGGCCCAGGGGCTGGTGTTCACTGAGACCTGCTCATAGGCCCGCAGAACGCTGCCACTCCCGCACTCCCCACCACTCCGTTACTATAAGACTCCTCGCTGCGGTTTCTTTCACCCAGTGCTGTGTCTGCCTTTCAACAGGAAAATTGCTAGACATGCTGAAAGGCAAAAACAAGCCAGTCTGAGGTGACTAAACAAACGTCAGAACCAGAACGAGATACGGGAGGAATGTTGGAATTATTGGACCAGGAATTTTTAAATACTATGATGATATGCTAAGGATTTTAATGAAAGGTAGACAACTTGAAGGAACCCATGGATAGTGTAAGCAGAAAGTGAAAGTGAAGTCCCTCAGTCGTGTCCGACTCTTTGCAACCCCGTGGACCGTAGCCCTCCAGGCGCCTCCCTCCATGGTATTCTCCAGGCAAGAGTACTGGAGTGGGTTGCCATTTCCTTCTCCAGGGGATCTTCCTGACCCAGGGATCAAACCCAGGTCTCCCTCACTGCAGGCAGACGCTTTAACCTCTGAGCCACCAGGGAAGCTCACAATGTAAGCAGAGAGATGTCAGTTCTAAGAATTGAACACAAATGCTAGAAATCAAATACACGGTAACAGATGAAGAATTCTCTACTAGACACAGCTAGGGAGAGAATCCTTAGCTTAAAGATACAGCAGAAAAAACTTACAAAACTGAAAAAACAAGAAAACAGAATATTCAAGAAATGGGAAACAATGACAAAAAGTTTAACATTTGTGAAATGGGAATACCAGAAAGAAAAGAAACAGAGAAAGGATCAGAAGCAATATTTGAAGCCATAATGACTAAGAATTTTTCCAAATTAATATGCACTAAACCACAGGTGTAGGAAACTCAGAGAATACCAAACAGGATAGATACCAGAAACAAAGAACAAAAAACCTGCATCTAGGCATGTAATATCCAAACTTCACAAAACCAAAGGTAAAAGAATCTTGAAAGAGATACACAGATCCCAGTGTTCATCATAGCACTCTATAATAGCCAGGACATGGAATCAACCTAAATGTCCACTACAGAGGAGTGGATAAAGAAGACGGGCGTATCTGGGCCTCCTTGGCAGCTCAGGCAGTAGAAGAATCTGCCTGCAGTATGGAAGACCCAGGTTTGATCCCTGGGTCAGGAAAATCACCTGGAGAAGGGAATGACTGCCCACTCCAGTATTCTTGCCTGGAGAATTCTGTGGACAGAGGAGCCTGGAGGCAGCATACAAGGTGATTTACTCAGCCATGAAAAAGAATGAAATAATGTCATCTGCAGGAACATATGGACCTAGAGACTGTCATACTGAGTGAAGTAAGTCAGACAGAAAAAGACAAGTATTGTATATCTCTTATATATGGAGTCTTAAAAATGGATACAAGTGAACTTATTTACGAAGTAGAAATAAGAGTCACAGATGTAGAAAACAAACTTACAGTTACTAGTGGGGAAAGCAGGGAGGGAAAGTAATTTGGGAGAGTGGGATTGACACATACACACTAGTATATGTAAAATAGATGACTAATAACCACCTGCTGTACAGCACAGGGCTTCCCTTGTGGCTCAGTGGTAAAGCATCCCTCTGCCAGTGAGGGAGATGCGGATTCAGTCCCTGGGTCAGGAAGATCCTCTGAAAAAGGAAATGGCAATCCACTCCACCATTCTGGCCTGGGAAATCCCACGGACAGGGGAGCCTGACAGGCCACAGTCCGTGGGGTCACAAAGAACTGGACACAACTGAGCAACTGAGCACATATATAGTCTAGGAAACCCTATTCAATACTCTGTAAAGAGCTAAATGGGAAAAGAATTGGAAAATGACTGGATATATGTATATGTATAGCTGATTCACTTTGCTTTACACCTGAAACAAACACAACACTGTAAATCAACTATGCTCCAATAATAGATATTTTTAAACTCTTGGAAGAACATAAAGGAAAAAACTGCCCTGTTATAGAGAAGCAAGGATCAGAATTACACCAGACTTCTTTTCAGCAACAATGTGAGCAAGGTAAGAGTGGAGTGAAATATTTCAAGTGTTGAGAGTTAAAAAAAAAAACAACCTAAAATTTTTTACCCTTTCAAATTATCCTTAAAAGTGAATGAAAGTGAAGTTGCTCAGTCGTGTCCGACTCTTTGCAACCCCAGGGACTGCAGCCCACCAGGCTCCTCCATCCAAGGAATTTTACAGGCAAGAGTGCTGGAGTGGGTTGCCATTTCCTTCTCCAGGGGATCTGGAGGTATAAAAACTTTCTCAAACAAAAATCAAGGAAATTTGTTGCTATTTGACTTGATTTTCAAGAAATGATAAACCAAGTCTTTGTGAGAAGGAAAATGGTATTAGTTAGCTACTTGTTGCTGTGCTTAGTCACTCAGATTTGTCTGACTCTTTGAGACCCCGTGGACTTCTTTGTCTAGTGGAATTCTCCAGGCAAGAATACTGGAGTAGGTTGCCATGCCCTCCTTTGGGAGATCTTCCCAAGTCACGGAGTGAACCCAGGCCTCCCTCATTGCACGCAGATTCTTTACCATCTGAGTCACCAGGAGTTACTTGGATCTGCATTTAAACTAAGGAAGCGCTTTAGTGTATGAATAAGTGAAGGTGAAATTAAAACTTTTATTTTTCTTATTCTCAAATGATCTAGGAGATCAAATTATTAGATTGGTGCAAAAGTAATTGCTGTTGGAGCAAAAGTAATTGCTAGTTGGTGCAAAAGTAATTGAGATTCAAAAGTAATTGTGGTTGACTTTTGCATCAACCACAATTATTTTTGAACCAAGCACTTTTGAATCCCACTTTTTGCACCAACTGCTGTTACTTTTGCAGTTATATATATTCAAGTAACAGCAATGAATATATTTGTTACATAAGCATATGTGTATGTTTATATATATGCGCGCACACACACACACACACACACACACATATGATTATGTATATGTTGTTGTGTCCAACTCTTTGTGACCCAGTGGACTGCAGCACGCCAACCTCCTCTGTCCTCCACTATCTCCTGGAGTTTACTCAGATCCAGACACGACTGAGCGACTTCACTTTCACTTTTCACTTTCATGCATTGGAGAAGGAAATGGCAACCCACTCTAGTGTTCTTGCCTGGAGAGTCCCAGGGACGGGGGAGCCTGGTGGGCTGCTGTCTATGGGGTTGCACAGAGTCGGACACGACTGAAGCGACTTAGCAGCAGCAGCAGCAGCAGCATGTCCATTGAGTCAGTGGTACTATCTAACCATCTCGTTCTCTGCTGCCCCCTTCTCTTTTTGCCTTCAACCTTTCCCAGCATCAAAATCATTTCCAATGATTCATTTATGTCAGGTGGCCAAAGTATTGGAGCTTCAGCGTCAGTCCTTCCTATGAATATTGAGAATTGATTTGCTTTAGGATTGACAGGTTTGATTTCCTTGCAGTCCAGGGGACTCTCGTGAATCTTCTCTAGCACCACAATTTGAAAGTACTGATTACTGATTCTTCAGTGCTCAACGTTCTTTATGGTCCAACTGTCATGTCTGTACGTGACTGCTGGAACAACCATAGCTTTAACTATATGGACCTTTGTCGGCAAAGTGATGCCTCTGCTTTTTAATATGTTGCCTAGGTTTGTCATAGACAGCTTTCCTTCAAAGGAGCAAGTACCTTTTAATTTCATGACTGCAGTCACCATTCACACTGGTGATTTTGGGACCCAAGAAAATAAAATCTGTCACTGCTTCCACTTTCCCCCTTCTATTTGCCATGAAGTGTAGGGACCAGATGCCATGAGTTTAGTTTTTTAACATTGAGTTTCAAGCCAGCGTTTTCACTCTCTCACCCTTATCAAGAAGCTCTTCAGTTCCTCTATACTTTATGCCCTTGGAGTGGGGTCATCTGCACATCTGAGATTACATTGATATTTCTCCCAGCAGTCTTGGTTCTAGCTTATGATTCTTCCAGTCCGGCATTTCACATGATGTACTCTGCATATAAGTTAAGTAAGCAAGGTGACAATATACAGCCTTGTTGTCCTCCTTTCCCAATTTTGAGCCATTTTCCTATGTTCAGTTCTAACTGTTGCTTATTAACCTGCAAGAAGTGAGACGAGACAGGTAAGGAGGTCCCATCTCTTAAGAATTTTCCAGTTTTTTGTGATCCATACAGTCTTTAATTTAGTTAATGAAGCAGAAGTAGATGTTTTTCTGGAATTCCCTTGCTTTCTCCATGAGCCAGTGAATGCTAGCAATTTGATCTGTGGTTCCCCTGCCTTTTCTAAACCCATCTTGAACATCTGGAAGTTCTCAATTCATATATTGCTGAAGCCTAACTTGAGCAATGACCGTACTACCATGTATATGTTATTATAAGTAAAATGAACAATGGTAAGATATAACAGAAAGGAAGATGAATTTAGGAACATTTTGTTACTATAAGATAACTTTCTCTACCCATGAAGTGTTATAGTGATATTTGAAAGTAGACTGGGATTAAATTGAAAAAAAAAAATCACATCATAAAATACAGAGAAAGCATTTGGCAAAATCCAGTGCCTATTTGTGATTTAAACATCTCAGTGAACTAGGAATAGAGGGGAACATCCTCAACTTGGTTAAGAACATCACAAAAAAACTATGTCATATTTACTGATAAAATATTTAAAACTTATCTGCTAAGATCAGCAACATGGTAAAAATGTTGCTCACCACTGCTTTCAGCATCATACTTGAAGTTCTAGCTGATGTAATAAGAAAAAAGAAAGGAAAACAAAGGTATGCGAATTTGGAAGGAAGAAATAAAACTGCCTTTGCAGATGTTATAGCCATTCTATGTGGAAGATCAGAATCAACAACAAAAAATTTTCTGGAACTAATAAGCAGTTAGAGAAAAGTTATGGGATATGAAATAAGTTTACAAATTGTTTTTTTTATATACCAGGAATTAATAAGTGAAATTTAAAGTAAAGAACATAATACCATTTACATTAGCATCCCCCCCCAAAATACTGAGGTACAAATCTATCAAAATATATACAAAAATCTGTGAGAGGTAAACTACAAAGCTCTTTATTAAAGATACTAAAAGGAGAACTAAAGTGAGATATTTCACGTTCTTTGATAGGAAGACTCAATATTGTCAAGATGTCATTTCTTCCCAGTTTGATCTGCAGATTCAATGCAGTCCTAATCAAAATTCCAACAAGTTATTTTGTGAATATCAACAAACTGATTCTAAAGTTTATATAGAGAGGAAAGAAACTCAGAATATTCCACTCAATATTGAAGGAAAAGAACAGATGGAGAACTAACGCTGTCCAACTTTAAGATTTACAAGACTTTTAAGACTATAAGACTCATAAGCTGCAATAATCAGCCAGTGTAGTACTGGTGAAAGAACAGAAGAGAGCCCAGACATAGAGCCACAGAAATATGGTTACCCATATTTAACAGAGGATCAAAGGCAATGCAGTGCAGCAAAGATGGGCATTTCAAGAAATGGGTCTAGAGCACCTGGGCATCCGCATGCAACAGAATGAATCTAGATACCTTTCAAAAGAATTAGCAAAAAAAAAAAAATTAGCAAAATAGATTATGGACTTGAATATAAAATATAAGACTCCTCAAGATAACACAGGAGAAAACCTAGATGGCCTTTGGTTTGGAACTGACTTTTACGTACAACACTGAAGATGTGGTCTGTGAAAGAAGTACAGCCAAAACCCTGGGACTATTGTAGGTTCAGTTCTAGACGACCACAGTAAAGCAAGTTTCACAATAAAATGAGTCATATAAATTTTTGGTTTCTCAGTGCATATAAAAGTTATGTTTAGTCTGTTAAGTTTGTAACAGTATCATGTCCAAAAAAAAAAAAAAACCCCAGCAATGTACATACCTTAATCTTAAAATATTGGTGAAAAAATGCTAACATAAGCATTCTGTGAGTCTTTATCCTTTTGTTGGTAGAGAGTTTGAAATATTGTGAGAATTGCCAAAATGTGATACTAAGAAACAACACGAGCAAATCCTATTGGAAAAATAACTCTTAACAGATTTACTCAATTCAGGGTGCCAGAAAGCTTTAATTTGGAAAAAAAAGAGAGAGAGAGCGAGAGAGAGATCCCTGTAAATGATAAGGCTTTTTAAAAAACTACTGTGTGAAAAAACAGTGAGAAGATAAGCCACTGATCGGGAAGAAATCCTATGGCTGATTCATGTTAAGGTTTGACAGAAAACAACAAAATTCTGTAAAGCAATTATCCGTCAATTAAAAAAATAAATAAATTTTTTTAAAAATTGCAAAGGACATACCTGATACAGGATTTTTACCAAGCATAAACAAAAAATTCTTAAAACCCAATAATAAGGAAATGAACAATCCTCTTATAGAATAGACAGAATGCATGAGCAGACACCTCACCTAAAAAGATACACAGATGGCAAGTAAGCCATATGAAAACATATGAAAAGATGTTCAACATCTCATGTCATTAGGGAATTGCCAGATTTCAAAACACTGACAGTACCAAATGCTGGAGACAGTGTGGAACAACCAGAACTCTGATTTACCGCTAATGGAAATGCAGAATAGTCAGCCATACTAGAAGATGATTTGGCAATTTTTTACAAAACTAAACATGACTCTTACTGTATGTTCCGGTAACTGTGCTTTTTATTACTCAAATGAAAACTTAGGTCCACCAAAAAGCTGCACATGAGTGTTTTAGCAAACTGTATTCATAGTTGCCACAAGTTTGAAGTAGCCAAAATGTCTTTCAGTGAGTAAGTTGATAAATAAATGGTGCATCTAAACAATGGAGTATTATGCAGCATTAGAAGAAGGTGTGCCAAAAGAGACATGGAAGAAACTTACAACTTTCTAGTTTGTCTAGAAGACACTTTGAAAAGGCTACCTACTGTATGATTTCAGTTACATGGTATTCTGGAAGATATGTAACTGTGAAGGCAGAAGTGGTTACTGTTCTCAGTGAATTGAGAGGCGAGGACAGACGGACAGGCAGAGCGCAGAGGACACTGAGGACCGTGGGACTGCTCTGGATCGTCTGAGTGGCGGGCACATCCTGTTACACCTGTCCCAACCCACAGAACGGGTCACACCAAGAGCGCGCGGGCTTCGGTGAAAAGGCCGCGTCAGGTCGCATGTGCTGCTGCGGTGTGGGCTGCCAGTGGTTAAGGAGGAGGCATATGAGAGAAGTCTCAGCAGGGAGGAAGTCGCCGTGGTATTCAGCCTCTACGTGGCCACGTTCAGGACCAGCACCCTACAAGATTTTCAAGGAGTTAAAAACGAAGATAAGATTTTAAATCCAGCTAGGTTACCACCCTCCTAACATATAAAGTATAACAAAAGATATATGAAGAACCTAGAAAATATCTTTCTTTAGAGCATTGCAGAGGACTCTGCTAGTGTAGTAGCCTACAAACAATGACTCATGGGCCAAATCTGGGATGCAGCCTGTTTTTCACAGGCCTCTTACCAAAAAGGGCTTTTATTTATATTCCTAAGAATTTTGAAATAAGAGAATACCCAACAGAGACTGAATTTGGTCCTCAAGGCCTGCTGCTGCTAAGCTTCAGTCATGTCTGACTCTGTGTGACTCCAGAAACAGCAGCCCACCAGGCTCCCCCATCCCTGGGATTCTGCAGGCAAGAACACTGGAATGCGTTGCCATTTCCTTCTCCAACGCATGAAAGTGAAGTCGCTCAGTCATGCCCGACTCTTAGCGACCCCATGGACTAGAGCCTACCAGGCTCCTACGTCCATGGGATTTTCCAGGCAAGAGTACTTGAGTGGGGTGCCATTGCCTCAAGGCCTAACCTAGAGTTTATTATCTAGGTTTCTTATGGGGGGAAAAATTTGCTGACTCCTATATTAGAAGACTAGCTAAGATATGATTCAAGGAAACAGGCACATAAGCATAGAGCAACATTGATTAGGAACAGAGTTTTGCAGATAGGAGAACCAGGCATAGAAACATTAATAAAATTGGAAAACCTTAAAACAGGAAATTTTAGGAATAACATGACTACTTTTCACTATATAAATTTATTTCACAATATAACTGAAATGGATAATTCTCTGAATACATAATCTATCAAAGCTTGACACTGGAAGAGATATGACGTGTAAATAGACGTAATTCCAAATAAAGATTTGAGAATGTCATCAATTACCTGGCCAAAAATTTCACTGGGAAATTTTACCAAACTTTAGTTAAAGAACAGGAAATCCCAAGGAGAATGACACAAAAATGCTGTAACATGAGTTGTGTACTGTTTCCTTCTTCCACCCAAAGAATACTGATTTTGATAATTGCACACAAATGAGAGTACCTTTCTGGGACCCAAGAGTCCAATGGAGGAGTTACACGATATCACGGAAGCAAAGGAAAAAAATAGAGAGCTGAGATTGGACACATTGAAAAGGGTAAGAGGAAAATTGCCACATCACCTGTCACCTCATCCTCAACAGCTCAGTGCCGAGAGAGAGATGCTTGGCCTGTGATTTCTCCCTCAGAGGAAAATGAGAATATGTGAGTGAGTGCCCAGCTTCCGCAACTCTGTGTGAAACTACTGAGGACACCCACTTCTTTCTCACCCTTTTCAGAATACAGAGGTGATCTGCATAACTGAGGGGCAAGGAGAGGTTGAGAGCATAGCAGCCAGGGCTCAAAATTCAACAGGGGACACAGTTCCAGTAACTACTTTGCAGACTCCATCAGGAAGCGTACCCGTGAGTCACTGGGGACACCACCTGTGGATCCCCCAGATTGGCCCATAGCCATAACCTTGGGCCTCCAACATGCTGCATTCCACACTCACACACTGACCCACCTTATGTGTGCCCCTGAGGGCAGTGTGTGTGCAACCTTTGTGGACATTCAGCGTGGGCAGAAGGCTGGCTCAACCAGCAGGATTGGGAGAAAGCATACACACTTGAGCAGCCCTCAACTACCCTAGGAAAAGCAAACAGGAGGCTCAGCACTCAGCCTGACTTTATGGAATCAGGAGAGGCATACAGTCTTAAGAATTCTCCCTTAACAGGGAACAAAAAGTGTGGAGGAGGCATATCCATAGAGACGTCCTGAGAAAGCTTGAGAATGCCTGTCAGGCTGACCGGAGGCATTTCATTCCTGAAGGCTGTCAGTAAAGACTGAAGGAGGCACCTGCATCTTCACATGCTGAAAGAGCAACACACGACTTCAAGAAACAGGAAGAATCGAGGAAACATGATACCACTTACATTCCAGAATTTTATAATAAAATAACTGTCCAGTAAGCACCCCTAAAGAAATGGAGATTTATGGTTTCTCTGATAAAGAATTCAAATCAGTGTTTTTGAAGAAGCTCACGAACTACAAGAAAACGGAGAAAGACATTTTAATGAAATCAGGGAAACAATACATATAACAATACAAAACAATGCATAAACAAAACAGTACAGGAAAACAATGCATAATAGAAGCTAAAAGGAAGCCTGGAGCTGAAGTATGCAAACAAATGACATGAGAGGTGCAGCAGAGAGCAGCAGCAGCAGAATAGACCAACAAGAAATAAATAGCCTGTGAACTTTGAAGCAGGTCGTTTGTAATTAACCAGTCAGAGGAGAAAAAAGGGAAAAGAATGAAAAAAAGTAAAGAAAGCCTACATGAATGAAGGGATGTCATCAAGAAAACAACTAATGCATTACAGGAGCCACAGAAGGAGAAAGGGCGCAGGGGAAAGCAGAAGCTTATTTAAAGAAGTAAGGGCTGATAGCTTTCAAAATCTGGGAGGAGAGATGGAAATTAAGAGTTCAAGATGTCTGCACTTTGCCACAGAGATTCAACTGAGGACTTTACTGAGACACATTAAAATAAAACTGCATAAAATGAAAGACAGAATTTCTGAAGCTGGAAACAAAAATCCGTTTACATAGAAATTCAGTTCAGTCGCTCAGTCGTGTCCGACTCTTTGCAACCCCATGAACCACATCATGCCAGGCCTCCCTGTCCATCACCAGCTCCCAGAGTCCACTGAGATCCATGTCCATCGAGTCAGTGATGCCATCCAACCATCTCACCCTCTGTCGTCCCCTTCTCCTCCTGCCCTCAATCCCTCCCAGCATCAGGGTCTTTTCCAATGAGTCAGGTCTTCGCATCAGGTGGTCAAAGTATTAAAGTTTCAGCTTCACATCAGTCCCTTCAATAAACACCCAGGACTGATCTTTAGGATGGATTGGTTGGATCTCCTTACAGACGAAGGGACTCTTAAGAGTCTCCTCCAACACCACAGTTCAAAAGCATCAATTGTTCGGCACTCAGCTTTCTTCACAGTCCAACTCTCACATCCATACATGACCACTGGAAAAACCATAGCCATGACTAGACGGACCTTTGTTGGCAAAGTACTGTCTCTGCTTTTTAATATGCTGTCTAGGTTGGTCATAACTTCCCTTCTAAGGAGTAAGCATCTTAATTTCATGGCTGCAATCACCATCTGCAGTGATTTTGGAGCCGCCCAAAATAAAGTCTCTCACTGTTTCCACTGTTTTTGCATCTATTTCCCATGAACTGATGGGACCGGATGCCATGATCTTAGTTTTCTGAATGTTGAGCTTTAAGCTAACTTTTTCACTCTCCTCTTTCACTTTCATCAAGAGGCTTTTTAGTTCCTCTTCACTTTCTGCCATCAGGGTGGTGTCATCTGCACATCTGAGGTTATTGATTTTCTCCCAGCAATCTTGATTCCAGCTTGTGCTTCTTCCAGCCTAGTGTTTCTCATGATGTACTCTGCATAGAAGTTAAATAAGTAGGGTGACAATATACAGCCTTGGCGTACTCCTTTTCCTATTTGGAACCAGTCTGTTGTTCCATGTCCAGTTCTAACTGTTGCTTCCTAACCTGTATATAGGTGTCTCAAGAGGCAGGTCAGGTGGTCTGGTATCCCCAGCTCTTTCAGAATTTTCCACAGTTTATTGTGATCCACACAGTCAAAGGCTTTGGCATAGTCAATAAAGCAGAAATAGATGTTTTTCTGGCACTCCCTTGCTTTTTCTGTGATCCAGCGGATGTTGGCAATTTGATCTCTGGTTCCTCTGTCTTTTCTAAAACCAGCTTGAACATCAGGGAGTTCACGGTTCATGTTTTGCTAACCCTGGCTTGGAGAATTTCGAGCATTACTTTACTAGCATGTGAGAGGAGTGTAATTGTGCGGTAGTTTGAGCGTTCTTTGGCATTGCCTTTCTTGAGAACTGACTTTTTCCAGTCCTGTAGCCACTGCTGAGTTTTCCAAATTTGCTGGCATATTGAGTGCAGCACTTTCACAGCATCATCTTTCAGGATTTGAGATAGCTCCACTGGAATTCCATCACCTCCACTAGCTTTGTTCGTAGTGATGCTTCCTAAGGCCCACTTAACTTCACATTCCAGGATGTCTGGCTCTAGGTGAGAGATCACAGCATTGTATTATCTGAGTCATGAAGATCTTTTTGTACAGTTCTTCTGTGTGTTCTTGCCACCTCTTCTTAATATCTTCTGCTTATGTTAGGTCCATACCTTTTCTATCCTTTACTGAGCCCATCTTTGTATGAAATGTTCCCTTGGTATAATTTTCTTGATGAAATCTCCAGTCTTTCCTATTCTGTTGTTTTCCTTTATTTCTTTGCAGTGATCACTGAGGAAGGCTTTCTATCTCTCCTTGCTATTTTTCGGAACTCTGCTTTCAAATGTTTATATCTTTCCTTTTCACTTCTCTTCTTTTTCAGCAATTTCTAAGTCCTCCTCAGACAGCCATTTTGCTTTTTTGGATTTCTTTTTCTTGGATATGATCTTGATCCCTGTCTCCTGTACAGTGTCACAAACCTCCATTCATAGTTCATCAGGCACTCTTGTCTATCAAATCTAGTACCTTAAATCTATTTCTCACTTCCACTGTATACTCATAAGGGATTTGATTTAGGTCATACCTAAATTGTGTGGTGGTTTTTCCTCCTTTCTTCAACTTAAGTCTGAATTTGGCAATAAGGGGTTCATGATCTGAGCCACAGTCAGCTCCTGGTCTTGTTTTTGCTGACTGTATAGAGCTTCTCCATCTTTGGCTGCAAAGAATATAATCAATCTGATTTTGGTGTTGACCATCTGGTGATGTCCATGTGTAGAGTCTTCTCTTGTGTTGTTGGAAGAGGGTGTTTGCTATGACCAGTGTGTTCTCTTGGCAGAACTCTATTATCCTTTGCCCTGCTTCATTCTGTTCTCCAAGGCCAAATTTGTCTGTTACTCCAGGTATCTCTTGACTTCCTACCTTTGCATTCTAGTCCTCTATAATGAAAAGGACATTTTTTTGTCAATTGTACCTCCATGAAACTGGAGGTTTTTAAACAGTAAAAGAGTCAGTGTTTTTGTTTTTTAAAGAACAGGGAATATCATTGCTACTCTTACACTGTTTCAGAGAACAGGAAAATAAGGAATACTTTTCATTGTTTTATGAAGCAAGGTTAATACTAGTGCTGAAACTGATATAAAGATTTACTGAAAAGAAAAAAAAATAAACACAGCTCAATCTTACTAATTATTAATTTTGATAGTTACAGTGTTAATTTGGCTTCTAAGAAAAGATTTGTGTTTTAGATTTTCATACTGAAGTATTCAGGGGCAGAATGTCATGATGACTTCTTTTTTATACTTTGCCTGTCATCATTTACTTTAAAATGCTTAAGCTTTGAATATATATAACCATAGATTTTTAGGTTAATAGGTTGACCAGATCATCATCCTTTTTTAGGGATTTCTGAGTCAGTAAGGAACTACTGGTGAGCCTTTGATAATGATTATTATATTTGAAATTTGTTGGTATTGAACTTGTTTTCTATATGTTAATAATTTCAGTTTTTGAATACAGAAAAGACACACTCAAAATCATAATTGAATCATATGGAAGGATCTTTTAGGGCTTATTAATGTGTTCCATTTGTATCTGTTTGACACAATGATTTGTAAAAACAATGGATAATGAGAAAAGGACTTCTCAAATATTTTTTGGGTATTAAGAGTTAATCTCAAAGGAAAGTAGTATACCTTGAATAGCAAAATTAAAGAAAGAAGCTACCTATTTTGAGAAACTTAAAAAGCAAAATAAAAAATGAAGGTAGGATATTAGATAAAGAACAGAATATTAATGAAGCTCAATTCAGACATTAATAGATGTGTTTTTGGCCTTTTGGACAGCATATCATTTTTAAATACTTCTTCCTGAGCATATTTTGTTAGGCATATTTATAGAGACTGGTGTATTATTCAGCTGTCACATTGACTTCCTGAGCCCAGGAATAATAGCGTGCTTCCTTAGAATCCATATAGTTCATCCTCCTTCGATTTTCAGAAAAAGACACCTCTCTGGTTCCCTTGAGGAAACAGATCTGTTCTTTAATCTATCATAGGAGAGCTGGATGGGTGATAAGCTATGTCCTGTGAATTCACTACCTTAACTGCATCATGTCGCTCCTCCGTAAATGATGAGCTGGATACCTGGTTGGTTGGTCACTAAAGAAAATTGAAAAATTGTGAGAAATAGGTATTGGAAAGAAGAGGGTATAAAATTCAGAAAAGCAGTCATGTAATTTGGCATAAGATATAGGAGGAAGACATTATTATATGAGAATTAAAAAGAAAAGGACCCAAGTTAGCAAAGGAAAATATGTACAACCTTGAGATAAATGAAAATTGAAGGGGAATGAATGGGAAGTCTTACATTTCCTTTATCTAGGAGTTACTGAATCATTGTGTTAGAGCAATTGGCAACGTTTAAACTTGTCTAAATTTTTTCTACCCCAGGTTTTTTTCCTCATTTTTAAGAAACAAATCATATGTGAATTTTTTTTTAATGTTACCCCTTCAGAAGTGTAGACTTTGTGTAGGAGTTTCATGTAATTGTGAATTAATGTCCTGATGATAAAAAGGAAAGGCTATAATGCTTGTCTTCTTTTGTTGGGGTGGGGGACTGTTCCAGGCATAGCCCTTTTGTACCTGCAGTTGTACCGGGTCACATGTGACCAGTCCTATTTGCTCCGATCCTTGGATTACGTAAAGAGAACACTTCGGAATCTGAATGGCCGAAGGGTCACTTTCCTCTGTGGAGATGCTGGGCCCCTGGCTGTTGGAGCTGTTGTATATCATAAACTCAAAAGTGATTGTGAGTCCCAGGAATGCATCACAAAGTGAGTGTTTACTACTGGAAGTGTTTTTTCCAAATTCTCAGTATTGATGTTGAAAGAAACTCAAAAAATGAAAATGACTTTCTCTTTTAATTCACCTGCTCTTGCAAATAGTTCTCTCCAAATAGAAAAAAGGTTTGAAAATTAATCTTGAGCCTGATTGGGCTCAATATTGGGATTGTTTGCTCCTTTTCTATCCAAGCATGTATTTGTCTTAATTTGAGGGAAGAGAGTAAACATGTTTTTTCCTAAGTAATTTTTGGTTGCCTTCAGTGCATGAAAATTAGCTTATATGCCTTAGATTCACTATAATAACTGAGTTATTCTTTGGTTCAGTTGTTATGAAATATAGAGAATGTAAACTTTTATTGCTTATATTGGTTTATGTTCTCTTTTGAATCAGAGCTCACTGCCATGGTCTAGTGAAGTGTCTGGCATGTGCTGGTCAGTTAATATTAGTTACAGATGGGGTGACTCAAGCTAATTCTCAAGCATTGGCTACATTTTAGTAAGATTTTTATTAAAATTTCTAATCACTTTCTTTTAATTCTGGGTTTCAAAACTGAGTATCTTCTCTTATATGTATATATTCCTATAAAGTTTAGATATATTAGTAAATGTAGAACTTTTGAGCAGCAAGATGTGTTTTTATTAATTTTGGTATCTGAAAGAGAAGGTTTTGTAGTGGAAGTTTTTGTTGTTTTCCCTCTTTTTGATATTTTAAAAAATCACTTTTAAATGAAAAATAATAACAGTTCCTAAACTGATAGGGTTACTTGCAGTTTCAGGAAGAGGTATTTTAGGCATTCTCTGGGAAAACAGAATTTTTCTTGTTGGGTAGACTTTTGCAACTCCAGAGAACCATCGTCTGTCGAGATTCAGACCTTCCTGATGAGCTGCTTTATGGACGGGCAGGTTATCTGTACGCCTTACTCTACGTGAACACGGAGATAGGTCCAGGCGCTGTGTGTGAGTCAGCTATCAAAGAGGTACTGTGGGGCCGTGGGCTGGGGAGTCCTGTCCTTTCCGTCAGGCAGCCTGTCTGCTAGCATAGAGTTATAGTAGTAGCTGGACTCTGCCTCTAGGTAAGAGTAATTTCCTAAGGCCTCTCATAAAATTAATAAATAGCTCTTTATTTTTTTCTTCTGGGATTTGTTTTTTAATTTAAGTTTGTATTAAGTCAGCTATTTTTACTAGAACCAAACAGTAGCTTAAAGAAGAGAGAGAATGTTTTTTTCTCTTTCATGAGGTATCTGAACTGATAGGTGATATGGTGAATTGAACTGATAGGTGAATATGGCTAGGGACCAGCTTCTCTCTTGTTCTGCCTTATCCTTGGGCCATGCCCTTATCTGCATGGCACTGAGAGCCCCCAGCCCAGGGGGGTGGTGAGGACGTGGAGGACCCAGAAGTTGCCCACCTCACTTTTGCGCACATCCTACTTCTAGAACTCCGTCAGATGACTGTGTCCCCCTGTCTGTATCTCTGAGGTGATATGTCTCACTAACACTTGGAGCCTTGTTACCAAAAGTATGAGAGGAGAGAGGATATGAGGAAACAGTTAAATACTACTTTGCCACATAGTCATTCTAAAATCCTGCAGCAAACCTCACTGCTATAATCTTTCATAAATAAAGCCAGTTCCTCCAGCACTGGTGGATGTACAGTTACCCCTTAGTACCTGCTGGGGATTGATTCCAGGACCCCTCTGGATACCAAAATGTCAGGATGCTGAAGTCTGTTAATAAAGTGATGTAGTATTTGCATGTAAGCTATGCATATCCTCCTGTGTACTTTAAATCATCTCTAGATTACTTTTCATACCTAACACCATATGGTATGTATGTATGTAAAATACTATGTAAAATAGTATGTAAACAGTTGTCCCCATGCAACCAATTTTGCTTCTTGGAACTTTCTGGAATATATTTTCCCCAATATTTGTTTCAGAGGTTGGTTGAATCCACGGGTATGAAACCCGCAGCAGATATGGAGGGCCAACTGTACTTACCTTTGGGGGAAAATATTGAGTCTAAGTCGGAGAAGGCAATGGCACCCCACTCCAGTACCCTTGCCTGCAAAATCCCATGGATGGAGGAGCCTGGTGGGATGCAGTCCATGGGTTCACTAAGAGTCAGACACAACTGAGCGACTTCACTTTGACTTTTCACTTTCATGCATTGGAGAAGGCAGTGGCACCCCACTGCAGTACTCTGGCCTGGAGAATCCCAGGGACGGGGAGCCTGGTAGGCTGCCGTCTATGGGGTCGCACAGAGTCGGACACGACTGAAGCGACTCAGCAGCAGCAGCAGCAGCAGCATTGAGTCTAAGCAGTCCAGGATAGTTTTTATAAGAAGTTTTTCTAGGTTCTAGTAAACTGTCCATACGAAGGCCTTTTGATCTCTTGCTTCTACTTCTTAATATCTTTTTCTACTCTGAGATTGTCTTCTGATTTCTCCCTGACTGTATTTATTGATTAATAAAGATAATGGTGCTTATCTTGCCAGATTTAGTAATCTATGTATTAAAGATTAAAGATTTTCAGATGAAGTGATCTATGTATATACAGATTTTCAGATTAATCTGTGTATATAAAGACATGCTGTTATTGTTAATTAAACTAAAACAGAGTAGATGTAAGTTTTCTAGACTTACCTGTCTCATGGTCTGCGTAGGTAGTCAGTGCTATCATTGAATCGGGCAAAGCTCTGTCCAGGGAGGAGAGGAAGGTGGAGCGCTGCCCCCTGCTGTACCAGTGGCACAGGAAGCAGTATGTGGGAGCCGCCCATGGCTTGGCCGGGATCTACTACATGCTGATGCAGGTGAGTGACAGTCCGTAATACCTGTGCAGCGACCACACAGATTGAATCGGGAATGGGAACTGAAATTTTACCACAAACCAACAGGCTGAGATGAAGTAAGAATCATGGCTCCTCAAGCGGGGACCTCCGGAGAGAGAGTACTTCTCTCTGCAGTTTTGTACTGGACAAGGTGTCTGTGGCCCACACTTTAGTTCTGTCCATTTCCCCCTGCTCTTTTAATTGGGAAAAACCTTCAAGAAGCAGAAAAGGCTTCTAGAATGCAGACTAGGGCAGAGGCTTTTTCATATTCAAATAACCCCAACTTGGTATCAGTTGTGTTGAAAATTTTTTTAACTAGCTTATTATTGTGGTTATGCTCTTGTCTCTCAATCACCGCTGTCTGCTGAATCACGTACTGACTCCTCCATCAGAGAGTCAAAGACCTCGCACCAAATGCTGCTTCAGCCTGCGCCCAGCCCTGTGGCCTATGAGTCCCCCTCTCTGGGCAGACCCCAGCGCCATCAAAGGCTCAGTTCCGCACCGCTGCAGTGAAGCGAATGCCACAGAGGAGGAAGCCACACACTTTTCGGCTCTCCAGTGCCTGTGACAGTTATGCTCGCATTATAGTGTGGTCTGTTCAAAGCGTGCAGCACTGTTATGTCCTTAAAAACATGTGCATACCTGAATTTTAAAATACTTTATTGCTAAAAAGTGCTAAACTATCATCTGAACCTTCAGTGAGTGGTAATCTTTTTGCAGTAGTTACATCACAGGTCACTGATTGTATATCAAATATAACCACAATGAAAAAGTTTGAAATATTGTGAGTATTTACCAAAATGTTTCACAGAGAAACAAAATGAGCAAATCCTGTTGGAAAAAGTGGTGCCAATAGACTTGCTTGATTCAGAGTCGCCACAAACCTTCAGTTTTTAAAAACACAAGTGCAGCACAATAAAACAAAGGACTATAAAGTAAGGTCTGTCTGTACATTTTTTCCCCAATTAAGCCTTTTTAATTCTACCACACCCATAACAGAGTACTTTATAAACTTAGGCAAAATTACAAAGCTAGTATATCAAGGAACATGGATTAGAATTTAGATCTTTTTAATTAAAAGCCCGTATATTCCTTTTTAAAATTTTTACTTACTAATTCCTTTTTTATTTTTATCTTTTTCATCATGCTGGTACTGACTAAAGGAAAACAGAAAATTCCTATCTGCCCAGGACTAGAACTCCTTTCTCTGGTGATTAAGTATATCTGGTTATCATTGTAGAAAGTAAAACACCTATGTATTCCAATTTGTGAATTTTGTCGTAGTTCAGACATGTTCCCAAGCAGCCAGAATTCCATGTCTAATTTTAAAATGGCAATTTTGTTCTAGACGGTTGGTAGATTTTTTTTTTCTCTATTTTCTCAGAAAAACTTTTATAACAGTGGCCTTTGAACCTTTTTTAAAAGTGGTAAAAGCTTTAGGGGAACATAATCATAAGAAAATCACCAATAATTTAGTTTTAGGTGTTTAGTTTAATTTTGCTAGAGATTAGGGGTTCCTTGAGAGAATCACAAATCATAAAATTTTCAGCTCACCTACTTTTAAAGTGACAAACATAGAGACACTGTTTTGTAAAGGATACTATTTAGAAATTGATGTCAGCGTTCTCTTCCTGATCACTAAGCAATGATGTGCCAGAGCTGGTCTCGTGAAGCTGGCCATGCATGCCTCTCTCCAAGGTGCCAGCCTGACCAGGCAGGGGGCTCCTGTGTGGTTTCATTTGAACAGCTAACAGAACAGCATACACTAAAACTTTCAAAATATCACTTGAACCGAACTCCACTTTTACAATGAAGAATAAAGAGCAGTTCTACTTGAACGTCATGTCAAAACATCAAGGAAAACAGAAAACTGACACCCAGCTTCTTTGATGAGACTGGGGAGACTTCTGTAGCCCCACTAGACAAGTATGTAGACTGAGAACAGATAAGGAACAAAGAAACAGTCGGCGACCTGAGAGGAGGACAGGATGGTTGCACAAGCTGCCTGCGGAAGAGGATGCCAGCAAGAAGCAAGCCAGGCATTTAAGCCCTGCACTCAGGAATTTAAGGTGCCCTCAAAGGCAGTGCCAGACATGTATGCAGGTGGAGAGTGAGTCTGGGCCACAGGAGGGCTTCTTTGAAAATCTCTGTGGAGCCCACCTGGGCCTCTGCAGGGATCACCCTGCACGGTGAGGTGACTAGAGATAACAGGAAGTAGACTGAAAGAGTAAACCCAGTTTTTTAACTCCAGAAAGCCAGGTGTAGATGAGACTGGAAGTGAAGCAGAGAACTGAAGGCAGGGCTTCGTGACTCTTCCACGGTCAGCAAGGAGACCTCGCGGTGGCTGCAGCCAGCCTCTCTCCAGCACCTTCCCCCAGCCCAGCTGTCAGTGCCTCTCCGCCTCACGTAGGGAATTGAAGTCTCTTGCAGAAACAGCTCAGATGAAAGTTTGTAGATACAGGTATATGAAAGGCCCAGCTGTCTGTGATGGTTAAATTTATGTGTTAACTTGACTGGGCTGTGGTGCCCAGACATTTAGTCAGACATTATTCTAGGTATTTCTGTGAGGGTGTATAGGTGATGTTTACATTTAAACAGGTTGACTTCTGGTAAAGAAGTCTGTTCTCTGCACTGTGGGTGGGCTTTGTCCAGTCAGTTGAAGGCCTCCCCTGAGCAAGAGGGGAATCCCCAGCAGACAGCTTTCAGCTTCATCTGCAACCTCAGCAAGCATTGATGCAAAAGTCTGCCCAGGCCTTAACTAACCAGAGAGGTAAATTAATTCTAGTTTTATATGTTCCTCAGTATTCTAGGTAATTGATGCTTAACTATATTAGCTGCAATATAGATTAAAGAAGAAAAAAACTTAATAAAAAATTAATTAAATTTTTTATTTGTTTAAAAGCCAGCAGCAAAAGTGGACCAAGAAACCTTGACAGAAATGGTGAAACCTAGTATTGACTATATGCGCCACAAAAGATTCCGATCTGGGAATTATCCATCGTCACTGAGCAATGAGACAGACCGACTGGTGCACTGGTGCCACGGGGCCCCCGGCGTCATCCACATGCTCATGCAGGCGTACAAGGTCAGTGCTCAGGCTGTGTCCTTAGCATCCGATGTGCACACACAATGGTCTCCCACCGAGTTTTCGGTTTGGTCTTGATAATCACATTTGCTTGCAAACTAAAAACCTTTTAGGGCTAATATTTCTACTAGTAAGCAGAAAACCTTATTTCACTGTTCATCACCACTATAGTTAGAGCTGTGTGTGTGTGTGTCCTAAAAGAGATTATATTTATGTGTAAAAGAAAACCTAGATGACATAAGTATGAATAACCAGTAAGGTAGGAGATAGCATTATAGCCACAGTGCTTTTTGTTTGACTTCACATCATTTCATTTGCGTCCTTGAATAAGCCTTTGTTGCAAGATGATGATGATGATTTGGTAAATTTTAAATCTGAATTTAAAATTATTATAAAATTATTTATGAAAGATGGACATGGCATTCAAATTTTCACACATACAGGGTGTTATTGGAAATTTGGCAGTGCCTTTACTGATGAACTGTAGTAGACTCTCAATCTGTCTGCGGACAGTGTTAAGAATACTGTTATTTCTCTCCTGGACTTAAAATTACCATGTAAATTGAAATTATCATGTAAAATGGCTTTTGAAATTTTTTTCTTTTAATGCATCTTTGTAATGGTTGATGTTTGATTTTCCGTCCTATAGATGCTACTCACATTTCACATAAGGCATACTCTTCTTGGTATGAACACGTATTATTTGAAGTTATGTAGTATTTTAGATGGTCTTGGAAAAATGTCAAGATTTTTAATACTATTTCTGTGATGTATTAGGTATTTTGTTAATTGAAAGTGATTTCCTAACAGTTATGTTTGTGGACATTTGTGGACCTCACGGATGGAAGCTATTTTGGTCAATAGTTAGAATCATTGAGCTTCTATGGTAGCTTAGATGGTGAAGAATCTGCCTGCAGTGCAGGAGACCTGGTTTTGATTACTGGGTTGAGAAGATCCTCTGGAGAAAGGAGTGGCTACCCACTCCAGTATTCTTGCCTAGAGAATCTTATGGACAGAGGAGCCTAGTGGAGTACAAGTCCATGGGGTTACAAAGAGTCAGACATGACTGAGCAACTAACACTTTGACTTTTCTACAGTCAGTTCTTTATGGTAAATTATAGGTTATAGTAACAAAATCTTCCACCTTCTAAACACATTTAGGCCTTAGGGCATTAGCAGTTTGTGTGGACTCAGCCACTAATAAACAAACAGTAACATTGGTCAAATAAAGTTATATTTGAAAAAGTAAATATGTTTCCCAAGAAAACCATGTAAGTCATAGCAAAGTAACCTCAAAGTTATCCTTTGATTCTGGGCTAAATGTGTGAAAAAACCATGCCCTCCCTTCCTGTACCCACAATCTTGCTCTGCAATTTCCACAGTAGAACTGTTAGAAATGCATCTTGATGGTCAACTCTTGACCTTAACTTTTCATCAGCAAATGTTTTCGTATAAATTATTCTCTAAAAACTCATTTGTTAGTTAATTATTTCTAACATGGAATATCTTTCTTCTAGATGGTGTTTGTCAGAATCACCTGGAGAGATTATTTTCAAACTGTACTTTCTTTCCTTCTTCCCCAAGATTCTGGTACCTTCCTGATATGAAGCATTGTTACAGACATATTAGTTTGCCCCTTTGTCTTTCCGTTGTTTCTGGTTATTTTGCTACTGTGTATAAGCTGTCGTGAGCACTTGTACAGGCTTTTTGTAGACGTATGTTTGCATTTCTTTGGGGGCTGATAATGAGGAGTGGAAGTGCTGGATCAGAAGGTGACCTGTCTAGTTTCATAAGACACTGTACCATTTTTACATTCAGTCTGCAGTGTAAGAGAATTCCAGTTGCTGCACATCTCTGCCAACTCTTGGTGTTGAAAGTTGTCTTCATTTCTGGTGGGTATTTCATTCTGGTTTTGATTTATGTTTTCCTGATGATTAATAATATCGAGCAATTTTGCTTGTGCTCATGGGTTGTTCGTACAGTTGAACCTTTAGCAACACAGGTTTGAGCTTTGTAGGGCCACTTACATTTGAATCTTTTTCAATAAATACAGTACTGTGGCACAGCATAGTCCATGATGGGCTGAATGAAGACACAGAATGGCGTACAGATAGGGCCCACTGTAAAGTTATACCAGGATTTTCAACTAGGTGGGGGCTAGTACCCCAGCCCCATATTGTTCAAGGGTTAACGGTATATTTTTGTTAAGTGACTGTTCATATCTTTTCCCCACATTGTTTTATTTATTTTTTATCTTTTTGTTATTGAGTTATAAAAATTCTTCCTGTGTTCTGGTTGTAAGCCCTTTTGCAGATATGTTTTGGAAATAATTTCTCTCAGTTTGTAGTCAGACTAATTTAATATTCTGTATGGTATCTTTTAATGAATCAAGTTTTAAATTCTGTTGAAGTCTACTTTATCAGTGTTGTGTTTTCTTTTTTTAATGGCAATTACTTTCTGAATCTTGTGTAAGAAATCTTACTCACTCCCGGGTTATACAAACAGTATTCTCCTACATGCTTCATGGATTTAGATTTTATCTTTAGAATTGTCTCAAATTAGGTTTTATATACTGTATGAACGACTGAGGTTCATTTTCTCACTGTAGGAGTGTTTGTTCCCACACTATTTGTTGCAAAGACTTATTTCCCCAGTTGATTTGGTACCTATAGAGGCACTAATTCAAAGATCGATTACCCAGTAAGCATAGGTTTATATCTGGGCTCACTACTCTGTTATTGTGGCCTCTGTCTGTCATCGTAATACCATCTTGTTTGGATTACTCTAGCTTTAAGCTTTAAAATCAGGTATATTAAGACTTCAGCTTTGTTTTTCTTTTGCAAAATTGTTTTAAATATCCTAGATCTTTTGCATGCCAGCATAAAATTTAGAAATCAGTTCGCCAACCTCTGCAGAAGAGGCCTATTGGGATTATGACTGAGATTGCAGCCCATTTATAGATCAGTTTTGGTAGATTTGATATTGATATTGAGTGTTCCTATCCACAAATATGGTTTCCGCTGTTTATATTTTCTTTCTATTAGGTCAGCAATGTTTTATAGTTTTTCATGTTATTTAAAGTGTGTCTGTTCATAGTTGGGCCTTGTTCTAGCAATGCATTCTTAACAATCTCAGCCTTTAATTTGGAAGTTTAAGTTTAATAATATTTACATGGTTGGATTTAGTTCTACCATTTTTCCATAAGGTTTCTATTGGCTACATATTGGGACTGTTTTTCCTCTTCTTTGCTTTTCTTTTTTTCCCTTCCCTTTTAGGGAGGTAGGAGAGATTAATTGGATTTTTTCAGGAATTCCATTTTAATTTCTCTGTTGACTCTTTAGTTGTATCTATTTGCACATTTTTTTCAGATCAGTTCAGTCGCTCAGTCATGTCTGGCTCTTTGCAACCCCATGGACTGCAGCACACCAGGCCTCCCTGTCCATCACCAACTCCCAGAGTTCACTCAGACTCACGTTCATTGAGTCAGTGATGCCATCCAACCATCTTATCTTCTGTCATCCCCTCTCCTCCTCCTTCAGTCTTCTCCAGCATCAATCAATCAGGTCTTTTCAAATGAGCCAGTTCTTCTCATCACCTGGCCAAAGAATTAGAGTTTCAGTTTCAGCATCAGTACTTCCAGTGAATATTCAGAACTGATTTCCTTTACAATGGACTGGTTAGATCTCCTTGCAGTCCAAGGGACACTCAAGAGTCTTCTCCAACCCCACAGTTCAAAAGCATCAATTCTTTGGTGCTCAGCTTTCTTTATAGTCCAACTCTCACATCCATATATAACTACTGGAAAAACCATAGCCTTGACTATACAGACCTTTGTGGCAAAGTAATGTCTCTGCTTTTGCAAGAGTACTGGAGTGGGGTGCCATTGCCTTCTCCACATATGCTGTCTAGGTTGGTCATAACTTTCCTTCCAAGGAGTAAGCGTCTTTTAATTTCATGGTTGCAGTCACCTTCTACAGTGATTTGGAAGCCCCAAAAATAAAATCTGTAACTGTTTCTTCATTTATTTGCCATGAAGAAGGGACCAGATGCCATGATTTTAGTTTTCTGAGGGTTGAGCTTTAAGCCACCTTTTTCACTCTCCTCTTTCACTTTCATCAAGAGGCTTTTAATTCCTCTTCACTTTCTGCCATCAGGGTGGTATCATCTGCATATCTGAGGTTATTGATGTTTCTCCTGGCAATCTTGATTCCAGCTTGTGCTTCCAGCCCAGTGTTTCTCATGATGTACTCTGCGTATAAGTTAAATAAGCAGGGTGATATACAGCCTTGACGCACTCCTTTTCCTATTTGGAACCAGTCTGTTGTTCCATGTCCAGTTTTAACTGTTGCTTCCTGACCTGCATACAGGTTTCTCAACAGTCAGCTCAGGTGGTCTGGTATTCCCATCTCTTTCAGAATTTTCCATAGCTTATTGTGATCCACACAGTCAAAGGCTTTGGCATAGTCAATAAAGCAGAAATAGATGTTTTTCTGAAACTCTCTTACTTTTTTTGATTATCCAGCAGATGTTGGCAATTTGATCTGATTCCTCTGCCTTTTCTAAAACCAGCTTGAACATCTGGAAGTTCGTGGTTCATGAATCACTGAAGCCTGGCTTGGAGAATTTTGAGCATTACTTTACTAGCGTGTGAGATGAGTGCAATTGTATGGTAGTTTGAGCATTCTTTAGAATTGCCTTTCTTTGGAATTGGAATGAAAACTGACCTTTCCCAGTTCTATAGCTACTGCTGAGTTTTCCAAATTTGCTGGCATATTGAGTGCAACACTTTCACAATATCATCTTCTAGAATTTGAAATAGCTCATCTGAAATTCTATCCCCTCCACTAGCTTTTTTCGTAATGATGCTTCCTAAGGCCCACTTGACTTCACGTTCCACGATGTCTGTCTCTAGGTGAGTGATTATACCATCGTGATTATCTGGGTTGTGAAGCTCTTTTTTGTATAGTTCTTCTGTGTATTCTTGCCACTTCTTCTTAATATCTTCTGCTTCTGTTAGTTCCATACCATTTCTCTCCTTTATCGAGCCCATCTTTGCATGAAATGTTCCCTTGCTATCTCTCTTGAAGAGATCTCTAGTCTTTCCCATTCTGTTGTTTTCCTCTATTTTTTTGCATTAATCGCTGAAAAAGCTTTCTTATCTCTTCTTGCTATTTTTGAAACTCTGCATTCAGATGCTTATATCTTTCCATTTCTCCTTTGCTTTTCGCCCCTCTTCTTTTCACAGCTGTTTGTAAGGCCTCCTCAGACAGCCATTTTGCTTTTTTGCATTTCTTTTCCATGGGGATGGTCTTGATCCCTGTCTCCTGTACAATGTCACGAACCTCTGTCCGTAGTTCATCAGGCACTCTGTCTATCAGATCTAGTCCCTAAATCTGTTTCTCACTTCCACTGTATAATCATAAGGGATTTGATTTAGGTCATACCTGAATGGTCTACTGGTTTTCCCTCTTTTCTTCAATTTCAGTCTGAATTTGGCAATAAGAAGTTCATGATCTCAGCCACAGTCAGCTCCTGGTCTTGTTTTTGCTGACTGTATAGAACTTCTCCATCTTTGGCTGCAAAGAATATAATCAATCTGATTTTGGTGTTGACCATCTGGTGACGTCCATGTGTAGAGTCTTCTCTTGTGTTGTTGGAAGAGGGTGTTTGCTATGACCAGTGCATTTTCTTAGGAGAACTTTATTAGCCTTTGCCCTGCTTCATTCTGTACTCCAAGGCCAAATTGAATTGTTACTCCGGATGTTTCTTGACTTCCTACTTTTGCATTCCAGTGTCCTGTAATGAAAAGGATATCGTTTTTAGGTGTTAGTTCCAGAAGGTCTTGTAGGTCTTCATAGAACTGTTCAACTTCAACTTCTTCAGTGTTACTCGTTAGGGCGTAGGCTTGGATTACTGTGACATTGAATGGTTTGCCTTGGAAACAAACAGAGATCATTCTGTCGTTTTGAGACTGCATCCAAGTACTGCATTTTGGACTCTTTTGTTGACCATGATGGCTACTCCATTTCCTCTAAGGGATTCCTGCCAGCAGTAGTAGATATAATGGTCAACTGAGTTAAATTCACCCATTCCAGTCCATTTTAGTTCACTGATTCCTAGAATGTCAGTGGGCACTCTTCCCATCTCCTGTTTGACCACTTCCAATTTGCCTTGATTCATGGGCCTGATACTCCAGGTTCTTATGCAATATTGCTCTTTACTACAGTAGACCTTGGTTCTATCACCAGTCACATCCACAGCTGGGTATTGTTTTTGCTTTGGCTCCATCCCTTCATTCTTTCTGGAGTTATTTGTCCACTGATCTCCAGTAGCATATTGGGCACCTACCGACCTGGGAAGTTCCTTTTTCAATATCCTATCATTTTGCCTTTTCATACTGTTCATGAGGTTCTCAAGGCAAGAATACTGAAGTGGTTTGCCATTCCCTTCTCCAGTGGACCACATTCTGTCAAACCTCTCCACCATGACCTACCCGTCCTGGGTGGCCCCACACGGCATGGCTTAGTTTCATTGAGTTAGACAAGGCTGTGGGCCTAGTGTGATCAGATTGGCTAGTTTTCTGTGATTATAGTTTCTGTGTGTCTGTCCTCTGATGCCCTCTCATAATACCTACTGTCTTACTTGGGTTTCTCTTACCTTGGATGTGGGGTAGCCACTGCTTCTGATCTTGGATGAGGGGTGTCTCCTCACAGGCAACACTTCTGACCTGAAATGTGGAGTAGCTCCTCTCGGCCCTCCTGTGCCCGCACAGCCACCACTCCTTGGACATGGGGTTGCTCCTCTTGGGTGCCTCTCCTGTCCTTGGGCACAGATATTAAGAGGTGGCAAGAATACACAAGAGAACTGTACAAAAGAGCTTCACGACCTCGATAATCACAATGGTGTGATCACTCACCTGGAGCCAGAAATCCTGGAATGTGAAGTCAAGTGGGCCTTAGAAAGCATCACTATGAACAAAGCTAGTGGAAGTGATGGAATTCCAGTGGAGCTGTTTCAAATCCTGAAAGATGATGCTGTGAATGTGCTGCACTCAATATACCAGCAAATTTGGAAAACTCAGCACTGGCCACAAGGCTGGAAAAGGTCAGTTTTCATTCCAATCCCAAAGAAAGACAATGCCAAAGAATGCTCCAACTACCACACAATTGCACTCATTTCACATGCTAGTAAAGTAATGCTTAAAATTCTCCAAGCCAGGCTTCAGCAATTCATGAACCATGAACTTCCAGATGTTCAAGCAGGTTTTAGAAAAGGCAGAGGAACTAGAGATCAAATTGTCAACATCCACTGGATCATCGAAAAAGCAAGAGAGTTCCAGAAAAACATCTATTTCTGCTTTATTGACTATGCCAAAGCCTTTGACTGTGTGGATCACAACAAACTGTGGAAAATTCTGAAAGAGATGGGAATACCAGATCACCTGATCTGCCTCTTGAGAAACCTGTATGCAGGTCAGGAAGCAACAGTTAGAACTGGACATGGAACGACTGGTTCCAAATAGGAAAAGGAGTGCGTCAAGGCTGTATATTGTCACCCTGTTTATTTAACTTATATGCAGAGTACATCATGAGAAACACTGGACTGGAAGAAACACAAGCTGGAATCAAGATTCCCGGGAGAAATATCAATAACCTCAGATATGCAGATGACACCACCCTGATGGCAGAAAGTGAAGAGGAACTAAAGAGCCTCTTGATGAAAGTGAAAGAGGAGAGTGAAAAAGTTGGCTTAAAGCCCAACATTCAGAAAATGAAGATCATGGCAGCTCGTCCCATCACTTTATGGGAAATAGATGGAGAAACAGTGGAAATAGTGTCAGAGTTTATTTTTGGAGGCTCCAAAATCACTGCAGATGGTGATTGCAGCCATGAAATTAAAAGATGCTTACTCCTTGGAAGGAAAGTTATGACAAACCTAGGTAGCATATTCAAAAGCAGAGACATTACTTTGCCAACAAAGGTCTGTCTAGTCAAGGGTATGGTTTTTCCAGTGGTCTTGTATGGATGTGAGAGTTGTACTGTGAAGAAAGCTGAGCGCCAAAGAATTAATGCTTTTGAAGTGTAGTGTTGGAGGAGACTCTTGCGAGTCACTTGGACTGCAAGGAGGTTCAACCAGTCTATCCTAAGGAGATCAGTCCTGGGTGTTCATTGGAAGGACTGATGCTAAAGCTGAAACTCCAAGACTTTGGCCACCTCATGTGAAGAGTTGACTCATTGGAAAAGACTCTGATGTTGGGAGGGATTGGGGGCAGGAGGAGAAGGGGATGACAGAAGATGAGATTGCAGGATGGCATCACCGACATGATGGATAGGAGTTTGAGTGAACTCTTGGAGCTGGTGATGGACAAGGAGGCCTGACGTTTTGCGATTCATGGGGTCGCGAAGAGTCAGACGTGACTGAAGGACTGAACTGAACTGAACTGAAGTCTGTACTGACAACAGTGTATCCTGGTTGGGGACAGTTTCTCCTTCCTGAAAACCTTCTGGCCAATCCTGTTATCTTAAAAATGTAAATTATGGAGTGGGTCTGTAAATTATGGGTCTGTAAATTATGGGTTTGAGGTCTTTAAAACCTCCAAACATTCTTCTGATTCTTTGTAATAACTAATTAAAAAGTATATAACTCCCTTGCTAACACTAGGGAGGGGGCACTCTTTCTGCCCCCTTCTGATGTCTGTCGGAAGCTTTCTCTACTTTTTTATACTTTAATAAAACCTTATTATACCAGTTCTTCCCTGGGGCTCAGATGGTAAAGCATCTGCTTACAAAGCAGGAGACCTGGGTCCTATCCCTGTGTTGGGAAGATCTCCTTCAGAAGGAAATGGCAACTCACTCCAGTACTCTTACCTGGAAAATCCCATGGACAGAGGAGCCTGGTGGGCTGCAGTCCTTGGGGTCACAAAGAGTCGGACCCGACTCACCAACTTCACTTTCACATTATTACACAAAAGCTCTGAGCAATCAGACCTTGTTTCTGCCCCCGGATCAAATTCTTCTCCTCTCGAGGCCAAGAATCCCTGCTGCTTTCATTGTTTAGCAACCTTCCGCAGTTATCTACATGATGACCAGACTGTATCCAGGACTTGAGCTGCCACAATTCTGAGAATTGGCTTCAAAGAAATGGAAACAAGTGCAGCACAGAACTGAAGATTAACTGTACCTATAACAACCACGATGATGCCGGTCAGACCACTGATGACAATGGAAGATGACTGTTAGAGATGACTGTGCTGTTTCTGCGTGAAATCTCCCCCCACCCCACTCTCTGTAAACCCTCTCACCTCCTCTTGGTGGTGGTGTTGTTGAGACGGGAGTTGGTCTTTGGACATATGTCCGCCACCTCCTCCCGACCCCAGTTGCCAGCATCTGAAATAAAGCAAATTTTCTTTCCATCAACCTGGCCTGCTTACTGGCTTGTGAATGGTGAGCAGCCAGACCCCCAGATGCTGATCTCCTTTCAGGTGCTATTTCTCCTGCTCCTCAGAGCCTCCTTAGTTGGATGCCCAAGAGGTCACAGGGAAAATCCTTTTGGCCACGCAAGGGAACTCTTCTCCAATGACCTTTTGCCTCGCACCCATGGTCTAAAACTTTTTGCACTAGAATGGAATGAGCTCAGCAGCAGGGATTGCTATTAATAAAATAACAGATTCTGAGGTGAGGACTGGAAAGGAAAACAAATGCAGTGTGAGAAGAAAGAGCAGAATGAAGGGAATTCGGAATGGTGAAGCGTCCTTCTGCCCTGCCGGGGTCATCTCTCCCGAGCGTGCTGTCTCTGTCCCTGGAAACCGCCGCGTGGAGGTGGTGCTTCCTCCGCCGAGGGCCTGAAGATGCTCTGTGCAGGTTTCTTTGTGACAGTGTATATGACAGCTTGTCGAGTGCATTGGGTATGTGGCTGGTTTAGGGTGTGGAATGTTCTTGATGTGGATGGCAGGGCTGTGTGGACTCTTCCAGTGCCTTCTACAAGAGCAGCACTTTCAGAGCTGCAGCCTGTAAGTCGCAGGAAGCACAAACAGTTTGTGTATGACAGACCACCGTACCAAAGAGATCTTGTCAGTTTCCTCATAACTGTTTAGCCTTTGAACTGCTTTTGAAGCACTGTGCACTGGAAGGAGGGCGGGGGAGAGGACTGTCTTGGGACTCCCCTCAGCCTCGTGGAGGGGAGGGGACTGCAGGCTGACTGGTGCGATGCTGCTGCTGCTGGGCTCATTCACCTCGGGTCACTTCAGGTTTCCTAAGGGCAGGACACTTTCCAGAAGAAAGGGGAGATGATGTGCTGTTTGTTATTTAAGACACTAGTTTAGCACTGCTTCGTTTTCCGTTTCTCAGGTTTTTAAGGAGGAGAAGTACCTAAAGGATGCAGTGGAGTGCAGCGACGTGATTTGGCAGCGAGGTCTGCTGCGGAAGGGCTATGGGATCTGCCATGGGACCGCTGGGAACGGCTACTCCTTCCTTGCCCTTTACCACATCACTCAGGATAAAAAGTACCTCTACCGAGCCTGCAAGGTAAGAGCGTGTCCATCCAGATAGCTTTTGAGCCCTCCAGAGCACACAAAGCCCAAAGCAGCTCTCTGGTTTCAGACGTGCTTCGCCCAGCTCAGCAGTTTCTCCTACACAGCCATGTCCCTGCTGGGCCTCTGCCTCAGGGGTCCTCTCTGTGCAGTGGGCCTGGGGGTGGAACTGCCCTCTGCAGTCCCACAGCCTGTTAAGTGTGCCTTCCTGTGCCTTTATTAGCCTCGTGACTCTGGGACGCCCTTCTTTAAGCCTCAACTGGAAAAATACTATCCGCCTCCTAAATCTGTTCCAAGAAAAATTAATTGTGATGATGGGCAGATCATCAGTAAGTGCCCCTGCTTGAAGTCCTCCGGTGGTTTCCTACTGCTCCGTGCACAGAACCCATGCCCCATCGCTGGAGGGCCCATGTGCCTCAGCCTTGCGTGCCTGCTCCCGCCTTGCCCTGTGCTCCACACTGCCGTTCCCCCCGCCCCTGCCCGTGCTCTCCGTGGGGCACAGCAGGCCTGGGGCGCCCCTGAAATCCGCCTGGTGGAGGAGGCCTCTGAGGTCTTGACCCCAGGTGATAGATCTGCTGCTCACTGCGGGGTGCCCCACTTGCTCTTGCTGTGCCGCGCCTCGACCATGAGCCGGGACAGTGCCCGGCCCCAAGCGGAGACTAATAAGCACGCATCCGGTGTTTGAATGAATGCACAAAGCAAGACTCAGTAAACGTCTGCTATACACACTTCACAAAATAGTTATGAAGACACTGGAAAAAAAGATTGGAAGAAAATACACCAAAATGTACAAGGCCATGGGTAGATGGGGGGCATTCAGAGTGGCTTATTTTTTATATTTATTACTATTCTGAAGGCTTTTCTTAAACCGGGTGGAATAGAGCCGTGGTGCCCACACTCACAAAGGCCGTGCACGCAGGGTGTTGTGGGGGCATCGAGGGCAGGTGCTGGCCCAGGAGCGTCCTGTAAACTGAGACCCAGAGGAGAGCTGGAAACTTTGCAGGGGTGGGGGATGGGAGCAGAGCTGCCCGCAGAGGGAGCTGGAGGGGTGAGCACCCTGGGGCCATGACATTCCATTGGCCGGAGCAGAGACATGAGGGGCAGCTTCGGGTGACAGCAGTCACAGTGGCAGATGGGCAAGAAGGTGTGGGGACTGGGGAAGACTTCACAAGGAGGGAGGCACAGCTAGTTTTCTGAAGATGTAGAGCTTTTCAGGTGGGCCAGGAAAGCATGGCATGGAGAGGGGGTGTCTCTCCCTTAGGAGAAGAGCTCCTGCAGGACCATGGAGGCAGGCGCAGCACAGGGCAGCCCAACACCCCAAGTGCCCAGTGTTAGGGGTGCGGGACGAGCGGTGAAGTCAGAGGGCAGAGGCCAAAGAAAGCTAGTCCTTCCCCTAGTCAGTAGGTTACCTTGGTTACACTTTAGACTCACTGGGAGCCTGTGAGTGCTTAAAAGCTCTCACGCATAAGAGGGCCTGGACCCCAGCCTCGATCCAGTGATGCAGGAGCCCAAGCCTCGTGCCCCAGCACCTGTGGGTCTCCCCCGCCAGCCACATGAGTCCTCATCTGTCAGGAGGGGCTTCATGAGGGTTTGTGACTTACATTCAGGGTTCTCTCTCAGAAGGATCACCATGGCTGCAGTGGATGGACGAGGCAGAGGTAGACAATCTGGGTTTCTCCAAATTGTTGTTTAATAATCAGTGCAGGAAATGTTGCGGCTTCCCTGGTGGTCCAGTGGCTAAGAAGGCTAAGAATCTGCCTTCCAATTCAAGGCATGTGGGTTTGATCCCTGGTCAGGAAACTAAGATCCCATATCCCACATTCAGAGCAACTAAGCCAGCTTGCTGCAACCGCTGAGCCAGTGTGCTCTGAAGCCTGAGCACCTCAGCTGTAGAGTTTGTGTACCTTAGTGCCGCAACTAAGACACAATCCAGCCAAACAACTAAGTCACTTAATACTTTTTAAAAAGCAGAAATGTAGAGTTATAAACCAAGGATACTGGCTATGATACTAAAGAGAGATTTAGAAACACTTAGGATGTTGGAGCCCACAGAATTTGGTGGATTTTTTTTTTTAATGTGGAGAAGACAGAAATGTACGAATATCTTTCTGATGTCTGACTAAGAAAACCAGATAGATAGTGCATCAAAAGAGCTAGAAGTGTGTGAGGGTTTGGAGGGTAGAAAGCAGCATGAGTTTTATTATAATGTCACAAAAATCCATTGAAGAAGTTTCAGAAGGAAGTGTCAGAGAGCTCAGAGGTGTTGCTGAGAAAGCTAAGGGATGTGTTTTCGAGAGGGATAGGGTGGGCAGTGGGAGGCCCAGGGGCTCAGTGGGGAAAGGAGGGGAGAGGGCAAGCTGCATATTCAGCAACAGGGCTCAGCAGGCGGGGGTTCTCGCCTGCACAGAGTGCCTGCCAGGGCGGAAGGCAATGCCTGGAAGAGACAGAAGGTTGTGAACTGTGTGCTTTCTACTTCAGTCTTCCCAAAAACCTTCCTGGGTAAATCCTCACTGACAGATGAGGAAACAGGCCTAGACAGGTGATAGGACTTGCCAGGTCTCACCTCCTTAGAAGAGGTGCTAAGTCCCTCCAGGCCCACACTGCTGGCCACTCTGTTGCCTGGGCACCTGGGCCTTTGATTCTTTGTGAATTCACTACAGTGTCTTGTTAGTTCCATTTCCACCAAGCGAAACCCCACTCTTAAATGTCTTTCTTCCTAGTTTGCAGAGTGGTGTCTAGATTATGGAGCACATGGCTGCCGAATTCCCGACAGACCCTATTCTCTCTTTGAAGGTAAGAGTGAGGGAAACTCCAGGTTCAAGTCTCTGAGTGCGTGCATTTGGCCCTCCTGGCTCTGTGCACCATCACAGTTGATCTTACTTGGTGATCATTGCAAAGCTGGCAAATACCAGGAGCAAAGTTACTCCTTGCTGAAAACTATACTGAGTCTCTTTACCTTGCCTATTTGTGCTCCTGTGAACTTCTTCCATGTATTTTTAGATCTTTTGTGAAGTATATATGCATAGACTATTTGCTGCGTAGTGATAGAAGAAATAATAAGTTTTTCCTCTGCATTTCACCTGTAATACCATGCATATGGTATTGATCTGTTCACAGCAAAATTGGTTATTTAGATATATTTAATTATTTGTCATATAAAGAAGCATAAATAATGTTAATCATTTAAAAGTATTAGTAAGTAAAACTATTAGTACTTGGAAAAATAATAAGCAAGTCTGAAAAACAAGAGCAGTGAAAGAAACCAGCAAACACATTGAGAGTCTGCTGCAGGCAGAATGCATACAATATAATTCAGGAAAACCAAACAGAAGGCCTGCAGAGACTAAGATTTTCTGACATAAGTTGCAGAAACCAATGGCAAAGGTTAAATGGGGCTGGGATAAATTGATGGCAACTTTTTAATTACTTTAGGGCTACATTTTATAGTAATTCCAAAGTAAATTTCAGAAGGAATAAATGAATACTTATTAAAAAATCAAATAATAGATGGGTGTTGAGTTTTGTCAAGTACAAATCATGTGAGTTTTCTCAACATCCTAGCACTGTGAATCACATTGGTTCATTTTCAAATATTAAGCCAATCTTGCATCTCTGGAATAAACCTTACTTGGCCATGGTATACAGTGCTTTTATGTATTGCAGAATTGTATTTGCTAATCTTTTGTTGATGGTCTTTGCATCTATAGTCATAAAGAATATTTGCCTGTGGCTGTCCATTTCTATACGGCCACTGTCTGGTTTTGCTATCTGGGCAATGCTGGCCCACTAAACTGATATTTTCTGTTTTCTGTGATAGATTGTATATTAATTGGTAGAAGAATTCTGGTTTAAATGTTTGATAACATTCTTCCACAAAACCTTCCTAGCCTACAGATTTCTTTCTCAAGAGTCTTAAATTTATGAACTTAATTTAATAGTTTACCAGGCTGTAAATTATCTGTTTCATATTCAGTGAGTTTTGTTAGTTTGCATTTTTAAGATATTGCTCCATTTCACCTGTGGGGTCAAATTTATGTGCATAAAATTTTGGTAGTATCCCTTCATTATCTTTTTGATATTTTGAATTGTCTGTAGTGATATGCCATGTTTTATTTCTGCTATTGATAATATTTTAATCATATAATAGACAAGTGAGCAAAAATTAGAGCATTTGTCATTATCTTTTGCAAAAAGATCTCTTTTAGTATTCACAGATTTTATAATGAAAAAATGTTTCTCAGGATAAAAATTTTCATCACATCATAAAAATGAATTCTATCAGATACAACAGAATAACCTATATATGTGCGGTGTGTGTGTGTTTATGTGTGTATAGAAATAACAGAATAATAGATATAACCTTAACTGTAAATGAAGTTCATTCAGGTTCATAAATTCAAGTTTATAAATGGCAAATTCAAAGTCCCAGTGAGTGAAAATCTTTGAATGTTCCCTGCCGAGAGGCTGGGAAGCTCAGATTCTTCTGGATCCTGTGCCTGACAAATGCCTGGCAACAGACACCAATAAATTGGTTCTAGTCAGATGGTGAGTGGCTGTGTGGAGGCCACAAGGCTGACAGGTCCCCCAGAGCTGGGGATCCTTTCTGCAGGAGTTCCCGCCAACCAAGGGTTCCTTCGGGTAGGGTGCTGAGTTACTGCAATGATTGGCAGTGGGGATTTTAACCAAGCAAGTAAAGTTTGTTCTAAATAGTATTTTTAAAACCTAAGGAAAATATAAAATGCAGCTTTATATTTGAAATAAAAACATAAAGACTCTAAGAGAAAGTTTACATGTTGGAATATCACAATAACACTGCCCTTAACTTTTTTGTTAGCAGTTCTATGAAATCACCATAAAGTGTCAAGATGCAAGATTTAAAAATAAGATAGTTAAGAAAACCTGCTATGTGCTAATAAAGGATTTTCCACTTGTGTATGTGAAGTTATTTTTAAAGTCCTCACTACCTTTCCCCACATCCTTACAGCCCCTGTGAAGGCAGTGATCAGAGGTCACTTGGCCTGGGACCCCACCGCACGCCAGTTTTCCATGATGGATCACGTTCGTTGCAGGCATGGCTGGCACTGTCCACTTCCTCTCTGACATCCTGGCCCCAGAGGCATCGCGGTTTCCAGCATTTGAACTCAGCTCTTCACAGAGGGATACACAGGTTCAGAAAGACTACTAAGAGACCCGACTGGACCAGAAGCCACCAGGCTGCTTAGTGCCTGACCCAGAGCCAGCTGGGAGTCCTGAAGGCGGAAGAAGGAGAAGCAGACGTCTTCCTAGACCCCCTGTGTCAGAGCGCGGCGACAGCCGGCCCCTCAGCCTTCTGCAGCAGTGCCCCTCGCTGGTGTGGAATACGACTTCCTCATGTCCAGTCCTCTGTCGTGCGTGCATGGCTCTCGGTGTTTGCTGTCTGTAGGTGCAGGGTGCTCTAAACAGAAGCCCTTCTCTGTCCATGAGCCCGAGCTGGCTGTGCATGAGGGCGCACGGCAGCCACTTCTCTGTGCATACTCTTTAAAGTGAGGTGTTTTCTGTATTGACAAGGAAATGGGCAGGCGGTGTCTCTTATGTAACAAAATTCTCCACAGTGATGTCCCAGTGGTAAAACTTTCCAGCGTTTTCTGCGTGTGCCTTTCAGATAAGCGTGAGAGAAAGACCACTCCAAAAATGAAAAAAATAAAACAGGGTTGCTGAAGTAGGGGGTGGAGAGCCTTTCTACCAGGTAGTAAACTCTGCACTCTCTGTGTGTTGTGATCTTAGTGTTTATAAGAAGCCAAAGGGGATGCATTCCAGCATTGTCCCCTGTTGGGACTCCCATTCTCAGGCTTGGTGTGTGAAGTTCTAGATCCTCCTCGATCCAAGGCAGCCTGTACCCTGAGGAGTGGGCCCATGACACCGGGACATTCGGGGAGCCTTTTCATGGCCACATTGTGAATCAGGTGGCAGCAGCTGAGGGCTGGCAGCTCTCAGTTCAGTGTATGTTATTAAAGCAGACTGCACCTCAGCCCTGTCAGCATTATTACTTAGTGCTGTAGGTTCAGTGGATACAGTTCCAGACAGGTTATTCCCATGTCCCTCCACTTACACTTTTTTCAAAATTTAGTAAGTTATCAAAGTACAAATTTGGGATGAACATAGTCCTTATTTTTGTCTATTATTCAGGTGATAGAAATCTCACATTTGATGAAATGTATAAGCATAAAGTAGTAGTTTGCATATATGCATATGGGAACAGTTCTAACCAAGAAAATTACACTATCTGTCTGACGTTTTTTGTTTTAAAACTGGACATTGACTTGGATGAGCATACCCTCATGGTATTTTTACCATGTGGATCTGTCTTTAGAAGAATTTTGTTGTCGTGGTATGAATAGTCTGAGACTCTATACAGACTTCCACTTATGGGCTAAGGCCTGATCATAGAAGGCAGGGTAGACCTGTCTGGTTCTTGTCTACAAGGGATTGCCAAATGTTTGTCAGCCCTGGTTTCCACTCCTTTCATAAAGGAAGAAGAAGAATGTCCACGTAGAAGAGATTCCTTTGCGCATGTGCAGTTCTTGGGATGTCAAGCCTTGTCTGTGGGGCTAACGCCCCTAACATGTGCCCTTTGGTTTCTAAATGATGCCTCATGTGTGTCTTCATTTTCTGACACTCATTTCTGTGTCATGACTGTTTTTTAAGTTAATTTGATGACTTCCATTGGTATAAATCCTCATGATTGTATATTCTAACCAGCTTCCTGGGTCTCCTCATGTGCTTCTCAGGCAGCCCAGTTTCCCAGGACCCACAGGTGTGGCTGGAGTGGGTTGGGCTGTCGTCAGAAAAGCTCCCTTGACGTCAGCCCACATGCACTGTCCCCACCTCAGCCAGACCTCAGCAGCAGCCCTCCAGGCCTGGGCTCGGATTATATCCAGGCTGGCTCATTTCCCAGGGGAGGCCAGAGCAGCAGCTCGGGGAATCCCCCACTTGGCAAGAGGGAGCCGTCGTGGAAACCCTGGTTCTGGCCGTGTCTACTGACCAGAAGCAGTGCAGGTGACCCTTATTACTTGGGCATCTTGCCTTGTGTGTTGAACTTGCTCCTGCCTAACACACGGAGGGAGGATAGAGCACTCGTGAGGTGAATGGAGGATGTGTTATCTACAGGGCTTGTTTAGAAGCCTGCTTACCTGCTACATGTGTTAACACGGTGCAGTCTGTGGCTCCTGGTGGTGACGCAGGCTCCAGTTCCCCGAAGAAAGAGAATACCCACACTGATGTAGTGGTTCTGATAGTGTGTGGATTTGGGTTTTAGAGCATTTCAGTGACTTCTTAGATGTATTCATTTTCTCCAAACTGTGTCTAAGCTTTTGAAATAATGTGTATGCACAAGTCCATTTTAAAATTTGAAAAAGTTGATGTCCACAAAAAGTGTGTGGGGTACTGTAGTTCAGTACTTAGTAAAAATGGTTTTGTTGTGACACTTGCGGGGTCTTCCTCTGTTCTCACCTCTGCCTTGAAGAGCGATGGTTGGGGGCCGAGGTCGCCATCGTGAAGGCTGCCTTCCTCATAGGACATGTGGCGGCTGCTTGTGTTGTGATGTCCTAGGTAGCTCACTAGAATAACAGCTTTCTTTTTGACTCCAAGGCCCTTCAGCACCTGGGCAATACTGAGAGAAGCCTGTCTTGAGCTTGCATGTGTAACAGGCCTTTTCATTCACAGTTGCCCTGAACAGACAACAGCGTGTCGGGGTCATGGCATGGCTGGGGGGTCACTGTGCTCACTGCTGGTTTCCAGTGAGGAAGCTGACCACAGCTGGAATGAGGGGTAGTTCTTGCCCGTGGCCAAACCTGTGACTTGTGCTCAGCACTTTCTCTCCTGTGTGCCTAATACAGAGGGTGAGAAAGTGAAGCCTGAGAGAAGCCCTGTCGTCTCTCCCCAGCTTTCTGGGCCCCTCGAACCATTCAGTGCAATCTCAAACTATTCTTAACTTTGTGAGGCAATCTTACAGCTGTTCTTTCATTTGCTAAATTCACAAAAGCAATACTCAGGTGTGAAGCCCGGGTTCCCTAAACGTTTTTGTAGACTGTCTTTACTCCTTCCCAGTCTCTTTGCTGAAGCTTAAAAAGGGCCCTTCCAAGTCTGAATTTTTCCGCATCACTCTGGAGGAGAGCCAGGTGTCATTTCCAGCATGACCGTCCCCGCGATTCCTGCCACCCTTCTGTTGGACTGGCCAGTGGCCCTGGCAGGCTGTGCTGCATCGTTGTTTTTACTGGTCAGAGGAAGATGGCAGGCTCCTTCAAGGCCCCTGCTCCATGGAGACAGGTCACTGGGTCACGGGGGCTATAAAGATATCCAGTCTGCATCCCAAGCGCCACTGCCACCCCCTTCCTTCTCCAGCTTGGAGGTGGGAGCTTCAGTTTCCCCCAGTGAATGTTTGGGGCACACGTGCCGCATGCCAGGCCTCGTGCTCACTGCTGAGAGTGAACTGCTAACCCGCCTCTTGCAGCTCACCATCTCTGTTGAGCACCTGCGGGAAGTGAGCAGGCTGGAGCTCAGGCTCAGTCCTCTCCCTCCTTTGGCAGGACCTCGGACAGCTCCTCGGTGTGTGGGCGGGGCTTGTGACCTGAGTGCACTTCCTGGCCCCAGCAGGAGGGGGGCCACAGGTAAGCTGACCAGGTCAGTCTTGCAGTGTGATGCCTCTTGCGTGAGGTTAGGCTGGTCCTTGTCATCCATTACCCTGTGGAATGGAAGTCAAGAGCAGAGACTGTGGAATACGGATGTGTGGAATCTGGGCTCTGCTACTTGTATGAATTTGGACAAGGAATTTCCTACTGAGCTTTTCTGTGTAATCACGACAGCCTTATTTGGTTAGTGGGAGAATTAGAATGAAATAACAAATGGAGGAGGCACCTAGCACATGACAGTGCTCTGTGATGGGATAGATGAAGGAGTGGGTGCGGTGCTTTTGTGTGGAGAAACGGGCTCACGCTCCTGAGTAAAAATGAAAATCCAGGTCTGTCCAGCTCCCAGATCCCAAGCCTCTCCTCAGTCCCTTTCAGCCGCTGTTCGTGCACACTGTGTGCAGGTGCCCGCCACGCGATGGTCCTTCGAGGGGGAAGAGTTGCCACAGGGGCAAGGAGGAGCCAAACCACAATTTCAGGCTTACACCAAACCTAAAAGTTCAGAGAGGCTGCGTTTTCTGTTTCTCTGGCCTGTTCTTTGTTTAATGGCCCTGGAGATCTTCCCGCTTCTTTACCAGGTCGATTCTTGTGGCTATCATGGGATCACCCAACAGATGCAGTCCTGGTCGTGTGTTAATGGGGACCCTGCCGCATTCCTTAAAGTATCATTCATGAGAGAATAAAACATGCACCAAAGCGGCATAATCATAAATCGACCCATAATCATGTAAATAACCCCCACAGTCCCAAGAACTGAGGAGGCCTGCTCTTCAAACCATTTCCTCAGGGAGGCCATAGGGAAGTTATCAGGAGTTTTATGCTTGGCTGCAGGACTCTGAGGGGGAGGGTTGTGAACAGGGACAGAATTGCTCCCAGAGTCTCGCCAGTAACAAGGAGGACCACACTCCCTGCAGCTGAACAGAAAGTTCTGAGACCTTTCCTGCCTGAAGAATGTCATTGTTCTGACGCTTAAATCATAGATTGCGTAGAGAATTCTGCATTGGAAGCCACTTTCCTCTTGAAATTTCAAGGTATCGTATGGGCGTCTAGTTTGAAGTGTTACCTCTGAGAACCTCAAAGTCACAGTGATTCTTGTTTCTTTGTGTTCAATCTTGTGTATTGATGTGATTGCTTTGCAAGTTGTAGAATTTTCCTCTCTCTCATGATGAGCTTAGTCCTGGTTTCTTGGTAGGCCCTTCCAATCTAGAAACTCTGTTTCAAGTCTAAGAAATTTTCCTGAATACTTTCTTTTAAAAAAAATTATTATTATTATTTTTGCTTTTTCTCCTCTGCTTTTGCTTTCTTAGAGATTGCAACTTTATTTTCAAAGCCTTCTGTTGTGTCTTTATTGCCAGGTGTTTTTCTTGTCCATAGTATATCTTTTGTGTATGTCTTCTTATTTCTTACTGCAGTATCTTATCTCTTTGAAGATGTTAATTTATTCAGCACATAGTCATATGTGCTTATTCAGTGCCATACATTTTTCTAGGCACTTGGAATCCATCAATGATCAAAATGGTCAAAAAAAAATCTCATCTTATGGAGTTTATGGTATAGCAGAGAGACAATTAAGTCTAGATAAGCAAATTTTCTCCTATGTTGTAAGATATTAAGTAATAATAGGATATAATAAAGCAAGAGACTGACATGGTGGAGAGAACACACATTACTGTTTTAAGCAGGATGGTCAGTGAGACTAGAGACAGTGACAGCCAAGACTTGAAGTTCATGGAGTTGGCCAGACGAGTGTCTGGAAAGAGCATCAGACAGATGGTGTGCCCTGCTCAAGAGGAGAGACAGGACAATGGGGGAGGGAAGGCCATTCTAAAGACTCTTGACTTTTAATCTGAGTGAAGCACAGAGTCACTTGAGGGTTTGTGTAAAGGAAGGATGATAACCTAATTTATGTGTTGACTCCTGAGAAAATGCCAGGAGGATGCAGGGAAACCAGAAGGCTGGTCCAGGAGAGAAACGATGTGGCTAGGCAAGAATGGTGGGGCTGAGTTCAGTTCAGTTCAGTCCCTCAGTCGTGTCCAACTCTTTGCGACTCCATGGACTGCAGCAGCCCACACCTCCCTGTTTATCACCAACTTCTGGAATTTACTCAAACTCGTGTCCATCGAGTTGGTGATGCCATCCAACCATCTCATCCTCTGTCATCCCCTTCTCCTCCTATCCTCAATCTTTCCCAGCATCAGGGTCTTTCGAAATGAGTCAGTTCTTCACATATCAGGTGGCCAAAGTTTTGGAGTTTCAGCTTCAGCATCAGTCCTTCCAATGAATATTCAGGACTGATTTCCTTTAGAATGCACTGGTTGGATCTCCTTGCAGTCCAAGGGACTCTCAAGAGTCTTCTCCAACATCTTAGTTCAAAAGCATCAATTCTTCAGCACTCAGCTTTCTTTATAGTCCAACTCTCACATCCATACATGACCACTGGAAAAACCATAGTCATGGCGGACTAGACTAGATGGACCTTTGTTGGCAAAGTAACACCTCTGCTTTTTAATATGCTCTCTAGGTTGGTCATAACTTTTCTCCCAAGGAGTAAGCGTCTTTTAATTTCATGGCTACAGTCACCATCTGCAGTGATTTGGGAGCCCAAGAAAATAAAGTCAGCCACAGTTTCCACTGTTTTCCCATCTATTTGCTATGAACTGATGGAACCGGATGCCATGATCTTCATTTTCTGAATGTTGGGCTTTAAGCCAACTTTTTCACTCTCTTCTTTCACTTTCATCAAGAGACTCTTCAGTTCTTCTTCACTTTCTTCCATAAAGGTGGTGTCATCTGCATATCTGAGGTTATTGATAATTCTCCTGGCAATCTTGATTCCAGCTTGTGCTTCTTCCAGGCCAGTGTTTCTCATGATGTACTCTGCATATAAGTTAAATAAGCAGGGTGACAGTATACAGCCTTGACGTACTCCTTTTCCTATTTGGAACCAGTCTGTTGTTCCATGTCCAGTTTTAACTGTTGCTTCCTGACCTGCATACAGATTTCTCAAGAGGCAGGTCAGTTGGTCTGATATTCCCATCTCTTTCAGAATTTTCCACAGTTTATTGTGATCCACACAGTCAACAGCTTTCTCATAGTCAATGAAGCAGAAACAGATGTTTTTCTGGAACTCTCTTGCTTTTTCAATGATCCAGCAGATGTTGGCAGTTTGATCTCTGGTTCTTCTGCCCTTTCTAAAACCAGCTTGAACATCTGGAAGTTCATGGTTGACGTATTGCTGAAGCCTGGCTTGGAGAATTTTAGGCATTACTTTACTAGCATGTGAGATGAGTGCAGTTGTGCGGTAGTTTGAGCATTCTTTGGCATTGCCTTTCTTTGGGATTGGAATGAAAACTGACCTTTTCCAGTCCTGTGGCCACTGCTGAGTTTTCCAAATTTGCTGGCATATTGAGTGCAGCACTTTCACAGCATCACCTTTTAGGATTTGAAATAGCTCAAGTGGGATTCCATCACCTCCACTAGCTTTGTCCTCTAGATGTGTCCTAGAGCCAGTAGGATTCCTGACAGCCAGGTGCAGAGCATGGAAGAGGCAGCAGAATTGGAGTGCCCAAGCCTTGGAAAGGACGTTGCCTGCAGCTTAGATGTGGAAGAAGCTACTGGGGGATCAGAGTCTGCTTAGGCATATGGAGTGTGAGGTAGCCTGACTGCTAGAGTTGGGAGGGAGATCTGGGAGGGAACTGTCACTTTGGAGTCATTTGCATATTGATTATTTACACCTAAGAGCTGGATGAGCTCACCCAGAAGGTGAGGGTAAAGGGAACAGGGAAAGCAGAGCCTGCAGCTTTAAGAACCCAAAGGAGTTGGCTCCAGCAAAGGAGGGTAAGAAGAAGTCACTGGATAGGGGTCTGTGTTCCTGGAGCCAGTGAGGAAAATGCAGTGTGCAGCAGAGTGATTGGCTGTTTCAGATGATCCTGATAAGTGAAGACCTCAGCATCGGCCATTGCATTCATTACCCCGAGGTCCTTAATGAATTGGGGAGCAGAACAGACAACACTAAAGGGGTTTTGTTGCAAAAGAAAAGAAATGGGGCCATAGTTTTCAAGAGAAACAGGATCAAGAACAAAACTTTTTTATTCAGAAAAATAACAGCATGTTTGTAAATCAGTCTGATCCAATGAGGGCTTCTTTTAAAAGTGATGCAGAACAGAAAGGGATATTTGTGGAGTGATGTCTTCACGTAGGCAGAGGAGATTGGAGCTGGCATCAGGCGGCTGCTCAGCCAGAGAGGAGTCTGTGGGTAACAGATGGGCACAGAGTCAGAGGGTGGGTGGTGGCAGGGGGAGCTTGGAAGTCCTCTGGCTTCTTTGCTTGTCTTGGTGAAATGAGAAGTGAGGCAGCATCTGCTGAGTGAAGATGGAGGAAGATGAGGAGTGGGATGTGAGGAGAGGAAGGGGTGAATGTTGCCCAGAAGAGTGGGAAAGGGGAGGAGGGGCTCAGACTTCACTCAGCAGTTCCAGAAAGGGTTTGTTAGGACATGGATTGCTGGGATTGTCTGATTTCGTAGGGCTGGGGTGTGACCTGAGAATTCGTTTTCTGACAACTGCCTGCCAGGCTGAGCCTCCCTGAGGACCCCATTCTCCTCTTGGTTGCTTCAGAAGGACCAGTCTGGATGTGCTGTGATGAGTCAGCAGGAGGGGAAGAGCAGTTTTTCCAGCCGCGTCCCACGTGTTTTCTAGTTTATCTGAATTACTTTTCCTGTTTGTTGGCTTCAGTTTCTGTCTTTTCATATTAGAAGGTCGGTCTGCTAGTTTTACGCTGCAGACGCTGATTGGAAATTCTGGTCCGAGTGGTGCTGAGTGGCCTGGATCATCCAGGTGGGGAAGCTCTGGGCTCAGTGTCTGGGATCCATCAGCCCCCTCCTGAGCAGCCCCCAGCGAGGAAGAATGGACAGTGGCCCTCTCTGATGGTACTGCAACCATGACTGTGCTCTCCTGTCCTCTGAGTCAAAGGTCAGAACTCCATGCATAAAAGAAGGCTCCAGTTTGTCTCAGGAAGGGAGGAGCCCACTGCTGGGCAGGTAGGGAGGCATCATGGTATCTAGGGGCCCAGCCTCTTCCCCCGCCCTCCAGATGCCCTGGTGCTGCTGAGATGCCTGCAGTGTGCAGGGTTTGGGCAGCTGCCAGAGGACTCTGCCCTTTTGATGTGTGCTGGGGGCTTCCTCAGGATGCGGCTGTTTCCTCCCCTTGACCTCATGTTCTTTGGGCATCAGCTGGGCACAGGCTGCTCGCTGACCCTGGGAGGGCCCAAGTGCTCAGACCACAGCTCCTCTCCCCAGCTCCCCAGCGAGTTTGCAGGGCCCAGCATGGCCCAGTGCTTTTGAGCTCACGAGAGTGTTCAGGGACTATTCCTGAGCTATGCTGAGCACTACCCCATGCCATAATCACCACACCCGGAGCAGAACTGAAATGTCCCATTAATGCACCAGCCCCTTTACCACCACGGGTAGGTGTAGGGTCTAGTGAGGGGTGGATGCTGTTTGTGCCCAGACTGTTTGTGGAAGCTTCCTCACCTTGAATGGTCTTACTAGAAAATCATTTTATTTTTGTCAAATAGAAAAATACAAAATGGAAAAATATTAAGCATTTGTAAAACACCATGGTTTCTCAGTTATTTTACCATCACAAATATTTGCCATCTCTGGAAGAATAGACCTTGAAGGTCACCGAGAGCAGCGAGGTGGAAGGAGAGAAGGGGAGGACAGAGGGGCCAGGCCTGCTGACATCGCCCGTGCTGTGTCCGGGGGAGAAGGGGGAGACTGTGGTCTCTCACGCCAGCCTCACTGAGTTCCAGTCTGAGCTCTGCCACTTTCAATAAAGAATAAAGGGTTGTGGGGAGAATTGAATAATTATAGCACAGTGAAAATATTCAATAAAATTGTCCCTTTTACTGTAAGTGGGGATTAAGTAACTGACATCAGATCATTTTCCAGGGAAAACAGTTTGTGATAATGGACTGGCTGCTGCTGTGCCAGCACCACCTCACAGAGCAGTGGGCAGCCCGGCCACCAGGCACAGCAGCTGTTACCAATTCTTCCTGCTGTTGTGACAGCATGTCCCTATTTCTTCTAGGAACCGTGAGGCCTTCCTTCTAGGAGATGCTTGCTGTCCCACTGTAGCATGCACACATCCACAGCATATTCTAGTAATGCTATTTTAATAACTTTAAATGGAGTATCATCTATAAAAGTACTGACTCACCGCGTTGTATACCTGAAGCTATACTTCAATAAAAAATAAATAAAAATAAAATTGGCACATTTTTGAGTCATTAGTAGTATTCCCAGTAACCTGCCGGAGGGCTGCAGCAACAGGGTATTGTTCAGTTTTATTCTAGGCTCTCATACATCTACTGGCTTTCATTGCTTGAGTGCCTTTCCTTTCTAATGTATGATGGCATGCTGGGCTGGACTGTGGGAAGCACTTACAAGCAGTGTCACACTCCGTCTTTGTGATGCCTTCCAGAGGCTGCTCAGCCGCGTTTTCATGCATGCTGAGTCATTCAGTTGTGTCCAGTTCTTTGCAACCCTATGGACGGTAGCCCGCCAGGCTCCTTCATCCATGGGATTCTCCAGGCAAGAATGGGAATGAGAGTTGCCATGGAGTGGCATGTCATGCCCTCCTCCAGGGAATCTTTCTGACCCCGGGATCAAATCCACATCTCTTAACATCTCCTGCATTGGCGGGTTCTTTACCATTAGCACCACCTGGGAAACTGTGTTTTACTACAAGGCAACTCAGGGTTGGATAAGCTGCCCAAGCTATGAGCTACTGAGGTGTAGACAAGAGATTCAATGAGACACAAATTTATGGGTGTTGCATCAGACATTTCAAAGTCAAGCATAAAAATGGAACTGATTTCCATTCTCACTGAGAGGTAAGGGTCGTGTAGGAAGATAGGCCGTTAGAATGGATAGTAGAGTGACATCACATTTAAGGTTTAGTGGGCAGAGATAGCAAGGCTGTGGCCAGAAACTGTTCTCCAAATCAAAGCATTTATTCACGCGCATGAACTGCGTGGTTCTTATACCCTGTTCATGCAAGTGTGGCCTTCAGTGTTCCAGCCTATGATACACTTGAAGGAATAAGAGAATGTGAATACTACTCCTTTGCCCCTTAATTAATTAGTCTCATCAATGATAGTTGCTATCTGGAGACAAGTGGACATCATGTATCTCCTGATTTGAATACACAACATTACTTCTGAAGCTGACCTTCAAAAAAATTGAGAAAAAAACATCATGAGTCTGATTAAACTTCTCTGCCTATCAGCTTACAAGAAAGACACACATCACAGAGATACTTGAATCACTGTGATGATGGAGATATGACCAGAAAATTCCAGACTATGGCTAAGCCTGCAAGACAGATAACCTGATTTCATTTACAGCATTTAAAAAAAAAAAAAAGCAAAAGTATTAAAAGAAATGGAGGGAAAACCTAGAGGTCCAAGAGATACATAAATCAATATTATGATGTGACCTTATTTGGATACAAGCATGATTTTATTAAAAAATGCAAGAAAATAAAAAATGTAAATACTGATTATACCTTTAATAATATTAAAGAGCTATTGATTTTAATTGTGTGATAATGCTACATGTTGTAATACTTAGGGACAAAATGTTTGAGATTTACTTCCAAATAATTCGGGAAGGACCAGAAGGAATAGAGGTAGAGGAAATAAAATTGGCTGTTGGGCTCAAGGCCAATTGTTGATGCTCAGTGATGGTTACATAAGAGTTCATTATCCTAATCTCTGTTCTTTTGTATATTTTGAAGTTTCCTGTAATTGGGGCCTAATTGACACTGGAACCATGGGAGTACAATGGTCTGGAAAAGACCATCAGAACCACGACTGTGCCGTGCAGTAGTGACTGGGCAAGAAGCTGAAGAGAGAGCCCTGTGTCTTGAAAAGAAGAGGAAGAAAGGCAATGTGTCCAGGGGGTGTGGAGTATCAGGGTTCGTGCCCTATGGAATGAAAGTTTGGATTTTCAACAACCTTTAAGGCCATCAGTTCAGTTCAGTTCAGCCACTCAGTTGTGTGCGACTCTTTGTGACCCCATGAACCAGAGCACGCCAGGCCTCCCTGTCTATCACCAACTCCCAAAGTCCACCCCAACCCATGTCCATTGAGTCGGTGATGCCATCCAACCATCTCATCCTCTGTCATCCCCTTCTCCTGCCCCCAATCTTTCCCAGCATCAGGGTCTTTTCCAATGAGTCAGCTCTTCCCATCAAGTGGCCATAGTATTGGAGTTTCAGCTTCAACATCAGTCCTTCCAATGAACACCCAGGACTGATCTCCTTTAGGGTGAACTGGTTGGATCTCCTTGCAGTCCAGGGGACTCTCAAGAGTCTTCTCCAACACCACAGTTCAAAAGCATCAGTTCTTCAGTGCTCAGCCTTCTTCACAGTCCAACTCTCACATCCATACATGACCACTGGAAAAAGGTAGTTGAAAGGCCATACCATTTCACAAACCACTACTTCAGTCTGATAATCTCTGATTTAAGTTGATTGCTCAAAACAAACCTCCAAAGCATCATCAGAGTTCAAGACCAGAGTAAATAAACTGTGAACTAAATAAGTAATTTATTCATTGATTCAAGTGTATGGCCTTTTCCCAAGACCTGTGCAGTATTAGTCTTAGCTATGTAACCAGATACCCCAAACATTGATTAAAATAACAGTAAACATGTCTGTTTTTATAGGACAAAAATCAAAGAACAACTCAGTATTTCCAGCTCAGAGTCTGTCATGAGGTTATAGCTGAAGGGAGACTTCCAAGATGGGTACCCATTGGGCTAGCAAGCTGGCGTTGGCAGCAGGAGAGCTCAGTTCATCTCTGCTATTTCCTGGGGCCACCATACAAAGTTAAACTTCCAGGTGGCTTGAAACATTCATTGTCTCAGTACTTGGACATCTGGAATCAAGGTGTTGTCAGAGTCATGCTCTCAGGATCTGGGAGAGGACCTATCTGTTCCATGCCTTTCTCATAGCTCCTGGGATTGTCAACCACACCTGGCCCTCTTCCTCGCTGATACATCACTCCAATCTCCGTCTACATCTTTACACATGTCCTCAACTGTGTGTGTGTTTCTGGGCTCTTTCTATTCTTCTGAGGACATCAGTCATACTGGATTATGGGCCCACCCTAACCAGTTATGGTCTCCTCTTAACTAAGACCCTATTTCTAAATAAGATCTCATCCTGAAGTTCCAAGAGGAGATGAAGGAGGGGAACACTTCCAACCCAGTACACTCACCATATAGCTGCCCAAGAGTCCAAATGACACAGCAGCCGGATGCCCCAGAGCAAGGATGGAGGAGAGACCAAGGTCATCCTTTCATGGCCAGATACCAGTCGCACACTATCACTTCTATAGTAATGTGTTCAGTGCGGAAGGACTGGTGAGAGCACATACCTCAGGAGGTGTCACTAAGGCCATCCTGGAGGCTGGCTACATGCCCCACCTGAAAAAATACTCAGCCCTAGCCAAGACTCCCCAGATGCTCACCCCGCATCAATATCTGGGCTATGGAAGCTCAAAGCCCTTTGTTTATCTGAAGAGTTTGTTGTGGCCCAACTGCGTCCTCTAACAAAACTCTTAGTGAAAGACTTCACAGCTATACACTTGCCTTCATGTATATCATATTTTCCTGACAGTCCCCTGAGTTTTATCTTTGACTGAAAGCCATTTCTTCATTTTCGCATCATTTGCCATCTGAGGGTCTGAGAATTTTCAGAACCAGCAACTCTGACTCATCTGTGTTTAAGAGCCTCTCCAAGCATCTCTTCAATCATGCGTTTCACTGTAAAGAGTGGGAAGCAGCCAGGTAGCATCTTGAGCATTCTGCCTGGAAATGTCTTGTAAGTCACTCAGTTCTGTAAGTACATATTTTGCTTTCTTGGAAGAAGTATCACGCATGACAGGCCTGTTTTTAAAACACTTGCCGTATCTGCTTTAGCGCTCTCTTTCTCTTTCTCCTCCGCCCCCACCTCTTGCATCATTAGAAAGTTGCAGCACTATGACCCTTTACTCGTACTTCCTCATGCATCTTCTAACAATAATAATGTGCTGCATAATCACAATACTAGTGTCACTCCTGAGAAAACTATAATGATTCTGTAATGTTATGCTGCATCCAGGCCATGGCTTGTGCCCCTCCCAACTTAGCAGTGCTTTAAGTCTGTGTTGTTGTTTTCAATTGACATCCATCTAGGTTTGTGCTTTGTATTTTGTTAATCTTTTCATAACCTTGGACAGCCCCCCACCTCACCTGCTTTTTCTATTTTTTTAATGGCACTGACTTTCTGAAGACTCCAGGTTTTCTGTCCTACAAATCTCCCCCTTGAGTCTGTCTCTTTCCCATGGAAGCTTGTTCTGCCATCTCCCACTTCCTGCAACTTGAAGGTTAGGTCTCGATTCTGGAGCTACATTGTCCAGCATGGTAACCAGTAGCTACAGATGATTATTTGAATGTAAATTAGTTTAACGAAGATTAAGTTAAATTTTTATATCCACTTTCTGCATCTCTCTAGCCTCATTTCAAGTGGCTTAGACAGTAAAGAATCCACTCGCATAACTGAGCTCATTTCACGTGGTAGCAAGGTTACACTCAAAATCCTTCAAGCCAGGCTTCAACAGTATGTGAACCGGAACTTCCAGATGTTCAAGCTGGTTTTAGAAAAGGCAGAGGAACCAGAGATCAAATTGCCAACATCTGCCGGATCACAGAAAATGCAAGGGGATTCCAGAAAAACATCTACTGCTTTAATGACTATGCTAAAGCCTTTGACTGATCACAACAAACTGTGGGAAATTCTTAAAAGAGATGGGAATACCAGACCACTTCACCTTCCTCCTCAGAAACCTGCATGCAGGCCAAGAACCAACAGTTAATACTAGACATGGAACAATGGACTGGTTCAAAATTGGGAAAGAAATACGTCAAGGCTGTATTTTGTAACCCTGCTTATTTAACTTCCATGCAGAGTATGGAAATGTGAAATGCCAGGCTGGGTGAAGCTCAAGCTGGAGTCAAGATTGTTGGGAGAAATATCAATAACCTCCGATATGCAGATGACAGCACCCTAATGGCAGAAAGTGAAGAGGAGCTAAAAAGCCTCTTGTGAAAGTGAAAGAGGAGAGTGAAAAAGTTAGCTTAAAGCTCAACATTCAGAAAACGAAGATCATGGCATCCGGTCCCATCACTTCATGGGAAATAGATGGGGAAACAATGACAGACTTTACTTACTTGGGCTCCAAAATAACTGCAGATGGTGACTGCAGACATGAAATTAAAAGACACTTGCTCCTTGGAAGAAAAGCTATGACAAATCTAGACAGCATGTCAAAAAGCAGAGACATTAATTTGCCAAAAAAGGTCCATATAGTCAAAGCTATGGTTCTTCCAGCAATCATGTATGGTTGTGAGAGTTGCACCATAAAAAGGCTGAGTGCCAAAGAATTGATGCTTTCAAACTGTAATGATGGATAAGACTCTTGAGAGTCCCTTGGACTGCAAGGAGATCAAACCAATCAATCCTATAAAGGAAATTAACCCTGAATATTCTGAAGGTCCAATACTTTGGTCACCTGATGCAAAGAGCCAACTCATTGGAAAAGATCCTGATGCTGGGAAAGCTTGAGGGCAGGAGGAGAAGGGGATGACAGAGGAGATAGTTGGATGGCATCATTGACTCAATGGACATGAGTTTGAGCAAACTCTGGGAGATAGTGAAGGACAGGGACGCCTGGTGTGCTGCAGGCAATGGGGTCACAAGAAGTCAGACATGACGGAGTGACTGAACAACCCACCACAGTATTCTTGACTGGGAAATTCCATGGGAAAGGAAGCCTGGCAGCCTGCAGTCCATCGGGTCACAAGGAGGCAGACACGACCTAGTGACTAACAAACACTTCCACTAGTGTACTGGTAAAAAGTGGAAGTTGCTCAGTTGTGTCCGACCTATACAGTCCATGGAATTCTCCAAGCCAGAATACTGGAGTGAGTAGCCTTTCCCTTCTCTCAGGGATCTTCGCAACCCAGGGATTGAACCCAGGTCTCTCACATTGCAGGTGGATTCTTTATCAGCTGAGCCACCAGGGAAGCCCAAGAATACTGGAGTAGGTAGCCTATCCCTTCTCCAGTGGGTCTTCCCAACCCAGGAACGAAACCGGGGTCTCCTGAATTGCAGGTGGATTCTTTACCAACTGAGCTATCAGGGCAGCGTACTGGACAGTGGCAGTATTTCCATCATCATAAAAACTTCTGTCAAATAACACTGCTCCAGATGCTATTATATGAGCTGACATTTTAGGCAAGACTATTTCTTAGGTGGTATTTCATACTCCGCACTGCATCACCTGCAGAGGCCTGCCTGGGAGTCCTGGGGTGCCCTGAGGGACTTGTAAATTGCACATGTAACTAGGAATATCAAATTTCCTCCACATCATTCTCTGGTTGTCAGCTGGGATCCCACACTCTGTGATAGCAAGATTTCTAGAGAAACTAAAATAAAAGAGTTTTAGATCTGAGAGGAAACTTCAATATTATTTTATAAGCAACTCAGGAAACTGAAGCCCACAGAGGCTCAAGACTTGCCCAAGGTCACTGATACTAGCTGGAAGTAGATAATGACCTTCAGCAAGCATCTTCTTGCTGCTAGCCCCTTAATTGAAAACACCCTGTGATAACTGAGATCAGCTGGTACTAACACTACTAAAATAATTAGAAGACAGCTTTTATTGAGTACTTATCAGGATTAGATACTATATTTAGTCTTAAAAAGAATGACTTCAGAGACTTCCCTGGGGTGGGAAGGCTAAGGCTCTGCACTTCCAATGCCAGGGGCCTGCTCTGATCCCTCCTCAGGGAACTAGATCCCACAGGCCGCAATGAAGATCGAAGATCCCAAGGGCCATAACTAAGACCAGACACAGCCAAATAAATAAATAATATTTTTAAAAATTACTTCACATGCTTCTTACAACCACCCCACAAGGAAGGCTACTTAGAGAAAATTTCTGATTAACAGGAATTAATTTTTTCAGGTAATAAGAAACCTAGAAATGGTTCAACTCTAGGAAAACTGATCTCTCTCTGATCATTGTGGCCTTTCCAGCATGGTTGCAAGGTCAATGCTGCAGCTCCAGTTATCACATCAGTGATAAAAGCAGGCTGAGCCTGCATGTGGTGGTGCCAGCCATCACAGTCTCATTTACGGCAGAAGCAAGGTCTTTCCCAGAGGCCCAGAGTGGACTTCTATAGTACTTATCATGGGTTAAGACTGCACCCATGTTGCAAAAAGACTGGGAAAATGAGTATGATGTTTGACTTTTCAGGCTTCTATAGACGAGATAGGGAAGGGAATGGGGGCTGGATTAAACCAAGCAACAGTGGAGGCGTCCCCTATCCTCAGGGTTCAGCTGAGGAAGCCAGTGTGCTCAGAGCGAGTAAGCGGCAGAGATGCTTAGACTCCAGAGCGCAGGTGAGTATGGCATCTCACTGAAGAATGTGATGAGGGCTCTGATGTTGCCAGGTATGCGCTGTTCAGACACTTCAGAGGTAGGATGCGTGTGTCCTCAAAGAATAGGAGTGAGGCTGCCCCAGTGTGTCACCACCTGAATAGAAAACTGAAGAAAGACATTCAGGAGAGGAATGCCACAGGTGTTTGGGTTGGACAGCTTAGAGAGCGTTTACTTACTCCACTTGTAATATATATTTAAAGCTACATTTGATCTACATACTTAATGCTATATATATTCAGTGTTTTGTTTATATATCATACATATATTTATTTTATATATGCTGTATTTCATTTTTCTTCCCAACCTTCTCTTTACCATGGGAGCTTAGTCTTGCCAGCCTAGTCTTGTCAATCACACACCATTCAAGGTGTTTCTTATAGTTGGTGAGAGATTCATGTAATAAATGATACAAATTAAAGAAAAACGGGGCTTCTGGCTCCTCCTCAAGTTGGCAGCTACACATGGACCCATGATCATAGGCAGTGTGGCAAAGGCCGGCAGGACAGTGAATACAATCTTGCTAATGGTAATATGTACCAAAAGCCCTAAACATGCTCTGGCCCAGCAGTTTAAGATTTTATTCTGAGGAAAGAAATGTGGATGAACATTAAAAATGCTCAGAAGCAGGCTCGGCATAGCATTGTTCACAGTAGGGAAAAATTAGAAGAGCTTTTGCAAAAAAGAAAGTTGGAGAAATGTATCCATATTATAAAGTTAAAAGTGAAGCAAAACATGTATGTAGGAAAATTATAAAGAAAAATGTAGGTATTGGTAAGCAGTGCAATGGGGCAGATTCGCAGGGGCCTCAGTCCGATGTCCTAAGTGGGAATGTGTGTTCACGTGGGTATAGTTGGTATACATTATCCACAGTTGTTCCAGCAAACCGAGCGAGATCACAACAGAGCCTGATTTTTCACGGCAGCCATCGTCCTGGGGGTTTGCTGGAAATCTCAGCCGCACAGACACAGGACCAGGCTTCCCCAGACAGGGCTACTTTCCTGAACTCTCGCGGCAGAGCTGGCACCTGAGCGAGAGCGTCAAGGCCGGCGGGTGTTCAGGGCGCCTCGGCCCTGCCCGACCTGACCCCTTCCACTCCTGAGCATCCCTCTGGCATCCACCACATGCCTTATGCAAAAGTCACACTCATGATTCTGAGTCTGTAGAATATTTTGTTGTTTAACAATAGACAAATGGAACAATAAAATGGAACGACCCCCAAATTTGACCCGAGTGCGTGGGTTAAATCAACTGCTGAGCAGCGGTGTGGCGGGAAGCTATCGAATCCTTGCAGGGAAGAAGAAGCAGGTGGAGGTTTGAATGTCAGAAAAGTGCTAGAGAAAAGCTGGTGACAAAAGATGGCTTGCTGTGTGTCGTCAGAGCCGGGGACCTAGAAAGCGACGGGAACACGCGCCTGCAGAACTAGGGTGCTGGGGTCGCAGGATTTCTAGTTTCCCTTTGCCGTGTGCTTTCCTGTGAGGTCTGCATTTTCTGCAGTGAGCTTGGATTACTTTTGCAATTAGATTAAAAATAAAGTTGTTTTGAGGGGGCTTTGCCAAGACGGGCTAAGCAGGGTCTCCTCCTGGAGCCTCGGGCGTTGCAGCCTCTTTCCCGCCGGTGCGGTGCTCCGCGGGGCTCGGGGCTGGGTCCTGGGAGAAGTGGGGTCCGAGGGGGTGGAGCGGGGCCGGGGTCTCCAGTCCCCGCTCGGGTGGTCGATCTGGGCTCAGCGTGGGGCTAGTGCATGAGTCGCTGGCTGTCCAATCCTCACCACAACGCTGGAAACCCCACTTTCCAGACGGAGAACCGGGGGACACCGGGACGTCCCGTGACCCTAGTGGTCTAGACGACTCCGGGGTAGAGCCTTCGGGACGGCCATCCCCGTGCGGGTTCGGTTCCCTCTGTGCCCGCCAGGTCCTGAGGAGACAGGAGCCCCTGCCCTCCAGACTCTGCCCTCAGTGGATTCTGTCGCACTGCCGGCCCCCTCACCCCTCCCACTCCTGCGTCTGCATTCTCGGGCAGGCTCCTAGATTCAGCTGGGACAAGTGCTAGCCGTCTGTGCCTACATCCTGACCACACTGGACAGAAGAAACTCACTCAAGGGCATGCTTAGCAGGTCTGCAGGTATGAGCACTCTGACCAGAGAACAGGACTTTTGTGTCTGCGTCTCTCACACTGCTGAGTTCCTCCTGATAATGACAGGCATGAGGAAGATACTGCTGCCTGTTCTCCCTTTCCTGGCTTGAGAGCAGCTCACTCCACCCAGGATTTCAGTTTCCTTGGAGAACTTAGTGAGAACAAAGGAGTGACAGCTGGTAACCGGGGAACATTTGGGGAAGAAGAGCCCAGGGCTAGTCCTAGCACCATCTACCAGAGCTGAACACCTGATCTTGAGCACAATTTCCAGGTCCCACTAGACCTGCAGTCTCTCCCCCACGGGTGTTTTTTAGCGGAGCCGCTGGGGCTGAGCTGCAATGGGGGCAGCACCCCTCATGCTAGGAGCTCAGGAAAAACCCTCCCCGGCACTTCTCAAGACCCTTGACTTATAACCTTAACACTCTTGAGTTTTGTTACAGAATCTATAGTATCAGATGTTTTAGAGAATAGGTTGGTTCCCTAGAAGATGTAGACTGTCACCTGAGGTTGAACTTTACCTTTAACCTTTTTATAATTAATTGCCTTTTAACCTCACTGGATTTTGTTGCGAGTGACCAGCCAGAACACAGGAGGGGAGTATTTTCTTACTAACTCACCCCACATTGTCCCATAAAGCAGCCGCTGGCTGTAGAGTTACTGTGCACTTGGGAAGCAGCTGTTCATTGTGCTGGTGAATATAAAATCCACATTGGATTTGGAAGACAGTATGGAAAAATAATGTAACATTTCTTATTAACATATTCTACATTATGACATGTTGAAATAATATTTTGATACACTGGATGAGATTAAAATAAATTTCACCTTTTATTTATTTATTTTTATTTATTTATTTATTTATTTTAAACACCACTGGAAAAACCATAGCCTTGACTAGACGGACCTTTGTTGGCAAAGTAACGTCTCTGCTTTTTAATATGCTGTCTAGGTTGGTCATAACTTTACTTCCAAGGAGTAAGCATCTTTTCATTTCATGTATTGCTCGGTCTCATTCAATTGAGTTGTTAATCTTCCTTGATTGCAAATTTGGACCCTCTGGGGATCATTCATTATTGCAGTGGACATTTGTCATTTTCCTGAGATTCTAATATATGGGGAATCCCATATCTTATGAGTCGTGGTAAGACAAAAGCTGGACTCCCTCTAGAGAAGTGGATTGTCTCATTATCTTACAAACATTCTAGTTCATGGGGAATAGTAAGACCCCTAGGCAAAATATACCTAAGTAAAATATACATTTGTCAGAAAATAGGAGATAAAATAAAATAAAAGCAAAAAGATAAAGACAAAAGATAAAATAGAGAAACTTAAACACAAAACTACAGAAGCCTAATATTAACTTCTTTAAAAGACGCTTCCAGGCAACATGGGCTCTTCCACCAAAGTAGATGAAAAGATGCAATATTTTTTATCCACTACAAAAGGTCATGACACTTGGGCCATTTTTGTTTTAGGAGAGAAAACATAACTGCTTTTAGTATGCTGTCTGAGCATTTACAACACATATTAAAGGGTGCCAGTTTCAAGTAAGATCCCAGAGGAAAAGAAGGCTCTTCAACCGACCAGACACTTCTGGAAGCAGCTTCACTAGTTTGCTTTTTACCCAGGAAATCTACTGGTGAGGTTGGCGGCCAGCCCAACAGGAGAATCACAGCAGAAATCGTTAAGATTTGTGGGTAAAGCAATTACCCTTTTTTCAAGTGTCCGTGCTTATTTTGAATGATAGATCCTGGCTTGTCTCTGGTACTAGTCTACAACTAAACATGTGACTGTGGATCAAGAAATGTCACATTATGAATTTATGTGTTATTCACCTATTTCCTCGTGGCTCAGAGGGTAGTCTGCCTGCAATGCGGAAGACCCAAGTTCGACCCCTGAGTCGGGAAGATCCCCCGGAGAAGAAAATGGCAAACCACTCCAGTATTCTTGCCTGGAAAATCCCGTGGACAGAGGAGCCTGGCGGTAAATTTCACCTTTTAATGTAATTAATGAAAATTTAGTATACTTAGCTGATATGTTTTTAATGGACATACATCTAAAAGCATTTCTCCTTGTAAACTTTAAAGCAAGATGAAAAATTTCTTTCTTCCTTAAAAACATGAGGGATCATTTATGCCCAAGCACTTTCAAAGGTACATACTTGGTATCCACCTCCAATTCCTGTACAATGAGCACCAGGTCTGTGGCAAATGGCTTCAGGGCCTCAAGGCTGTTTGTGGTTCAAGTCCAGAGAGGAAGAAAATGCAGCACCCCCATGCACCCCTGTTCCAGCTGAAAGGGTGGCTGTCCTCTACCCTCACTGCACTATTGCTGATCACAAGATCAGGAGCCTTTCCTCACAGAACGAAAGCAAGTCCTTTGTGGCGGGAGTCAGAACTCTAATCTCCTAGTAGGGAGATCCAACAGGACCCAGCTTTAACGGGAGGGGAATTGTGTTGATAATCATACCCACTCCCATCATACCATTTTGAGAAAGGCTATGAGCAGGATCCGCCCCAGACACTTTGGCATTATAATAAAGTGTGAGGCAGGGGGCATTATAATAAAGAACTGGGGGGAGGTGGGCAGGCGGGATCAGGGAATGGCAAAAGATACACCCCAGTAATATGATGGACAAAATACTGCTTATCATTCATGGCCAGATCTGGGGCACTCACAGATCTCATTCTACATATAAATGGTAGGGAAAAAAAGTTGCCTGAGGTTTCTCCTTCCCAGCTCTGCTGGGCTACACCCATGACTGAGCAGCACACACCAACATTTCAGGATGGTAAGCTGACGTAGGGGCAGGGGCAGTGAATGGGGCCGGCAACTTCCACCTTCGCATCTGGGATGTATTCAAAGCAAATTTGCTCCTGTCACACCATGGAGCTCATCTCCTGGTGGGCAAAGGACTAGTTGGGAATGTATTCTCTCTCTCCACTTCAGTTTCTCTTGCTCAGGGAAATGTAGAGTGAAGGAGAATAGAGGATGTCTAACATTTGCTGAGTGACCATAACGTGCCTGGTACAAGCCTGGTATAAGCAACAAGTATATGACCCTTGGGCTGCGAGGAGATCTAACCAGTCCATCCTAAAGATCATTCCTGAATGTTCACTGGGTGTTCCTGATGCAAAGAGCCGACTCATTTGAAAAGACCCTGAAGCTGGGAAAGATTGAAGGCAGGAGGAGAAGGGGACAACAAAGGATGAGATGGTTGGACGGCATCACCGATTCAATGGACATGGGCTTGGGTGGACTCTGAGAGTTGGTGATGGACAGGGAGACCTGGCGTGCTGCGGTTCATGGGGTCACAAAGAGTTGGACACGAGTGAGCCACTGAACTGAACTGAACTATGACCCTATTTTGCAGTTGGAAAAACTGAGGTTTTGGATTCTCTGAGTCACTGAACTTCTCCTCACATTTTCAGCTCCCACCTTCTCAGATGTGGGTTTCTTCATCAGTCCCATGCACCACCTTCTATTTCAGAAATTTCAATTTCTGATCCTGTACTTTTTTGCCTGGAGGACCACTAACATTATGGACTTTTGGAATTCAGTGAAATCTGGGGGGGCAGATGAGACTGAGTACTCTGTTGGCCACCTTTAGTCATTGACCTTTGATGTGTAAATGACCCTGCTCCCATTTCACTGCAGGGAAATTGATGACCCGGGGCCTGTCCAGTGAGATGTGTGAATTAGCTCTGAAAATCTTCTACTTGATTTCCTGTCCTGTTTTAAGATAGTAAATTATGGAACACTTCTTGGTAAATATTATCTCAGTTAGTAATTCATCTAAAATACAGCCTAACTATAGCAGCTATAGATATGTGAGAGAAATACAGTTTCTGACCAAATAGAATTGGATTTAAAAATCAAGGCCCCCCTACCTATACAGAGCACAGGCAGCCCCCAGATAATTAATACCAGTACTAGCTATGAGTTTATGTAATTACGGCTTCTGCTGTCTTACTTACTTCAGATATTTTTTCCTTAGCTAGGTTTTTTTAATGTGTTGGTGAAACAAAAGTTCCTTATATTCTTGGAATGCATATTATTTTCAGTTTTCCTGAAACTGGGTGCATCCCCACCTATTCCACCCCACTCAGCTAACCTCAGAGCCTGCTGTCTGTCCTTCAGAAACTTCATCTTTACCCTCTTTGCTACTCCCCAGCAAAACAGTCAAAGCACACACCCAAATTTATTTTTATTGTGCAGACATAGGAAACATAACCCTATCAAAAGAACAAAAAGACAAATGAGCCAAGTGTTACAAGAGGAAAAGCATGCACACACCTACTCGCAGTTCACTCCTAGCCTGGACTCTATGGGGCTTCACACACCAGAAGTTGGTTTGGACTGGCTCCAAGCAGTGGGCACAGTCCAGCGACAGCATAGGGAAGCAGTGGGCAGGAAATATCACTGTAAAAGGACTTTCCACACACACTGGCCACTGAGCGGGTTCTCACCAAGGTTCAAGGGAAAGCAAAGTGTATCTCACACAAGCATGAATATAAAATAGTTGAGTGCTACCTAAATCATCCAGTCTCTTAAGATCATTTGCTATTAAAAAAAAAAAACCCATAAAACAGAATTTCATCGTGGACATTTGGGTGCCTATGTAGCTGCACCAACTCTAACTTGGGGTGCTTCCTCATCAGAACTGTAAAGGAAGAAACTGGAGCTGAAAATGCCACACGAGTGGCCTGGAGGAAGGGTAAGTTCTGGACCCGTGTAGTTATCCTGGGTTGTAAACAGCAAATGTTGTGCTTTGTTGTCTCATTCAAATCAAGGACTTGAGTGTGGGGAGGGACTGAAGTTGGGGACAGGAATTCAGAGGTCACACTCAGTGGTCAAGAGCATCGGCAGCAGCATCTATGTTCAGACTATTTCCAGTGTTCATCTGGCTCCAAGAGTGTCCCATGGAGTCCCTGGGGAGGCTTCCAGATTCTCCATCCTGACTCCTCATTCCTACTCCAGCAGAGCAGGGACATGGAGACAAGGGGGGGGGAATGAAAACACTCAGTGTCACTCTAGTGAGATGTCCTGATGCTCAAGCTCGATGCCTGACAACCTCTTAGGAGGCTCTGATTAGTTCATTTCGAAAATAAGCACCCCATCCCCCTACCCCCCGCCCCATTACTACACATACATGTCTCTGCTACGATGCTTTGCCCTTCCTATACACGACCCATCAGGTCTCAATCTGGGTTTAAATACACGATGGTGGGTGTAACCTACCAGAGGAGCAAAACTCTAGTCCCCTAACAATCCAGGACTACCTGTGATTCGAGGGCCAGAGAGGTTTCTGAGCCACGTTTGCATTTCCAACCACATCTTTATTCTAATTTTGATTAACTCGTCAGTGAAATCTATTCAGTCCTTTCGGAAGAAATCTATTTGCAGTCCCGGGGTTTTGTGTTCCTATCTTTTTCTTAGCAAGCTCCTCCTCTGCAGAGCCTGGCATACACCTGCTGAGACCAGTCAGCCAGGGCCCAGGCTTGCCCACCCAGGCTCAAGCCACTGGCTGTGCTCCGCTGGGACACTTCTCTCCAGGGACCAACATGGCTTCCCAGCCGGTCTTTGAAAGTGTCCATCACCACGTACTGTCAGGCCTGCCTCAGGGGAGGGTGCAGAGATTCCTGGCGGTGATCACAGAGAACTACTGACACCCAGGAAAGACTCCGAGTCTGACCTCAGGGCACGACTCCACACCACCTTCCCCAGATGCACTGAAAACAGCTCCATTTTCCCCCAGGTCAGACCAAGAGCTCATGAAATGCAATGTCCAGTTTGAGGCAGGAAGCAATTTCCCATGAATTTAAATACCTTCCCTTAGTGATTTTCGGGGAACTACAGACATCAGCTTGGCCTGATTCTAGACCCCATCTCCCTGAGGAACAGTACAGCAGTGCTCTCTGAGCCCTGGCGGTGCCGAGGGCAGCACACTGGTCTTCAGGAAGGGAGGGGAAGAGGGGGCTCAGAGGCTGCGCCCCGTCATCATTTTTGGAAGAGGAGACTGCTGGCTCTGCGGGGCCTGGTTTTAGCCAGCAGCCTGCCGTGTGCAGGGTGCTGGGCCACGGGCCCCCTCAGGTCCCCACGCACTCACCCGCACCGCCTGGCCTTCCGCCGGGGCCTTCCCCTGCGGGCCTGGGCAGCCAGCTCAGGGGGCAACCCTCAGGACTGTCCACTCAGCCAGAGCACAGATTACGTTGGAAACAGAAGCAACAGAGGAGACATGGGGTGAATTGAAATATTGGTCCTCCAAGGAAAACTTGAGAGGAAGCTGTGCTTTGAAGATATCAAAAGGAACTTGCCCTCAGTGGCTCATGACCTTTCCTGGACGTGAGCAGTGATGGAGCAGGGAGAGCAAGCGACGGCCTCGCCCTGCCTCCCGGCCACGCCACACAGGCAGGTGCTGGCAGCTCCCGGCTACTTGGTCTTCACCACCTGCTCATACGGGGGGTGGGGGCGTGTTGCAGTAGGAAGGGGGCGGTGGGTAGGCCGTGCTTCCCTGGGATGAGTTGGGCTGGACCTGGAAAGCCATCGCCACGGGGTTCCCAGCAGGATTCATCCCCGATCCTCCAGGGTCGGTGTAATATGGCAGCCCCAGCGGCTGGGCTCCTGAAAGACAAACGAGCAGGTGAGAGCATGGCCTGGCCGGGTGCCCTGGTGAAGACCACCGCCCTAGTCATGCACTTAGTGGACATGTATCGCGGGCCCACAAGCCCAGACACAGGAGGGCACCACGGTGCAGGGAACGAGCAGAGGTGAGATGCTGGCTCAGCCTCCTGAGGCGGCTCCTTCACAGGGCAGGCGGCCAGAAAGCATCTCAGTCCACAAGGCGCGGTGGAGGCCAACCCACAACCGAGGGATGGCCAGAGGAGCCCTGCCAACACTTGGGGACATGCACCAAAAAATTATCAACAGACGGCCCAGCAGCCCTGAGAGCCTGGAAAGCCAGGATGCTGAAAGGTAAGCCAACTTAGAGAGAACTGAGACGAGGACCTGGGGTTCCCAGCTCTCAACTAAAGCATCACAGGCACCTCCACGAAGTTTCTGAGAACAGTGTGCTGATGTATGAGCTGTGCTCGCACCTGCTGGGTAACATTTACTCAGGGCAGAGCACCTGTCATCCAGGTGAACCAAATTCCCAGACAAGGAGAAAACCTAGGGGCCTGAAGTCAGTGGGGTGTTGTTGACAGGTCTGTGGGCTCTCCCCTGCCCTGGATGCTGCAGAAAGATGCCACTCCCTTGTCTCAAGGAGAGGCTATAGCGCAGGCTGAGCCCTGCTGCAGGCCAGGGTGCAGGACACAGGGGGCAAGAGTGCACAGATGGTAACAAGAGGGGATATCTAGCCCCACCTCTTGTTTAACAGTAGAAATACCCGAGCTGCTGCGCTGAGCCTATTTCTGTGATCTGCATTTTCTGATCATGTTGATAATGTGATAGAATACTGACTAAATAAAGAATCAAGAGAGAAACCGTGGGCTCCGGGCTTTTCGTGGGCTTAGCTAAGTTCACGAGTGAATCAGATGCATCTGAATTAGACCTCATTCAACCCAGGGAATGCTCGGGCACCAGAGAGGTAGTGTCTGCCTGTATATTATATGGGATCTTTTTGCGCAAATCTCACTCTGCTACAGTTTAACTGAATAAAGGTCAGATTCCTGGAAAGATGCCCACCAAAGTGTGCAGTATGTCTTGGAAATCTACAAATGAGCTGAAGGAGAGCATAGGACAGAAACGTACAGGTAAACAGGCATTCGGGGTGTCAGGAGGAGTGCATCAGCCACAGATGGGCCTCAATCCGCTCCTGCTCTCAAACAAGTTTCTAGTGGTGTGTCTTCCTGTTGCTAGGAGATGTGTTTGTTCACAAGCCCATGACTAGCCAGGACTGTTCACTTCTCAGGGGAGAGATAGTTTATTTATCTTTGAATCTCTGTATATTTTATACAAATAAAAAAGATAAAAAGAGAAGCTAATGTAATAGTCTAGGAAAGACACAAAAAACCTTTGAATATGAGACAAGAAATGAGAGAATGAGGGGTTCAGGAGGCATATCCAAGTACCAGGGACCAGCTGAGCGTGAAGACCATGGGGAGGAGAGGCCTGCCTCGGCAAGACCCTGGCTTCCAGTGTTGAGGAGGGGCCACCTGGCAAGAGAGGGGATGGAAGTCAGGGTCTGCAGGAGTCCAAGCAGCTCTGGGAGCCTTTGGTATGGAAGTGGTAGCAGAGGCATGGCCGTGGCCAAAACTGCCCCAGGAAGAGCGTGTGCAGGGGCCAGAGGGCGACTGAGGAGAGGACCAGCACTCCTGACAGGAGAGACACAGGAGGTTCAGGTGGACGAGAGTGCGAGGAGGCTGGGAGGAAAGCGGAACGGCGAGGCAGGAGCTTTGTCACCAGGAGGAGGAGGAGAGGGCAGGACGAGCAGTACTACCTGCGCTCCCTGAAGAGGACCCTCATACTTCTTGCCAGTAGTCTCAGCACTGAGGCTGGCACAGAGGCCCAGCTGCTGGGGCAGAGAGCTGCTCCAGGGTAAGGGGCAAAGACCAGAGAGGGGATGTGGCTAAAGGGGTGCAGGACAAGGGCAGGTGTGTTTCTTTTATTCCTCAAAAAAACTGTTTTAAATTAAGGTATAGCTGATTTAGGGCCTCCCACATGGCACTAGAGGTAAAGAATCTGCCTGCTAATGCGGTAGACTCAAGAGATGCAGGTTCCAGCCCTGGGTTGGGGAGAGTCCCTGGAGGAAGTCACGGCAACCCACTCCAGATCCCATGGACAGAAGAGTCTGGCGGGCTACGGTCTATAAGGTCGCAAAGAGTCAGACACAACTGAAGCAACTTTGCATGCACGCATGTGACTTAGCAGCAGTGGCGGTATGCGCTGTACTTAGACGCTCAGTCGTGTCTGACTCTCTGCGACCCCATGGACTGTAGCCTGCCAGGCTCCTCTGTCCATGGGATTCTCCAGGCAAGAATACTGGAGTAGGTTGCCATGCCCTCCTCCAGGGGATCTTCCCAACCCAGGGATCAAACCGTGGTCTCCTGCATTGCAGGCGGATTCTTAATGGTCCGAGCTACCAGGGAGGCATGCATGCATAGTTGATTTAAAGGTTATATTAGGTTTCAAGTGTACAACATAGTGATTCAAGATTTTTACAAATTATACCTCATTTAATATTATTACAAAAGAATGCTATATTTCACTGTGCTGTACAATATATCCTTATTGTTAATTTTTTTAGACAGTCTGTTCCTCTTAATCCCCTCCCCTACCGTGTCCCTCCCTCTGTCCCTCTCCCCACTGGTAAGCACTACTTTGTGATCTATGTCTGTGAGTCTGCTTCTGTTTTCATTCGTCTGTTTTATTTTTGGATTCCACATACAAGTAATAACATACAGTATTTGTCTTTCTCTGACTTACTTCACTAAGCATAACATTCTCCAGGTCTATCCATGTTGTTACAAATGGCAAAATTTCATCCTTTTTTTTTATGGCTGAGTAATAGCCACATTGTGTGTGTACATACACACCAGGTCTTCTTAGCCATTCATTTGTTGACGGACACTTAGGTCAATTCCATATTTTGGCTACTGTACACAGAATATTGGGGTGCAGGTACTTTTCAAGTTAGTGTTTTCATTTTCTTTGGATGTTTACCCAGGAGAAGAACTGCAAGGTCATGTGGAAGCTCTATTTTTAGGTTTTTGAGGAACCTCCATGTTCTTCTCCATAGTGGCTGCACCAATTTATAACCCCACCAATAGTGGACAAGGTTCCCTTTTCTCCACATCCTTGTCAACCTAGCCATTCTGACTGGTATGAGGTGATATCTCAGGGTAGCTTTGATTTGCATTTCCCTGGTGACTGCTGATGTTGAGCATCTTTTCATGTGTCTCCTGGCCATCTGCGTATCTTCTTTGGAAAAATGTCTATCCAGATCCTCTGCACATTTAAAAATTAGGTTGTTTGGTTACCTGTGTGAGTTATATAAGCTCTTTACATATTTTGGATATTAGCCCCTTAGCAGATATATGATTGGCAGCTATCCTCTCCCATTCAGAAGACTGCCTTTTGTTCTGATGATGGTTTCCTTCACTATTCAAAGCATTTTACTTTGATGTCCCATTTGTTTATTTTTGCTTCTGTTTCCTTTGCCTTAGGAGACAGATTCAAAAAAATGTTTTGCTGTGATTTATGTCAAAGACTGTCCTGCTTCATGTTCTCATCTAGGAGTTGTATGATTTGGGGGCTTACATTTAGGTCTTTAATCCATTTTGAGTTTATTTTTATATATGGTATGAGAACATATTCTAATTGCATTCTTTTACATGTAGCTGTCTAGTTTTCCCAGCACCACTTATGGAAGAGACTGTCTTTTCCCCACTGTATATTCTCAAGAAAGAAATATTTTTAAGGACAGGAAGTACTTGAACATATTTATACAGTTAGGGACAGAAATACAGTAAAGAGAGGATTTCTAGGGAGAATGTAAGTTCAATGCAGGTTAGGGACCTTATATGCCTGGTTCAACATTTGAACCCCACTGTCTAGCAAAGAGCCTGGCACACAGGAGGGCACCTAGTATTTTCCGTCAAATGGGCAGAGGAGCCACAGGCAGGAGCTCAGAGCAGCGGCAAAGGGCCCGCAGCCCCCTGTGTGAAGGGGGGCCCAGGTGCTCATGCAGGCAGCCCGTGCACCACAGGCCAGGGTGTTGGTGATTTTAACAGACAGATGCCCAAGTCCTCAAAGGAGAGATGGTCACAGATGGTAGCCAAATGGTGCTGGAGAATGGAAGAGCCAGATTGTTTGGGATTCAGTGTGTGGTTTGGGATTCTTGGGGCCGTAAGGACATAAAAGTGAAGGTCAGGAGCCAATGGGACACCAGGACGATCCCTCTATCTTACAGGGGGGTGGAATGTGGGGAAAGAGAGCTAGCCCTTACATTCAGAAGGCTTATGGTAGATGGTTTAATCAGAGAAAGAAAATAGAGAATCTGCAAAGAAGCGGAGTCTGAGGAAGACTATTTCTCCAGGAGACAGAGGAAAGGATCAGGAGGTGTGAGTAAAGCCACCCAGTTGCCTGGCTGTCTTCTCAAGTGCTAATGCCAATCTGCATCGAACCTCTATCCCATGGGAAGGGCGTAGTGTGGGCACAGCAAGGGTATTGCTATTGCATCCATATTCTTGGAGACACTGAAGCTCAGCAAGACATACCCTGCCAAGGTCACACAGCTACTGTGTGGAGGCACCAGAATTGAACTGAGTGCTGTCCTGTGAAGCCCAAGCTCTTTCCACGGTGACACGTTCTCACAACAGGGCGATGACACGGGGCTCCTCCAGCTGGAGAGGGACAGCAGACTACGGAAGGCTGGGGATACGCTAGACCTGCATTCTGAGCAGCATCCCAGGACTGAGGGCTTAGCTCAGGGCTGTCACCAGCCCGGCTGCGCTGGGCTGCACTCTACCCAACCACACTGTGCTTCTCGACCGAGCTGAAGTCGTTTGACTCCTTACTGCCATCCTCTCTTTTCTCCTTGACAGTCTGTGTGAGATTTGGAGAGGGAACCCTAGATTCAGCAAACATTAGCCAATTACAGCAGCTCCAGCTGAGTGGAGCCGTTCACTGATGCTGCCAAGCTTTCCTCACAGTGACCCTGCTCTACTCCACCAAGCTCACTCGTCATTAAGTGACGAGGAGATGAGCCAGGCCAACCTTTTCTTGCTTCCCTGGTGGCTCACAGGTTAAAGCGTCTGCCTCCAATGTGGGAGACCTGGGTTTGATCCCTGGGTTGGGAAGATCCCCTGGAGAAGGAAATGGCAATCCACTCCAGTATTCTTGCCTGGAGAATCCCATGGACAGAGAAGCCTCGTAGGTTACAGTCCATGGTGTTGCAAAGAGTCAGACATGACTGGATGATTCTTGGGATGCAGAAGAATCTGGCTTGCCATAAAGAATGGAGTGGGAGCACAGGAGGGGTGATGACCACCTGAGAAAGACCAAGCCCAGGGCCACCAGGTCCCTGCAGCTCTCCTAAGTGACTCCATCTGTTCCCTGTGTCTGTACAACCAGCTCAGCTCAGAGTGGGCTCTAGTGTTCTCTCCTCCATGTACTACCTGCCTCACACAGTTTAATCAGAGCTCAGATCCCAAATTCCTACATCCACCTCCTCCGGCCAGGCTGCTTCTCAAGGTTTAGACAGGTTTCTCAAACACATTCCAGCAGACACGCAGCTCATCTTCCCACCCGTGACTTGAACGTCCTCTGTCACCACAGCCACCAATTCACTCACAGGGCTCTAAGCTGAGCTCCTGTACAAGGGGTAAAAGGCTCTCCATCCTCAGGTCCTTACTTATTTCAGTCTCATTTCCCACTGTCCTGCCAACAACAACCAACTGCTAGTATCCTGCTCACCTCTCCCAGACCCTCACCAGAAAGCAGCCCCTAGTGTTAAGACATGGAGATCACTCCTCTTGCAAAGTCTTGGCCCATATTCACTCCACCATCCCCAGCCCCTCAGCCTCTCATCTGACTAATTCCCATTTATCTTCAAGCCTCAGATCAGAATCACAGCTCACTGACTATCACCACAATCCTGACTGGACTAGGACCCCTGTCCTCTTGGTATTCAGAAAAGAATCCACATACTGGGCACCACAGTGTAGCAGAATACTTTGAACTTCTGCACACCAAGAGAGGATTTAACTCACCTGGGAACTCTTAGAACCCAAGCCAGCATCTGGCATTGAGACAGATATCCTATCCATGAGACAGATGAGCGGTGGAAGGAGGGAAGGATGGTGACTGCTCTGACCTTTGCCTCTGCTACACCACGCTGAATACTTGCGGCAGCTTTGTGAGACATGCCTGCTTCTGATGCCCAGCAAGCCTGCATCAAGCCTACCTGCTGCCCCTGAGGATAGAAGCGTTCTAAGGGATGTCTCCACCTCCCCATCACAAGCGATGGGGGTTGGTGCGGGCTAGGGCTGTGGTCTTTGTACCAGAGATGTACTGAGGGCATGTCTGGAACATTCGTGCTTCACCGTCACTCACACTGGAGGGTAATGAGAAACGATGACAAGTGTGTCCGACTTAATTGGACAGGTATGTTAACAGTCTCATCACATGGGAATTGGAAGGGTGGGGGTTAAAACATCTGAGCATGGAGATGGAAAGGTACTTGGAATAATAAAGAAACAACAAATGGGAGGTGGATAAATACTGTACTTGTCAAGAACATAAACCCTCAGGTGAACAAACACAGGGATAAAACTGATAGAAAGACTGGCTGAGGGCACAGACAGCAGGAGTGGAGGCCGCACTCTCCTGGGGTGGCATGAGGCTCCTGGGCTAGAGGGGGCATCGGCTGGCACGGGGGATGTGTGTGTCCCAGACGTTCACTGCGCTTGCTCGTTTGGCTAAAGCAGAACTCCTGACAATATACTGATGTGGCAGAATATCCAGGATCTCGCAGAGAAGAGACACAGAGAAGAGACATACTCAGTTTTGACTCATTCAGGGAGGTGGAGTGACGAAGACATCACTGTATGTGTGAAAACCACAGAGAAAGAAGGCCAGGCAAGAACAGGTATGTGCCACAGATGAGAGGGAGATCATTTCAAAAATGTCCCCCAAACATACACATGATTCCACAGCACATGACTCTGGAGTTCAAAGCATTTTAAAATCATAATTCATCAACAGAGCAGGATAGGAAGCCTAGGGATAAACCCAGGCACCTGTGGGCACCTGTGATCTGTGACAAAGAAGGCAAGAATATACAATGGAGAAAAGACAGTCTCCTTGATAAGTGGTACTGGAAAACTGGACAGTTACATGTAAAAGAATGAAAAATAGAATACTACCAAATGCCATACACAAAAACAAACTCAGAATGGTTTAAAGACCTAAATGTAAGGCCAGACACTATAACTCTTAATGGAAAATAGCAAGTACACTCTTTGACACAAATCTCAGCAAGATCGTTTTTGACCCACCTCCTACAGTATGAAAATAAAAACAAAAATAAAGCAATGGGACCTAACTTAACTTAAAAGCTTTTGTACAGCAAAGGAAACCATATACAAAATGAAAAGACAACCCTCAGAATGTGAGAAAATACTTGAAAATGAAGCAATAGATGAGGGATTAATCTCTAAAATATACAATGCGGCTCAATATACAGCCCAGTCAAAAACAGCAGATCTAAATAGACATTTCTCCAAAGAAGACATATAGATGGCTAACATCTCTAATTATTAGAGAAATGCAAACCAAAACTATGATTGGGTATCAACAATAACTTCTGGAGAGGGTATGGAACAAAGGGAGCCCTCCTCCACTGTTGGTGGGAATGTAAATTGGTACATCCAGTGTGGAGAGCAGAATGGAACTGCCTTAAAAAGCTAAAAATACAACTACCATATCAATCAGCAACCCCACTGCTGGGGACATACCCAAAGCAAACCATTATTCACCACGACACAGGCACCCCAGTGTTCATGGCAGCATCATTTACAACAGCCAGGACAGTGACCTAAGTGTCCATTGACAGAGGCATTAGATGTAGACAATGGAATATTCAGTTGGTTCACTTGCTCAGTCATATCTGACTCTTCAGTCATAAAAAGAACAGAATAATGCCATTTGCAACACAGATGGACCCAGAGATTGTCCTACTAAGTCAAAGACAAATACCATCTAGAAAAAGAATACAAATACAATTATTTACAAAACAGATATAGAGTTACAGATGGAGAAAACAAACATGGTTACTAGGGGGTAAGGGAGGGGAGGGATAAATCAGGGACATTGGTGTGCTATACATAAGATGATAACTAATAAGGACATCCTCTATAGCACAGGGAATTCTACTTAATAATCTGTAATGGCCTATATGGGGACAGAATCTTAAAAAGAGTGGATACACGTATAACAGATTCAATTTGTTGTACAGCCGAAACTAACACAACATTGAAAATCAACTATACTCAAAGAAAAAAATTGTTTAATATAAAACAATATAAAAATACCTCAAATCTTATTCTCTATCAAAGAGAATAATTTGCAAACTGAAACAGAGACTTAAAAATGAGAGAAAATGAAACTCCAAGATAAGTAAGGGCTGGGCTTTGGGGAAAGCATTCACATGTCCTGGTTGACATAGTACCACAGTGTAGAAATGAAGAAAACCCACACTTAAGCTCTACAGTAATACTTGCTTCCCTGATGGCTCAGATGGTAAAGAATCTGCCTGCAGCGTATGAGACCCAGGATTAGATCCCTGGGTCAGCAAGATCCCCTGGTGGAGGGCACGGCAACCCACTCCAGTATTCTTGCCTGGAAAATCCCATGGTTAGAGGAGCCTCGAGGACTACAGTCCACAGGGTCGCAAAGAGTCGGACATGACCGAAGCAACTGAGCACGCATGTATGCATGTCATAGTGATACTATACCTGCATGCATGGTAAGAGTCGGACACAACTGAGCAACTAAGCATGCATGCACGTGCACTATCAGGGTGACAGGCCAACATGCATGCTCAGTCACTTCAGTCCTGTCCGACTCTTTGTGACTCTGTGGACTGTAGCCCTCCCTCCAGGTTAGGCAAGAATACTGGAGTGGGTTGCACTGCCCTCCTCCAGGGGATCTTCCCAACTCAGGGACTGAACCCATGCCCCTTACATCTGCTGCACTGACAGGAGAGTTCTTTACCATTAGTGCCACCTGGGATACTATGAGATATATATTCAGTTCAGTTCAGTTCAGTCACTCAGTCATGTCCGACTCTTTGCGATCCCATGAATCGCAGGATGCCAGGCCTCCCTGTCCATCACTAACTCCCGGTTCACTCAGACTCACATCCATCGAGTCAGTGATGCCATCCAGCCATCTCATCCTCTGCCGTCCCCTTCTCCTCCTGCCCCCAATCCCTCCCAGCATCAGAGTCTTTTGCAATGAGTTAACTCTTCGCATGAGGTGGCCAAAGTACTGGAGTTTCAGCTTCAGCATCATTCCTCCCAAAGAAATCCCAGGGCTGATCTCCTTGCAGTCCAAGGGACCCTCAAGAGCCTTCTCCAGCACCACAGTTCAAAAGCATCAATTCTTCGGCGTTCAGCTTTCTTCACAGTCCAACTCTCACATCCATACATGGCCACTGGAAAAACCATACCCTTGACTAGACAGAACTTTGTTGGCAAAGTAATGTCTCTGCTTTTCAATATGCTATCTAGGTTGGTCATAACTTTCCTTCCAAGGAGTAAGCGTCTTTTAATTTCATGGCTGCAGTCACCATCTGCAGTGATTTTGGAGCCCCCCAAAATAAAGTCTGACACTGTTTCCACTGTTTTCCCATCTATTTCCCATGAAGTGATGGGACCAGATGCCATGATCTTTGTTTTCTAAATGTTGAGCTTTAAGCCAACTTTTTCACTCTCCTCTTTCACTTTCATCAAGAGGCTTTTTACCTCCTCTTCACTTTCTGCCATAAGGATGGTGTCATCTGCATATCTGAGGTTATTGATATTTCTCCCGGCAATCTTGATTCCAGCTTGTGCTTCTTCCAGCCCAGCGTTTCTCATGATGTACTCTGCATATAAGTTAAATAAGCAGGGTGACAATATACAGCCTTGACGTACTCCTTTTCCTATTTGGAACCAGTCTGTTATTCCATGTCCAGTTCTAACTGTTGATTCCTGACCTGCATATAGGTTTCTCAAGAGGCAGGTCTAATTTATAGATTTTTGGCTGATGGCCAAAAATGTTATATATCAATAATTTGCCTGGGTGTCTTCTTTCACTGGACACTGCTGGGTCTTAACCCTTGAGGGGTCCATCCTGCAGCCCAGGACACATGGATAGAGCAATGCCAAAAGATGGTCAGTGGGCATGGGGGACCTGAGCTTCTGCATGCTGCTAAGCATGGAGGTAAACCAGGAGCCCCTGTCTCTCTGCTTTTTTTGACTTAAGAAGTAACTCTTATAAATGATTTTAACCTGGCTGATTAGGGTGTGTGTTACTTGCAGCCAAAACACTTGAACTAATTCTTGCAGAGAACATTCTCATCATCAATAGACAAGTCTCCCCAATTTATAACTTGCTCCCTTCCTTTTCTAAGGCTTCTGGTTTTTAATTTATTTTTATGTTGTATCCATTCATTTTCCAAAATTGTCTCAGCTACTAAAAATATTTTTCAATTCATCCTTCAGGAGTTTTTAGGTATATATACTGATACATTGTTTACAAAGAGAGACAGTTGTGTTTCTCCTTCCTAATGAATAAATATTTTCATGTTAATGCTTTGACCAAGAATTTCTAGAACAGTGTTAAACTTTGTTAGTAAATATCCTAATTTTTAATAGCAATACTTGTACTGTTAAACTAAGTATGTTGTTGGCAACAGGGTGATGGTACAAAGTGAGCTTATTAGACAACTACTAAACATTTCCATTCAAAAGTCATAGCTGGTAACACTAGGCTTAGGTGTACCACTGAGAACTTGGTCCTCACCTCCAATGACCCCACATAGTCTAAGGCTTCGTTATATTAAGAAAAAGTCTTATTTTGCTAGATATACTACACTTTACATTTTGATAAGAAATGTATATTGAATTTTATCACCATTTTTCTATCATCTACTGAGTTACTCTGATCTTTTTAAAAATTAAGAAAAACCTAGAAAGAATGTTTATTGGTTATAAACTAATGACTTAAAACTGAGATTAGTTGATGGACATTTTAGGTCCACGCAAAACAGCACGTTCACAGCTCCATGTTTTCCATACAGTAAGATCCCTCATACAAAGGAGTTTCATTCCAAGAGTAAATTAGTAGGTCTAATTTGTTTGTAAATCCAACAAGCTCAGGTACCCAACTAACACAATCAGATGTATAGTACTGTACCTGCAATAAGTTTAAAATATTAATACTTTTCACATAAGAATACATAAGAAACAAATGCAAAAATAAAGAAAGCATTTAAATTATACCGCACCTTCAGAAGTACAATAGTACAGTACAGCATCTGGCGTACAGGGTCTGGCATCGAGGGAACAGGCAAGAAGAGCTGAGAGCAGGGAGAGGAGGTGGGAGACGGCAGCGCTGAAGGGTCATCAGCAATAAGAGACGGAGGGCGAGCTGCACTCTCACGCATGCCTGACGCTGAGGGCACTGGTCTGGTTCTTTGCTGGATTCAGTTCTACCTACACTTCCTACGCTTTTGGAAAAACGATCCAGTACCTCTTTTTTCTCATCATAGATGTCATGGTAGCACTGGCTTGAGTTCTGAATGGTTGCTGCAACCTTCATGTTCCATATTACATCTGGGCCTCAAAAACTAACAGTGCTCCTCAAATAAAGGAAACTCCTTCCCATTTCCCATGTCATGAATCCTTTTGGTTCTTCAGTCACTTCTGAAGATCTAAATCAGCTGCTTCCAGACAGCCTGGGCTTGAAATGAACACGCTGCACCATTGTACTCTCTGCAGCACTATCAAGCACACAAAGGCACAGCCGCCTGTAGAGGACGCACGGACATGGCGACGTGCGCCAGACGCACGCAACAACTTATGTGACTGGATGTGAGAACAAGCGTTCTTATCTACGGAAGTTCACAACTTGAAGGTTTATATGTAGCAGACTTACTGTCCTACAAAGCACTGACCTCAAGTCTAGTCTCCATCTATCACCATACAGCTGACCCCTTCACCCAATTTGTCCACCCTACTTCCCCTCTGGTAACCATTAATCTGCTCTCTGGATCTAAAATTCTGCTTTTGTTTTATTGTTTGCTCATTTGTTTCATTAGCCTTTGCAGGGGTGAAGTCATATAGTATTTGTCTTTCTTCATCTGAGTTATTTCAAACACCATACTGTCTTCAAGGTCTTCCTATACTGTCACAAGTGGCAGGATCTAAATCTTGCATATGGCTGCACTGTGTTCTGTTGTGTGTGAGTGTGTGTGTGTGCACTCAGTTGTGTCTGACTCTTTGCAGCCACATGGACTGTAGGCCGCCAGGCTCCTCTGTCCATGAGATTTTTCCAGAAGAGGATACTAGAGTGGGTTGTCATTTCCTCTAACAGGGGATCTACCTGACCCAGGGATCAAATCAGTGTCTCTTGCACTGGCAGGAATCTTTGTGACCCCATGGACACCAGGCTTCCCTGTCCTTCACCATCTCCTGGAGCTTGCTCAAAATCATTGAGTCGGTGATGCCATCCAACCATCTCATCCTCTGTCATCCGTTTCTCCTCCTGCCTTCAGTATTTCCCAGCATCAGGATCTTCTCCACTGAGTCAGCTCTTTGCATCAGGTGGCTAAAGTTTTGGAGCTTCAGCTTCAGCATCAGTCCTTCTGATAAATATTAAGGATTGATTTCCTGTAGGATTGACTGGTTTGATCTCCTTGCGGCCCAAGGGACTCTCAAGATCTTCTCCAACACCACAATTCAAAAGCATCAATTCTTCAGTGCTCCACTTTTTTTATGGTTCAACTCTCACATCCATACATGACTACTGGAAAACCATAGCTCTGACTAGACAGACCTTTGTTGGCAAAGTGAAGTCTCTGCTTTTTAATATGCGGTCTAGGTTTGTCACAGCTTTTCTTCTAAGGAGCTAGCATCTTTTAATTTCATGGCTGCAGTCACCATCTGTAGTGATTTTGGAGCCTAAGAAAATAAAGTCTGTCACTATTTTCATTGTTTCCCTATCTATTTTCCATGAAGTAATGGAACTAGATGCCATGATCTTTGTTTTTGAATGATGAGTTTTAAGCCAGCTCTTTCACGCTCCTTTTTCACTTTCACCAAAAGGCTCTTTAGTTCTTCCTCACTTTCTGCCATAAGGCTGGTGTCACCTGCATATATGAGCTTATTGATATTTCCCCTGGGAATCTTGGTTCCAGCTTGTGCTTCAACCAGCTTGGCATTTTGCATAATGTATTCTGCACATAAGTTAAATAAGCAGGGTGATAATATACAGCCTTGATACTCCTTTCCCAATTTGGAACCAGTCTGTTGTTCCATGTCCAGTTCTAACTGTTGCTTCTTGACCTGCATACAGATTTCTCAGGAGGCAGGTAAGGTGGTCTGGTATTCTCATCTCTTTAAGAATTTTCCACAGTTTGTTGTGATTCACACAAAAGCTATAGTGTAGTCAATGAAATGGAAGTAAATGTTTATCTGGAATTCTCTTGCTTTTTCTATGATCCAGTGGATGGTGGCAATTTGATCTCTGGTTCTTCTGCCTTTTCTAAATCCAGCTTGAACATCTGGAAGTTGTCAGTTCATGTACTGTTGAAGTCTGCCTTAGAGAATTTTGAGCATTACTTTGCTTGGATGTAAAATGAGTGCAATTGTGTGATACTTTGAACATTCTTTGGCATTGCTTTCTTTGGGATTGGAATGAAAACTGACCTTTTCCAGTCCTGTGGCCACTGCTGAGTTTTCCAAATTTGCTGGCTTATTGAGTGCAGCACTTTCACAGCATCATCTTTCAGGATTTGAAATAGCTCAACTGGAAGTCCATCACCTCCACTAGCTGTGTTCGTAGTAATGCTTCCTAAGGCCCAGTTGACTTCACATTCCAAGATGTCTGGCTATAGATGAGTGATCACACCATTGTGATTATCTGGGTCATGAATACCTTTTTGTACAGTTCTTCTGTGTATTCTTGCCACCTCTTCTTAATATCTTCTGCTTCTCTTACGTCCATACCATTTCTGTCCTTTATTGAGCCCATCTTTGCATGAAATGTTCCCTTGGTGTCTCTAATTTTCTTGAAGAAACTTCTAGTCTTTCCCATTCTGTTGTTTTTCTCTATTTCTTTGCGTTGTTCACTTCAGTTCAGTTCAGTTCAGTCGCTCAGTTGTGTCCGACTCTTTGTGACCCCATGAATCGCAGCACGCCAAGCCTCCCTGTCCATCACCAACTCCTGGAGTTCACTCAGACTCGCGTCCATCAAGTCAGTGATGCCATCCAGCCATTTCATCCTCGGTCGTTTTACCTCTCCTTGCTATTCTTTGGAACTCTGCATTCAGATGGGTATATCTTTCCATTTCTCCTTTGCCTTTTGCTTCTCTTCTTTTCTCAGCTATTTGTAAGGCCTCCTCAGACGACCATGTTGTATTTTTTCTTGGGGATGGTTTCAATCACCGCCTTCTGTACAATGTCATGAACCTCTATCTGGATTTCATGAGGTACTTTCTTTCTGTTTCTAGTTTGCTGGGTGTTTTGATCATGAAAGTGTGTTGTATTTTGTCAGCTGCTTTTTCTGCATCAATTGAATAATCATTGTTTTCCTTCATTATGCTGACATGATGTATTACTTTAATTTTTATAGGTTGAACCATCCTTAAATTCCAGGAAAAATCCAAATTGGTGCATAATCCTTTAAAATGCTGAACTCTGTTTGCTACTATTTCATTTAGGATTTTTGCATCAATGTTGATCAAGGACAAGGGCCTATAATTTCTTTTTTCTTGTAGTGTCTTTGTCTGGCTTTGGTATCTGAATAATACTGGCCTCACAGAATGATCCAGGAAATGTTCCTACCTCTTTGATTTAGGGGGATGGTGGGGAGAATTGATATTAGTTCTTCTTCAAATGTTTGGTTAAATTTACTATTGAAGCCATTAGGTCCAAGGTTTTACTTTATTTGGAATTTTCTGATGACTGATTCAATCTCCTTACTAGTTACAGGACTACCCAAATTTTTTACTTCTTCATGATTTAGTCTTCATAGATTTTGTTTCTAGAAAGCTGTCCTATCTAGTTTACCCATATTTTTTGCTCTATAATTGTTCTCATATAATCCTTTTATTTCTGTAGAATTGTTGGTAATGTTTCTACTTTCAGTTCTGATTTTAGTAGTTTATGCCTTATCTTTTTTTTTCCCTTAAGGAAAAAAATTACATATATATATATATATATATATATATATATATATATATATATATATACACACCCCGCTCTTTTGATTACCATTTAAAGGTAAGGAATATTTTTTCCTTCCTTTAATTTTCAACCTCTTTGTGCTTTAGGGTCTGAATCTATGATGGAGTGAAAGTGATACAAACTCAGCAGAAACCATACTTGGAACTTCTATCTTTTTCTGGGCTAGTGGTGTGATAAGATCTATCATGATTCCAGGTAGCGGCAGCAAATCACAGCTCCCAGTTAGCACTGTGATCACAAGGATAAAGAACTGGTTCACTCACAACCATTCTGTACCCAGACCATCAATGTTTTTCAATATAGCAGTCAATAAAATACATGAGACTCTCATACTTTACTATTAAATAGGCTTTGTGTGAGATGATTTTGGCCAGCTTAGGCTAGTGTACCTGTTCTGAGCACATTTAAGGTAACTAGGCTAAAGCTAAGATATTCAGTTGGTTAAGTGTACTAAATGCATTTCCAACGTACATTATTTTCAATTTAAGATGGGCTTATTGGGACCCCATGATAAGTTGAGAAAAATATGTATTTGGATCTTGTTTATCCATTCTGCAATCTCAGTGTTTTGATGGGGAGTTCAATCCGTTTACATCTGAAGCATTTACTGATAAGGAAGGATTTCCTTCTGTCATTGTGCTATTTGTTTTCTACATGCTTTATATGTTTTTGGCCCCCATTTCTGAATTTTTACTTTTTGTGTATAGTGGCTCTTTTGAAGTGCAATGTTTTATGCTTAGTGGGTCTCTTGAAAGCAAAGTTTAATTCCTTTCTCATTTCTTTTTGTGTATACCACAGCTAATTATTTGTGGTTAACCAAGGAGATAATATTAAACATCCTACTGTTAGACACTATTCAGTCATCCATCAGTTCCAGGAGCCCCTGAAGATATGAACATCTGTGGATGTTCAAAGTCCTTTACAGAAAATGATGTAGTATTTGCATATAACTTATGCACATCCTCCCGTTTAAATCTTCTCTAGATTACTTATCATAACTAACACCATGTAAATACTATGTAAGCAGTTGCCAATATGTGTCTAATCCAAGTTTTGCATTTTGGAATGTTCTGGAAATATTTTTGATCTACAGTTGGTTGAATCCATTGACACAGAAACTGTGGATATAGACGGTTCACTGTAATTTTGAATTTACACCAGCTCAGCAGCAATAACTTACAAAAACTGCTCCTTTAAAGTTCTGTCCCCACCCCCTTTCAGTGGCTGATGTCAGAAAATTACATCTTTGTATGTTGTCTGCTCTCCAAAACATAAACTAATAATTCTTTTAAATATATTAGTTTCTTAAATTATATAGAAAAGAATATTTGGAGTTAAAAAGGAATATTATAGTAATATTAGTTTTATACTAGTAACTTTTCTTCTTTACATATAACAGTATCTTAAGTCAAGTAGAAAACAAAAAGTGAAGTACAAATCACTGGTATAATAATATTGGCTTTATAATTTCCCAAGTACTTACTTTTATTGAGATCTTCCTTTACCCATACAGCTTTGAATGAATATTTATTGTATTTCCATTTCACTTGCAGATCTCCCTTGAGCATTTCTTGCAGGGCAGGTCTAGTGGTTATGAACTCCCTTGCTGTATCTGGGAATGATTTAATTCTTCCCTCAACCTAGGCCTATGCCTATGTTGAAGGTCAGTGTTGCCAGATATAAGATTCTTGATGGACAGTTTTTATTCATTTGAATGTATTTTCCCACTGCCTTCTGGCCTCCATGATTTCTAATGAGAAATCTGCTTATAATTATATTGAAGATCCCTTACTTGTGATTTTCTTCTCCTTGCTACTTTTATGATTTCTCTTTGTGCCTGGCTTTTCAAAGTTTGATTATGTGTCCTGGTGTGGATCTCTGAGTTCCTCTTGCTTGGAGTGGATGCTTTCCATCAAAATTTTTGACATTTTCAGCCATTCTTTTTTTTTTTAATGTGAACAATTTTCTGATTTATAAAAAGATGCAGCAAATTTTAAAATGACACAAAATATAATTTTAAAAACAACATTGAGAAGTGTGCATATTTAACTATGCTGCTATCCGCTTCAGTCATGCCCAACTCCGTGTGACCCCATAGACGGAAGGCCACAAGGCTCCCCTGTCCCTGGGATTCTCCAGGCGCATTATTTCTTTAAATATTCTCTGTTCCTTTTTGCTCTTTTCTCCCTCTGAGACTTCCATGATGCCTATGTTGATTTGCTTGATGAGGCCAGGTCTGAGGCTCTCTTCAATTTTCTCAATCTTTTTCTTTCTGTTCCTCAGACTACATAATTTCCATTGTCTAATGTTCAGATTTCTCGATCCTTTCTTCTGTCTGCTCAAATCTGCCTTTGAATCATGTAGTGAATTTTTCATTTTGGTTATTGTACTCTTCAGCTCCAGAATGTTTTTTCACATCTTCTTAGGATTTCCATCCCTTTACTGATATTTCTATTTTGTTCACACATTTTTTGTTATTGTTATTCTCTCGGCATCTTACTTTAGTTCTTTGAGCATCTTTAAGAGAGTTGCCTTAAAAGATTTGTCTGGCAGATGTGCTGTAGGTCTTTTTCAGGGACAGTCTATGGATTTGATTGTTTACTTTGGATGAACCATATTTTCCTTTCTTTCTATGCATTTTTTGATCACTGGACATTTGAACTGAACAATGTGATAACTCGGGAAATCAGATTCTTCTGGAAATCACTTCCCCAGTGTTTTGCTGTTTTCCATTTTTGTTTTTGCTTACTGTTTGGGTTTTTGTTGCTGTTATTGTAGGCTGTCTCTGTGCAAAGGAAAAGTCTGAGATATATATTTAAGGTGTTCTTTGGTCTTTTCTGAGCATTTCCCTGGGGATGTGTAGTCACTGAGTAATTTTTTTTTCTGTATGAAGTTGTTTTTGAATGTTTTACTCTTTAATTTCTGGCTCCCAAGAGTGGGAAAGGTGAAAACCAAGGGGCGTGGGAAAGGGTGCCAGGCATTCACATCTCCTGGAGGTCACTTCAGCTGGAGGGAGAAGGGCTTGCAACAATGTGGGCGGTGCAACAGTGGCTGACCTCTCTTTAATAAGAAGCAGCAAACAGAAGCAGAGCACAGATCCCCGATATTTGGAGGACAGGGTCCTTTTTGCTTCTGACTCGTACAAGCTGTCCCAGGACCATGTGCACAGCTGCCTCCCATGTGGCCTAGGGTGAGGGGTTAGGTAGCTGCTACTATGCCAAGAGTTGATAATGACCAAAATTAACTTCAGTTTACCCTCAAAGTCTTCCCCTGGAAGTTCTAAACCTTCAACAGACTTTTGATTACCAAAATAGTTACATCAGACAGATTATGCCAGTATAATTTTTGTCTAGGTGAGGGAAAAGAATTCTAGAGCTTCTATTCTACCTTCTCCCCAGAATTCTCTGCCAATCATTGCTTTTTGATATAATTTGCAGTGTTAACAGCTTGCTCTGTGGTAGACTGATGATTGGACATGGTAGTTTACTTCTTTGACACACTGTTTAATTCAGTCTCTCAAGATTTTTGTATTTATGCTCATTAAACATGATTCAAAAGAATTTTATTTTGGTGTTCATTTCTAAGTTACAGTAGCTGTACAAAACAAATTGTTTTGTTTTTTACATAATTTCTCTAATTTTTCTACATATCTATAATTCTCTTGCAGTAATTTATAAGCACTCAAATGAACTGTTTCTTAAAAAATTTCAAAGATACCATATGAATTTGGAGCTGAAAGTTAACTCTGCAAACTTCCTCAAACTCTTGCTTGCTTTTTGGACCTCTTAAATTTTAAATATTCTAATGCATCTTTGGTAATGTACATTTCTTATCTCACCAAAATTTTCCATTTCAGGTATACTTCTTCATCATTTTTAATCCCCTATGGATATGTAATGTTTTCAGTTATCATTTCATATTTTCTTTATCTAGTTTTACCAGTTAGATTTATTGGGGTGGGAATGGCATTGTCATTTACTTGTAAAAATTTATTTTATGGATGTATAGTTGATTTACAATGTAGTGTTAATTTCTGCTCTACAGCAAGGTTTTACATTCTTTTCATATCCTTTTCCATTATAGTATATTACAGAATATTGATATAGTTCCCTGTGCTATACAGTAGCACCCGGTGGCTTATCCATTCTATTTATAATAGCTTGCATCTAGAAGTTCCAAAGCCCTACTCCATCCCTTCCCCATTCACTTCCCCCTTGGGAACCACAAGTCTGTTTTCTGTCTCTGAGCCGGTTTCTGTTTTGCAGATAACTTCACTTGTGTTATATTTTAGATTCTACATACAAGTGATATCATGTGATGTATGTCTTTCTGACTTACTTCACTTAGTATGAGAAGTCCATCAAAGTGGCTGAAAATGACATTATTTCATTCTTTTTATGGTAGAGTAGTAGCATATAAAGTAACATATATATAAAGTAGCATTTATAAAGTAACATCTTTATCCATTCATCTGTCAGTGGACTTTAGGTTGTTTCCATGTCTTAGCTATTGTAAATAGTGCTCCTGTGAACATAGGGTAGATGTATATTTTACAATTATAGTTTTTTTCTAGATATATATTGGCAATACCATTTACTTTTATTGCTTTTACAAAGCACTAACTTTGAGATCTGCAAATCAACTTTTCTCTTTGCTTTGATTAACTTACATTTTTTATTATGTGTGTCCTACTGCTTTTTGTGATTTTATTTTATTAATTTCAGAACCCCTTTTAAGAAGGGGGTCAGCTAACTCGCTTTCTTATTTTAAACTTTTAACAAAGAATAAGGCCATGACTTTAAGTTTGAATGCCAGCTTACTTACATTGCATATGTTTCTGTATTAATTTTTCATTGATACTTAATTCACTTGTTAATTACATTAATACTTAATTCACATTGATAATTAAACAAACACTGACTTTTTACTACTTGCCAGCACTGTTACGAACACCTAGGACACAGCAATGATGAAAACAGAAATTCTCAAATCCTTAAGCACTTGCAGTTAAGAGAAATAAAAAGATAAAAACAAAAGTATGTAGTATGTTGCTGATGACAGTGCTAAAGATAAAAATAAAATGGGGATAAAAGGAGAAAACAGAGCACAAGTTTTCACTGTTTGCAAAGGGAAGGTCTTTGGGAGGTGAAAGAGCTAGAAATAAATGAAGGAGCCAAACTTGAGCAGATGTGTGGGGAAGAAGGGGTTGGAGCAGCTGCTGCACGTACGGGGAGCAGGAGATGGAGAAGTAGCGTGTGTGCAGGGGGGAGGAAGGCGCAAATGCAGAAGGAATCACAGTGTGAAGCCATCGGCACGGCAGTCTGGAAGTTCTGAGGAAAATCTCAAAGTCCATGAGCAGCGAGAGTGGAACGAGGGCCAGGAGGACGGACAGCAGGAGACCTGGGGGAGAACGGAGCAGGCGGAGGTGGAACGCTCAGTTAGAAATGGCCTGTGGCCTCTGTGAGGACTTCTGATTGTGAACTGTGCTCTGATTTCTGCTTTCACTCAGGTTGCTCTTCTGGAAATCCGTAGACTGAAGTAGAAGCTGGGCAAGCAGGATGGCTAGTTAGGAGGTCTTCTGATCATCTCCATCAGAAGTGCAGCTCTGGGGACAGAGCTGGCAGAAACCTGAGAAGGCCTTTGAGAAGCCGTGGAGCTGCGGTTCACCCTGATAGGAAGGTGGCACGGGAGGTCTGGAGGGTGTGCAAGCAGGTCAGGACTTCAGGGTCTTCCTTTATCCTACACTTCATTTGCTCAAGGAGTAATTTAGGAGAGTATTCTTTTATTTCCAAGTGGATTCTAAGATGATTAATTTGCTCATTTATGTTGAACAGATTTCTTAAAACTATAAGTTTTAGTAATATTAGTAGCAGCTACCACTGCCATTCACTCAGGTCTCAGGCCCTGTGCTAAGCACGGTGCTGCATCATCTCACAGGCAATCACCCTGGACAGTCGCCTAGGAGCTCAGCCTCAGATGCTGGAGGCTTTGCAGAATGGAGCCACTTCCCAGATGTGCCACAGGCACAGGTTAGAAATGCCCCCAGACTGTCCTAGTTTAGACGCCAAGGTCTGTTGCTTCTGCTCTTGCAGACTTATTCAGATTTTCTTTGTTGTGGAAAATTTGATAAATTCTTTTGAATACCCATTTATTTTTGTATTTTGAGCAGATTAATAATAATGCATTGACACTTGACAGTTTCCATCATACTTCCCTATTTCTTGAGTTTTTGTTTTATATACTTTGATGTTATTTAATATATGACTCGTTAAAGCTAGTGGAGGAGATGAAATTCCAGTTGAGCTGTATCAAATCCTGAAAGATGATGCTGTGAAAGTGCTGCATTCAATATGCCAGCAAATTTGGAAAACTCAGCAGTGGCCACAGGACTGGAAAAGGTCAGTTTTCATTCTAATCCCAAAGAAAGGCAATGCCAAAGAATGCTCAAACTACCGCACAATTGCACTCATCTCACACGCTAGTAAAGTAATGCTCAAAATTCTCCAAGCCAGGCTTCAGCAGTATGTGAACCGTGAACATACAGAAGTTTCAAGCTGGTTTTAGCAAAGGCAGAGGAACCAGAGATCAAATGGTCAACATCCGCTGGATCATGGAAAAAGCAAGAGAGTTCCAGAAAAACATCTATTTCTGCTTTATTGACTATGCCAAAGCCTTTGACTGTGTGGATCACAATAAACTGTGGAAAATTCTTCAAGAGATGGGAATGCCAGACCACCTAACCTGCCTCTTGAGAAATCTGTATGCAGGTCAAGAAGCAACAGTTAGAACTGGACATGGAACAACAGACTGGTTCCAAATAGGAAAAGGAGTACGTCAAGGCTGTATATTGTCACCCTGCTTATTTAACTTCTATGCAGAGTACATCATGAGAAACGCTGGGCTGGAAGAAACACAAGTTGGAATCAAGATCGCCAGGAGAAATATCAATAACCTCAGATATGCAGATGACACCACCCTTATGGCAGAAAGTGAAGAGGAACTAAAGAGCCTCTTGAGGAAAGTGAAAGAGGAGAGTGAAAAAGCTGGCTTAAAGCTCAGCATTCAGAAAACAAAGATCATGGCATCCAGTCCCATCACTTCATGGGAAATAGATGGGGAAACACTGGAAACAGTGTCAGACTTTATTTTGAGGGGCTCCAAAATCACTGCAGATGGTGACTGCAGCTATGAAATTAAAAGACGCTTACCCCTTGGAAGAAAAGTTATGACCGACCTAGATAGTATATTCAAAAGCAGAGACATTACTTTGCCAACTAAGGTCCGTCTAGTCAAGGCTATGGTTTTTCCAGTGGTCATGTATGGATGTGAGAGTTGAACTGTGAAGAAGGCTTAGTGCCGAAGAATGGTTGCTTTTGAACTGTAGTGTTGGAGAAGACTCTTGAGAGTCCTTTGGACTGCAAGGAGATGCAACCAGTCCATTCTGAAGGAGATCAGCCCTGGGATTTCTTTGGAAGGAACGATGCTAAAGCTTAAACTCGAGTACTTTGGCCACCTCATGCGAAGAGTTGACTCATTGGAAAAGACTCTGATGCTGGGAGGGATTGGGGGTAGGAAGAAAAGAGGACGACCGAGGATGAGATGGCTGGATGGCATCACGGACTCGATGGATGTGAGTCTGAGTGAACTCTGAGAGATGGTGATGAACAGGGAGGCCTGGCGTGCTGCGATTCATGGGGTCGCAAAGAGTCGGACACGACTGAGTGACTGAACTGAACTGAAAGTTACTTTTATCAGTATTAAAGATTTATTCCTTTTCATATATATGTTAGGACAATGATGGACTATTTCCTGGAAGATACACAAAAGACTGGTGATACTGGTCAGTCCAAGGAAGGGAGCAGGAAGCCGTGGCCCTTTGCGTTTTCTCTTGCAAGGATCAGCGATCACAAAGATGCCCTTCTTTTACTGCTTCTTTGGGAGGAGGGGAAGGAAGGAGTTGAAAGCTGTCTCTGTATTAAATACCTGGTCCTTCAGGCTGACCTGTCAGGATTTCTAGAGATCATATCGCTGAAATTCTGCCAACACAAAGATGAACACTGGGGCCCACACATCTCAGAAAAAAGGCAAACACAGCTTGTCTTCACAACTGAAGCAGCCCTGTGTGTTTCAGCTTTGATTTGGAGGGTAAAAACTGTCAAAACATACTTCCTACTATTTCCATTCTCCTTCATTTTGCATCATTTATTCAGGCCACTACCATCACTTGCCTAGAGAATCCCAAGGACAGAGGAGCCTGGTGGGCTACAGTCTGTAGGGTTGTGTACGAACACAACTGAAGTGACTTAGCATGCACACATGCACCATGACTGCAGGTTGACCAATTTAGTGCAGGATTGGGGCACCAGAACAGTCAGAAAACCATCAACAAACTCACTAATGGAAAGGAAAGAAAGTATCTCCCAATGGGGATACTCCATCTACTTCTAAGTATTTTAAAAATCAGTACCAGTCATATGAAAAGAAACCACTGTTAAGGACAGTTAACACTGCTAAACCATATTAACATCACAGATGTCATTACCAACGGTTCTCTCCAGTCTCTATGCGCCTGTTGCATCACACAAGGGACCACTCTGTAACAGAGGGCCCAGCCTCATCCCTAAATACAGCGTCATGCTTGTCCTGCCACAGCTCCACAGCCCACATCTTGACTATCAATTTGAGTGCCACATAACACGCCATAAAGAAGAGAGACCATAACATCATCATCTTTTTCTTTGTGGCCCCAAACCCTCTCCCCACATTCAGTCTTAAGTGCACAAGTTCAGTCCCTGCTCTGATCACCCTGAAATCCAGCCCTACTCTCCTTCGGGCCCACAGTTCTGCTCATGGTTTTACATTCTTCCCACTGTTGTAAACGTTCTCCAGTTTTATTGAAGTGTTACTGACATATAACATTGTATGGCATAATGATTTGGTAATCATGTACATTGTGATTACCACAAATGAGTTATCACTCATCACCTCATGCTGCTAAGTCGCTTCAGTCGTGTCTGACTCTGTGCAACCCCATAGACGGCAGCCCACCAGGCTCCTGTCCCTGGAATTCTCCAGGCAAGAACACTGGAGTGGGCTGTCATTTCCTTCTCCAGTGCATGAAAGTGAAAAGTGAAAGTGAAGCCGCTCAGTCGTGTCTGACTCCTAGTTAGTCATTTTTTCCCTTGTGATGAGAACTTTTAAGATCTACTCTCTTATCAGCTTTCGAATATAGAGTTGCCCACGGCCACTAGGCTGGGTGTGACACGGCCAGCCAGCCAGTGTTTCCTGAATGAACAAAGCCCACCTTTCCTCAGCACCCAGAAGTGCACACCCAGGACCCTTCCAGGGGCATGCGAGGTGGGAGGCTAAGCCTCTCAGGGAGCTCTAACCATCTCCAGTCACACTCTGGCCACCTCTGGACATAGGACAATAACTGGGACTGCTTTTCTTTATGCGATTTCATTTTGTAGACAAGGCACAGAGGCTTAGAACAGACAGTGCTCCTCCTAGGCCCAACAGACCTCAGTCCTTCTGGCGCCCCATCCAGCTGTCTCTCCCTGGTCCCCAGACCAGCTTTACTGCACGTCTCTGCTCTCTATGCCGGCAAAGGCCCTAGTGAGCTGGATGCAGGCCTCTGCCTTTGACCAACAGCTTCAGTCTTTGTTTCTTTTGGTTTCTGGGTGGTCTTGAAGCCCCACCTCATCACCTCAACTTTCATACCTAGTTAGCCAGCTTCTTTCCCCGCAGTCCTGTTCCGACACACGGCAGCGCCACAGACCCACGAAGCTGGCATGCCCCACCCCAGTTCTGAGCATCTCGATCATGTGCAGGTCTCTGCTCTTCTGTACTCAGCCTTGTTGGGCTGGGGAGCTGGCCCTGCCAAAACACTACAGTGTGCCCCTCTGCAAACAGGACATGAGCGCACCCTCCCGCAGCCCTCCAGGGCAAGAGCACAGGTTCTTTAACACTTGCCTTTTGAACACAAGTCTTAAGGCAGAGTTGTTGTGGTGTTGCTGTGGTATTGCTGTGGTGTTGGAGAAGACTCTTGAGAGTCTCTTGGACTGCATGGTGATCCAACCAGTCCATCCTAAAGGAAATCAGCCCTGAATATTCACTGGAAGGACTGATGCTGAAGCTGAAACTCTAATACTTTGGCAACCTAATGCGAAGAACTGACTCACTGGAAAAGACCCTGACGCTGGGAAAGGTTGAAGGCGGGAGGAGAAGGGGACAACAGAGGATGAGATAGTTGGATGCATCACCAATTCGATGGACATGAGTTTGAGTAAGCTCCAGGAGCTGATGATGGACAGGGAGGCCTGGCATGCTACAATCCATGGGGTTGCAAAGAGTCGGATACAACTGAGTGACTGAACTGACTGAACTGACTTAAGGCAGAAATTCTCTAGGCGATAATCCCTGGGTATTCCCAAGCCTTTCTCAATAAGTGAGATGATTAGAGAAGAAAACTGACAAATTCAAAGAGGTCCTCAAGACCCATGGATTCCTATGCTGAGCCCAATAGAATTGACTGTTTATTCTTAAAAGAGGAAGAAGAAAACTTGCCTTTTCTTCTTCATGAATAAGCATAACCCACCAGAATCCACTTCCCCTCCCTAGATCAGCAGCAGAGGGAAAACAGAACATCTGGCAGATGGGCAGGCGTGCCCTGTGCTCCCTTTGAGATCCCATCTCCCTCCACACCCGCCAGGCTCCTCCAGGGCCTGAGCGCCCTCCTCGTGCAGTCAGCGCACCCATCAGCGCAAGGCTGCCTTCCCAGTCTGTCCCCACAGCCTGCCCTTACCACCCCCACCCCACCAAAGTGCACAGCTGAACCCCACCCACGGGAAGAGGTGGGTCTTCAGGCCCCATGAGAAACTAACATATCCTATTTTTTCATCATTATCATTGATTGTAAAAAATCAAAGTAAATTCTTCCTAAACACCCCACTATTAACTAAGGACACAGCCCTGGATCTGGTGGTGAAAGTATGAGAACTGTATACTTCCATGGAACAAACGAGCCTTCCTATGATGCTCTGGTACATTTGGGACTGAACATTTCATACTGTACACATGGAGAAGGATGGTAGAACCCTGGAGACTCCCACACCAGCACCTCCCACCAAAGGTGGGGATCCTTCCACAGCCCCCACAGGTGGCTGCATTATGAGATGGCAGTGGAGGAGAATGAACAGCCCCCATTTCTCGGAAGGCCCTGAACTGCAGGGTAGAATCAGGCCAAACTGAACTACCAGAGAAGTGGGAGACACTCTGCTGGACCCTTGATCGTGACCCCCAGTCTCCCCAGGGAGAGTCAGGATTGTTGATGTGGCATCTCTCCTGCATTAGACGCCTACATCCGCCTTGCCTACAAAAGCACCAGCCCTTCCTTGATGCTGAAGTTATGGGACTGACTAGAGCCACCTGGACTCCACAGCTCAGAGGTCTCAGTGGGCAGACACGTGAAATGCTGGCAGCAAAGGAAGGTACAGGACCCTTGCTGGCTCCTCCTCAGTCTCCAGCGCCTCCTGCCTTACTTCTACTTAAATATACTTACAGACTCTTCGGTTCCTTCCATCCATACAACAGATTGTGCTTCCCATTTACTTGGCTTGCCAGCATCCTGAACTTTCTCTACATACCTCTCGTCACAGTCAGTGACTGTACAGTTACTTGTGCAATGACACAGTGTTCCACACATGGTTGTGCCCAGCCTACAGAGCACAGCAGGGCGAATGAGGGCTGGAACCCAGGCTGCAGGCCGTGTCCCAGGCAGCTGCAGCACCCGAGCAAGTGGGAAGTAAATATGGATTGACTGAGGCTCCAAGTGTGGCCATGGAAAATCCCTGCCCCAGGCTGACCGTTCACTCAGCTGGCAGATGTAAATCACCTTGGTGCCTGAGATGTGAGTCCTGGCACTCAGGACTCAGCCCAGTGGGAAGCCCAGAGTATATACAGAATTAAAACTCACCATGATACAGGAAACCCTAAGGACTCCCACAAAAAGTATTAGAGATAACAGAAAAACACAGTAAAGTGGCAGGGTACAAAATCAATAGACAAGCATCACTGTTGTTTCTATACACTAGCAATGAATTAGCAGAAAGAGAAACTAAGAAAACAATCCCATTTATAATTACAACAGAAAGAATACCTCAGAATAAATTTAACCAAGGAGGTAAAAGGCCTATGTAAGACACTGATGAATGAAATTGAAGATAACACAAAGAAACTGAAAGATATTCCATACTCATGGATTAGAAGAATTAACACTGTTAAAATGTCCATATTACCTAAAGCAATCCACAGATTCAATGCAATCACACCCCCTACCCTGATTTCAAATGATACTACAAAGCTATAAGAATCCGAAGGGCATGGTACTAGCAGAAAAACACACACAGAGATCAATGGAATGGAATTAAGAGCTCAGAGATAAACTCACACAGACATAAACAATTAATTTATCAAAAAAAGATGAAAAACATGCAATGAAGAAAGGATAGTCTCTTCAACAAATGGAGTTGGGAAAACTGAACAGTCACATGCAAAAGAATCACCCTAGACCACTCTCATATACCACACACAGAATTTACTTAAATGGATTAAAGACTTGATTGTAAGACCTGAAAACATAAAATTTCTAGAAGAAAATATGGACAGTAAGCTTTGTCATCAGTCTTAGCACTATCTTTTGGACATGTCTCCTCAGGCAAGGGAAACCAAAGCAAAGACACACAAATGCACGGTGAAGGAAACCACTGTCAAAACAAAAAGACAGCCTTCTCAATGGGAGAAAATATTTGCAAATCATATATCTGATAAGGCTTAATATTCAGGATACAAAGAATTCTTACAACTCAACAACAAAACCCAAACAACCTGATTAAAAATAGGCAGAGGATCTGCATAGACATTTTCCCAAGGAAGATATCTAGATGGCCAATAGGTGCACGAAAAGGAGCTCAACACCACTGACCACCAAGGAATGCACATAAAACCACAATGAGCTATCGCCTCACACCTGCCAGAGGGGCTATTACTGAAGAAACTAAGAAATAACAAGGGTCAACACTTGCTGACAAGGATGTGGCAAAAGAGAAGCACTCTTAAGCAGGAGAATAACATGACCTATGTGCTTCTTTTGTCCCCAAAGAACTTTCTAGTGGCAACGTGGAAGACAGAGAAGAACTGGCAGAGACTAGTGGCTGGAAAATTTTTAGTAGGCATTGCTCAGGGGTGAGGTAAGAGTCTGAATGAAGGAAGACTTGTAAGGTTGATGACATATTTATTACAGGGGGACCGAGGACTCCAGTCAGAAAGACGTGTGCACTGCAGTGCAGAAAGAGGTGGGGCTGAGGAGGGAGGGTGACAGAGGCTGCAAGGCCTCCGTGTTTGGAAACACTGAAAGGCTGAGAACATTCAGTGGGAGCTATGCGCCCTAGACCAGCCCAGGCTGACAGCATGGGCCAAGCACACACAGCACCTTGCATCTCCGGCCACATGGGACACTAAAAATCCATGTTATGAAGGCAGAAGAAAAAGGCAATTCATTAGTCTTTTACCCACTTCTCTTATCTACTGTCTGATTCTTGAAAAAAAAAATCAAAGCATTCAAAAGTCAGACTAATCCTGATAAACTTTAGGTTTGGCCTCTCATTTTAAGTGAAACTTTTCACTTTGCCATATGTTGGAGCAGATCTGAAGCTATACAAACATTTCCAAACAGGAAAGAATAAAAATTCACTTATGCATGAAAAGTGGTACTAACCTTGAGAGAAAGTTTAAGGTACAACAACCTCTGAACTGTTGTGAAAAATACATTAGAAATAAGAAATATAAGAAAGATAAGAAATATAAGAAAGATTATTAACATTTTAAACAATAATAAAGATGATTTTTTTCTAAATCCCAGACAGTATCTGGTGGAATAAAACTATAAAAGAACAGATCAGCAAATGACCATCCCCATATCTCTGTCTAAAGCACAGAGACACACACACACACACACACAGAGAGAGAGAGAGAGAGAGAGAGAGAGAGAGAACTCTTGTCATGCTTAGTCTCCAACTTGTTTTTCCTTTGAGGTTTGATCGACACACAAAAAGGTGAACATATTTAATGTCTACGACTTGATGACTTTAGAAATAAAAATACACTGTGAAGCCATCACCCCAATATATGCCATAAGCCTATGGATACCAAGAGGGGAAGTGGGATGTGGGGTGGATTGGGAGCCTGGGACTGACGCCGCTATGCATGGAACAGATGCTAGTGAATTGAGCAGGAACTCTACAGGATGCTCTGTGGTCACCTAGATGGAAAGGAGCTCCAGCAGCGAGAGGATGTGTGTATGCATACGGCTCATTCACTTTGCTGTCAAACAGAGACTAGCACAAGGCTGTCAAGCAACCATCCTTCAATGGGGGAAAAGACCTCCCCTTTTAGCAAATTTGTGAGTATATGATAGCGTTATTAACTACAGGGCTCACTCTGTACTGCAGACCTTATGACTCATGTTATAGGACTGAAATTCTGTAAAAACCCAAGAAGAGCTTGCTCCTAGAGCTCTGACTCCCTCTACAGTGTGCGAGGAGTAGAGAAACCCTGCCCCCCACCCTCAAGGCACCCGGGCAGCCATGCAACCCCCAGCCCACCACACAGCGAAAGACAGGAGCTCCAGGGGCACGGCCTCCCCAGCTTGCAGAGCCCCTCACAAACCCGCTCCTCAAGTGTAATGTCAAAACAAGGAACAGGCCTGTGTCCCCAGGGAAACTGGAATTCACCCACTACAGTATGTCTGAGTTTAGACAGCTAAAGCAGTGTTTTATAAGAATTAAGAAACCACAAATTCTTTTAGACGTTGGGGCACCGGGTAATGCTCCATAAGCAGGCCAAATGTAACTTGTGCAAAAGTGTCTGTAGCAGCACAATTAAAAGTACTCACGACACTAGTAATAAATGCGCAGTACATGCTCACTGAGTGAAGGGACAGAAAGCAGAACAAAAGAAGACAAATGGCAGCAATGGCAGACTAAGCGAATTATCATTTAGTAACACGATTAGCGGGCTTCCCTGTCCTTTACTCAGACAGTAAGGAATCTGCCTGCAATGCAGAGACCCAGGTTCAATTCCTGGATCAGGAAGACCCCATGGAGAAGGGCATAGAAATCGACTCCTATATTCTTGCCTAGAGGACTCCATGGTCAGCGGAGTCTGGTGGGCTACAGTCCATGGGGTTTGCAGAGTCAGATATGACTGAGCAACTAACACACACACGCAGCATGATTAATATTTAGTCCAGAAGCACTAAGAGTGGTAAGAATATTACACTTTCTATATAAAAATTTATATGTGAAATAATTTTTGAGAAAAAAAGAGAAAATAATGTGCATATATGAACCACATATGCATGTACGTGTGCATACTCAGTTGTGTCTGACTTTGTGACCCCAAGGACTGTAGCCCACGAGGCTCCTCCATCCATGGGATTCTCCAGACAAGAATACTGGAGGGGCTGCTACTCCCTCCTCCAGGGGGACCTTCCCAACCCAGGGATCTAGCTGGTATCAGCTGTGTCTCTTGTATTGCAGGCCGATTCTTTACCACTGAAACCCGGGAAGGCCCCATGAACTGCACAAACATGCATAAAAGATGCACCAATAGTAAGGTCAGAATGTGAGGTGATCGACATATAATACAACAGACAATGAATTTCTTATTAGCACAAATATATCAGAACTTAAATGAATAAATGTGGCCTGGAGTTTTTCTTCCAGTCTAATCCACAGCGGTGCCCTTATCAAATGCTTACAGAGGACATGTGAACTAGAAGGAGGACAGACAAGGGCAGAAGGCTTCGCTGACCTGGAGTGGGGTTTGGGGGCTGCCTGGTGTAGGACACGTTGAATGCCGGCTCCTCAATCAGCGGTGGTGGGTACATGCGCCTCCGGATGAAGAAGCCGGCTCCACAGCAGAAGAGCACACCCATCATCAGGAGGAACCTGGGCGAGAGCACAGGGTGAGGCCTGGGCAGAGGCCCAGGCAGAGGGCAGGGCTCCCCTGGCTGGTCCAACCCAACCGCTCTCCCCAGGAATGGTCCCAGTGGAGGAACCAGGGAGGCACCTGGCCATAGAGCTCTGGGGGCCCCTGGATGGAGGCCACTAGCATGGACAAGCTCTCAAAGCGAATACTTTGCCTCAAAAGCTCCAAATGGCTGTTGACCTCAGAGGGTTTGTATAATTCTTCCCTGTCCAGGGCCCTGACTTCAACCCAACATTTAGTCAAAACAGAAGATGCCTTTTCAATCCTGCTTGAAGACTACCCTCGCTCTCGCTGTCCTCCCCACTGCCCTCTCCCCTGCCCCCCGCAGTTTTCTTTACTGTTAAAGCATGGGATCCTTTCTAACAGTTTTCTCTCCATTATTATATGAACGTCTATAAACATTTTTTAAAGTGCCCTTTAAAAAAGAGCACATCTTAATTTTAGAGAAACTATAGAAATAGAGAAAATAGTCACAATTCATTTTAAAAGTTGTTTTTAAATCTCTAGGTTCTAAGTATGGCTGGACTTTTTATTGTGACCCCATGGTCTAACAGACAAGACCTGACTCCTTGAAGGATCGGATGTTTGTCGAAATCATCTGAGGATTCTCAGTGACTATTGGATCACTGGCCTTCAATAAAAAATGAACGAATAGCGCTTCCTATCTCACTTCAGCATTCACCTAGTTTTTCTAGCAACAGGGGAAATCATTTGAAGCAGGGCCAAGTTGACTGTTCCACACAGACATAGCTGAGAAACTTGTCCATTTCTAAACTGATATGATGAGGGGACACACAGAACCTGCCAGAACCTCAAACAGCACACACATTCTTGTGAAGGATGCACACACAGCAGAGCTGGCCATGTCGTGGTCAAAGGCACCTGTCCACACATGAACGGCATTTAAGGAAAGAGTAGGCAATAAAGCCCTTGAGAATATAAACATGATATTAAGAGTTAAAGCCATTGATCAATAAGTGTTTATCAGACACCTTGGAACCTTGAGAAGGAACAAAGATCAGGGGCACCAGACAGGAAAGGATTCAGAAGAGGACTGAAAGTTTTCTAACCTTTCATCTAATTCCTTATTAAGTCAACAAAATTTCTGAAGCATCTGCCAGGCTCCCAAGACCGATCTTTGCATTATAACGGGTAAGACAGGTGGGGCCTCACCCTCACTGAATTTGAGTTGTCACAGGGGAGCAGGACAGTAAACAACAAAGTAACAAAATGATTTGTTTGCAACTCTGATAGTGCCAAGAAAGAAGAGGAAGGCTGGATCATAGATTGGGGGAGGAATGCATGTTAACACACAGCCGAGTTCATCATTTCAAGGGTACAGTTCAGTGCAACAAGAGGTTTAATGAGGGTATCTTCCAGACTAAGGGAGATCACAAAAGCCTCTTTTCCTTCAGAGCAACATCTGAGCTGAATTCTGAGTGATGGAAGGAGACAAACTGAAGGGAAGTGAAGATGTTTCTGGGTAGAAAGAAACTGCATAGGTGCCCTAACAGGAAAAGCTGGGTGGGCGAGAGGCCTGAGGAGGACAGCTATGAGCTGCAGATGGGGAAGGGGTTAGGGGGTGCAGTCCTGAGGAGCAGGAAAAATCCAAATAGTGCAAAACAAAGCCCCCCACTCCCACGTCAGAAGCTGGAATCTAAGATGGACAACTTCGTCTGGACTCCATGATAGTCTACATTCAACCCTGGGTCCAGCTGTAAATATCTGAGCAGAAATGCTAGGCACACGGAGGTGCCTGTGCATGAGGTTTTACACCCCTGCTCACTCCCAAAGGTCCAGGCTCCCTGTGTTGGACATGCAGAAGCCAGGAGAGATCTTGGTCTCTTCCATGAGATAACCCAAAGTGAGTTTGGGCTTATCTGTCAAATGGAATGGGCTTCCCTGATGGCTCAGTTCGTAAAGAATCTGCCTGCAATGCAGGAGACCCTGGTTCAATTCAAATGGAATGCACGTTTTTCTAGACAAATATAAGTGATATGCACCTCACAGTGTGGACTGCTGGAGAGCAAGTAGGTGCAAGCAAGTAAGAACAGGCACGTGGCAGGAGCCCCACTCCTGGCTCCTGGAGCAGTCATCATCACACTTGTTCCTTACCGAAACAGCATTCTGAGAAGAGAGAGGCAGGGAAAGAGTTTCTGCTAACAAAGAGGAAAGGGGTGTCAAGGTTAAGAAAAATTCTTAAAGTTCTCTTTCATTGCTGAGCAGGTATGGGGGGCATTCCTGGGATTAAGAGAGAAAGTTTGTGTCTTTTCTATCATTAAAAGTAATCTGGCTTCTTCAATTCAGTTTGTTTTTTCAGTCTCTTCCTGCCCTCCTTCCCAGCGGTTTTCAGGTCTCAGGCAGCAGCAAAGCCTCCCTGGGCCCGCATGCCCCAACTCTGCAGGAGCCCCACAGCAGGCAGCACTTACCTGCCAGACGTGCTTTCCAACTCTACACCTTTCCCAATCCTGGGGCCTACATTAGACTACCCTAGGTAAGGATTACTTAAGATTTTAGAGCTGACTTCCAAAAGCATTCTCTGCCAAAACCTCTGTGCTATGCTAAGGAACCCCAAATCCTCCAAAGCCAAGTGGAGCCATCTTGGATAACAGCCCTCCATTTGCTCCATGCCCAGCTCCCTCCTCCCAGCCTCCTACCTCTCCCCCTAAATATACCCCAGCACCAGCTCCCCCTCGTCCCTCTCTCACCGGGCCCACTCTTAGGCCCTGCCCCTGAAACGTGTGGGTCCTTCTGCAGGGAGGGCCCTCTTCTCTGAGACCCAGAGAGAGGCCCTGCAGCCTTCCCCAGCTTTTCTGCCATCAGAAGTTGCACGCTGCGTCTCCACAACACTGGCTCACAATTCTCCATGTGTTTAGACATCTGCTTTAGGAGCCCAGCTGTCACAGGGCCTCTCACACAGGACCCTGGTACATAACAGACACATTACTGAGAGAAGGACGCATGGCGCGAACACCAAGCGTCCTCAAACTTCAGCTGGGGTTTGCATCTCAAGGTGTCCTCTGGTTTTTGTTGTTCATTGGCTCAATCGTGTCCCTATAGACTACAGCACGACAGGCCTCCCTGTCCTGAAGGAAATAGTGAACTAACTTCCAGACATTGCTCAAACTTAGATCCATTGAATCGGTGATGCCATCCAACCATCTCATTCCTTGTCACCCCTTCTCCTCCTGCCCTCAATTCTTCCCAGCATTAGGGTCTTTTCCAGTGAACTGGCTCTTTGCACGAGGTGACAAAAGTATTGGAGCTTTGGCCTCAGCATCAGTCCTTCCAATGAATATTCAGGGTTGATTTCCTTTATGATGGATGGTTTTGATCTCCTTGCAGTCCAAGGGACTCTCAAGAGTCTTCTCCAGCACCACTGTTCGAAAGCATCAGTTCTTCAGCACTCAGCCTTCTTTATGGTTCAACTCTCACATCTGTAAATGATTACTGGAAAAACCATAGCTGTGATTATATGGACCTTTGTTGGTGAACTGATGTCTCTGCTCTTTAATACACTGTCTAGGTTTGTCATAGCTTTTCTTCCAAGGAGCAAGCATCTTTTAATTTGATAGCTTCAGTCACCATCCACAGTGATTTTGGAGCCCAAGAAAATAAAGTCTGTCACTGTTTCCATTGTTTCCCCATCTATTTGCCATGAAGTGATAGGACCAGATGCCAGATGCCTTTGTTTTTGAATGCTGAGTTTCAAACCAGCATTTCCTCTGGTTTAGAAACTGGTATCAGAATCTCAACCCAAAGAACTAGACCAAGCCTTCTGGCATCTGGCATCCTGAGCATGGAGATCTGCCCTCCTTCCATGGTGCTCATGAGATGCCTCTGTATAGGGGCCCAGTGGCTTGCTGAGGTGCCCGGACCCTGACAAGGGACACCGACAAACAGCTTGGAAGCACCAGCTGCCAGTTAAGAGGACATTTCCAGGAAAGGTCGACAGAAGCTGCGCTGGCAGCCAGGCCTGCAGAGTTCTCCTGGACTCTCAAATTTTCCTTCTTTCTAATCACATAAGACATAAACTTTGACAAGTTTTCTCCTTTTGGGAACATTTCCACAACTTCATCATCATTCTCTGGTGCTTCAGACCAATGTGAAGCACCGCTGACCCCTTACGGGGCCCTTAGCCACAAGTTCTGAGGGAACACGTGGGTGACGGCAGGCAAAGCTCTGAAATGCCAGAGCTGTTTACATTCCAAAAGTCTCAGGCGAAAAGATTTCTCCTCCTACTATAGTTTGAGGTGCTAGCAGCTAGGAAGTGGGGAGAGGCCAGTGACAGCCTGGCACCATTCAGGGCCCCACATGACAGGTGAGTCCAGCCCCCAAATGGCCAAGGCCTGGCAAGGAGGCTGTGATGGTGAAATGAAGAGGCTCTCCCGTTACAGGAGGCGGCGTGTGGCGTCCCTGATGGTGCTGGTTTCCCTAATCGAATACTAGAAACAGCTGTCAGGAGGCCAATGGCAAAATCTCACACAAAAGCCAAGTGGCTCCTGCCACGGGGTCAGGAAAGGCCTGTCTCCAGACTTTCCTATGTCTAAAGGCACTCCTTACAGGCATCTTCTGAGGACAGCAACTCACAGGAGGCGCCTCTCCTTACTGGAAACTCTGCACCCACCCTTCCAGGACTGTCAGCTTTACTCCCTCATTCTCTCCTGAGCTACAGTCTTACAGACGCCAGATGGCTCTGTCAAGTTCCCCCAGTAGAGCTGGAAGATGGGGAAGAACATAGGCTGTCTTGAAAGTTAGGATTCAGCTGACACAATGTGAATATGGAAGATTTCCAGGCAGCAACAGCCTTATAGCAAGATCTGCTGATGCTCCGATTAAGACAGGCACCTCCATCCATTTCAGACCCTGGTGGAGGAGCTGCTGAAGGCTGAAGCTGCTGTACAGTCCAGCTTCCCAAAGAATAACTCTTCTTTCCCAGCCACAAGCCTGAGGAAATGGGGATGAGCTTTCTGTAAACTCTGGGAGCAGAAGCACTTGACACAAAGCCAGCCCAAACCTCTCTGCTTTCTTGATAGGCCACCCAGAGACCAGACCTCAGATGGAGGTGATGTCACCCCGGCTGTGACAGACTGACTGGGCAGAGCCCTGGGGAAGGGGGCAGCATCTGAGACCTGGAAGAGTCACGACCTACCAAAAGTACCAGAGCCTCTGTATGGAGAGGGCCCGCACACAGCACCTGGAGCCACAGCAGTCCTCGTAAGGGCGGCATCTGTGGGAGAGAGGGCACAGGCTGTCAGCTTCCTGCAGAAGAAGGGCCGGGCCAACTGGGAGGCCCAGGCAGATTTCAGTGTGAAGGACAGAACCGCCACCACTGCGTTTTATGAAACCAGCAGAGCTGTGGTGGCCCAAACAGAAGGCGCTGAGAGGGACAGTGTCAGTCAAAGCATCTGTTTGCTACACATCCCCGTGGGCAGCCTCACAGTGGTTTCCTTCTGGGGAGGTCCTATAACTGGATGAGCAAAGACCTGCACGAAGCCAGAGGGGGAGCATCAGCACGCTGCAGAGGCTGGGCAGTGCTGACCACGTCAGAGGATGGGCAATGGATCAAGGCCAGTGAGCTGAAGTGCAGAGGTTACGAAGCTGGACAAGTTCTGTGCTTTAGTCCTGGTCTTACCACTTACCAGCTGCAAGACTGCTAGCAAGTTACTCAACATCTATGAGCCTGTTTCTCCATAAGCAAAAGGCATGGGAGGGCAGGGCCTCCTTATAGCACTGCTTTAAGTCTGAAGGCCTCACCCTCACCTAAAGTGCTGACAAGGGCCATGGCTGCTCATGCCTGTCCTGCCCCCTTGACGCTGCACTCACGGTGCTCAGCGCCCTTCCTCCCTGAGCAGAGCCCCGAGAAAGGCCCTCACTCTCCAAGGACAGGCCCAGCGCAGGGCCAAGGTTCCCAGGGGTGAACTCGGACTCCTCTGATATCCCCACTCTTCCCCGCCCCACTTTCTTTAAGAAAAGAGAGAAGCTATGAAAGCTTCTGCACTTCGGCTTTTATAGACATACTTTCACTACAACAATTTCAGTCTAAGTGGCTTGAGTGTGAGTTGAGGGGTGAGGCTGTTTCTCAATAATATTAAATGATCACAGAATTATGATCTATCACGTTCCTGCCAATTTTCTTCCTAAAAAAAAATACTGGGAGAAATACACAATTTGAACACTGAATTTTTAGGTAATCCCAGTACAAATGGACTTGTTTTATGTAGAAAAATATGTAGAAAATAGCTCCCTATAAAATATTAGCTAAGATGGAGTATTATGAGTTATAATGGAACTCCACACATCTGAGCTGTAGTGCTGTTTCTCCCTGGTTGGCTCCTGGGGCTTCGAGCTCTTTAAACACTCAGCATCCAATCACTGCTATATCCTCTATCATTTCAAGGATAAACTGAGCAGACAGAACCCCACCAAACCACTGCCATCACACACACACACACACACACACACACACACACACACACACACACACACCCCCATTCTTCCTATAGTCCACAAACATGAACTTCTGTCTACTAGGTAGAAATTCTTGATTTTAATGGAATGCTCCTACATGCTGGAGCATAAGCTAAAATCTGTTTAGCTTCTTTATCCAAGCAACAGCTAGCAGAGCACCAAAACGTGTGCTTAAAAACACTACTGGTTCTCACAACCCAGGCATCCAACACAGAGTCACCAAGCTGCCACTCTGAACTCAGCCTGTGCTGGGTCTGGGGGAGCCATAAACACCCTAACAGAAGGACATGAAGAAGCCTTCTTTCTAGAAGAAGGGGACAAACAACAAGCAAGAAAAACATGAATGGGGTGAGACGGCAGTAAGTTCCACACGGTGAAAACTAAAGTAGAAGCTGGCAAGTTGAAAGCAGTGGGGAAGGAGTGGTGGATGATACAGGGTAAAACCAGGTGCTCAAGGATGACTCACGACAGGGTGACATTTGAACACAGACCACGCAGACATCCAGCCTGGCTGTGACGTGAACTGCACGAGGGCCTCAGTGCTAGGAGAGGCTTGCTGGCCCCAGGGCTGCCAGCCCTCCAGCTACAGTGTGGAGAGGAAGCTAAGCACAGCGTGGAAGACAAGAGGAAACGCTGGGGCGGGGTAGCCAGGGACTAGGCCAGCGTTGGATCGGCACTGCACGAACAGCATCATCTGCTGACACCACGCAGAGCACCATCCACAGAGACTCCTAAGTTAGATCCGAAGATAACTGTGATGATGTGCTAGAGAGAATTCAAAGACAGCCCCAAGATGCCCACCCCTCTAGAATGCACGGACGGCATGACTTCCTCCCCCTGAGTGTGGCAGGTCCTGTGACTATGATGGGATGGTCACTCCCAGGATTATGAAACATTACATAGGGTAGCATGTTATATAAGACGGCTGTAGCAGACCAGGGGCCCCTCTGTGGCTTTGATGAAGAGAGCTAGGACTAAGGGTGGTCTCCAAGAGCTGAATGTGACCCCCAGCTAACCCACAAGGAGACTGGGACTTCATTCCTACGATATGAACGCTGTCAACAACTGAATGAATTTACAAGAGGACCTAAGCTCCAAAAGAGAGTACAACCCAGCCATCCCTTGGTTTCAGCTTTGTGATACCTGGGAGCAAAGGACCCCCCCGTGCTGTGTCCAGACTTGTGATCTATAGGAACTGTAAGGTAATAAACACAAATGGTTTCAATCTGCTCACTCAGCAGTGATTTATGACTAAGCAATAAGAACTTACACAAACGAGAACAAAGGTTATACGCTTTGGTCACATCTTACATTCGAGATGACAGGTCAGTGCTTCACAACTGTCTTATTTAACATGCAAGTAAAATATTATAAACTCCATGTTTGAAATAAGCTCAAGTAACAAGGTGCTGGGGAGGTCATACCTCCTCTCAGCCCAGGCCACTGTCTGCTGAAGCCAAGAAAGGATCCAGCAAATATTTCAGGAAGGTGTTTTGCACAGACACTGCTTCTGCAGTGACACTGAGTCTTTTGTCACCAAAGGGCCACCTTCTTGGATCCCACACGATTTTCCTATTCTTCTGCTTGGACCAAGTCATCACCACGATGGTGTGTTGTGATCATGCTCATAAACAGTGACGGTGTAAGACTCCACAACCATTTACTCATGCAAATACCAACTGGAAAGGACTGAGAAGCAGGGCAGTGGCAGGATGCCCAGGTAAGTAAAAGGGTTGAGAAGGTATAGAGGGGAAGGCGAAGTTTAACGTGGCACAGTTGAAAGCTTAAAATTTCCCAAAGAGCAAACCAAGCCCAGAAGAAACGGGAGGTGAAGGTGAAAATTCAGCAGATGGTAACAGACAAGGCAAAGGCAGCATAGACTTCTTGGGGAAATGGTAGGAGATCCCTGTGATGGAGTTACAAACAAATTCAGCAACCACTCTTTAGTAATACCTGAGGGGGTTTTTGCTTTAACATGGAACTGCATATTGACCAGACTGCCTGTACCATTCCATGCCAAGAACTCTCTACAATTAGCAGATAATGTAATCATAAAGACAGAACTAACATAGGAAGATGAGACACTGGGTAAAATAAGGTGATGATTTAGAAAGAACCACCAAAGTTCCTACAATATTATACAACAGAACAGTGTTTTCAGATATTGTGACCCACTAGTGGATTATGAAATCAGGTTATTGGGTTGTAACATCATGTATTTTGCAAAGGTAAAGATCAATTTTTAAAAATCAGAGGGTATCCCACAAAAGGAATGTTTTGTGAAACTTAGGTTTTGGTCACATACAGCCACACAGATACACACATTGCTTCTAACTTACTGTTGTGGAAGCCCCAGGTCAAAAGTGAACAGGGTTAAGTTTCTGTTGTGTCTAGAAGGGATCCTTTCATCCTCCTGGTAGGTGCTGGGCAGCTGCAAGCCCAAGTCTCCTGACTAGCAGATCACTTCCTGCTATTAATGATGCTGGGCTGTCTGGTCCCCTATGACTTCTGTCTGGGTAACACTGAGGCTGCTCCTAATTCTACTTGATGTCCTGCAATGATCACATTCTAGAACTCTCGTGGAGAGTTCTGTCAGTTAGAGATATCCCTGCTCATCTGACGGCAGACATCTGCAGCTTAGGAGCAGTGAGACTGCGATCTTCCAAGCTCAGAACAGTTTCTTTCTCACTGTTCTATCACCTTCACCATCAAGATGTTTCCTGCAGAATTAGCTTGACTTCTGACTATAACTTGAGTTGCCCAGCTCTGGGCACAGTGAGGGCTGAAGGGAACCTGTCTGGTGACCATGAACTTGGCATAAAGGAGGAAAGCAGATATAAGAATAAAAATTTAGGAGGGAAAAGATGGCGGAGGAGTAGGTGGACATGGAGTCCATCTCTCCACAGATACATCAGGAATACACCTTCAGACACAGAAGTGCATGCAGAACACCAGCTGAGAGTGGACAGGAGTACCTGACCAGTGGAAAAGAATATACAGAACCACACAAAACTCGGTAGGATGAAGGAACTAGGGGGAAAAGCAGGAGTGTTAGTAGGACTGGACCTGCCCTCAGCGGGTGGGGGGAACTGAAGCAGGGGTCCGATCCCCACAGCGGGGCAACTGTCTGAATCAGAGGAGAAACACTGAAGGCTGAGGGGTGAAACAGCTGATCTGCATCAACCTAAATGGAATGAGAATCAGACAGTCCTCGCTGCAGCCATACATACCCCAGACAGGAACGCTGGTCTCCTGGAAGGCACAGAGGCTGGGAGCTAGAATTTAGGGGAATGTGGAGCAATCCCAGGGCGAGGGCTACTGTTGACTGCAGACGGATGGATTGAGGGCATGTTGGGGAGGAGATTGTGGCAGGAAATGATGGAGGAAAGGCAGGCAGCCGTGGAAGCAAAGATATACCGCTTAGTCACACCATAGTCTCTCTTCCCACACGCCAGCATCAGCAGCTGAACAATAGAGAGGCTGGCCCATCAGATGCCTTGATGCACTGAACCACAGAGCAGGATGCCAGCCAGGGTGCTTCTTTCAGTGACTGATGCCCTGAACTCCAGAGTAGGAGCCCACTCAGGGTGCCCCTTTAAGTGCCTGACACACCCAAACAACAGACAAGGACTCCAGGCAAGGGAGCCTTCTCAGTGCCTGAATGGGCAGAGCCATGGAGAAAGACTGGCCAAAGAGGCCTTCTGATCGCCAGCTACGAGAGGCTCAAAAAAGACCCTGAGAGGGCCATAACTCCAGCAGAGGCAGTCTGTGTCCCTGCACACTTGCTGCTGTCAGGATCCCTGCAAGCCAAGCAGCTGCTCCACCTTCAGGCTCAACTCACTGGGGCAGAGCTGCCACAGGCAAAAAAGTCTTATGTCTATGCGCACAGGGTGCCTTCGGTTGTGTCCGACTCTTTGTGACCCTGTAGACTGTGGCCTGCCAGGCTTCTCTGTCAGAGAGGGAGTTCTCCAGGCAAGAATATTGGAGTGTATTGGCCAATACTGGCTGCCATACTCTTCTAGAGCACTATATTTCCTGCTGCCCTAGCCGCCAACCCCGCTGAGTACCTGGTGCTGCCAGAATCCCTGCGACCCAAGCAGCTGCACCACCTCCACACCTGGCCCTCACAGGGGCAAACCCAAGTCCTCCAGGGCAGCCTTAGGAGCTAAACCCCAGTGGAGACCCACAGGTAGAGGTGGAAATAAAACCACAATTGAAACCCAGGGGCAGTGTGGCTAAGGAAGAAGACCCAAAACCTTCCCACCAGCTGTACAAGCTGCAGATTGAATGCAGACAATCAACTAAGCAGACTCTGTCTATGGAATATATAAAAGGCCACTGAGAGCTCCCACAACAGAAGATGCTCTAGCTCTCATAGCTGTGGACATTGGAGGCAAGAACACCCAGGAGAAGGACCGGGTTAGAATCTGAGCTGCCCCCACAGCAGGTCCAGAGACCAGCACGGTGCTGGAGGGCATCCTGGGGAGGCAAAGTGGACTGGACTCCCAACGAAGGAAAGGACTCTGACAGTGGTGACTCAAGAGAAACATTATTATTATTATTATTTTGACTTGTTCTGTAGATTCTGTTGGAATTTCCTCGCCTTTTTCCTCCTCTGTTATAGTGTCAATTTTATTGGCACTGAGAAATCCAACTAAGCTTTTGAGCTTTTTTCCCCTCAGTTACATTTTTTATTGTTGTCATAAACCTCTGCCTCCTAGTTGGCTTTTGTAGTTCTGTGGAGTTTTCCTCTTTTCCTCTTTTTTAAATTTTTAAACCTATTATTATTTTTCTACATTAATTCCTTTGTTTGCTTTTCCTACTGTTCTTTTCTCATTGCAGTTTATCTTTAACATACATAAATCTTCTTTATCCACCTGTATTTAACTCTGTATATCTATTCTTTCTCTCTTTACTTTCTCTGCTTTCCTGTCAATATATTTGCTAGTTTAATTAGTTTTGTTCTGGTAGATATAATTTTTGGTTTCCTTTGTTCACTGGGTCAATCTATTGTACTTTATTTTTGTTGGACTGTTTTGATTTTGCTTATGGGTGTTTATGCATATGTGTATATTCAGTCACATTTTCTAATGTTGTTATAAATCTCTGCCTCTACATTGGACTTTTGCAGTTCTGTGGAGTTTTCCTTTTTATTCTTTTTTTCTTCTTTTTCTCTCTTTTAGAGTTTTAATTTTTTAAAACCTATTGTATTTTTCTACATTTATTCTTTTGTTTGCCTTTCCTACTGTTCTTTTCCCATTTCAGTTAATCTTTAATGTATATAAATCTCCTTCCTCTACCTCTATTTAACTTTGCATATCTATTTTTTTCTTTCCCTTTTTCTTTTCTTTCCTGTCAACATATTTCTTAGTTTTGTTTTCATTGCTTTATTCCCCACTTGGCACCTTGCTTTAGTTTTGTTTTCCAGTTTGTGCTTAAGTTAGTTTTGTTCTTAACTGGTCAATGTAATTTTTCATTTCCCTTGTCTGCCGGGTCAGTCCACTGCACTGTATCTTTGTTGGGCTGCTCTCACTTTGCTCATGGCTGTATATGTTAAACAAAGATTAATATACATATGTATCTTCCATTATTTTAATTATTATTTGCCTGATTTTGTAACTGCTGTTTGTCAGGTTCATCTTTGGTTTCTCGTTTTTGGATATTTGTTTTAACCTCACTTAATGCCATAACAAACCACTTGTGGTCTTTGTTCCTGACCAGAGATCAAGCCCTGAGCCTTTGAGGTGGGAGCACTGACTCCAAGACCCTAGAACTAACCCTAGGGAGGATCAAATAGTGAGAACTCATACAAAGGAAGCCATTTGAATACAAGACTTGGCACCACCCAACCACCAGTAGCATCCTATGCAGGATGCCTCACCTAAATAACAAGCAAAACAAAAACACAAACCCAATCATCAGCAGACAGGACTACCACCTCACTCAGCCCTGCCCATCAGAGGAGAGACAAACAAACAAAATCAGCACAAATCTCACCCCACACAAAGCTCAGACAGACCACTGGACCAGCCTCAGGAGGGCAGACACCAGAAGGAAGCATGAATTCAACCTTCTTCAAGGGAAGAATTCAACTTTCTTTGAAGCCTGGGAAAAGAAGACCTCAAACACAATAGTTTAAAAATAATAATAATGATGAAAACCAGAGAAATACTAAACAAATGAAGGAACAAACTAGAAACACAGAAGTCCAAATAAATGAAGGGGACATAGGCAAACTAACTGGAAAAGAATTCAGAATAATGATAGGAAAGATGATCAAAACCTTGAAAACAAAATGGAGAAAATGCAACAATCAATTAACAAAGACCTAGAAGAGTTAAAAAATAAATACAGACAAACAACACAATTATTTAAATTAAAAATTCTCTAGAAGGAGTCAGTAGCAGAATATCTGAAACAAGAATGAATCAGTGAGTTGGAAGATAAAATGGTGGAAATAACTTCTGAAGAGCAGAATAAAGTAAAAAGAAGGAAAGGAGCTGAGGACAGTCTCAGAGACCTCTGGGACCATATCAAACATACCAACATTCGAATTATAGGGGGTCCCAGACCAAGAAGAGAAAAAGAAAGGATATGAGAAAATTTTTGAAGAGATAGTTGAAAAGTTCCCTAAATGGAAAAGGAAACAATCAAGTCCAGAAGGCACAAAGAGTCCTATACAGGATAAACCCAAAGAGAAACATGCCAAGACACATACTAATCAAACTAACAAAGATTAAACACAAAGAAGGAATATTAAAAGCAACAAGGAAGAAGTAACAAGTAACATACAAGGGAAATCCCATATGCTTAATAGCTATCTTTCAGCAGAAGCTCTGCAGGCCAGAAGGGAATGGCAGGACATATTTAAAATACCAAAAGAGAAAAATCTACAACCAGGATTACTGTACCTGGAAAGGATCTTATTCGGAACTGATGGAGAAATAAAAAAGCTTTTCAGACAAGCAAAAATTAAGAGAATTCAGTACCACCAAATCAGCTTTACAACAAAAGTGAATGAGACCTGTATAGTCAAGAAATACAAGAGAAGAAAAAAGATCTACAAAATCAACCCCAAACAATTAAGAAAATGGGAATAGGAACATATATATCAATAATTACTTCAAATGTAAATGGATTAAATGCTCCAACCAAAAGACACAGACTGGCTGAATGGATACAAAAGCAAGGCCCATATATATGTTGTCTACAAGAAACCCACTTCAGATCTCAAGACACATATAGATTGAAAATGAGAGGATGGAAAAATTCCATGCAAATGGGAAGCAAAAGAAAGCTGGAGTTCAGTTCAATTCAGTTGCTCAGTCATGTTTGACTCTGTGCGACTCCATGAATCGCAGCACGCCAGGCCTCTGTGTCCATCATCATCTCCTGGAGTTCACTCAGACTCACGTTCATCGAGTCCGTGATGCCATCCAGCCATCTCATCCTCTGTCGTCCCCTTCTCCTCCTGGCCCCAATCCCTCCCAGCATCAGAGTCTTTTCCATTGAGTCACCTCTTCGCATGAGGTGGCCAAAGTACTGGAGTTTCAGCTTTAGCATCATTGCGTCCAAAGAAATCCCAGGGTTGATCTCCTTCAGAATGGACTGGTTGGATCTCCTTGCAGTCCAAGGGACTCTCAAGAGTCTTCTCCAACACCACAGTTCAAAAGCATCAATTCTTCGGCACTCAGCCTTCTTCACAGTTCAACTCTCACATCCATACATGACGACAGGAAAAACCATAGCCTTGACTAGACAGAACTTAGTCGGCAAAGTAATTTCTCTGCTTTTGAATACACTATCTAGGTGGGTCATAACTTTTCTTCCAAGGAGTAAGTGTCTTTTAATTTCATGGCTGCAGTCACCATCTACAGTGATTTTGGAGCCCCCAAAAGTAAAGTCTGACAATGTTTCCACTGTTTCCCCATCTATTTCCCGTGAAGTGATGGGACCGGATGCCATGATCTTCATTTTCTGAATGGTGAGCTTTAAGCCAACTTTTTCACTCTCCTCCTTCACTTTCATCAAGAGGCTTTTAGTTCTTCTTCACTTTCTGCCATAAGGGTGGTGTCATCTGCATATCTGAGGTTATTGATATTTCTCCTGGCAATCTTGATTCCAGCTTGTGTTTCTTCCAGTCCAGCGTTTCTCATGGTGTACTCTGCATATAAGTTAAATAAGCAGGGTGCTAATATACTGCCTTGACGTACTCCTTTTCCTATTTGGAACCAGTCTGTTGTTCCATGTCCAGTTCTAACTGTTGCTTCCTGACCTGCATACAGATTTCTCAACAGGCAGGTCAGGTGGTCTGGTATTCCCATCACTCTCAGAATTTTCCACAGTTTATTGTGATCCACACAATCAAAGGCTTTGGCTTAGTCAATAAAGCAGAAATAGATGTTTTTCTGGAACTCTCTGGCTTTTTCCATGATCTAGTGGATGTTGGCAATTTGATCTCTGGTTCCTCTGCCTTTTCTAAAACCAGCTTGAACATCAGGAAGTTCACGGTTCACATATTGCTGAAGCCTGGCTTGGAGAATTTTGAGCATTACTTTACTAGCATGTGAGATGAGTGCAATTGTGCGGTAGTTTGAGCATTCTTTGGCATTGCCTTTCTTTGGGATTGGAATGAAAACTGACCTTTTCCAGTCCTATGTCCACTGCTGAGTTTTCCAAATTTGCTGGCATATTGAGTGCAGCACTTTCACAGCATCATCTTTCAGGATTTGAAACAGTTCAACTGGAATTCCATCACCTCCACTAGCTTTGTTCGTAGTGATGCTTTCTAAGGCCCACTTGACTTCACATTCCAAGATGTCTGGCTCTAGATTAGTGATCACATCATCATGATTATCTGGGTCGTGGAGATCTTTTTTGTACAGTTCTTCTGTGTATTCTTGCCACCTCTTCTTAATATCTTCTGCTTCTGTTAGGTCCATACTATTTCTGTCCTTTATCGAGCCCATCTCTGCATGAAATGTTCCCTTGGTATCTCTAATTTTCTTGAAGAACTCTCTAGTCTTTTCCATTCTGTTGTTTTCCTCTGTTTCTTTGCACTGATCACTGAAGAAGGCTTTCTTATCTCTTCTTGGTATTCTTTGGAACTCATGCCTATATCTTTCCTTTTCTCCTCTGCTTTTTGCCTCTCTTCTTTTCACAGGTATTTATAAGGACTCTCCAGACAGCCATTTTGCTTTTTTGCATTTCTTTTCCATGGGGATGGTCTTGATCCCTTTCTCCTGTACCATGTCACAAACCTCATTCCATAATTCATTGGGCACTCTATCTATCAGATCTAGGCCCTTAAATCTATTTCTCACTTCCACTGTATAATCATAAGGGAGTATTAAGAAGATGGAGTAGCATTCTTCACATCAGCCAAAATAGGCCTTAATATAAAGAAGATTACAAGAGATAAGGAAGGACTCTACATAACGATCAAGGGATCAATTCATTAGGATCTCCAGGATAGACTACATCTTGGGTCACAAGCCAAATCTCAGTAAATTTAAGAAAATTAAAATCACAATCAAGCATCTTCTCTGACCACAATGCTATGTGACTAGATATCAATTAAAAGAAAAAACAATGTAAGAAACACAAATACATGGAGACTAAACAACACGTTTCTAAATAACCAAAAGGTTACTGAAGAAATCAAAAGGGATATCAAAAATTTCTAGAAACAAATGACAATGAAAACACGACAACTCAACACCTATGGGATGCAGCAAAAGCAGTTCCAAGATGGAAGTTTATAGCAGTACAATCCTACTTCGGAAATAAGAAAAGCTTCAAATAAACAACCTAAAAACAACTGGAAAAGAAGAACAACAATACCCCAACAACTGGAAAAAGAAGAACAACAATACCCCAAAATTAGTAGTAGAAAAGAAATAATAAAGATCTGAGTAGAAATAAATGAAAAAGAAATGAAAGAAACAATAATAAAGATTAATAAAACTAAAAGCTGGTTCTTTAAGAAGATAAACAAAATTGACAAACCTTTAGTGAGACTCATCAAAAGAAGAGAAAGAATCAAATCAACAAAATTAGAAATAAAAAGGAGAGGTTACAACAGACAGTGCAGAAATACAAAGGATTATTATAGACTATTATGAACAACTATATGGAAATAAAATAGATAACCTAGAAGAAATCAACAGATTCTTAGAAAAGTTCAATCTTCCAAGACTGAACCAGGAAGAATTAGAAATTATGAACAAACCAATTATAAGCATTGAAATTGAAACTGTGGTCAAAAATCTCCCAAGAAACAAAAGCCTAGGACCAGATGGCTTCACAGGAGAATTCTGTCAAACATTTAGAGAATAGCTAATGCCTATTCTTCTAAAACTCTTTCAAAAATTGCAGAGGAAGGGACACTTCCAAATTCGTTCTATGAGACCACATGGCAACACACTGATACCAAAACCAGACAAAGACAACACAGAAAAAGAAAACTACAGGCCAATATCACTGATGAATATAGATGCAAAAATCCTCAACAAAATTTTAGCAAATAGAATTCAGCAACACATCAAAAAGCTCATACACCATGATCAAGTTGGGTTTATTCCAGGAATGCAGGGATTCTTCAATATATGCAAATCAATCAACGTGATATACCATATTAACAAATCAAAAGATAAAAGCCATATGATCTCAATAGATGCAGAAAAAGCTTTTGACAAAATTAAGCACCTGTTTATGATTAAAACTCTTCAAAGAAAGGGCATAGAAGGAACCTACTCTAACATAGTAAATACCATATATGATAAGCCTACAGCAAACATTACTCTCAATGGCAAGTAACTGAAATCATTCTTCCCTAGGATCAGGAACAAGACAAGGGTGTCCACTTTCATCACTATAATTCAATATAGCTTGGGAAATCCTAGCTAAAGCTATCAGAGAATAAAAATAAATAAAAGGAGTCCAGATAGGAAAAGAAGTAAAGCTCTCACTGTTTGCAGATGACATGATACTGTACACAGAAAACCCTAAAGACAGTATCAGAAAATTACTAGAGCTAATCAGTGAATTTAGCAAAGTTGCAGGATACAAAATCAATACACAGATATCACTTGCATTTCTATATACTAACAGTGAAAAATCAGAAGGAGAAATTAAGGAATCAATGCCATTTACCACTGCAACAAAAAGAATGAAATATCTAGGAATAAACTTACCTAAGGAGACAAAAGAATTGTACACAGAAAATTATAAGACAATAATGAAAGAAATCAAAGACAATATAAATAGATGGAGAGATATTCCATGTTTCTGGGCAGGAAGAATCAATATTGTGAAAATGAGCATACTACCAAATGCAGTCTACAGATTTAATGCAATCATGTGAAGAGTTGACTCATTGGAAAAGGCTCTGATGCTGGGAGGGATTGGGGGTAGGAGGAAAAGAGGATGACAGAGGATGAGATGGCTGGATGGTGTCATCGACTCGATGGATGTGAGTTTGAGTGAACTCCAGGAGTTGGTGATGGACAGGGAGGCCTGGCATGCTGCGATTCATGGGGTCGCAAAGAGTCAGACACGACTAACTGACTGAACTGAACTGAACTGATAAAATTACCAATGGCATTTTTCACAGAACTAGAACAAAAAATTTCACAATTCATATGGAAACACAAAAACCCTGAATAGCCAGAGCAGTCTTGATAAAGAAGACTGGAGCTGGAGGAATGAACCTTCCTGACTTCAGATTATACTACAAAGCTACAGTCATCAAGAAAGTATGGCACTGGCACAAAAACAGAAATATAGACCAATGGAACAAGATAGAAAACCCAGAGATAAACCCATGCACCTGTGAAGGTGAAGGAAGGTGAAGTCGCTCAGTCGTGTCCGACTCTCTGCGACCCGTGGACTGTAACCTACTAGGTAGTTTCCGTCCATGGGATTCTCCAGGCAAGAATACTGGAGTGGATTGCCATTTCCTTCTCCAGGGGACCTTCCCGACCCAGGGATCGAACCCGGGTCTCCTGCATTGGAGGCAGATGCTTTAACCTCTGAGCCACCAGGGAAGCCTTCCTTATTTTTGACAAAGCAGGCAAGAATACACAATGGGGCAAAGACAGCCTCTCCAATGAATGGTGCTCGGATGACTGGACACTACATGTGAAAGAAGGAAATCAGAATGCTTCCTATAAACAAAGATAAACTCAAAATGGAGGAAAGTGCTAAATGTAAGACGAGAAGCTATAGGATTCTTGAGGAAAATACAGGCAGAGCACTCAAAGACAGAAGTCACAGCAAGACCCTCTCTGACTTACCTCTCGAGTAATGGAAGTCAGAACAAAAGTAAACAAGTGGGACCAAATTAAACTTATAAGCTTTTGCAAAGCAAAGGACACTATAAACAAGGTTAAAAGATAACCCTCAGAACTGGAGAAAACATAAGCAAATGAAACAACTGACAAAGGATAATTTCCAAAATATACGAGCAGCTCATACAACTCAACACCAGAAAAACAAACAACCCAATCAAAAAGTGGGAAAAAGACCTAAACAGACATTTCTCCAAAGAAGACATAAAGATGGCTAACAAACACATGAGAAGATGCTCAACACCACTCATTATTAGAGAAATGCAAATCAAAACTACAATGAGATATCATCTCACACTGTCAGAATGGTCCTCATCAAAAGTCAACAAACTATAAATGCTGGAGAGAGTGTGGAGAAAAGGGAACGCTCTCGCACTGCTGGAAATGTAAATTGATCCAGCCACTATGGAAGATGATATGGAGATTCCTTAAAAAGCTAGGAATAAACCACATATCACCCAGCAATCCCACTCCTAGGCATATACCCTGAAGAAAACAAAATTGAAAGAGACTGTATTGCATTCTTCATTGCAGCACTATTTACAATAGCCAGAACATGGAAGCAACCTAGATGTCCATCTACAGATGAATGTCCATCTACAGATGAATGGATAAAGAAGTTGTTGGAGGACTTCCCTGGTGGTCCAGTGGTTAAGAATCCGCCTGCCAGTGCAAGGGACGTGGGTTCGATTCCTGGCCTGGGAAGCTTCCACATGCTATGGGGCAACTAAGCCTGTGTGCTGGCACTACTGAGACTTGCACTCCAGAGCTGGCGCTCTCCAGCAAGCGTGGCCCCCGCAGTGCCCAAGCACCGCAATGAAGAGTAGTAGCCCCCACTCGCCACAACCAGAGAAAGTCCACGTGCAGCAAAGAGACCCAGCATGGCCAAAAATAAACCTGAATAATAATAATAATAAAAGAAGCTGTTGTATGTAAACATAATGGGATATTACTCAGCCACAAAAAGGAACACATTTGAGTCAGTTCTAATGAGGTGGATGGACCTAGAGCCTATTAATGAAGTGAGTCAGAAACAAAGATAAATACTGTATTCTAACGCATATATACAGAATCTAAAAAAATGGAACTGAAGAATTTATTTACAGGGCAACAGTGTAGAAACAGACATAGAGAATAGACCTATGGACATGGGGAGAGGGGAGGAGAGAGGAGATGTAGGGAAAGAGTAACATGGAAGCTTACATTACCATATGTAAAATAGAAAGCCAACAGGAATTTGCTGTATGGCTCAAGAAACTCAAACAGGGGCTCTGTGTCAATCTAGAGGGGGTGGGATGGGGCAGGAGATGGGAGGGAGGGTCAAAGGGAGGGGACATACGTATACCTTTGGCTGATTCATGTTGAGGTTTGACAGTAAACAACAAAGTTCTGTAAAGCAATTATCATTCAATAAAAAATAATTAATTAAATAAAGAATTAAAATTTAGTGAGGCTTTTTCCCTCCTTTTTTGGTGTCTAGAATTCTGTGGGCCACACTCAGAAGCTGTGGGATGTGATGCAGAGGAACGCTGTTATGACTGAACTGTGCCTCCTCAAAATGTCTGTGTTTAAGTCCTTACCCTCAGTGTGACTGAATTTAAAGATGGACCCTTTAAAAAGGTAATTATGGTTAAATGAGGCCGTAAGGGTGGGGTCCTGATTTGATAAAACACTTCCCTTCAGAGGTGTATTCATCAGGAAATATTTACTGCTTTGAAACCTGAACTCCTGCAGCAAACTAGCTCCCATTTTAGAAGAAGCACACTAGATTAGAATCTCCACAAGCTTTTAAACATATTCAGAGCCTCCTGTCTCAATTACACACACAAATACCTCAGCCTGGGAACAAAGATGACAAGTATATCAATTTTTCTACAGTGGAATACTACTCAGCCGTAAAAGAATGAAATAATGCCATCTGCAGCAACATATCAGAACCTAGTGGAGGAGGCGATGGCACCCCACTCCAGTACTCTTGCCTGGAACATCCCAAGGACAGAGGAGCCTGCTAGGCTGTGGTCGATGGGGTTGCGAAGAGTCAGACACGACTGAGCAACTTCTCTTTCACTTTTCACTTTCATGCATTGGAGAAGGAAATATAACCCACTGCAGTGTTCTTGCCTGGAGAATCTCAGGGACGGGGGGAGCCTGGTGGGCTGCCCTCTATGGGGTCACACAGAGTAGGACACGACTGAAGTGACTTAGCAGCAGCAGCAGCAGTAGGACCTAGAGACTGTTATACTAAGTAAAGTCAGAGAAAGACAAATACCATATGATATCATTTATATGTGGAATCTAAACTATGACACAGACGAACTTACTTATGAAACAGAAACAGACTCACAGACATAGGGACAAACATACAGCTACCAAAGCGAAATTGTGGGGACTAAGGGAGGGATAAATTAGGAGTCTTGGGATAGCAGATACAGAACACCAAGTAAAAAACAGATGACAACAAAGTCCTACTGTAAGTCAACATTCAATATCAATAAAAACATTTTAAAAAGTATATTTATTCTGACATACTAATTCAAACTAGTCTCTGTTGGCAAGATTCAAGATCTAAGTGCTCTACCTCTCACTTTTCAGGATCCAGTCAACTGATTATCTGCTTCCACTTCACAAGACAGTGTCCTTTATGCTCCATTTCTTTAGCTGAAGATCCATTCATTCCAAGCACACCTGTGCTATCTGCGGTGCTGGACTGTCTCCCTGTGTGGATGCTGGGATGTGCCAACTACCTGAAGGATCATGAAGGTGACACCGTCACCCCTTTTCTTTGCTGCTTTCATCCAATGAAGTGACGTGAAGTGAAAGTCACTCAGTCATGTTCAACTTTTTGTGACTCCACGGACTGTATAGTCCATGGAATTCTCCAGGCCAGAATACTGGAGTGGATAGCCTTTTCCTTCTCCAGGGGATCAAACCCAGGTCTCGCGCATTGCAGGCAGATTCTTTACCAACTGAGCCACAAGGGAAGGCCCTTCTTCCAATGAACCTGGTGGTAAATTGGGGCCCTAAGCACACCCCTGCTGACATTCCAAATAACTTGTGTCAATGTATGGCAAAACAAATACAGTATTGTAATTAAAAAAATAAATAAATTTAATAAAAAAATAATGTTAAATGTAATACAGAGCTTAATTAGAAGTAGCCAACATTAGTAGGCAGTCTAGCTGCTAAATAAGTCATCATCCGACACAGCCGGTCTCGTCCTTCCAGTGCACAAGCCTTGAGATGGCATTGGTGTTCCAAAGCACAGCTGAAGACTGACTTAAGCCCATGACCTTCTCTCTGCTGTGTGCAGAGCTGCTTAGGAGGGAGACAACAGAACTAGGTTTTCCTTCTTGTCCTGCTCTGTGTGTCAGATCTTCAAACTTGTGGTAGAAAGGAAGACATTGCTTTTCAGTGCCATTAATAAATCTAATCCCAGACATTTTGAATTATAGGTCTAAGGCTCTGAAACACACGACTGCTTTAGAAGAGTGGAAAGAGCATGTACATTAGCTGAAATGAGCCCCTGGGTCTGCTTTGTGTTAACCAAGTATTCTCCACTGTATCCCAGGATCCAGCACAAGTTGTTACAAGGACAGAAAAAGAATGGTCCATTCTAAGCAGGTATGAATACATAGGTAAAATCAGGGTGTTTCCCTCCAGGAAAATGAAAGGTGATGTAGTTTTGAGGATGCTTTGCCTGCAAGACTGTCTGCCCCAAGTTAGAGATTTGTCACAGCAGCGATTAAATGCAAATATAACAGGATGGCCCCTTTGGGAGTTCAAGGAGCCTAAGAGGTAAGCATGTGCCATCTCAGCACTGCTCAGGAAGGGAAGGGTCTGCACACCAGATACATCCATTCTCGGCTTTTGAGTCACATACGTCTCAAGAGTAGAGGGACAGAGAGCAACATCAAGTCAGAGAGTGTCCAGTATTTATAAAGTTACAGACTCTATTAAAAAAATAGCCAACTGTTGGTGAAGAGATTTTTTTAAATTGTAAAATGGTAATTTATGTTTAAATTGATTCATGGAAAATCATCCCAGCTTTTAGTGCAGTCACTGAAATATGAGTCGAGTCTTCAAGGTGGGAGGACTAGACATGGAGTTCGTTGGGGATGGTTTTTGTTTGTTTGTTTGTTTTGGTGTTAAAGGAGCATGGCTGAAATAAGGACATTTTAGGGTTTTAAGTAAATTTCCATCAATCCCATATCAAGCACAAGGCCAACTCTTCCAAAACATGCTGGGATAAATCTCAGTGGGCTATTTTCTCCCTTCTATGTATCAGCCAGAACATTTTTTTTCCCTCTCCAGTTTCTCAGTTTGACAGTTGGTCTGTTCTCAGTTATATAGCGTATGGATCTTGACACCTGGACTTGCTTCTTACAGGACCGTTATTATCTGCATTTTCCCACAGAGCAGAACACAAGGCAGATGCTTAAGGACTTCCTAAGCTAGAATCAGGAAGTACATTCAAGGTCATCAGAGGTTTTCAGTTCAACTGTGACAAACTGGGCTCCTGGAAAACACTCAACACAGCCCCACAGTATGAGAGAAAACTCCAAAGGGGAAATGAAACTAGGGGCAGTGGCAAGGTCGTCGGTCCCTCAGCATACAATGCCCTTGGCAGGTCCCCACTAAGAACCTGAAGAGCTCTGCCCCCACTCCCGTGTATGGAGGAACCCACCTCCCTTCTCCCCCGCTACATCGCTGATTCACCTTCCCTCTCAACTTGCCCACTAGAGGCTGGCTGTCCACACCTTCCACAGCCATTCCAGTGAGAGTACACCCTCCAGCATCTGAAGGGGTCCTCGTGTTTCTGGAGTCTTCTCACTTCCAGGAAAGCATGCCCAGTTTGGGTACAATTGGCTCCCCATCATTAGGAAAAAATGCCCATTCACTCTCACCACAGCAGCTTCAGACAGTATTAACATTTTTAGCAGCCATAACACAGCTGAATCATAAAGAACTTTCTGTCAACTAAGCTTCCAAGCTTTTCTCAGTCAGTAAGTTCTATCTTCCCACCATGTACTGGTACAGGGCTCAGGGACCTAAATATAGGATCTTACGGTTATTCATAATAAAATTTAAACATATGAATCTGGTTCATTATTCTAGCCAGTCAGGAGCTTTGGGAGCCTCATTCTGTCACTCAAGGTATTCACTATTCCCCTAGATTCCTGTCACTTAAATTAAGAACCAAGTTTTGTTGGCCCCAGGAGTGCAGAATATATCCTGTTCCTCTTCTCTGCAATGACCATAGCATAGCCCCACAGGAGGGTCAGGCGTACCATGAGGATAGGGCCTGAACAGACTGGGGCATCTTTCACATCCTAAACCACAGTCCTGACATCTTCCACAGTCAGACAGGCTACCTGGGAAACTCAATGGAAGAGAAAGAGAGAAGGCCACTCCACATAAGGAGTCTTGGCCTAGCTCAGAGAGGAGATGGCCAGGAGTACAGGCAGAAAGGAAGGGCCCTGCCAGAAGAGAAGGGCATGTGCACCCACGCACGTTCCCCAAACACTATCTGGTGTTCTCTGATAAGATCAGTTCCATTAAAGACCCTCCTTCCAAGTTGGTATTTTATTAATCATACTTTTGTATGTACATCTATTACACCAGCCACAAATCTACCTAACTGGCCTGTTTATTTAGACCAGAACTCCCTATCTTATCAGTTGGGATAAGAGACCTGCTATTACATGTCTCCATGCATCTCAGGACTGTCAAATCACAGTCTCGTGATTCCACTGAAACAATGAGTCCAACCTCACAGGATGTCAGCAGGCAAACCCAAATTAGTTCCAAATGATCACAAAAGGCCCCATTAATCATCTTTTTAGATCCTCCTGAAGCCTTCACATGGTTCCCTACTATTTTGCACTTAAAGTCTCAGTAGTCTGCTTGCTTCAGTAGGCTGCTTGCTTTCTTGACATCCTGGGAATTCCTGCCTCTTCTCTTCTTAAACAAAGTCTTCTGTGGTTTTCATGACATTTCAGGTTTCCCACTAATTCCCCCAAGCAGATGGATATCCATGTGTCACAGCCATCTCTTTCCCAATATTGAGTCTATCATCCAATATTAAGTCTATATTACTTACCACCAATTCTACCTTCCTATACCAAGGTTTTAAAATATTATTTAATGCATTAATTTATTTTTAGCCTTATTATGGCATAACATGGCAGATCATATTTCCAGCCTTTCCTCTAGGGCCCAGACCTTCCTTGGGAAAGTTCATTTCAACAAGGCAGCAGTAAGTCCTCCTGTGCAGAACCCTTTATCTGTGGGCACATAAAGAGGAAAGGAGGCAGCCCAGGAGGATCCCCTGCATCTTCAGGTGGACACCCTGTGATGAGCGGTGTGGAAAACAGTGGTTTTCAACTCTGGTTCACTCCCAATTACTGGGCAACTTTCAGATACACCTCTGAGACCTGTGTATTTGGAATCGCTGCTCAGGTGAGTCCAGAGCACAGCCAAGATGGAGAACCAGGGCCCTGCACTGGGAACACGTGCATCGGCCTTTGCTCTCAGGGCACCCGGAACACTGCAGGAGAGGAGACACTATCTTGGGTTTCTTGATATGTTTCCTTTTTAAAACAGTTTTATTGAAGTATAATTAATATACAAAGAACTGTATATATTTAATATGCACAGTTTGTTGATTTTGTACACATACAAACCCACATACAATACCACCATCATAAACAAGGTAACAGACATATTCTGGTAAGTTTCAGTATTGAATATCTGTGAGAAGAAGTCTTTTCAGAAGAACTTTCACCTCTCCAGTTACAGGCTTTAGACCTTATATGTCTAATATGCTGGCTTATATGTCTTATATGCTGGCTGTCATGTCAAAAACTTCACAGACCTGAGGATGAATTGATGGTTCTTTCTGTCAACCTCAGCTGAGGAGTCATATGTCAGAATCTTTTCCTTCCTAGTCTGACTTGGTTTCCCTGACAGGCAGAGGTTTGCCCGTCTGTGGAGATAGATGGTTACAGTGTGATGACCTTTCAACACCTCATGGTGAAGACACACATATCTGGGCTGTAAAGAGGGGGATGCAGTGGCTGTTACAAGACCAACCATGAGCCTCTGGGGCAGGAGGAGGTGCCCTGAGTCATTCCTCCAATGATGCCTCTTTTACCAGAACACATTTCAAACCTGAATAAACCAAAACCTGTTGTACTTAGGGTAGCATATGTGGTTTGCGTAGGGAAATTCCACGCTACTTCCTCCATGGAGAAAGCATTATAAGTGCTTATTACAAGACCTAAAATATAACAGACTAAACAGACTAGGAAGTGCTCGTCTCCTTGCCACCTCCAAGCCCAGCTGCACCCAGAGCTGAGTGAGCAGGGGAGGAAAGAGAGCCTGAGTGGCTTCCCCCACAGGCACTGGGCTCTGCTGGCTCCAGATTTTGAAACTGCCCTTGTGTTTCTGTAGTAGAGGTTTCTCCTATTCCCTCCTTTCAGTAAATTGCTGATCATTTAATATCAATTCTATCCAACTTTATCCTGGAAAACAGAAAACTTATCCTTCTATAGCTTGGGTTAATTAACTCTCAGATTATACAGTAAATTCTGACCAGTCAGGTATTATTGAAAATGAAAATCAGAAGGCCCATTTTAGAATTAAAGAAATATGATACTAAATTTCATTTCATTGAAATAACACAAGCAAGGCATAAACAGAATGATGAGTGTGGCCAAGAGCTCTGGAAAGCAGACAGATTCTAGGACCCATCAGCTCAAAAATGTAGAGACTTGGATTCAGATTGACACCTGACTTACTTTCTCAGCTTGACTCTTACTTGAGTTGGTTTAACTCTTCCTTACGTGTTCAGAGCTCCTAAATTTATATTCTGTCTCTGGAGCCTCCTGAGCTGCAGAATCAAAGCCTCCATTGCTGGGATGTTGTGCAAAAACTTCAAACTCGATATCCCCCACACCCTCCTGCAAAACCATTACTTGAGCCTGTTTTCTTCACACTTGCTCTCGCTCTGCCAAGCAGAGACCTCTAAGTTCCCGACTCCCTTCGTCCCAACAGTGATTCTTCTGAGGTACATTTGAGCGCACTGACCTGTTTCTCAGCCCAGCTTCACTGAAGGAGTCAGACCCACCACCCTGTGCCCTCAGTGCAGGGCAATCTCCTTAGCTCAGGGCTGCGCTGGCAGCCTTCTCAGAGGCCAAGCTGGTGCTGTAGACTCGCTTTATACAGAAGGAGGGCTCAGCTCACCAGAAGGCCAGTGACACCCTCTCAGTGTGCCACACCCTCCTCCTTCACCTCAGCCCCTGCCGTCAGCAAGGCGGCCTAAACTCCAGCCTTGTGGTTCCCCAAATACACTCTTACCAGAGCCGCTGAAACTGCTCCTCGGCTGTCAAAGGTCAGCTTTGTGAGGACTTTCTCAGCACCACTCCTCATTCTCCCCCAGGACAGAACCCTCCCACTGCTGCTTTCCACCTCTGACCAAGTACAGTATCTGCTCATTGCCAAAGGAATCTATCCCCTCAGACCATGAGCTTAAGAGCAGTCCTAGCACATTCTTCTGTGTATACCCAGGTGCCTGCCTCAGTTCCTGGCACATCACAAGCGTTTGCCTTTAGCAGAGGTGTTGCTGCAGCGTAGAGCTCCCCATGAGGCGCAACACATAACTAACAAGCACTCAAAGTCCGAAGTGTCCCCTGATCACAGCGTTCCACCCAGTAGTGCTAAGGAAAGTCAGCTGCTCCCACACTCTGATGGCCAATTATATCACGACATTTGGGAGACTAACAGCATTTTAAAAAATATAAAGCAAGCATAACTTTTGCTTCAGCAATCCAGAGATGGATATTTTTGCAAATCCATCTCACAAGTAAGTTCCAGTACTTGTAGGAAAATGTTTATTGAGCATGGGGGCATACCAGATTCCTTTCTCCAAACCCCTGGGACTAGATATGTGGAGACTAAAAACTGTCTGGAATTATGAATGGTAAGATACGTAACACAATGTGCTACATAACACTGCCAGCAAAATCTGCATTGAAATACACAAAACACCTGTTCAAGTGTTCACCTTCACAAACAAGAAGATCATTAGCCTGAGGGGGGCTCTGATGGCTGGCTGCCAAGCCTAGTAAGCAAGCTGAAACCCGAGCCAGATTCCTGGGAATGCCTCAAGGTTGGGAAGGAAACCAATGGCCAACAGCCAACAGTACTTCCCCAGACTAGGCAACCTCTTAAACTGCAGCCAATCAAATCACTTGTTTGCTTCTCTGTAATAAACACCTGGCCCTGGCTCCCGGAGGTGGAATGTTCCTCACCACCGTCAGGATGGTGCTACCCAATTTGAATCGATACTTTCTCCAATAAACTCTTGAAAATTTTAATACATCTCAGCTTATATTTTAGCACATCACACTAAATGGAATTCTAAAAAGAATTTTAAAAGCCTCATGTTGTTCAAATCCATTCTTGCTACCAAGTGAATTACTAAAACATTTGTTTATGAGTACTGTTTCAAATTTTAAAATAATAGATAAGGAAATGCAGACCTTCAAAACAAAAGTGGCACTACCTGAATATACAATGATTATAATGGAATGTATAAATGAATTATGGTACCTCCTCAAGGAACACTCTGTCACTGTGAAAACCAATGAGGTTGCTTTGTATATTGATTTAGAAGAAGATTTACAATAGATAGATAGATAACCTCCAAGGCCTCATACTACTTAATTCTATGACACCCTCTGGCTGACTACACAGAATCATTTAGAAAACAGAGAGCAAACGATGAACAACCAAGCAGGCTAATGTGTTGTAACAGAGACAAGGGTGCACATAGTGAAATGGATTTCAGTGCATTAAAGTTTCAACCTACTTGACAAGTAGAAAGCAACCACCTAACATTTCCTTTCTAAGCATGAGTCATCTTTCTTCTGAAGTTCTTAGTATCAACACGGCAGTGGGGAAGAGATGTTAGTCACACAGTCGTATGGTAGAGTCCAACCAGTCCATCCTAAAGGAGATCAGTTTTGGGTGTTCATTGGAAGGACTGATATTGAGGCTGAAACTCCAAAACTTTGGCCACCTGATGCAAAGAGCTGATTCATTGGAAAAGACCCTGATGCTGGGAAAGATTGAAGGTGGGAGGAGAAGGGGATGACAGAGGATGAGATGGCTGGATGGCATCATTGACTCAATGGACATGAGTTTGAGTAGACACCGGGAGTTGGTGATGGACAGGGCAGCCTGGTGTGCTGTGGTACATGGGGTCGCAAAAAGTCAGACACGACTGAGCGACTGAACTGAACTGATTCTTCTTAGTCTTTATGTTATAATTGATTCTCTCACAATTTCCATGACATAATGGAGAGGGTCGTGCCTCAGCCACCACCTGGGAAATCTCAGAGGCATGCTCCACTCTGCCTAGGTATGAGGGAGACACGGGTTGGTCTTGGTGATTGTCAGAGGAAGTAGTAGGGCGGTGAGGCCCTTCCACCACTGTCAACTTTAGAGAAGGCCCAGAGGTTTCTGGTCCCCATACTTGAAAACTCCCACAAGTCCAAGTGCCCAACATAGACATGGCACCACCACCTTCCACCTGGTTCTGCCTCATAAGCTGCTCCTATCTCTGCCCTTGGCACTCATGTCCTTCCACAGATGGAGGATATGGGTGAGTGAGGCTCTGGAACAAGCTGAGCAGGCTCGAGCTATAAATCTCAGCAGAAAGGTTATTTCTCATAGACAGAGAAACACTGCACATCAGAGCGGCTGCCCCTCTGCCCACTAGAGAGTTGGGATTACAGCTGTGGTGGAAGCCACAGAGGCACCACTGGATCTGGAGACAAGCAGAAGGGCTCTCCCCATCACCAAGAGCCGGCCCAGACAGGTTCAGGCAGCCTTCCTGCCCTTCTTTGAGGCAGCAGTCCCTACATTAAATTCAGGGAACCCATCTGGTCACCTCTGGACACAGATCCCTGACTAAGCCACCATGAAACTGCAAATACTGGTGATGATACAGACATTAGGGACATATAGAGGGGTATCCACCCTCCAAGACACTGAATGTGGTAGTAACCATTCCCACAGCTACAGGACACTGAAACGAAGACCTAGAGGCCAAGTGATCTGCTGGTGTCTGGGTAGCTCAGTTGGTAGAGAATCAGACCTTTTTTAACTTCTTTGTAGGCTAATTACTCTACAATATTGTGGTGGTTTTTGCCATACATTGACATGAATCAGGCACTGGTGTACATGTGTTCCCCATCCTGAATCCCCCTCTTATTTCCCCTCTCCATCCCATCCCTCAGGGTTGTTGCAGTGCACTGGTTCTGAGTGCCCTGTTTCATGCATTGAACTTGGACTGGTGATCTATTTCACATATGGTAATATACACGTTTCAATGCTATTCTCTGAAATCATCCCACCCTCACCTTCTCTCAAGAGTCCAGCAGTCTGTTCTTTATATCTTTGTCTCTTTTGCTGTCTTGCATTATAGGGTCATAGTTATCATCTTTTTCAATTCCATATATATGTGTTCGTATACTGCATTGGTTCTTTTCTTTCTGACTTGCCTCACTCTGTGTAATAGGCTCCAGCTTCATCCACCACATTAGAACTGGTTCAAATAAGTTCTTTTTAATAGCTGAGTAATATTCCATTGTCCATATTTACCACAGCTTTCTTATCCATTTGTCTGCTGATGGACATCTAGGTTGCTTCCATGTCCTGGCTATTGTGAACACTGCTGCGATGAACATTGGGGGTACACATGTCTCTTTCAACCCTGGTTTCCTCGGTGTGTATGCTCAGCAGTGGAATTGCTGGGCCATATGGCAGTTCTTTTTTTTTTAATTATTAAATTTATTTATTTTTTAAATTACAATACTGTATTTGTTTTGCCATACATTGATACGAATCAGCCATAGGTGAACACAATCTCCCAATGCCGAAGCCCCCTCCCACCTCCCACCCCACATCCTCTACTTGAATCATCCTGTGCCTCAGCCCCATGCATCCTGCATCCTACATTGAACATAGATTGGTGCTTCGTTTCTTACAAGAAAATATACATGTTTCATTGCCATTCTCCCAAACCATCCCACCCTTTCCCTCTCCCTCAGAGTCCAAAAGTCCACTCTGTTTTTTCAGGAATCTCCACACTGTTCTGCATAGTGGCTGTACTAGTTTGCATTCCCACCAACAGTGTAAGAGGGTTCCCTTTTCTCCACACCCTCTCCAGCATTTATTGCTTGTAGACTTTTTCATAGCAGCCATTCTGACCAGCATGAGATGGTACCTCACTGTGGTTTTGATTTGCATTTCTCTGATATTAAGTGATGTTGAGCATCTTTTCATGTGTTTGTTAGCCATCTGTATGTCTTCTTTGGAGAAATGTCTATTTAGTTCTTTGGCCCATTTATTGATTGGGTCGTTTATTTTTCTGGTATTGAAGTGCAGGAGCTGCTTGTATATTTTTGAGATAAATTCTTAGTCAGTTGCTTCATTTGCTATTATTTTCTTTCATTTTGAAGGCTGTCTTTTCATCTTGCTTATAGTTTTCCTCATTGCGCAAATGAAGTTTAAGTTTAATTAGGCCCCATTTGTTTATTTTTGCTTTTATTCCCATTACTCTGGGAGGTGGGTCATAGAGGATCCTGCTGTGATTTATATCAGAGAGTGTTTTGCCTATGTTTTCTTCTAGGAGTTTTATAGTTTCTGGTCTTACATTTAGACCTTTAATCCATTGTATTTTTGTGTATGGTGTTAGAAAGTGTTCTAGTTTCATTCTTTTACAGGTGGTTCACCAGTTTTCCCAGCATCACTTGTTAAAGAGATTGTCTTTTCTCCATTCTGTTTTCTTGCCTCCTTTGTCAAAGATAAGGTGTCCATACGTGTGTAGATTTATGTCTGGGCTTTCTATTTTGTTCCATTGATCTATATTTCTATCTTTGTGCCAGTACCATACTGTCTTGATGACTGTAGCTTTGAAGTAGAGCCTGAAGTCAAGCAGGTCGATTCCTCCAGCTCCATTCTTCTTTCTCAATATGGCTTTGGCTATTTGAGGTTTTTTTGTATTTCCATACAAATTGTGAAATTATTTGTTCTAGTTCTCTGAAAAATACCATTGGTAGCTTGATAGGGATTGCATTGAATCTATAGATTGCTCTGGGTGGTATACTCATTTTAACTATATTGATTTTTCCAATCCATGAATATGATATATTTCTCCATCTATTTGTGTTATCTTTGATTTCTTTCACCAGTGTTTAATGTTTCTATATATAAGTCTTTAGTTTCTTTAGGTAGATATATTCCTAAGTATTTTACTTTTTGTTGTTGCAATGGTGAATGGAATTGTTTCCTTAATTTATCTTCCTGTTTTTTCAATGTTAGTGTATGGGAATACAAGGGGTTTCTGTGTATTAATTTTATATTCTGCAACTTTACTATATTCATTGATTAGCTCTAGTAATTTTCTAGTGGTGTCTTTGGAGTTTTCTGTGTAGAGGATCATGTCAACTGCGAACAGTGAGAGTTTTACTTCTTCTTTTCCAATATGGATTCCTTTTATTTCTTTTTCTTCTCTAATTGCTGTGGCTAAAACTTCCAAAACTATGTCGAATAGTAGTGCTGAGAGTGGGCACCCTTGTCTTGTTCCTGACTTTAGGGGAAATGCTTTCAATTTTTCCACCGAGGATAATTTTTCCATTATCCAGTGAGGATAATGTTTGCTGTGGGTTTATCATATATGGCTCTTATTATGTTGAGATATGTTCCTTCTATGCCTGCTTTCTGGAGGGTTTTTATCATAAATGGGTGTTGAATTTTGTCAAAGGCTTTCTCTGCATCTATTGAGATAATCATATGGTTTTAATTGGACTTCCCTGGTGGTTAAGATGGTAAAGCGTCTGTTTACAATGCAGGAGACCCAGGCTTGAGCCTTTGGTTGGGAAGATACCCTGGAGAAGGAAATGGCAATCCACTCCAGTACTAATGCCTGGAAAATCCCATGGACAGAGGAGCCTGGTAGGTTTTTATCTTTCAATTTGTTAATGTGGTGTATCACACTGATTGATTTGCAAATATTGAAGAATCCTTGCATCCCTGGGATAAAGCCCACTTGGTCATGGTGTATAATCTTTTTAATATGTTGTTGGATTCTGTTTGCTAGAGTTTTGTTAAGGACTTTTGCATCTATGTGGAGAATGTAATGGCATCCCACTCCAGTACTCTTGCCTGGAAAATCCCATGGACGGAGGAGCCTGGTGGGCTGCAGTCCATGGGGTCGCAAAGAGTCGGACACGACTGAGTGACTTCACTTTCACTTTTCACTTTCATGCACTGGAGAAGGAAATGGCAACCCACTCCAGTGTTCTTACCTGGAGAATCCCAGAGACGGGAGAGCCTGGTGGGCTTCCATCTATGGGGGTCGCACAGTCAGACACGACTGAAGCGACTTAGCAGCAGCAGGAGCAGTTTGCATCTATGTTCATCCATGATATTGGCCTGTAGTTTGTGTGTGTGTGTGTGTGTGTGTGTGTGTGTGTGTGTGATCTTTGTCTGATTTTGGTATTAGGGTGATGGCAGCCTCATAGAATGTGTTTGGGAATTTACCTTCTTCTGCAATTTTTTGGAAGATTTTGACTAGGATAGATGTTAGTTCTTCTCTAAATTTTTGGTAGAATTCATCTGTGAAGCCATCTGGTCCTGGGCTTTTCTTTGTTGGAAGATTTTTTATTACAGTTTTGTTTTCCGTTCTTGTGATATGTCTTTTAAGACTTTCTGTTTCTTCCTGGTTCAGTTTTGGAAAGTTATCCTTTTCTAAGAATTCATCCATTTCTTCCAAGTTGTCCATTTTATTGGTATATAGTTGCTGATAGTCTCTTATGATCCTTTGTATTTCTGTGTTGTCTTTTGTGATTTCTCCATTTTCATTTGTAATTTTGTTGATTTGATTCTTCTCCCTTTTATCTTGATGAGTCTGACTAATGATTTCTCTATATTATTTATCTTCTCAAAGAACCAGCTTTTAGTTTTGGTGATTTTTATTATAGTCTCCTTTGTTTCCTTTTCATTTATTTCTGCCCTGATTTTTATTATTTCTTTCCTTCTACTAGCTTTGGGGTTCTTAATTTCTTCTTTTTCTAGTTGCTTTTGGTATAAAGTTAGGTTATTTATTTGATTTTTCTCTTGTTTCTTGAGGTAAGTTTGTCTTGCTATGAATCTTCCCCTTATCACTGCTTTTACTGAATCCCGTAGGTTTTGGCTGTCGTGTTTTCATTTTCATTCGTTTCTATGCATATTTTGATTTCCTTTTGATTTCTCCTGTGATTTTTGGTTATTCAGAAGCATGTAGTTTAGCCTCCATACGTTTGTATTTTTAATCTTTTTTTTTCCTGTAGTTGACATCTAATCTTACTGCATTGTGATCAGAAAAGATGCTTAAGTGATTTCAATTTTAAAAAATTTACCAAGGCTAGATTTATGTCCCAGGATGTGATATATCCTGAAGAATGTTCCGTGTGCATTTGAAAAGAAGGTGAAATTCGTTGTTTTGGAGTGAAATGTCCTTTAGATATCAATTAGGTCTAACTGATCCCTTGTATCATTTAAAGTCTGTGTTTCCTTGCTAACTTTCTGTTTGGTTGATCTATTCATAGTGGTGAGTGGGGTATTAAAGTCTCCCACTATTATTGCATTACTGTTAATTTCCCCTCTCAAACTTGTTAGCATATGCCTTATGTATTGCAGGGCTTTTATGCTGGGTGCATATATATTTATAATTGTTATATCTTCTTCTTGGATTGATCCTTTGATCATTATGCAGTGTCCTTCCTTGTCTCTTTTCACAGCCTTTATTTCAAAGTCTATTTTATCTGATATGAATATTGCTACTCCTGCTTTCTTTTGGTGTCTATTGGCATGAAATATCTTTTTCCAGCCCTTCACTTTCCATCTGTATGTGTCCCTTAATTTGAGGTGAGTCTCTTGTAGACTGTATGTATAGGGGTCTTATTTTTGTATTCATTCAGCCAGTCTTTGTCTTTTGGTTGGGGCATTCAACCCATTTACATTAAGGTAGTTATTGATAAGCATGATCCCACTGTCATTTACTTTGCTGTTTTGGGCCCGAGTTTATAAACCTTTTCTGTGTTTCCTGTCTAGAGAAGAACCTTTAGCATTTGTTGAAGAGCTGCTTTGGTGGTGCTGAATTCTCTTAGCTTTTGCTTGTCTCGTAAGCTTTTGATTTCTCCTTCATATTCGAATGAGATCCTTGCTGGGTACAGTAATCTGGGTTGTAGGTGTTTCTCTTTCATCACTTTAAGTATGTCCTGCCATTCTCTTCCGGCCTGAAGAGTATCTATTGAAAGATCAGCTGTTATCCTTACGGGGGTCCCCTTGAGTGTTTTTTGTCACTTTTCCCTTGCTGCTTTTAATATCTGCTCTTTGTGTCTGACCTTTGTTAACGTGATTAATATGTGTCTTTGGGTGATTCGCCTTGGGCTTATCCTGTTTGGGACTTTCTGGGTTTCTTGAACTTGGGTGGCTATTTCCTTCCCCATTTTAGGGACGTTTTCAACTATTATCTCCTGAAGTATTTTCTCATGCTCTTTCTTTTTATCTTCTTCTTCTGGGACTCCTATGATTTGAAGAGCATCAGACTTTTAATCTGAGGGCCCAAGGTTCAAGTTCCTGTCCAGGAGCCAAAAACAAATAAATGAACAAATATATTCTACAAGTATCAGCTGGTGAGAACAGCTGAGCCAGAACTAGCCCGAGCAGCACAGCTGCCCCCCTGCACATGCAGGAGCAGAGCACAGGCGCGCTTTGGAGCAGGACAGCTGCCAGAGTGCCCGGCCACTTCTGGATGGGAGATGCGTCAGGACGCATCAGGACTCTTCTCTGACAACTGCCACCTTGGTCTGTGGTGCTCTTTGGATTCTAAACAAATAGGAAGGAATCCAAGCTCTGCGGACTCAGCAGCAAGTGCTGTTTGGCAGGTAGTTCCCCATCTGCTCACCTCACCAGCTCACCTCGCCACCTTCTGCTGCAGACAGACAGCTGAATGACCGAGTCCTTTGCAGAACAACTCGGCCAGAATGAAAGCAAAGGAATGAGATTGGTGACCTCCCTGGTATTTTTAAATCACACTGTTGATAAGAGGCGGTATCTCCAGTAAGCCCAGAACCAAAGCACAAGAAAAAGATACATTGTAATTAAAAGCTTTTGAAAGGGCCCCCTGTAGAGAGGAAAGAAAAGTGGAGAAGCATAGGTGAGAAGAAAACATCATAGGAAAGAGGTTTAAAGTAAGTGTTGCCTCTCTTTTCTGAGTCCAAGGGATTTTTTTCTTCCAAAATGAGAACATATTTTGTTTGTACATACATCTGCTGTAAATTAATAAATTAAAGAAATCAAAAATCCTGATGAAGGGAAATGGCAGAGGCAGATATAACATGGATAAATAAACAAATCAAGGGAAAGTCATTTGGCATGTCCGGGTAGCTACAATGGAAACCTAACTATCATTTTAAAAAATTAGCCTCTAATAGCTTGATGGCTGTAACATCAGAATGAAATTCAGGAACATGTAGAGAGACAAGAGAGTGTTATATGGGACTTCTGGTGAGACAAACAAAATTAGATTTCAAAAGTAAGAGTAAAATCTCTAAAATAAGTGTGTGACCCGGATGTTCTCTCCCCAGTGTGCTCTACAGTAAGTTATAAGCACAAAGTAGAGGTGTCCTTTTAACATATTTTCCACAGGGCAGGGAAAACCCTGAAACACAATAAAAACATCCCATCTTGAGTCAATATATCTCTAAGGAATTATCTACTTAGGAGAATCTTACACAAAGCACTTTACCCAGTAGAAATGAAAGGCAGAGTACTGGAATATACTTGTTAAATGAGATCTGTTAATAATTCACATTTTTAAATTTAATGTTAAAGATGCCTCAAAAATTAACTGGCAGTCATACATGATTTTCACAGCCCTCTGGGGCACAAAAACCACCCCTGACCTGTACAACCAATCCCCAACAACCAGCATGTGGCAGACACTCAACAGGCATTGGTGGACTGAATGAAGGATGTGTAGCATCCCAGCTCCTTGAGTAGTAAGCACATGGCACCTGACTTGTGTCCTAAGGCACGTCTGGCATCCTGTGCAGACCACAGAGCCAAACCTTGCCACTCAGAACCCCAGCAAGGGCAAGCCTGCACTGGACACAAGTCTCCTTTACCTTCTGTGCCATGCGCAAAGACATCAGGACAGGGCTGGCTTCCAGGAACCACACACAAGGGCAAGCGCTTGTAGCCAAGGTCGTGATCTTTCTGCAGCTGGTGTCCACCTGCAGCAAATCAACCCTTGAACAATATAAGCTGGGCCCGATTAGAATACATCCAAATCACTGCTCCTCACTCCCCTGGGATAAAAGTGTTCCTTTGCCCCAGTTGGATGGGAAGCAGGGAGAAGAGCTTTCACATGTTAATTGACCCAGATAAGAAAAACCAAGATCTTCTCCTGGTGCCACACTGAGCCTGTGGGTATGTCTGGACACCGATATGCCTCAGGGGTGCAAACAAGCGGTAAGCCCTGAGCCACAATCCAGGTCAATACTCGTGTTTACAGTTCACAAAGAAGCTAATTGAGAAGGTCAAAGTGAAAGTGAAGTCATTCAGTCGTGTCCGACTCTTTGCGACCCCGTGGACTGTAGCCCACCAGGCTCCTCCATCCATAGGATTCTCCAGGCAAGAATACTGGAGTGGGTTGCCATTTCTTTCTCCAGGGGATCTTCCCGACCCAGGGATCAAACCCAGGTCTCACGCATTGCAGGCAGACGCTTTTAACCTCTGAGCCAACAGGGAAGCCTTCAAGGGACTAGCAAATAATGTGGCCCTGATGGAAACGTCTGGAACTGGACAAACACAGTGACTTCTCAGCACTGTGACTATACTGAATGCCACTGTGCTGTTCACTTAACAATGTTTAATTTTGTTATGTAATTTTCACCTCCATTTTTCTTCAGTTCAGTTCAGTCGCTCAGTCGTGTCCGACTCTCTGCGACCCCATGAATCAAGCACACCAGGCCTCGCTGTCCATCACCATCTCCCAGAGTTCATTCAGACTCATGTCCGTTGAGTCAGTGATGCCATCCAGCCATTTCATCCTCTGTCGTCCCCTTCTCTTCCTGCCCCCAGACCCTCCAGCATCAAAGTCTTTTCCAATGAGTCACCTCTTCGCATGAGGTGGCCAAAGTACTGGAGTTTCAGCTTTAGCATCATTCCCTCCAAAGAAATCCCAGGGCAGATCTCCTTCAGAATGGACTGGTTGGATCTCTTTGCAGTCCAAGGGACTTTCAAGAGTCTTCTCCAACACCACAGTTTAAAAGCGTCAGCCTTCTTCACAGTCCAACTCTCACATCCATACATGACCATAAGAAAAACCATAGCCTTGACTAGACAGACTTTAGTCGGCAAAGTAATGTCTCTGCTTTTGAATATACTATCTAGGTTCGTCATGACTTTCCTTCCAAGGAGTAAGCATCTTTTAATTTCATGGCTGCAGTCACCATCTGCAGTGATTTTGGAGCCCAAAAAGATAAAGTCTGACACTCTCCATTGTTTCCGCATGTAGTTCCCATGAAGTGATGGGACTGGATGCCATGATTTTCGTTTTCTGAATGTTTAGCTTTAAGCCAACTTTTCGTTCTTCTCTTTCACTTTCATCAAGAGGCTTATTACCTCCTCTTCACTTTCTGCCATAAAGGTGGTGCCATCTGTATATCTGAGGTTACTTATATTTCTCCTGACAACTTTGATTCCAGCTTGTGTTTCTTCCAGCCCAGCGTTTCTCATGATGTACTCTACATAGAAGTTAAATAAGCAGGGTGACAATATACAGCCTTGACGTATTCCTTTTCCTATTTGGAACCAGTCTGTTGTTCCATGTCCAGTTCTAACTGTTGCTTCCTGATCTGCATACAGATTTCTCAAGAGGCAGGTTAGGCGGTCTGGTATTCCCATCTCTTGAAGAATTTTCCAAAGTTTATTGTGATCCACACAGTCAAAGGCTTTGGCATAGTCAAAAAAGCAGAAATAGATGTTTTTCTGGAACTCTCTTGCTTTTTCCATGATCCAGCAGATGTTGGCAATTTGATCTCTGGTTCCTCTGCCTTTTCTAAAGCCAGCTTGAACATCTGGAAGTTCACAGTTCACATAGTGCTGAAGCTTGGCTTGGAGAATTTTGAGCATTACTTCACTAGCATGTGAGATGAGTGCAACTGTGTGGTAGTTTAAGCATTCTTTGGGATTGGAATGAAAACTGACCTTTTCCAGTCCTGTGGCCACTGCTGAGTTGTCCAAATTTGCTGGTATATTGAGTGCAGCACTTTCACAGCATCATCTTTCAGGATTTGAAACAGTTCAACTGGAATTCCATCACCTCCACTAGCTTTGTTTGTACTGATGCTTTCTAAGGCCTACTTGACTTCCCACTAAGCGCAGGCAGTGGCGGCGAGCCAGCGCACTAAGCGTGGCTGAGAGGAGGTACCCCACGTCCAAGGTCAGGGGCAGTGGCCTAGAGTGCCAGGCTGCAAAGGTGCAAGAACGGTCAAGAGGAGCTACCTTGCCTCCGAGGTCAGTAGCGGCCGGGAGGAGCTACTCCCTGTGCGAGGTCAGGGGCAGCGGCCAGGGAGGAGCCACCCACGCCCGGGCCAGGGGCGGTGGCTGGGAGGAGCAACCTGAGGAGTGGTGGCTGTGCAGGCGCAGGAGGGCCTAGAGGAGCTATCCTACGTTGAAGGTCAGGAATGGCGGCCATAAGGAGATACCCCTCATCCAATGTATGGAGCAGTGGCTGTGCTTTGCTGGAGCAGCCGTGAAGAGATACCCGCGCCCAAGGTAAGAGAAACCCAAGTAAGATAGGTGTTGCAAGAGGGCATCAGAGGGCAGACACATTGAAACCATTTTTCTTAATTGAAGCATAATTGATTTACAGTGTTGTGTTAGTTTCAAGTGTACAGCAAAATTATTTGATTATACATATATATTCTTTTTCAGATTCTTTTTCCTTAGAGATTATTATAAAATATTGAATGGAGTTCCCTGTACTATAAAGTAGATCCTTTTTGAATATCTATTGTATATACAGTAGTATGTATCTGTTAATCCCAAACTTTTAATTCATCCCTCCCCCACTTCTCCCTGTGGTAACCATAAATTTGTTTTCTCAGTTTGTTTGATTTGTTTTGTATATAAGTTCATTTGTATCATTTTTTAAACTATTCCACAGATAAATGATATTATATGATATTTGTCTTTCTCTGTCTGGCTTACTTCATTTAGTATAACTTCTGGGACCATCCATGTGGCTGCAAATGGCATTATTCCATTCATTTGTATGGCTCAGTGACATTCCATTGTGTGTTTACGTATGTATGTGTATACATATGTCTTCTTTATCCATTCTTCTGCTGATGGACATTTAGGTTGCTTCCAGGTCCTGGCTATTGTAAACAGTGCTACAATGAATAGTATATGTATCTTTTCAAATTAGAGTTTTCACCTTTTCCAGGTACATGCCCAGGAGTGGGATTGCTGGATCACACGGTAACTCTATTTCTAGTTTTCAAAGAACCCCATACTGTCCTCTATAATGGCTATACCAATTTACATTCCCTCCACACCCTCGCCAGAATATACTGTTTGTAAAATTTTTGATGATGGCCCTTCTGAGCTGTGTGAGGTAATTTTGATTTGCATTTCTCTAATAATTAGCAATGATGCCTCAATGGCAAAGAATCCACCTGCAATGCAGGAGACACAGGAGGTGTAGGTTCAATACCTGGGTCAGAAAGATCTCCCGGAGGAGGAAATGGCAACCCACTCCAGTATTCTTGCCTGAAAAATCCTATTGACAGAGGAGACAGATGGGCTATGGTCCAAAGGGTCACAGAGTCAGACACAACTGAGCAACTGAGCATGCATGTCTTTTTGGAGAAAAGTCTATTTAACTCCTCTGCCCATTTTTTGATTGGATGTCTTTATATTGATTTCTATGAGCTGTTCGTATATTTTGGAGATTAATCATTATCAGCTGAATCATTTGCAAATATTTTCTCCCATTCCATAGGTTTTTTTTTTTTTTATTTTGTGGATAGTTTCCTTTGTTGTGCAAAAGCTTTTAAACTTAACTAGATCCCAGTTGTTTATTTTTGTTTTCATAACTCTAGGAGATGGATCCAAAAAGATACTGTTATGTTTCAATTTATGTTAAAGATTGTTCTGCCTATGTTTTCCTCTATGAATTTTATAGTGTCCAGTCTTACATTAAAGTCTATAATCCATTTTGAATTTGTGTGTCTGCATCTGTGTTTGGTGTTAGAGAATGTTTTAATTCATTCTTTTACATGAAGCTGTCCAGTTTTCCCAGCACAACTTACTGAAGAAGCTGTCTTTTCTCCATTGTATATACTTGCCTCTTTTGTCATAGATTAACTGGCCATAAGCACATGGGTTTATTTCTGGGCTTTTTCTCTTGTTCCAGAGATCTATTTTTCTGTCTTTGTGCAAGTGCCATACTGTTTTGATGACTGTAGCTTTGTAGTATAGTCTGAACACAGGAAGCCTGATTCCTCCAGTTCCAGTCTTCTTTCTCGAGATTGTTTTGGCTACTTAGGGTCTTTTGTGTTTCCATACAAATTTGAAAATTTTTTGTTTTATTTCTGTGGAAAATGCCACTGGTAATTTGATAAAGATTGCACTGAATCTGTAAATTGCCTTGGGCAGTATAACCATTTTGACAATATTGATTCATATAAATCCAAGAATATGGTATATCTTTCCACCTGCTTGTGTGGTCTTCAGTTTCTTTCACTATACTCTTATAGTTTTCAGAGAATCTTTTGCCTCCTTAGGTAGGTTCATTCCTAGATATTTTATTCTCTTTGATGTGATGATAAAAGGAATTGTTTCCTTCATTTCTCTTTCTTATAGTTTGCTGTTAGTGTATAGAAATGCAGCCAATTTATGTATATTAATTTTGTATCCTATAACTTTACCAAATTCATTGATAAGCTCTAGTAGTATTTTGCTATCATCTTTAGGATTTTCTATGCAAAAAGTGACAGTTTTATTTCTCCCTTTCCAATTTGAATTCCTTTTATTTCTTTTCCTCTCTGATTGCTCTGGTTAGGACTTTCAAAACTATGCTGAATAAATGTGGCAGTAATGGATGTCCTTGGCTTGTTCCTAATATAGGAAATGCTTTCATTTTTTTCACCATTGAGTATGATGTTAACTGTAAATTTGTGATATATGTCCTTTATTATGTTGAGATAGCTTCCCTCTATGCTCACTCTCTGAAGATTTTTTTTTCTGCATCTATTGAGATGATCATATGGTTTTTATTTTTCAATTTGTTAATGTGACATATCATACTGATTGACTTGTATATATTGAAAAATTTCTTTACCTCCCTGGTATAAATCCTACTTGATCGTGGTATATGATCCTTTTAATGGGTTGTTGGATAAAGTTTGCTAGTATCTTGCAAATATGTTCATCACTGATATTGGCCTGTGATTTTATTTTGCGGTAAATTCATCTCAGTTTAAAAAAAAGTAATAGAGAAAATATTTGAACCCTGATCTTCAGGACCCCAAAACATTTCAAAATCTCTGATTAATGACAAGGTGCCAGAATATGTTAAATGAAATCAAGAGTGAAACAAGCTGGTAGTAAACAAACTGCAAAGGTGAATAAGCATCGAGTGCCACTCACATGCCATGTACTCTGCTGCAAACTGAGTCAAACAGATGCACGTATCATGGCTCCATCCCACAAACACTCAAGGGATTTACAGCACTGTGTGAGGACTCTCCAAGAGGCTGTATCAGAGGCAACAAGGAAGGAGGAACAGGTTCTGAAGGAAAGAGGAATTGAGAAGCCTGCCAGGCAGAGAACATGGAAATGCCTGAGAAGAATCAGAAGAGCCAACACTGACAGGTAGTGAGCACTGGGTGGAAAAGCATCCACTCAAATCCACTCAACATTCAGGGATGTCCCCTGTGTGCCAGGCACTGTCCTAGGCATTGAGAATTCATTTAAAAGTTGTGGGTAAACAACAGGGTCCTACTGTATAGCACAGGGAACTCTATTCAGTATCTTGTGATAAACCATAATGGAAAAGAATGTGAAAAAAATGTATATACATATATATATGTATATATGTATAACTGAATCACTTTGCTCTACAGCAGAGATTCAGACAACACTGTAAACCAGCTACATTTTGATAAATTTTTTAAGTGAATGAATTTATGCCATTTGCAGCAACATGAACCTAGAGATATCATACTAAGGAAGCCAGACAAAGACAAATATCATATGATATCACTTACATGTGTAATCTAAGAAATGATACAAATGAACTTATTAAGTTCATGAATATAAAATCAAATATACCCACAGTCATAGAGAATAAATTTATGGTTACCTAAGTGGGAAGTGGGGAGGGATAAATTAGGAATTCCAGATTAACAGGTACACTCTAGTATATAAACTAAACAAGGACCTACTATATAGCACAGGGAACTATATTCAATATCTTGTAGTAACCCACAATGCAAAAGAATCTGAAAAAGAATATATATACATATATATATATATAAAAACTGGATCACTTTGCTGTACACTTGAAACTAATACAACATTGAAAGTAAACTATACTTCAACTTTTAAAAAGATAAAAATACTTAAAAATAAAAATACAGTTGTGCTGCTTGCCTTCATGAGACTCTAAATAAAGAAGACAAAAGCAGACAACTATCATGGAAACCTACTGTTTACAGCTGGCCAAGGGCTTGAACTTTTTCCTAATGCCTCTAAGTAGGAAAATGACACAAAATTTTCAGTAATTTAAAAGAAGTGAGAACTTTATGGGAGAAGAGAATGAAAGGAGACCTATCACAAAGTCATCTACAGCTGCAATGAGATTTCTATAAAATTTCAAAGGTATTTTCATAGCAACAGGTAAAATAATCCTAAAATTTTTATGGAATCACATAAGACCCTGAATAGCTAAAGCAATCATGAGAAAGAACTAAGCTGGAGGTATTACACTCCCTAACTTTACACTACATGACAAGCTACCATAATAAAACAATTTGGTACTGGCATGAATATAGACACACTGACCCCTGGAACAGAATAAGAAGCCCAGAAATGAACCCTTGCATAAATGGTCAACTAATATTTAACACAAGAGCCAAGAGCGGTCTGTTTAACAAATAGAGATGGGAAAATTGAAGAAACACATGTAAAAAAAATGAAATTGAACCCCTATCTTACACCATTTTAAAAAATTGACTTGAAATGGATCTAAAACTTCTAGAAGAAAATGTTTGGAAGAAAGTCCTCAACATTGGTCTAGGCAATGACACTAGAAGCAGAAATGATAAAAACACAAAAACAAAAGGGACTGCATCAAACTAAAAAGCCTCTTTTCAGCAAAAGAAACACTCAACAAAATGAAAAGGCAGTCTACTGAATGGAAGAAAATGTTTGCAAACTATATATCAGATATAGGGTTGATATCTAAAATATACAAGGACCTCATATAACTTAGCAAGAAAAAAAACCCACAAATAATCCAGTTTTAAAGTGGGCAGGGGAAATGAATAGATTATTTTCCAAAAAGACAGAAAGATGGCCAACAGGTATATGAAAACATGCTCAATATCACATATCATCAGTAAACGCAAACCAAAACCACACAGAGGTATCTATCACCTTTATTAGAATGGTTATCATCAAAAAGACAAGAAGAGTATTGGTATGGAAAATGTGAACCTTGTATGGTATGGAAAATGTGAATCCTGTACACTGCTGGTAGGAATTTAAATTGATGCAGCCACTATGGAAGTTAAAAATAGTACTGCCAATTATTCTTCCAGTACATATGCAAAGGAAATGGAAATAAGATTTTGAAGAGACATCTGAAATCCTATGGTTCAGCCTTATTCACAATAGCCAAGAAATGGAAGCAATCTGAGTGTCTGTCAATAGATGAATGAATAAAGGAAATGTACATATACACACAATGGAATTTTATTCAGTCCTGAGAAAGAGGGAAATCCTCGCATTTGCAACATCATAGACAGACTTCGAAGGCATTATGCTAAATGAAATAAGACAGGTGTATGATCTCACGGAGGCTTCACAGGTGATACAGTTGCAAAGAATCCTCCCTGCCACGCAGGTGATATGGATTCAATACCTGGGTCAGGAAGATCCCCCAGAGAGGGAAATGGCAACCCACTTCAGTGTTCTTGCCTGGAGAATCCCATGGACAGAGGAGTCGGGCAGGCTACAGTCCATGGGGTCTCAAAGAGCCGGACATGATTTGGCGACTAAACAACAACAACAATCATCTCACTTATATGTGGAATCTAAAAAGCAGAAGTTATGGAAAAAGAGGGTAAAATAGTGGTTATTACCAGGCAATGGGAACAGACAGGGGTATGCAATGAGGAGATGTGTGTCAAAGAGTATAAACTTCCAGTTATAAGATGAATGTTTTGGGGACCTAAGGTCTGTGCCTTAGGTGATTCCAGTTAATACTATTTTATTATATACTTTAAAATTACTAAAAGAGTAGATCTTAAATGTTCTCATCACCACCACCCCCTCAAAAAAGAGGTAATTCTATGATGTGATGTAGGTGTTAGCTAATGCAATGGTGGTAATCATTTTGTAACATATAAGTGTATCAAATTACCATATTTTATACCTTAAATCTATACAATGTTATATGCCAATTATATCTTAATAAAACTGGGGGTAGTTTGTAACAATAGTTTAGATGAGCATTAACAGAGGTATGGATTCAGGTGAGGCATGGGAACAGAGAAAAAAGGGAGAGAAAAATCAGAGACAGATTCAAGAACCAGGTGTGTGTGGTTCGAGTTTTCAAGTGGCTATGGGGCTGAATGACATAAACTCATGTGAGGTGCATAAACAATGCCCAGCTTATATTAAGTGCTCAATGAATGTTACCTTTGTTATTTTTATACAGAGCATTCGTATTCTAAAAATGGAGTGATGTTACTTTTCTTCCCTTGTAGCTCAGTTGGTAAAGAATCTGCCTGCAGTGCAGGAGACCTGGGTTCAATCCCTGGGTTGGGAAGATCCCCTGGAGAAGGAAATGGCAACCCACTCCAGTATCCTTGCCTGGAAAATCTCATGGACAGAGGGGCCTGGAGGGCTGCAGTCCATGGGATCGTAAAGAGTCAGGAATGACTGAGCAACTAACACTTAACACTTACCTCACTATCAGCAGAGATGAGAGGTGAAAGGAATCCAAACTAGACCATCTGAGTGACAAAACAGGGCTTGTCTTTCTTTGTGTGTTTCTATTAATGCAAAACACTTACAAAATATGTACTGAACAAATAAATGTATAAAGGAACAAAGGAGCAAGGACCTCTGACTACTGAAAATCAGGAAATGGTTCATCAGCTGATCTACAGATTAATCTGATAAAGATCCATTTTCAAGAAAGAACAGACAAACAAAATCAAGAACACGAAAGCATACATGGCTGATCCACATCTGCATAAGAAGCTGAGTCGAGAACCGAAGCAAGATGGCTATTCTGAGACATCAGTCTGCCATCTTCTTGGTCAGCCAACTTTCTGAATAAAATCAGATTCCTTGCTTCAACACCTTATCTCTCAGATTCATTGGCCTATCATGTGGCGAGCAGAGCAAGCCTGGACTCAGTAAGAAACGTTATCTGAAGGCCTCAATAGATGTCTAAGAAAATAAAGAGAAAACAAAGCAAACCAAATCATTGACATGCACAGAGATTGTGGAGTCTTGGTTCCCCAGTAAGAGCTTGGGTCTCAGCTTTTTGAGTGGGAGTGCTGAGTCCAGGACCCAAGATTTCCAGAGAACTTCTAACCCCAGAGAATATTAATTAATGAAAATTCCCACAAAGGCGTCCACCTGTATCCAACACCCAGCACCCAGTGCAGAACACCTCACAAAACAGGCAAGACAACAACACAAACCCGATCATCAGCAGACAGATACACTAAAACATACCACCTCACACAGCCCTGGCCATCCAGAAGGAAAAAAAAAAACAAAACCAACTCACCTTCTACCACCAGAATGCAGTACAAGTCCCTCCCAACACAAAGCGTACACAAACCACTGGACCAGTCTTTCTCAGTGACAGCAGAAACTAAAAGGAAGAAGGAATATGACCATAAAGCCTAGGAAAAAAAGACCTCAAACACATTAAGTTAGAAAAAGAGAAATGTAAAATGAAAGAACAAGGTAAAAACTCGTAAGATCAAATAAATGAAGAGGAACTAGGCAAAGTATCTGAAAAAGAATTCAAATAAATGATAACAAAGGTGATCCAAAACCTCCAAAACTGAATGGAGAAAATGCAAGAATCAATTAATATGAGTTCCCATGTATGGCAAAACCAATACAGTATTGTAAAGTAAAATAAAGTAAAAAAGAGAGAGAGAGAGAGAATCAATTAACACATTTAACTAGGACCTAGAAGAAATAAAGAACAAACAGAGACAAATAACACAATTACTGAAATTAACAATATTCTAGAAGGAATCACTAGAAGAATAAATAAAGCAGGAGTATGGATAAGTGAGTAGGAAGATAGAAGGGTGGAAAAAACTGCTGAAGAGTAGAAAAATGGAAAAAGAATGAAAAGAATTGAAGATAGCATCAGAGACCTCTGGGACAGTACTAAAAGCACCGACATTTACAGGGTTCCCAGAAGAAGGTGCTTCCCAGGCCCTAAAAGGTGGCGCAGTGGGTAAAAGTGCTTGCAATGCAGTAGAGCAGACATGCATTCAATTTCTGGGTCAGGAAGATCCCCTGGCGGAGGGCACAGAAACCCACTCCAGTATTCTTGTCTGGAGAATCTCATGAACAGAGGAGCTTGGTGGGGAAGTATGACCTTGGTCCATAAGGTCAGAGTCGGACATGACAGAAACGACTGAGCATGCATGCATGCACAGAAAAGAAGAGGGGTCTAGAAGATCTTTGAAGAGCCTATAGTCAAAAACTTCCCTAATGTGGAAAAAGAAATAGTCAAGTCCATGAAGCACAGAAATACCTGTACAGGATAAACACAAGGAGAAACACACTGAGACACATACTAATCAAACTAACAAAGCATATTAAAAGCAGCAAGTAGCATACAAGGGAACCCCCACATGATTAACAGCTGATCTTTCAGCAGAAACTCTGCAGGCCAGAAGGGAATGGCTGGATATATTTAAAGTACTGAAAGGAAAAAAATCTACACCCAAGATAACTTTACCTGGCAAGGATCTCATTCAAAACTGAGGGAGAAAACAAAAGCTTCACAAACAAGCAAAAGATAAGAGAATTCAGCACCACTAAACCAGCTTTATAATAAATACTAAAAGGACTTCTACAGGAAGGAAAAACAAGAGAAAGAAAAGACCTACAAAACCAACTCAAAACAATTACAAAAATGCCAATAGGAACAAATATATCAATGATTACCTTCAACGCAAATGGTTTAAACATTTCAACCAAAAGACGCGGAATGGCTGAATGGATAAAAAAATAAGACCCACATATATGCTGTTTACAAGAGACCCGCTGCAGACCTAGAGACACATAGGGACTGAAAGTGAGATTATGGAAAAAGATATTCCATGCAAAAGTAAGTCAAAAGAAAGCCAGAGTAACAATTCTCATATAAGACAAAACAGATATTAACGTATAGACTATTACAAGAGGTAAGGAAGGACACTCAGTCCAGTTCAGTTCAGTCACTCAGTCATGTCCGACTCTTTGTGGCCCCATGGACTGCAGCACGCCAGGCCTCCCTGTCCATCACCAAATCCCGGAGTTTACTCAAACTCATATCCATTGAGATGGTGATGCCATCCAACCATCTCATCCTCTGTCATCTGCTTCTCCTTCTGCCTTCAGTCTTTCTCAACATCAGGGTCTTTTGTAATGAGTCAGTTCTTCACATCAGGTGGCAAAAGTATTGGAGTTTCAGCTTCAACATCAGTACTTCCAATGAATATTCAGGACTGATCTCCTTTGGGATGGACTGGTTGGATCTCCTTGCAGTCCAAGGGACTCTCAAGAGTCTTCTCCAACACCACAGTTCAAAAACATCAATTCTTTGGTGCTCAGCTTTCTTTATAGCCCAACTGTTAGATCCATATAAGACAAACAAATTATAAGACTACTGGAAAAACCACAGCCTTGACTAGCTGGACCTTTGTTGGCAAAGTAACATCTCTGCTTTTTAATATGCTGTCTAGGTTGGTCATAACTTTTCTCCCAAGGAGTAAGCGTCTTTTAATTTCATGGCTGCAGTCACCATTTGCAGTGATTTTGGAGCCCCCAAATGAAGTCTGACACTGTTTCCACTGTTTCCCCCATCTATTTGCCATGAAGTGCTGGAATCAGATGCCATGATCTTAGTTTTCTGAATGTTGAGCTTTAAGCCAACTTTTTCACTCTCCTCTTTCACTTTCATCAAGAGGCTCCTTAGCTCTTCTTTACTTTCTGCCACAGGAGTGGTGTCATCTGCATATCTGAGGTTATTGATATTTCTCCCAGAAATCTTGATTCTAGCTTGTGCTTCCTCCAGTCCAGCGTTTCTCACGATGTACTCTGCATACAAGTTAAATAAGCAGGGTGACAGTATACAGCCTTGATGTACTCCTTTTCCTATTTGGAACCAGTCTGTTGTTCCATGTCCAGTTCTAACTGTTGCTTCCTGACCTGCATACAGGTTTCTCAAGAGGCAGGTCAGGTGGTCTGGTATTCCCATCCCTTTCAGAATTTTCCACATTTTGTTGTTGTCTGCATAGTCAATAAAGTAGAAATAGATGCGTTTCTGGAATTCTCTTGCTTTTTGGATGATCCAACGGATGTTGGCAATTTGATGTCTGGTTCCTCCACCTTTTCTAAAACCAGCTGGAATATCTGGAAGTTCATGGTTCACATATTGCTGAAGCCTGGCTTGGAAAATTTTGAGCATTACTTTCGTAGCATGTGAGATGAGTGCAATTGTGTGGTAGTTTGAGCATTCTTTGGCATTGCCTTTCTTTGGGACTGGAATGAAAACTGAGCTTTTCCAGTTCTGTGGCCACTGCTGAGTTTTCCATATTTGCTGGCATATTGAATGCAGCACTTTCACAGTATCATCTTTTAGGATTTGAAATAGCTCAAATGGAATTCCATCACCTCCACTAGCTTTGCTCATGCTTCCTAAGGCCCACTTGACTTCACATTCTGGGATGTCTGACTCTAGGTGAGTGATCACACCACTGTGATTAGCTGGTCTGAAGATTTTTTTTTTGTACAGTTCTGTGCATTCTTGTCACCTCTTCTTAATATCCTCTGCTTCTCTTACATCCATACCATTTCTGTCCTTTATTGAGCCCATCTTTGCATGAAATGTTCCTTTGGTGTATGTAATTTTCTTGAAGAGATCTCTAGTCTTTCCCATTCTATTTTTTCCCTCTATTTCCTTGCACTGATCACAGATGAAGGGTTTTTTTAATCTCTCCTTGCTATTCTTTGGAACTCTGCATTCAAATGGTATATCTTTCCTATTCTGCTTTGCTTTTCACTTCTTCTTTTTCACAGCTATTTGTAAGGTTTCCTCAGACAGCATTTTTCTTTTTGCATTTTTTTCTTGCAAACACCCTCTTCCAACAACACAAGAGAAAACTCTACACGTGGACATCACCAGATGGTCAACACTGAAATCAGATTGATTATGTTCCTTGCAGCCAAAGATGGAGAAGCTCTATACAATCAGCAAAAACAAGACCAGGAGCTGACTGTGGCTCAGATTATTAACTCTTTATTGCCAAATTCAGACTAAAATTGAAGAAAGGACAGAAAACCAGTAGACCATTCAGGTATGATCTAAATCAAATCCCTTACGATTATACAGTGGAAGTGAGAAATAGATTTAAGGGACTAGATCTGATATAGTTCCTGATGAGCTATGGATGGAGGTTGGTGACACTGTACAGGAGACAGGGATCAATACTATCCCCGAGGAAGGACACTACATAATGACAAGGCATCAATCCAAGAAGAAAACATAATATTTATAAATATTTATGCATCAAGTAAAGGAGCACCTCAGTACCTACGGTAAATACTAACAGACATAAAATGGGAAGCTGACAATAACACAGTAGTAATAGGCAATTTGACACTGACCTTGCACCACAGGACAGGTGATCAGGACAGGAAGCACTAAGGAAACACAAGCCCTAAGTGACACATTAGATGAGATAAGCATCGCTGACACCTTCAGGAAATTTCACACAGATGCAAATGCAGAAGAGTATACTTTCTTCTCAAGGGCACATGATCATTCTCCAGGACAGACCACATCTTGGGTCACAAACCAAACCTCAGTAAATTTCAGAAAATTTAAATTGTATCAAGCATCTTTTCTGACCACAGTGATGTGAAACTAGATATCAATTAAAGGAAAAAACTGTAAAAAGCACAAGCACATGGATATTAAATAATATATTTCTAAATAAGCAGCAGGTTGCTGAATAAATATAAAGGGAAATGAAAAAGTTCCTAGAAACAAATAGCAATGAAAACATGACAACTCAAACTTATGAGATCGAGCAAAAGCAGTTCTGAAAAGGAAGTTTATAGAAATATAATATTACCTCAAGAAATAACAAGGGCATCAAATAGACAATTTACCTTTATACCTAAAACAACTAGAAAAAGATAAACCTCAAAATTAATAGAAGAAAAGAAATCATAAAGATCATAGCAGAAATAACTGAAAAAGAAATGAAGGAAACAATAGTAAAGATTAATAAAACTAAAAGCTGGTTTTTGAGAAAAGAAACACAGTTGACAAACCATTAGCCAGACTCATCAAGAAAAAAAGGGAGAAGACTCAAATCAATGAAGTTAGAAATGAAAAAGGAGAGGTTATAACAGACAATGAGAAATGAAAAGGACCATAAGAGACTATTATGAGCAATTATACACCAATAGAATGGGCAACCTGGAAGAAATGAGCAGATTCTTAGGAAAGTCCACCCTTCCGAGAGTGAACCAGGAAGAAACTGAAATGATAAATAAGCCAATCATAAGCACTGAAATAGAAAAATTGTGATCAAAAATCTCCCCCATACCAAAGTCCAGGGCCAGATGGCCTCACAGGTAAATTTTACAAAATTTTAGAGAAGAGCTATTGTCTATCCTTCTGAAACTCTTTTAAAAAATCGCAGAGAAAGACATAAATAGATAAGGAAGCTGTGCACAGTGGAATGTTAGTCAGCTATTAAAAGAATGTATTTGAATCAGTTCTAATGAGGTGGATGAAACTGGAACCTATTATACAGAGTGAAGTAAGTCAGAAAGAAAAACACCAATACAGTATATTAACGCATATATACTGAATTTAGAAAGATGGTATCAATGACCCTATATGCGAGACAGCAAAAGAGACACAGATGTAAAGAACAGACTTTTGGACTCTGTGGGAGAAAGTGAGGGTGGGATGATTTGAGAAAACACCATTGAAACACGTGTATTATCATAAGGGAAACAGATCACGAGTCAGGGTTTGATGCATGAGAAAGGGTGCTCAGGGCTGGTGCACTGGGATGACCCTGAGGGATGGGATGGGCAGGGGAGGTCGGAGGGAGGTTCAGGATGGGGAACACATGTATACCCATGGCTCATTCATGTCAATGTATAGCAAAACTCACTACAATACTGTAATTAGCCTCCAATTAAATAAATAAATTTTTAAAAAATCAAGTAAAATAAATAAAGTTTTTAAAAATAAAATAAATTTTAAAAATAAAAAATTGCAGAGGAAGGAACATTTCCAAACTCATTCTGTGAGACCACCATCACCATGATACTAAAACCAGATAAAGAGAACACAAAAATATTACAGGCAAATATCACTGATGAACATAGACTCAAAAATCCTCAATAAAATTCCAGGAAATAGAATTCAACAACACATTAAAAAGATTGTATAACCATGATCAAGTTGGTTTTATCTAAGGGATGCAAGGATTCTTCAATATATACAAATCAATCAATGGGATACACCATATTAAAAATTACCATATTAAGAAATTAAAAGATAAAAACCATAGGATAATCTCAATAGATGCAGAAAAAGCTCTTGACAAAATTCAGTACCCATGTGTGACAAAAACTCCTCAGAAAATGGACATAGAAGGAAACTACCTCAATGTAATAAAAGCCATATACAATAAACCTACAGCAAACATTTTCACAGGTGAAAGACTGAAAGCATTTCTGCTGATATCAGGACTAAGACAGCAGTGCTCACGGTCGCCACTACTGTTCAACACAGCTTTGGAAGTCCTAGCCATGGTGATCATAGAAGAAAAGAAATAGAAGGGATCCAGTCTGGAAAAGAAGTAAACTCTCACAGCTTGCAGACAACATGATACTATGCATTAAAAGCCCTAAACATGACACCAAAAAATTACTAGAGCTAATCAGTGAATTTGGTAAAGCAGGAGGATACAAAATCAATACACAGAAATCACTTGCATTCCTACACACTAACAATGAAAAATCAGAAAGAGAAATTAAGGAAAGAATCCCATTCACCATTGCAACAATAAGAACAAAATACCTACAAATAAACCTACTTAAGGAGACAAAAGAGCTATATACAGAAAACTGTAAGACACTAATGAAAGAAATCAGAGATGACATAGACAGATGAAAGGATATTCCATGTTCCTGTTTTGGAAGAATCAATATTGTGAAAATAATTCTACTACCAAATGCAATCTACAGGTTCAATACAATCCCTAATTTACCTTATTTAAATCCCTAAATTACCAACGGCATTTTTCATAGAACTAGATTAAAAAATTTCACAATTTGTATGGAAACAAAAAACACAAAGCAATTCTGAGAAAAAAGCATGGAGCTGGATTAATCAACCTTCCTGATTTCAGGCTATCCTATAAAGCTAAAATCATCAAGACAGTATGGTACTGGTATATAAAAAAGAAATATAGACCAATGGAACAACATACAAAGCCTAGAGATAACCCACACATCTATGGGCATCTTATCTTTGACAAAGGAAGCAAAATATACAATAGAGAAAAGACAGTCTCTTCAATAAGTGGTGCTGGGAAAACTGGACAGCAACAGGTAAAAGAATGAAATTAGAACACTTCCTAACACCATACACAAAGATAATTCAAAATGCATTACCTAAATAAAGACCAGAAATTATAAAACTCTTAGAGGAAATCATAGGGAGAACATCCTATGACATAAATCACAGCAAGATCCTCTGTAACCCATCTCCTAGAGCAATGGAAATAAAAATAAACAAATGGAAACTAATTAAACTTAAAAGATTTTGCACAGCAAAGGAAACTATAAACAAAGTGAACACACAAACCTCAGAATAGGAGAAAATAGTAGCAAATGAAACAACTGACAAAGGATTAGTTTTCAAAACATACAAGTAGCTTGTGCAACTCAATATCAGAAAAACAGCCAATCAAAGAGTCGGTGGAAGTCCCAAACAGACATTTCTCCAAAGAAGACATACAGATGGCTAATAATTATACACATGAAAAGATGCTCAACATCACTCATTATTAGAGAAATGAAGATCAAAACTATAGTAAGATATCATCTCACACTGGTCAGAATGGTCATCATCAAAAAGTCTACAAAGAAAAAATGTTGGATAGGGTGTGGAGAAAAGGGAACCTCTTGCATTGTTGGTGGGGATGTAAATCGATCCAGCCACTATGGAAGATGGTATGGAGACTCCTTTAAAAGACAGGAATATAACCACCATATGACCTAGCAATCCCACCAACAGGCATATACCCTGAGGAAACCAAAATTGAAGAAGACACATGTACCCCAGTGTTCAGTGCAGCACTATTTACAATAGCTAGAACTCACAGGCAAGCAACCTTAATGTCCATCAACAGATGAACAGATAAAGAAGTTGTGGTACATATACACAATGGAATATTACTTAGCCATAAAAAAGAATGCATCTGAGTCAGTTCTAATGAGGTGGATGAACCTAGAGTATATTACACAGAATGAAGTAAGTCAGAAAGAGAAAAATATCATATACTAATGCATATATATGGAATCTAGTAAGACAGTACTGATGAACCTCTTTGCAGGGCAGCACTGGAGACACAGATACAGGAACAGACTTACGGACACAGGGAGAGGGGAGGAGAGAGTGAGAAGTATGGAGGGAATAACATGGAAACCTATATTATCATATGTAAAATAGATAGCCAATGGGAATTTTCTATATGGCTCAGAGAACTCAAACAAGGGCTCTGTATCAACCTAGAGGGGTGGGATGGGGAGGGATATGGGAGAGAGGTTCAAGAGGGAGGGGACATACATATTCCTATGGCTTATTCATGCTAATGTTTCACAGAAAACAACAAAATTATATAAAGCAATTATCCTTCAACTAAAAAAATCAATAAATGTTTAAAAATCTAAAAAAAAAATGCTGGAGAAGGTGTAGAGAAAAAGGAAACCCTCTTGCACTGTTGGTGGGAATATATATTGATACAGCCAGTATGGAAGACAGTATGGAGATTCCTTTAAAAACTAGGAATAAAACTACTGTATGACCCAACAATCCTATACCTTGAGGAAACCATAATTGAAAAAGTCATACCTACCCCAATATTCATTGCAACACTATTTACAGTAGCTAGGACATGGAAGGTACCTAGATTTTCACTGACAGATGAATGGATAAAGAAGCTGTGATACATGTATACAACGGAATATTACTCAGTCATAAAAAGACCACATTTGACTCAGTTCTAATGAAGTGGATGAACTTGGAGCCTATTACATAGAGTGAAGTAACTCTGAAAAGAAAAACAAGTATTGAAGATTAATGCATATACATGGAATCTAGAAAGATGCTACTGATGAACGTATTTGCAGGGCAGCAATGGAGACACGGACATAGAGAACAGACTTGTAGATACGGGAGAGGGTGGAGCAGAAGGTGGGACGAATGGAGACAGTAGTATGGAAACATATACACTACCATATGTAAAATAAACAGCCAGTGGCAATTTGCTATATGATTCAGGGAACTTGAACCAGGGCTCCATGGCAACTTGGAGGGACAGGAAGTGATGGGAAGCTGGAAGGAGGTTCCAGCGGGAGGGGACATATGTACCACTACGGCTGATTTATGTTGATGTATGGCGGAAACCAACACAATATTGTAAAGCAATTTTTAAAAAAGCACTAAAGCTTTGCAAGGAAAATTCACGGTACTAAGAACCAAATCTTTCATCTCCCTGTTATCCCACAACCACTTTTCTTCAAGATGACAACTGTAATTAGAACCATAGCCCTTTTCTGCTGCTTTATTTTTCAAGTACATTTTGTCTTTCTGCAGCTGCAGTCTTTCTGCCAGGACTACACCCTGTGGGGCACTAATGACTCCTGCTTTTCAATATGAAATCAAGGCAGAAAAACTGGCCCTTTACCTGTATTCCATTCCCATTCAGGCCCAGAAACTTTCTCCACATACACTAATCTCTTCAAAATTAAAAACTGAAGAATGACAGGTAAGAAAAATACACATCTTGGCCAGTTAAGAAATAACCCTCTTTGCTGTTATGTATAGTATTTCCTGTTTATTGCCCAATATCCCCATATACTAGAAAATAATGCTTCTGCTATAACAATTATATACATTACTAAAATTTTTATGTTTAACAAAATTCAATACAAGGGTTTTTGGGGGAAAAATTGCTTTGGTGCATTCCACTTGAAACTTATGGAACTTCAAAACATAATCAAAAATAGTAATTGACAATCTAGACCGTTAATCTAGGTGTGTCAGTGAAGCTAGTGGCTGCCGTAGCAGGTATTTAAAATACAGAAAAACAAATACAGCAGTGCTTTAATAGAAGCAGTGCTGGCAGGCACTGAGGCACAGGGAGAGGCATAGCCTGCAGACATGCAAGGCTGACTGCACCCGCCTAGAGGGTGCCAGGGCCAGCGGGCCCTTGTGATCACTGTCATCTCTCCCTCTCTTTCTCTCACACTCACGGCAGAACTAAGAACTTTTCCCTGCCCTATTCAAGTTCAGAATTCTTTTCCTACCACCTCTGCTCCCTTTACCTAGGAAGATTTGCATAAATCAATATAATGTTGGCCTTGTTTAGACATTCTGCCCTCACCAACCACACACAGGCTAACATGCCCCACAGAGCGGAGCACAGCATTCTACACTGTCCTCAGAGCAGCTGGCCTGAGTCCCTAGGGAGGTCGCCTGCCCATTCAGGAGCACAGGCCAGTGAAACCAGGGCTAGAGGCCTCCCAAGGCTGGGTGTGCCCCATCCCTTAACCACTCCTGTGATCTGTGAAAGAAATAATTATCAGAGAAAGATGTGACCGCAGAAAAGTGCAAATACTTACATATAATAAGTGGGATAGAGTCCTTCAAAATACCAGCAATGTTTTTTGGCCTCTGTGCACTGGAAATATAAGGAAGAAAAGATTTGTCAGTGAAAACTCATTTGCATACTGTTGAGAAGATCTCACGTGAAAAAACAAGGAAGGATGAGTGAAAGCAGCTTAAAGTGGGAGAAGCAGGCATTGGCGGGACAATGAACCAGGGGAGATTCACCCACTACATGACTTTATTTCTTCAAAATTCTTAGAAGAGAAGAAAACATCTATTTCCCTATCATTTTTCTAGCTTTTCTAAGTACAAGGGGATGAATAATTCATTAAAATGCAAATTTAAAACAATCAATTTTTTAAAATTCACATGGTATGATACTTCAAATATCTAAAGATGCTAGAAATAATTACACAGAGTGCCCCTAATTTTTGTTTTTGAAAACCATCTCCCAGAGTTTTAACATTTCTAGATCTTTATATTTCAGGATATAGTGACTCTCGAACAATGTGGTGGTTCGGAGCACCCACCCTCCACACAGTTGAAAATTCACGTAGAACTTATTGGTCAGCCCTCCATCACCATGGCTCCACACATCATGTAGTGTTGTTGTATTTACTGTTGAAAAAAATATCACATGTAAGTGGAGCCATGCAGTTCAAACACATATTGTTCAAGGGTCTCAGTTCAGTTCAGTTGCTCAGTCGTGTCTGATTCTTTGCAACCCCATGAATCACAGCACGCCAGGCCTCCCTGTCCATCACCAAGTCCAGGAGTTCACTCAAACTCACGTCCATCGAGTCAGTGATACCATCCAACCATCTCATCCTCTGTCGTCTCCTTCTCCTCCTGCCCCCAATCCCTCCCAGCATCAGGGTCTTTCAAATGAGTCAACTCTTCACATGAAGTGGCCAGAGTATTGGAGTTTTAGCTTCAGCATCAGTCCTTCCAATGAACACCCAGGACTGGTCTCCTTCAGGATGGAATGGTTGGATCTCCTTGCAGTCCAAGGGACTCTCAAGAGTCTTCTCCAGTACTACAGTTCAAAAGCATCAATTCTTCAGCGCTCAGCCTTCTTCACAGTCCAACTCTCACATCCATACATGACCACTGGAAAAACCATAGCCTTGACTAGACGGACCCTTGTTGGCAAAGTAATATCTCTGCTTTTTATATGCCATTTAGGTTGGTCATAACTTTCCTTCCAAGGGTCTACAGTATTCCAAAAGGCATATTCCCCAGTGGGCACCTATGCCAGACTCTGAGACAGAATTGACCTGATACAATCAGTGGGGGCCCTGCCCTCGTTCATTCACAGGGATGAGAAAGATGGAAGAGAGGGACAAGGAGGGACTTCTCTGTGCTTTCCAAGGAAGTTGAGGCTGAATTTTCCAGATGGCAGGGCTGAGAAGATGTGATACCACCCTAGGGGGTTCAGTATCTCAGATACCTGACAAGAGACAGGAAGCCAGTGGCACCAACTGCAAGTGAGAGCTCCAAGCAGAAATGCTCTGACCGAGCTGAGCAAGACTTTTCTAAAATTACTCCACTCCTGCCATTATGTTAAAAGAATACACAACTTCCTACCTTCATGACCCAGATCATTGGCTCCCATATGTAAATAACACCTTCAAAATATTACGATGCAAAAGTACCAGCAGGAAAAGGCACAGTGAAAACAAAGCTTTCTTTGGGCAAGGCAGGAACCAACTGTGTTGTTCACCCCCTTCCCTGGGGTGTATGCTGATGCCCTTCTGCGTCAGTCTGCCTGATAGCTGTAGAAGGCCAGAAACACACCCCAAATCTACAGTAGAGTGCCAAGGGAGAGGTGGGTATGAATGTTATGTGTTAGGCTGGCTAAACTCAATGAGTTATGAAAAGAGCATGAAACACTGGATTTTAAAAATATATATGCTTTAAGACTCTCAGAAGCACATTTGGGCAGCCTGAAATGACCCAGATTTATTAATGGAAAACGAGTTTAATTTAGACTAGGTTAGCTCTTGTCCAATTCAAGAAGTTCAGACAGCTAAATAAATCAATTTATTTTGTCAAGGAAGAGCAATTCCAGGCCTGTACCCTAAGTTACAATTCATTTCACTAGAGACTTCTGTGATAAACTGAGAAACCAGGTCTCATTCCAGGTGGCACTTCCAGTGTCTCTTCTTCATTCTCCATCACCACTAGAGACAGACACATTTTCTTGGAATTCGACACTCAAGTTCCACACACAGTCAAGAAATGGTGTCCCTAATGCCAGTCCTAAAACTCGGGACACCAGAGCCAAGTCCAAGCCCCGCTTATTGCTGCTCTGGTCACCCACATGGGCATCTCACTGGAGACTCAGACCCATGGGCCCAGGAGCAGGGGCCAGCAGTGCCTCAGCAGTCAGGGCATGAGATGCTGCCCTCGGTGTCTGCTGTGGGACAGCCCTTTACCTGAAGACCTCGTATTCAAAGCAGCCACATTTTTGGACCCAAATACCACATCTCCTAACTCTTAAGGTAATAACAAAAATAATATCACTGTTGCCTTTTAGGATTTTTTTTCTTGGTGTGTCAATATGAGGAATGCCATTTTATAGATTAAACACTGGGACCCTTCATGGGTGTCTTGCTCAAAACCACATTTCTTTACAGTGTGGTTTCTCCTAATCAACATTAGCCTGAAGAACATCCTTTGCCCACTCACCATGTCCCCATGTTGTTGTATGACTGGAGGACAGACTGACATTAGATCTGCTCGCAGTTCCACCATCAGCAGGTGAGAGGCTTGGGAAGGCAGGTTCCCAGTCTGGGCCTCCTCTGAACTTAGCAGCAGTGTGGGTGGTAGGAAGATGCACACGCATGTCAAGCAGAACCCACGGGAGCATGAGCTTCAGAGCTACAGCAGGTTAAATAACAACTTGAATTGTGAGACAGCACAACTCTCAGACACTCCTACACGTGGCTGTTGGGAAGGAAGAGCAATTCTGCAAAACTATGGTTGCATTTCTCTTTCACGGATTCCCTCTCCACAAAGATGGAGCACCACATGCACAGGGTTATGTACTGTGGCATTATTCCTAATAACAAAATTCTGGAAACAATGTAAATACATACTCACAGCAGGCTGATCAGATAGAGAACAGTATGTCCATACAATGGAGGACGAAGCAGCCAGCAAGAATGAAGTTTCTCAGAACCTGAATGAAATGATTTCCACGATGCAGTGCTATGAAAAAACAATATTAAGAAGGGTGCATGTAGCACACTAATTTTTACAGAAAAGGAAACTTGTACATTTGGTTGATTTTTTTTACAAAAAGAACCACAGGAAAGGTATAGTGGAAAGTAATGAGAATACTTGTCCTGTAGGGGAGGTGGCAGAGGAGTGGCAGAGGCTGGGGCAGGAATGGGGATTCTGTGAGTATACATTTTTGGCCACACTGCATGGCATGCAGGATCTTAGTTCCCTGACCAGGGATCAAACTTGTGCCCTCTGTAGTAAAGTACGAAGTCTTAACCATTGGACCATCAAGAAAGTCCCCGAGTATACTGTTTTATATAGGTTGATTTTCGTGGTTTTTTTCCCCCAGCGGTGGAAGCATTTATTAGTCCGGTGTCACATCAGAAAACTAAGGTTCAGACTTGACCCAAAGTGGAGAAGCTGGCTGAAATGAAGTGAGTGAAAGTCGCTCAGTCGTGTTCAACTCTTTGCAACCCCATAGACTATACAGTCCATGGAACTCTCTAGGCCAGAATACTGAAGTGGATAGCCTTTCCCTTCTCCAAGGCATCTTCCCAATCCAGGGCAGATTCTTTAACATCTGAGCCACCAGGGCAACCCAAGAATACTGGAGTGAGTAACCTATCCATTCTCCAGCAGATCTTCCTGACCCAGGAATTGAACTGGGGTCTCCTGCATTGCAGGCGTATTTTTTTAACAACTAAGCTATCAGGGGAAGCTGACTGATTTCTCTGAATCTCATTTTGGTATCTTTTCTGGACTATGCTATTTCCCCAGCAGAAGAGAAATTCTTAAATTTTCAGATATGCAAAAAATACTATTTTCTTCTGTAAATCTTCCCTGTTGGCTTGATCTGAGTCACAGACATTAAATATCACTAAACTTGTCCAATTTATCTGGCATATGAGGTGAGCCTGGTGCCCTGAGTCCCTAGTGGCCATAGTTCTTCATATTCAAAAAACAAAGTCTGGAGAAGGAAATGGCAACCCACTCCAGTATTCTTGCCTGAAGAATCTCACGGACAGAGGAGGCTAGCAAGCTATAGTCAGTGGGGTTGCAAAAGTGTCAGGCACAACTTAGTGATTAAACAGCACAACACTTCAATTGTACAATATGATGCATTTTAATGTTATGTGTGCACCTATAATATCAAAATAAGGTAATGGACATATTATTACCCACAAAAATTTTCTTATGCCCCTTAATGATCTCTTCTTGTCCTCCCTATCCAGATTCAACTACTGATTTATTTCATTTCATAATACATTAGTTTGAATGTTCTAGAATTTTATATAAATGTAATACAGTTTGAGGTTTTCTTTTTACCTTCTATCAGTAAGCATAATTGTTTTGAGATTATTTACTGCTGTTGGGAATATCAATATATTATTCCTTTTTGCATCGAGTAATGTTTCCCTGTGTATGGATGTTATACAGTTGCTTATCCATCAATTATCAATGAACATTTAGGTTGTTTCCATGGCTTCCCTGGTGGCTCAGATGGTAAAGAATCTGCCCGCAATGTGGAAGACCCAGGTTCAATCCCTGGGTTGGGAAGATCCCCGGAGAAGGAAATGGCAACTCACTCCAGTGTTCTTGCCTGGAGAATTCCATGGACAGAGGAGCCTGGTGAGCTACAGTCCACGGGGTTGCAAAGAATTGGACACAGCTCAGTGAGTGACACACTAGATTGTTTCCAGGTTCTGTCTTTTAAAAATAAAGCATATTTGAAACAAAAAGAAAAGAAAAAGTAAAGTCAAAAGGAATTTTTAAAAATCCACTTTCCCAAGCTTGAAGAAATTCCCTGAGTTCCATCATGGAGCTCCTCCTACACAGGCTACCACATTGTTGGGAGCAACCACACAGAGGGAGCTGGGATTAACACAAGAGACAAAAAACGCCCTCCCCGCCTGCTGCCCAAAGATGGCAAGGTCACTCTTTTCTGCCCACTCTTGCTCAGACCATCCCTAGTCTCTTCCCAGCATTTGCTGGGGTGTCTAGTAAATCCATTGGTGCTTGTTGACTATTTTGGCAATGACCTTTCATCACTTATCACTAAAGCCACTCAAATAAGATCTATTTTTTAAATAGTAACCCACTTTGTTCCTTTATAAAATATTCTCTAAGAAAATGCTGCAGTTATATTTCCTGAGACAGAAGAGAAAAATCTCTGTTAAATTGAGCTAACTACCTACCATTTAAATTCTTGAAATTTGCTAATATCCAGGCAACTTCTTCACTAGTTTTGGATGCTGGACTTTTACAACAGCTTTTATCAATAGAGCAACAACACATATATATGGTACCTCACAAAAGTTAACACATCATTATATCATTTTACAGCTGAATAATAGGAAGAGCACAAGTCATGTTTCATTAATTTTAAGACAATTTCGAGGAGTGGGGAGTCCTGATCCTTTCCACTGTTGAGTCTCTCCTCCAGTGAAAGCTGGTTAACTGAACACCAGTGTTAAAGTCACCTTGCACAAGCACCTGAGATACCTAGAAGTAAAAATGGAGATTAGGCTCTCCAGGTAGGAAGGGCAGAGGGAGATTTCTGCTGGAACCCACCCAGGATGGAGAGCCAGGTTCTACCAAGTGAAAGTCTACCAGCAAAGCCACAGTTAACCTACTGATTCCAGTTTCCAAGTCAGCATAAATACCAGAATTCAGGGTGTTGCCAGATAGCTCAAGCATTGCAGATGTGGTCAAATGGGCATTTGTAAAGTGAAGGTGCTTTCCAGAATGCTCCCCAACAGTGCTGGGCTGTCAGAGGCAACTCCATAGACAGGCAGATGGCAGCATGGTGAAAAGCGGGAAGAAGGCATTGTGCCAGGCTCCACTGCACCAGGGCCAGGATGAATCCACCCATAGAGGAAGGATGGATTAAAATCTAAAGAGCTGTATTTCAATTCTGACAGTCACTCACCAGCCATGTTGTCAGCTGGCCTGGCTCTCAGCATCCTTTCTTCTAAAGTAGGATGGATTCTCATCCCTGCTGGATGCATGAGAGAGCTTGATGAATTAATTGAGATTGAATACCTCAAAATGCCTGGCCAGATCAGGGACTGGCTCCAGGAATCCCACAGCCAGTTAGCACTCTATTTGGAAATATGCATCCTGAAGCCAGCTTTCTTAATTCTCTGGAACAAATGACTTCTAAGCCTTATTTTTACTGTGATCATTTATCATTTAAGAAAAAGCAAAATGCCCAGAAAACAAAGATTCTAAATATATAAATACATTTTGGAAAACTGTGGTATGCAGTTCTCTAAAATGTCCTTAAAGGATAAGCCCCTTTCCAAAAAGTTTGAAAAGTAAACAAGGGAAAAAAATTTTTCAGGGTTTTATGTCTACCTCCAAAAATAGCTCAACCCATTCTATAAAGATATTACCATGACTTCTTAAGAACTGGCCATCTACTGAAACAGAAAATACATTTGTTAGGAGAGATCAGTCAGCTGCTTGCTGTCACTGATGGTGTCCTCGACAGCAGGGATGCTCCACTATGTTGTGGGCAAACAGTGGGCCTTCACTGAGCTCGTGGAAGCACTAGCAGTAGACCCATCTATTTCCTGAAGAGAGAGTGGAGAGAACCAACATTCAGTTTATAAACTACTGCCGAAGTAGGACCTGCAGGAATGCAAGGAAACATCTACTGTCAGGCACAATCCAAGTAAGAGAATCTTAGGATGTGAACTGGAAAGGCTTGCAAGTTGTCTGCACTCAGCAAAGAATCCTAGCGGTCTGTCACTCAAGGACTATGATATTATAAATGTAGTTAAGCCCTCCTAAATATTTTTATCCATAGTGAGCCAAGAACAGGCCCCAAAGAACAAATCCTTGCTAATCTCAAATGATAATCCTCACATTGACATAAATTATTCTACATCTATCTCCACTGTATAGGAAGAATCATGATGCCACTGTTTGATAAAATTGCACATCTTTTTTTCTGTTCCAAATTCAAAGAATCAGTACCACAATGCTGATCAAGTTCAAAGATCAGTACAACAATACTGATCAACTTTGAGAGAACTGAAGCTACCTGTGACTTTGGACACATAGTGGTCAAGAGCAAGCTCTAAAGGATTCAAAGCACTGACGAATTTATCTAAATTCTACCCTCTTCCTTCTGTTCAGTGGAGGCTGCACTGGGGTCTCTGCATAGCAAACTGGTAAATGATGGCTTCATTAACAGAACTAATTCCACCCGGAAAGTAAGTACCCTTGTTTTACTTATTGTGGTAATAACTTTAGGTGGTCTGTTATGAACCAATAAGTACACAGTCTGCTGTGAGACAGTGGTGGGCGTTCCCAAGAAAATCAGCCTGATGACTCCATTCTGTGCTGGAACCTGGTGCTTCTTTTACTTTCATCAACATGCCTTGAGGCTGCATTCAGTTCAACCCAGTTAGCTTCAGCCCAGTTAGCTAGGGCATCCACAGTCTCATGGAGGGAGCCTCCGAGACACTGGCTGGTCTTGTGTTTAGCACCAGAGACAGAGGCACAAGGTACGGAGAGGCCCTGTTGAAGTCTGATAAAAAATTTACAAAGGGAATGCCTGATCCTCACTGGGGCAGAGCTGCCAGAGGCTAGAAAAACCCTAAGAGTGCTATCTCCTGCTCCTGTGGCCACCGGCACCCTGTTACCTGGTGCTGCCAGGGTCCCCACAATCCGAGCAGCTGTGCCGCTTCCACACATGGTCTTCCAACTCCTGTAGATAACCGACATGCAGAAGTTGAGATAAAACCACAGTTAAACCCCAGGGGCAGTGTGGCTAAGGAAGAGGATTGAAAACCTCCCCACCAGCTGTACAAGCTATAGATCAAATCCATACAATCTATGTGGACTCTGTATCTATGGAATATATAAAAAGGACAATGAGTGTTCTCATAAAAGAAAACGCCCTAGCTCTGGCAGGGGTAGACAGTGGAGGCAAAAACACATAGGAGTAGGGCAAAATTAGAGTATGAGCTGTCCCCACGGAAGGTCTAGAGACCAACCCAGTATTGGAGGGCCTCCTATGGATGCAGAGGTGGGCTGTGACTCAGTGGTGAAAAGGATATTGACAGCTGAGATCCAACAAAAACATTTATTATTATGCTTATATTTGGATTTGTTCTGGATGTTTTCTCTTCTATTTGTTGTGTTCTTGTAGTTGCTGTTTCCTTTTTTAATTAACTCTTGTTTAACCTTCTGAGGACTTTTTTTAAAATCACACTTTTTATTTCCATTACATAATTCTACCTTTACGTTGGGTTTTTATGGGTTTCTGTGGGGTAATTTCTTTTTCCTTTTTAAATTCTTTTTGTTTCTCATATTGTTCTTTTCCTGCTGTAGCTATTCTTTTATAAATGTATACATATGTTATATTTTATATGTATGTTTCTATATATGTTGTATATATGTTTATATATTTATTCATTTATATGCAAAGTACATCAAGCAGAATGCCAAGCTGGATGAAGTGCAAGCTGGAATCAAGATTGCCAGGAGAAATATCAATAACCTCAGATATGCTGATGACACCACCCTTATGGCAGAAAGTGAAGAGGAACTAAAAGCCTCTTGATAAAAGTGAAAGAGGAGAGTGAAAAAGTTGGCTTAAAGCTCAACATTCAAAAACGAAGATCATGGCATCCGGTTCCATCACTTCATGGGAAATAGATGGGGAAACAGTGGAAACAGTGTCAGACTTTATTTTTTTGGGCTCCAAAATCACTGCAGATGGTGATTTCAGCCATGAAATTAAAAGACACTTGCTCCTTGGAGAAAAGCTATGACCAACCTAGACAGCATATTAAAAAGCAGAGACAGTACTTTGCTGACAAAGATTCGTTTAGTCAAAGCTATGGTTTTTCCAGTAGTCATGTATGGATGTGAGAGTTGGACCATAAAGAAAGCTGAGCACTGAAGAATTGATACTCTTGAACTGCGGTGTTGGAGAAGACTCTTGAGAGTCCCTTGGACTGCAAGGAGATCCAGCCAGTCCATCCTAAAGGAAATCAGCCCTGAATATTCATTGGAAGGACTGATGCTGAAGCTGAAACTCCACTACTTTGGTCACCTGATGTGAAGAACTGACTGACTGGAAAAGACCCTGATGCTGGGCAAGATTGAAGGCAAGAGGAGAAGGGGATGACAGAAGATGAGATGGTTGGATGGCATCACCAACTCGATGGACACGAGTGTGAGTAAGCTTTGGGAGTTGGTGATGGCAGGCAAGCCTGGCATGCTGCAGTCCGTGGGGTTGCAAACACAACTGAGCAACTGAACTGATATATATTTATACATGCTATATACTTATATATATGTAAAAGAATAGCTACAGTAGGAAAAGAACAACATGTGTATATATATATTTTTCTATATAGTTCTATTTTTCTTTTGTTTTCCTCCTTTTCTCTATTTCACCATGTTTGCTAGTTTGTTTGGTTTTGTTTGCTCTATTCCCTAGTTGGTAATCTCCTTTGGCCTTGTTTTCTGGTTTGTGTTTTAGTTAGTTTTGTTTTTAATTGGTTAATATCATTCTTAGCTTTCTTTGCCTGCCAGGCCACTGTCTTGTATTTTGTTTTCTTTGGACTATTTTGGCGGGGGGTGTGTGTGTGTGTGTGTGTGTGTGTGTGTGTGTTCCTTTGGTTTTGTTATTATAGGCTGATTGTCCATTTATCTTTTGTTTAGGGTTCGTTTTTTGTTTGTTTTTGCTTTTGTGTGTTTGTTTTAATCTTTAATGCTATAACAAATGGCTTGTAGGATCTTGGTTCCCTGGCCAGAAGTTAGGTTTGAGCCTTTGGGCTGGGGAAACTGAGTCTAGGATACTAGACTGCAGAGAACTCCTGACACCAGGGAGTGTTAACTACTGAGAACTTCCACGAAGGCCTCCACCTGTGTCCAGGACCTGACATCATCTAACTGCTAGCAGCACCCAGTACAGGATGCCTCACCCAAACAACAAGACAAAAACAGCTGACAGGCTTCCCACAGATAACCCAAAACATGCTACCTCACACAGCCCTACCCACAGAGGGAAAAAAGCACAACTCTTTCCACCAGAACACAGGCGCAAGTCCCTCCCAACATGAAGCCTACACGAAGTACTGAACCAAATCCAGCCACTAAGGATAGAGACCAAAAGGAGGAACTGTGATCCTATAGCCTGGGGAAAGTAGACCCCAGACACAGGAAGTTAGAAAAATGAATTAAGACAGAGAAATACTCTGCAAATGAAGGAAAAAGGTAAAAACTCAGAAGGCCAGATAAACAAAGAGGAAATAGGCAAACTATCTGAAAAATAATTCAGAGTGACAATAGTAAAGATGATACAAAACCTCAAAAATAGAATGGAGAAAATACAAATCAATTAACACACTTAACAAGGACGTAGAAGAAATAAAGAACAAACACACATAAACAAACAACATAATTACTGAAATTAAACATACTCTAGAAGGAATCAATAGCAGAGTAACTAACTGAAGCAGAAGAGGTAAGTGAGCTGGAAGACAGAATGGTGGAAATAACTGCTAAAGAGCAGAATAAAGAAAAAGGAATGGAAAGGACTAAAGACAGTCTCAGAGACCTTTGGGATAATATTAAAAGTGCCAACATTCGAATTATAGGGGTCCCAGGAAAGTAAGAGAAAATGAAAGAGTCTAAGAAATGTTTTGAACAGACTATAGTCAAAAACTTTCATAACATGGGAAAAGAAATAGCCAATCAAGTCCAACAAGTACAGAGATACCAATCCAGGATAAACCCAAGGAGAAACATGCTGAGAAACATAAATCAAACTAACAAAGATTAAAAACAGAGAAAAAATATTAAAAGCAGTAACAAAAAGGCAACAAGAAACACACAAGGGAAACCCCACACAATTAACCACTGATCTTTCAGTAGAAACTCTGCAGGCTAGAAGGGAATGGCAGGACACAGTTTAAGTACTGCAAGGGGAAAATCTACATCTGAGAATACTCTATCCAGCAAGGATCTCATTCAAAATTGAGGGAGAAAACAAAAGCTTTATAGACAAGCACAAGTTAAAGAGCGCTCCCAAACCAGTTTTATAGCAAATGTTAAAAAGGACTTCTATATGGAGGAAATACAAGAGAAGGAAGAGACCTACAAAAACAAATCCAAAACAATTAAGAAAATGGCAATAGAAACATATATATCAATAATTACTTTAAATGTAAATGACTTAAATGCTCCAACCAACAGACGTAGACTGGTCGAATGGATAAAAAAGAAGACCCATATACATGCTGTCTATAAGAGACCCAGTTCAGACCTAGAGACACATACAGACTGAAAGTGAGAGTATGGAAAAAGATATTCCGTGAAAATGGAAATCAAAAGAAAGCTGGAGTAGCAATTCTCATAAAAGACAAAATAGACCTTAAAATAAAGACTATTACAAGAGATAAAGAAGGATACTACACAATGATCAATGGATTAATCCAAGAAGACATACCAATTATAAATATTTATGCACCCAACATAGAAGCACCTCAATACATAAAGCAAATGCTAACAAACAAAAAACTCAACAGACGCAGAAAAAGCTTTTGAAAAATTCAGCACCCATGTATGATCAACCCTTCACAAAGTGGACATAGACGGAAATCACCTCAACATAATAAAGGCATATATCATATACCAGAACTGACTCATTTGAAAAGACCCTGATGCTGGGAAAGAGTGAAGGTAAGAGGAGAAGGGACGACAGAAGATGGGACGGTTGGATGGCATCATCAGCTCTATGGACATGATGTGAGTAAGGTCTGGGAGTTGGTGACGGCAGGGAAGCCTGGTATGCTGCAGTGCATGGGGTCACAAAGAGTCGGACACGAGTGAGTGACTGAACTGCAGAACTGAACAATACACCCAAAGCAAACATTATTCTCAATGGTGAAAACCTTACACATTTCTTCAAAGATCAGGACTGAGACAAGGGTGCAAACTTCACTACTATTCAACATAGTTTTGGAAGTTCTAGCATGGCAATCAGAGAAGAAAGAAAAAAAAAGGAATCCACTCTGGAAAAGAAGTAAAACTCTCATCATTTGCAGACAGCATGATACTATACACTGAAATCCCTAAACATGTCACACAAAAATATTACTAGAGCCAATCAGTGAATTTAGTAAAGTTGCAGGATATAAAATAAACAAAAATAGCTTGCATTCCTATATGCTAACAATGAAAAATCATAGAGAGAAATTAAAGAAACAATCCCACTTACCACTGCAACAATAAGAAATAAACCCACCTAATGAGACAAAAGAGCTGTATATAGAAAACTGTAAGATACTAATGAAATAAATTAAAGAAAACATAAACAGATGGAGAGAGATACTATGTTCCTGGACTGGAAGACTCAGTATCCCAAAAACAGACTGTATTACCCAAAGCAATCTACCAATTATATGCAATTCCTATCAAATGACCTATGGCATTTTTCACAGAACAAGAATAAAATATTTCACAATTCGTATGGAAACACAAAGACCCCAAATATCCAAAGCAATCTTTAGAAAGAAATGAGCTGGAATGTGCCAAGAGGCACACAGAGTCCCATACAGGATAAACCCAAAGAGAAACACACCAAGACACATACTAATCAAACTAACAAAGAAAGTTTAAACTAAACATAAAGAAAGAATATTGAAAGCCACAAGGGAGAAGCAACAAGTAACACACAAGGGAAACACCATATGCTTAACTTTCAGCAGAAGCTCTGCAGGCCAGAAGGGAATGGCAGGATATATTTAAAGTACTGAAAGGGAAAAGCTTACAACCAATATTACTGCACCAGGCAAGGATCTCGTTCAAAATTGTTGAAGAAATAAAAAGCAAAAGTGAAGACAATTAGTACCACCAAATCAATTTACAACAAATGTTAAACGGACTTATATAGTCAAGAAATACAAGAGAAGAAAAAGATTTACAAAATCAACCCGATACAATTAAAATGGCAACAAGTTCAGTTCAGTCACTCAGTTGTGTCCAACTCTTTGCGACCCCATGAACTGCAGCATGCCAGGCCTCCGTGTCCATCACCATCTCCCGGAGTTCACTCAGACTCATGTCCATCGAGTCAGTGATGCCATCCAGCCATCTCATCCTCGGTCATCCCCTTCTTCTCCTGCCGCCTATCCCTCCCAGCATCAAAGTCTTTTCCAATGAGTCAACTCTTCGCATGAGGTGGCCAAAGTATTGGAGTTTCAGCTTTAGCATCATTCCTTCCAAAGAAATTTCAGGGCTGATCTCTTTCAGAATGGTCGGACTGGTTGGATCTCCTTGCAGTCCAAGGGACTCTCAAGAGTCTTCTCCAACATCACAGTTCAAAAGCATCAATTCTTCGGCAATCAGCCTTCTTCACAGTCCAACTCTAACATCCAAACATGACTACTGGAAAAACCATAGCCTGACTAGACGGATCTTATTTGGCAAAGTAGTATCTCTGCTTTTCAATATGCTATCTAGATTGGTCATAACTTTTTTCCAAGGAGTATGCGTCTTTTAATTTCATGCAAAAGTAGGAAGTCAAGAAACACCTGGAATAACAGGAAAATTTGGCCTTGGAATGCGGGAATGAAGCAGGGCAAAGACTAATAGAGTTTTGCCAAGAAAATGCACTGGTCATAGCAAACATCCTCTTCCAACAACACAAGAGAAGACTCTACACATGGACATCACCAGATGGTCAATACCGAAATCAGACTGATTATATTCTCTGCAGCAAAAGATGGAGAAGTTCTATACAATCAACAAAAACAAAACCAGGAGCTGACTGTGGCTCAAGTCATGAATTCCTTATTACCAAATTCAGACTCAAATTGAAGAATGTAGGGAAAACGACTAGACCATTCAGGTATGACCTAAATCAAATCTCTTATGATTATACAGTGCAAGTGAGAAATAGATTTAAGGGCTTAGATCTGATAGATAGAGTGCCTGATGAACTATGGAATGAGGTTCATGACATTGTACAGGAGACAGGGATCAAGACCATCCCCATGGAAAAGAAATGCAAAAAAAGCAAAATGGCTGTCTGGGGAGGCCTTACAAATAGCTGTGAAAAGAAGAGAGGTGAAAAGCAAAGGAGAAAAGGAAAGATATAAGCATCTGAATGCAGAGTTCCAAAGAATAGCAATAAGAGATAAGAAAGCCTTTTCAGTGATCAATGCAAAGAAATAGAGGAAAAGAACAAAATGGGAAAGACTAGAGATCTCTTCAAGAAAATTAGAGATACCAAGGGAATATTTCATGCAAAGATGGGCTCGATAAAGGACAGAAATGGTATGGACCTAACAGAAGCAGAAGATATTAAGAAGAGATGGCAATAATACACAGAACGGTACAAAAAGATCTTCACGACCCGGATAATCACGATGGTGTGATCACTCACCTAGAGCCAGACATCCTGGAATGAGAAGTCAAGTGGGCCTTAGAAAGCATCACTACGAACAAAGCTAGTGGAGGTGATGGAATTCCAGTTGAGCTCTTTCAAATCCTGAAAGATGATGCTGTGAAAGTGCTGCACTCAATATGCCAGCAAATTTGGAAAACTCAGCAGTGGCCACAGGACTGGAAAAGGTCAGTTTTCATTCCAATCCCAGAGAAAGGCAATGCCAAAGAATGCTCAAACTACCGCACAATTGCACTCATCTCACATGCTAGTAAAGTAATACTCAAAATTCTCCAAGCCAGGCTTCAGCAATATGTGAACCGTGAACTTCCAGAGGTTCAAACTGGTTTTAGAAAAGGCAGAGGAACCAGAGATCAAATTGCCAACATCCACTGGATCATGGAAAAAGCAAGAGAGTTCCAGAAAATGGCAATAGGAACATATATATCAGTAATTACTTTAAACGTAAATGGATTAAATGCTCCAACCAAAAGACATAGATTGGCTGAATGGATACAAAAACAAGACCCATATATATGTTGTCTACCCACTTCAGACCTCAAGACACATATAGACTGAAAGTGAGAGTATGGAAAAATATATTCCATGCAAACGGGAAGCAAAAGAAAGCTGGAGTAGCAGTCCTCATATCAGACTCTGAGGGATGGGATCGGGAGGGAGGTGGGAGGGGGGTTCAGTATGGGGAACACACGTACATTCACTTTTTAATAAATAAAAAAGAAAAATAAACCTTAAAGAAGATTACAAGAGATAAGGAAGGACACTACATAATGATCAAGGGATCAATCGAAGAGGAAGACATGACAATTGTAAATATCTATGCACCCAACGTAGGAGCACCTCAGTACCTAAGACAAACACTAACACACATAAAAGGAGAAATTGACAGTAACACGATAATAGTGGGGAGACTTTAACACCCCAACCACATATGTACAGATCATCAAAACAGAAAATTAATAAGGAAACACAAGTCTTAAATGATACATTAGATGAGCTGGATCTCACTGGATATCTTTAGGACCATCAGTCCAATCAAATGCTGAAGAATACATCTTCTCAAGTGCACATGGAACATTCTCCATGAGAGACCACATCTTGGGTCACAAATCAAACCTCCGTAAATTTAAGAAAATTTAAGTCATATCAAGCATATTCTTCAACCACAATGCTATGAGACTGGATATCAATTATAAGAAAAAAACTGTAAGAAACACAAACATGTGGAGATTAAAAAACATTTTTCTAAATAACAAGTAGGTTACTGAAGAAATCAGAGGAGAAATCAAAAAATTTCCAGAAACAAATGACAATGAAATCACAACAACTCAATACCTATGGGATGCAGCAAAAGCAGTTCTAAGAGGGAAGTTTATAGCGTACAATCCTACCTCAAGAAACAAGAAAAACATCAAATAGACAGCCTAACTATGCACCTAAAACAACTGGAAAAAGAACAACATAAATGAAAAAGAAATCAAAGAAACAATAGTAAAAATTAATTAAACTAAAATCTGTTTCTTTATGAAGATAAAAAAACTGACAAACCTTTAGCCAGACTCAGCAAGAAAAATAGAAGAATCAAATCAACAAAATTAGAAGTGAAAAAGGAGAGGTTACAACAGACAGAGCAGAAATACAAGGGAGTATAACAGACTATTATGAATAACTATACGGCAATAACATGGATAACCTGGAAGAAATGGATTCTTAGAAAATTTCAATCTTCCAAGACTGAATCAGAAAGAAACAGAAATTATGAACAAACCAATTAAAAGCATTGAAATTGAAGCTGTGATCAAAAATCTCCCCCAAAGAAGGCTAGTACCAGACGGCTTCACAGGAAAATTCGATCAAACATTTAGAGAAGAGCTAATGCCTATCCTAAAACTCTCAAAAAATTACAGAGGAAGGAACACTTCCAAACTCATCCTATGAGACCACCATCATCTTGATTCCAAAACCAGACAAAGACAACACAAAGAAAGAAAACTACAGGCCAATATCACTGATGAATATAGATGCAAAAATTCTCAACAAAATTTTAGCAAACAGAATTGAGCAACACATCAAAAGCTCATACACCATGATCAAGTTGGGTTTATTCCAGGAATATAAGGATTCAATATATGCAAATCAATCAATGTGATACATCATATTAACAAATTTAAATATAAAAACCATATGATCATCTCAATAGATGCAGAAAAAGCCTTTGACAGAATTCAGCACCCATCTATGATTAAAACTCTTCCAAAAATGGGCATAGAAGGAACCTACCTCAACACAGTAGAAGCCACGTATGATAAGCCTACTGCAAACATTATTCTCAATGGCGAGAAACTGAACGCATTCCCCCTAAGATCAGGAACAAGACAAGGGTGTCCACTTTCATCACTATTATTCAACATAGTTTTAGAAGTCCTAGCCATAGCAATCAGAGAGGAAAAAGAAATAAAAGGAATCCTGATAGAAAAAGAAAAATTAAAGCTCTCACTGTTTGCAGATGACATGATACTGTACACAGAAAACTCTAAAGATAGTATCAGAAAATTACTAGAGCTAATCAGTGATTTTAACAAAGTTGCAGGATACAAAATCAATACACAGAAATCATTTGCATTTCTATATACTAACAATGAAAAATCAGAAAGAGAAATTAAGGAATCAATCCCATTCACCATTTCAACAAAAATAATTAAATATCTAGGAATAAACTTACCTAAGGAAACAAAGAACTGTACACAGAAAATTATAAGACACTGATGAAAGAAACCAAAGATGACATAAACAGATGGAGAGATATTCCATGTTCCTGGGTAGGAAGAATCAATATAGTTAAATGAGTATACTACCAAATGCAATCTACAGATTCAATGTGATCCCTATAAAATCACCAATGGCATTTTTCACAGAACTAGAACAATATTTCACAATCCATATGGAAACACAAAAGACCCCAAATAGCCAAAGCAGTCTTGAGAAATAAGAATGGAGCTGGAGGAATCAACCTTCCTGACTTCAGGTTATACTACAAAGCTATGGTCATCAAGACTGTGTGGTACTGGCACAAAAACTGAATTATAGACCAACAGAACAAGATAGAAAGCCCAGAAATAAACCCATGCACCTTTGGGTACCTTATTTTTGACAAAGGAGAAAAGAATATACAATGGGGCAAAGAAAGCCTCTTCAAAAAATGGTGGTGGGAAAAGTGGACCACTACATCTGGTCCCATCATTTCATGGGAAGTAGATGGGGAAACAGTAGAAACAGTGTCAGACTTGATTTTGGGGGGCTCCAAAATCACTGCAGATGGTGATTGCAGCCATGAAATTAAAAGACTCTTCGTCCTTGGAAGGAACGTTATGACCAACCTAGACAGCATTTTCAAAAGCAGACACATTACTTTGCCATCAAAAGTCTGTCTAGTCAAGGCTATGGTTTTTCCAGTAGTCATGTATGGATGTGAGCGTTGGACTGTGAAGAAGGCTGAGTGCCAAAGAATTGATATTTTTGAACTGTGGTGTTGGAGAAGACTCTTGAGAGTCCCTTGGACTGCAAGGAGGTACAACCAGTCCATTCTAAAGGAGAACAGTCCTGGGTGTTCTTTGGAAGGAATGATGCTAAAGCTGAAACTCCAGTACTTTGGCCACCTCATGCGAAGAGTTGACTCACTGGAAAAGACTCTGATGCTGGGAGGGATTGAGGGCAGGAGGAGAAGGGGACAACAGAGGATGAGGTGGCTGGATGGCATCAGCGATTCAATGGACATGAGTCTGAGTGAACTCCAGGAGTTGGTGATGGACAGGGGAGGCCTGGCATGCTGCAATTCATGGGGTCACAGAGTCAGACACGACTGAGCAACTGAACTGAACTGAACTGAACTGAACCTGTAAAAGAATGAAAATAGAACACTTCCTAACACCATATGCAAAGATAAACTCAAATAGATTAAGGACATAACTGTGAGACCAGAAACTACAAAACTCTTAGAGGAAAACATAGGCAGAACACTTGATGACATAAATCAAAGCAAGATCCTCTATGACTCACCTCCTAGAGAAATGAAAATAAAAACAAAAGTAAAGTGGGGCCTGATTACACTTAAAAGCTTTTGCACAGCAAAGGAAACTATAAACAATGTGAAAATACAACCCTTGGAATGGGAGAAAATAATGGCAAATGAAACAGCTGGCAAAGGTTTCATTTCCAAAATATACAACCAGCTCATACAACTCAATACCAGAAAAACAACTGAATCAAAAAGTGGGGAAAATGACCTAAACAGCCATTTCTCCAAAGAAGACATACAGATGGCTAACAAACACAGGAAAAAGATGCCCAACATCACTCATTATTAGAGATATGCAAATCAAAACCACAATGAGATATCACCTTACACCAGTCAGAATGGCCATCATCAAAAAGTCAACAGTAAATGTTGGAGAGGGTGTGGAGAAAAGGGAACACTCTGGTGCTTTTGGTGTGAATGAAACTTGATACAGCCAGTGTGGAAGATCGTATGGAGGTTCCTTAGAAAACTTGGTATAAACCCACCATATGACCCAGCAATCCCACTCCTAGGCATATGCCCTTAAGAAACCAGGGGTGAAAAAGACACGTTTCCCACTGTACATTGCAGCACTATTTACAATAGCCAGAACATGGAAGCAACCCAGATGCCCATCAACAGATGAATGGATAAAGAAGTTGTGGTACATACACACAATGGGGTATTACTCAATCATAAAAACAAACGCCTTTGAGTCAATTCTGATGAGGTGGATGAACCTAGAATATATTATACAGAGTGCAGTGAGTCAGAAAGAGAAATATAAATATCATGTTCTTATGCACATATACAGAATCTAGAAAAAAATGGTTGTGACAAATTTATTTTCAGGGCAGCAGTGGAGAAACAGACATAGAGAATAGACTTATGGGCATGGGGAGAGGGGAGGAAGGTGAGATGAATGTAAAGATTACTATGGAAACTTACATTACCATATGTAAAACAGATAGCCAACAGGAATTTGCTGCACGGCTCAGGAAACTCAAACAGGGCTCTGTATCAACCTAGAGGGGTGGGATGGGTAGGGAAATGGGAGGGAGGGTCAAAAGGGAGGGGATATATGTATACCTATGGCTGATTCATGATAAGGTTTGACAGTAAACAACGAAGTTCTGTAAAGCAACTATCTTTCAATAAAAAATATATTTAAAAATAAATAAAAACAAACAGTAGTATCTAATTAGACTTAAAACATTTTGCACAACAAACGAAACTATAAACAAAGTGAAAAGACACCCTTAGAATGGTAGAAAATAATAGCAAATAAAACAAACACAACAGATTAACTTCAATAATATACAAGCAGCTCATGCAACTCAATACCAGAAAAACAAAAATCCAATCAAAAAGTGGGTGGAAGACCTGAACAGACATTTCTCCAAAGCAGATATGCAGATGGTTAAAAGACACATGAAAAGATGCTCAACATCGCTCATTATTACAGAAATGCAAATCAAAATTACAATGAGGTATCAACTATGACATGGGAGATGGGAATACCAGACCACCTGACCTGCCTCTTGAGAAACCTATATGCAGGTCAAGAAGCAATAGTTAGAACTGGACATGGAACAACAGACTGGTTCCAAATAGGAAAGGAGGACGTCAAAGCTGTATATTGTCACCCTGTTTATTTAACTAATACGCAGAGTACATCATGAGAAACGCTGGCTGGAAGAAGCACAAGCTGGAATCAAGATTGCCGGGAGAAATATCAATAACCTCAGATATGCAGATGACACCACCCTGATGGCAGAAAGTGAAGAGGAACTAAAAGCCTCTTGATGAAAGTGAAAGAGGAGAGTGAAAACGCTGGCTTAAACCTCAACATTCAGAAAACGAAGATCATGGCAGCTCGTCCCATCACTTCATGGGAAATAGAGGGGAAACAGTGGAAACAGTGTCAGACTTTATCTTTTGGGGCTCCAAAATCACTGTAGATGGTGATTGCAGCCATGAAATTAAAAGATGCTTACTCCTTGGAAGGAAAGTTATGACCAAGCTAGATAGCATATTCAAAAGCAGAGACATTACTTTGACGACAAAGGTCCATCTAGGCTGTGGTTTTTCCAGTGGTCATGTACAGATGTGAGAATTGGACTGTGAAGAAAGCTGAGTGCCTGATGCTTTTGAACTGTGGTGTTGGAGAAGACTCTTGAGAGTCCCTTGGACTGCAAGGAGATCCAACCATTCCATCCTAAAGGAGACCACTCCTTGGTGTTCATTGGAAAGACTGATGCTGAGGCTGAAACTCCAATACTTTGGCCACCTCATGTGAAGAGTTGACTCATTGGAAAAGACCTTGATGCTGGGAGGGATTGGAGACAGGAGGAGAAGGGGACGACAGAGGATGAGATGGCTGGATGGCATCACTGACTCTATGCACATGAGTTTGAGTGAACTCCAGGAGTTAGTGATGGACAGGGGAGGCCTGGTGTGCTGCGATTCATTGGGTCACAAAGAGTTGGATATGACTGAGCGACTGAACTGAACTGATCAACTCATGCTAGTCAGAATAGTCATCATCAATCTATAAAAAGTAAATGCTGGAAACGGTGTGTCTAAAAAGGAACTCTCTTGCTCTGTTGGTGGGTATGTAAATTGATACAACCACTATGGAAGACAGCATGAAGATTCCTTAAAAAACTAGGAATAAAAGTACCATATGCCAGTAATCCCACTACTGGGCATATACTCTGAGAAAAGCATAATTGAAAAGGACATACATACTCTAATGTTCTTTACACCACTACTTACAATAGTCAGGACATGGAAACAACCTAGATGTCCGTTAACAGATGAATGGATACAGGAGCCATCATACACATATACAATGTTACTCAGCCATAAAAAGAACCTCATCTGAGTCAGTTCTAATAAGGTGGATGAATATAATGCCTATTATACAGAGTGAAGTAAGTCAGAAAAAAAAAAAAACAAATATCATATATAAATGCATATATAAGGAATCTAGATTGGAGACAGAAATGGCAAGCCACTCCTGTATTCTTGCCTAGAGAATCCTGTGGACAGAGGAGCCTGGTGGGCTGCTGTCCATAAGGTCGCATAGAGTCGGACACAACTGAAGTGACTTAGCAAACATTGCATGCATTGGAGAAGGGAATGGCAACCCACTCCAGTGTTCTTGCCTGAAGAATCCCAGGGATGGAGGAGGAGCCTAGCGGGCTGCCATCTATGGCGTCGCACAGAGTCAGACATGACTGAAGCAAGTTAGCAGCAGCAGCAGCAGCATGCAATCTAGAAAGATGGTACTGACGAATCTATTTGCAAGGCAGAAATGGAGATGCAGACACAGAGGACAGACTTGTGGACATACAGAGCAAAGAGAGCAGCATGCAGTCACACAGTACCATATGGAAAATTGATAGCCAGTGGCAATTTGCTTATGACGCAAGGGAGCTCAAACTGGTCCTCTGTGACAACCTACATGGGTGGGGATGTGGTGGGATATGGGAAGCAGTTTCAGGGTATAGGTATACCTGAGGCTGTTTCATTTTGATGTATAGCAGAAACTAACACAACATTGTAAAGCAATTATCCTCCATTGTGTGTTGTGTGTTAGTCGCTCAGTCATTTTCAACTCTTGGCAACCCCATGGACTATAGTCCATCAGGCTCTTTGGTCCATGGAATTCTCCAGGCAAGAATACTGGAGTGGGCTGCCATTTCTTTCTCCAAGTATCTTGCTGACCCAGGGAATAAACACAAGACTCCTGTATTGCAGGCAGATTCTTTACCATCTGAGCCACCAGGGAAGTCAATTAAAAACAGACAAATTTAAAAAGAATTTACAGAGTGAGTGACAGTTAATTATCTCAAGGTCCCAAATAATATATTGAAATGATAGTTCCTTAAACTCCTGTATCAAAATTTTAATCAGTTCCTTAACTGCTATTTACTTAATCCCTGGGCTTATGTACATCCATTATTTTCAGAAAGAAATCTCCAAAGAACCTTGCTCTTTTTCTTTATTTTCTTTTTCTTTCTTCTCTTTCTTCTTTCTTTCTTTCTTTCTCTCTCTCTCTCTCTCTCTCTCTCTGTCTCCCTCCCTCCCTCCCTCCTCTCTCTCTCTCTCTCTCTCTCTCTCTCTCTCTCTCTCTTTCTTTCTTTGTAGCAATAAGATTATGAGACTTCTCAGAGGGAATGGAAAAAACTTTCTAAAGGCTGGGGGGGGGGGAGGCAGGAAGAGAAACTAAGAAACAGAAACAAAAAATACTCCAGTGTCTTATATAAGGAAACTACACCACACCAGGAATTCATAAATGGCCAGCAAATAACCAACAAAGATATAGCACGATCTACTAATATCCTGAAGATTCCAGGATCATAGAGGTTATAAGACACAATTAGCCCCAGGAAAATTCTGGGAACTCTCATCAGTTCAGTTGCTCAGTAGTGTCCAACTCTTTGTGACCCCATGGACTGCAGCACACCAGGCTTTCCTGTCCATCACCAACTCCCAGAGCTTACTCAAACTTATGTCCATCAAGTTGGTGATGCCATCCAACCATCTCATCCTCTATCGTCCCCTTCTCCTCCCACCTTTGATCTTTCCCAGCATCAGGGTCTTTCCAGTGAGTCAGTTGTTCACATCAGGTGGCCAAAGTATTGGAGTTTCAGCTTTAGCATCAGTCCTTCCAATGAATATTCAGGACTGATTTCCTTTAGGAAGGACTGGTTGGATCTCCTTGCAGTCCAAGGAACTCTCAAGAGTCTTCTCCAACACCACAGTTCAAGAGCATCAGTTCTTTGGCACTCAGCTTTCTACTTGAAAAACCATAGCTTTGACTAGACGGACCTTTGTTGGCAAAGTACTGCCTCTGCTTTTTAATATGCTGTCTAAGTTTGTCATAGCTTTTCTTCCAAGGAACACACATCTTGTAGTTTCATGACTGTCGTCACCATCTGCAGTGATTTTGGAGCCCACAAAAATAAAGTCTGTTTCCCCATCTATTTGCTATGAAGTGATGGGACCAAAACCTATGATCTTTGTTTTTTGAATGCTGAGTTGTAAGTCAGCTTTTTCATTCTCTTCTTTCATCTTCATCGAGAGGCTCTTTAGTTCTTCATTTTCTGCCATAAAGGTGGTGTCATCTGCGTATCGGAGGTTAATGATGTTTCTCCCAGCAATCTTGATTTCAGCCTGTGCTTCTTCCAGCCTGGCATTTTGCATGATGTACTCCACATATAAGTTAAGGGTAACAATATACAGCCTTGATGTACTCCTTTCCCAAATTTAAACCAGTTTGTTGTTTTATGTCCTGACCTGCATACTGGTTTCTCCAGAGGCAGATAAGGTGGTCTGGTACTACCATCTCTTTAAGAATTTTTCACAGTTTTTTGTGATTCACACAGTCTAAGGCTTTAGCGTAGTCAGTGAAGAAGTAGATGTTTCTCTGGAATTCCCTTGCTTTTTCTATGATCCAACAGATGTTGGGAATTTGATCTCTGGTTCTTCTGCCCTTTCTAAATCCACTGTGTACATGGAAGTTCTCGGTTCACATACTGTTGAAGCTTAGCTTGAAGGATTTTGAACATTACCTTGATAGCATGTGAAATGAGTGCAATTGTGCGGCAGTTTGAACATTTCTTGGCATTGCCCTTCTTTGTGATAGGAATGAAAATTGACCTTTTTCAGTCTTGTGGCTACTGCTGAGTTTTCCAAATTTCCTGATATATTGAGTGCAGCATTTTAATAGCATCACATTTAGCATCTGAAATAGTTCAGCTGGAATTCCATCACCTCCACTAGCTTTTTTGTAGTAATGCTTCCTAAAACCCACCTGACTTCACACTCCAGGATGTCTGACTCTAGGTGAGTAATCACACAATCTTGGTTATCTGGGTCATTAAGAACTTTTTTGTACAGCTCTTTGTATTCTTGCCACCTCTTCTTAATATTTTCTGCTTCTGTTAGGTCGTTGCTGTTTCTGTCCTTTTTGTGCCCATCTTTGTATGAAATGTTCCCTTGGTATCTCTAATTTTCTTGAAGAGATTTCTAGTGTTTCCCATTCTATTTCTTCCTTTATTTCTTTGCATTGATCACTTAAGAAGGCTTTCTTCTCTCTCCTTACTATTCTTTGGAACTCTACATTCAACGGATTTATCTTTCCTTTTCCCATTTTCTTTTCACATCTCTTCTTTCCTCAGCTATTTGTAAGGCCTCCTCAGAGAGCCATTTTGTCTTGCTTCATTTCTTTTTCTTGGAGATGGTTTTGGTCACCACCAAATACAATGTTACGAACTTCTGTCCATAGTGCTTCAGGAGTTGTGTCTATCAGATCTAATCACTTGAATTTATTTGTCACTGTATAATCATAAATGATCTGATTTTGGTCATACTTGAATGGCCTAGTGGTTTTCCCTACTTTCTTCAATTTAAGTCTGAATTTGGCAATAAGGAGTTCATGATCTGAGCCACAGGCAGCTCCCAGTCTTGCTTGCTGACTGTATAGAGCTTCTCTATCTTTCGCTGCAAAGAATATAACCAACCTGATTTTGATATTGACCATCTGGTGATGTCCAAGTATAGAGTCCTCTCTTGTGTTGTTGGAACAGGGTATTTGCCATGACTGTTGATTCTCTTGGCAAAAGTCTGTTAGCCTTTGCCCTGCTTCATTTTGTACTCCAAGGCCAAATTTGCCTGTTATTCCATGTATCTCTTGACTTCTTACTTTTGCATTTCAGTCTCCTATAATGAAAAGAAAATCTTTTTTTTTTCCCTTTGGTGTTAGTCATAAAAGTTCTGTGGGTCTCCACAGAACCATTCAACTTCAGCTTCTTCAGCATTAGTGGTTGGGGCATAGACTTGGATTACTGTGATACTGAATGGTTTGCCCTGGAAACAAAGTGAGATCATTCTGTCATTTTTGAGGTAACACCCAAGGACTGCATTTTGGACTGTTGTGTCAGTATGAGGGCTACTCCATTTATACTAAGGGATTCTTGCCCACAGTAGTAGATATAAAAGTCATCACTTAAATTCACCCACCCATCCATTTTCATTCAGTGATTCCTAAAATGTCAATGTTCTCTCTTGCCATCTCCTGTTTGACCACTTCTAATTTACCTTGATTCACAGACCTAACATTCCAGGTTTCTAGGCAAAACTCTTTTTACAGCATCAGACTTTACTTTCACCAACAGACACAGCCACCACTGGGCATCATTGCTGCTTTGGCTCAGCCTCTTCACTGCTTCCATAGCTGATTCTCTGCTCTTCTCCAGTAGCATATGGAACTTCTACAACCTGGGAGGTTCATGTTTCAGCGTCATTTCTTTATGCCTTTTCATATTGTTCATGGGGTGTTCAAGGCAAGAATGCTGAAGTGGTTTGGATTTCCTTCTCCAGTGGACATTTTTGTCAGAACTCTCCACCATGACCTATCCATCTCGGGAGGCCCTACACAGCATGGCTCATAGTTTCACTGAATTACACAAAGCTGTGATCCATGTGATTATTTTGGTTAGTTTTCTGTGATTGTGGTTTTCTTTCTGTCTGCCCTCTGATGGATGAGGATAAGAGGCTTGTGCAACTTCTTGATGGGAGGGACTGGCTATGGGGAAAATCCAGTCTTGCTTTGATGGGCAGGGCCATGCTCAGTAAATCTTCAATCCAGTTTTCTGCTCATGGGTGGGGCTGTGCTCCTTCTCTGTAGTCTGGCCTGAGCCCAAACTATGGTAGGGGTAATGGCAATCTCCTACAAAAAATTTATGCCAGCACACTGTGTCTCCCAGAACTGCTGCTGTCAGTGCTCCTGGTCACACAGCAAGCCACTGTCAATCCATGAGTTCACCAGAGATTTCAAAACACTCACAGCCAAGTATGGCTCAGTGCCTTGTGGGCTTACTCCTCCTGTCTCCTGGGTCCTAGAGCACACAAGGTTTTGTTTATGTCCTCCAAGCATCTCTGGCGGGTTGAGGTTGGATTTTAAACACAATTGGGCCCCTCTTACCATCGTGGTGAGGCTGCTTTTTTGTCCTTGGATGTGGGGTATGATTTTTGGTGGGTTCCAACATTTTGCTATCGATCGTTGTTCAGCAGCTAGTTGCAAGTTTAGTGTTCTCACAGGAAAAGATAAGCACATGCCCTTTTATTCTGCCATCTTGGAGTGGATTAAATCACTGGCTGTTGGTAAATGGACTCAATTTCCCACTCTAGTCCCTTCCCCTGGAAATCTAGGGGTGGAGTGAAAGTTCCAGTCTTCTGATCACATGGCTGGTTTCCCTGGAAGCAGCCCCATTCTTTAGGTTGCCTAGGGGCTTTCCAAAAGTCATTCCATTAACCTAACAACAGACATCTTTACTGAATATATATTTCTCATTACAAATCACAAAATTATAACTGTAGATATCATCCTTTTTTTTTTTTTTTTTTTTTTTTTGTAGCTGTGCTGTACTTCTTGTGCGATAGTTTCCCAACCAGGGATTGAACCTGGGTGCTCAGCAGTGAAAGCACAGAGTCCCACTGCAGCCCAGGCAACAATGACCAATTCTATATCATTAGAGATTTGCCTTCTCTACAAGGTTAAATTAAATAAAAATCATATGACTTACAGTCCTTTATATCTGGATATATCAATGTTGCATTTAACAGCAGTTCACTCCTTTTAGTGTTAAATAGTATTCTGCTGAATAGACATACCATATTTTGTTTATCCATTCATTTGGGTTGTTTCTCTAATTTGGGCTACTATGAATAAGGCTGCTACGAACACTTACATGGAGGTCTTTGTGTGAACATGTGTCTTCATTTCTTGGGAAGGTACCTAGGAGTGGAATTGCTGGGTCATATGGCAACTCTACTTTTAACTTTGTGAGGAACCTGTTTTCCAAACTACTGTACTACATTACATACCAACCAGCAGTGTATGAGGCTCCAGTTTCTCCACACTAATCGTCTGATGTTCTGGTACCCCACTGTGGTTTTAACTGGCATTTCCCTAACAATGAGCACCTTTTCACTCCAGCTCAATTATAAGGTAAACATAGCAGCTGCCATTGGTGGAGGATGTATCATCCTCCAGGGGCTCTTCATATGAAATCTCATTCAACAGCATAACAACCCTGGGAATCAGGAGCTCATATACGTACAAATGAGTAAACTAAGTCTCATAGAGGTAGACTAACTTGGCCAAGGTAACACAAAAAGTAAGCAGAAAGCTGGGTTTGCAGGAGGCAAGTTGGTTTCTACATCTGTTCTTTCCCTGGCAGTGAACAGAAGATGCAGTTTCCTGTGCCACAATAATCCACGATCTTATTCTCTGGAACATCTGACACAGCTCTCACAGGGAGTCATATGAGGTTTATTTTAGGCATGATTTCACTGTCTAGAAGAAAGTGAAAATGATAACTGAAACCACATGGAAGAGTCTACCTCCATCTCCTTTTGTAGGTTTTTAGGAATTATTCTTCAGGTATCTTAGCTGTCACTTACCACATCTCTGAGAGCAAAATGAAAACAAAGGTGCTCAAATTGGCTGACCTGCCAAGAACAACTGCAGCATAGATGGACCTAAAACCCATCTTGGAGGCAAACCACAAAACCACCTCCCTTGCCCTTAGAAGTATCTACTACAAATTGGCATTTGGTGGCTCAGTGGTAATGCAGCCAACACAGGAGATGTGGGTTTGATCCCTGGTTGAGATTTCCTGAAGGAGGAAATGGCAACCCATTGCAGTATTCTTGCCTGAAAAATCCCATGGGCAGAGGAGCCTGGAAGGCTATAGTCCATGGGGTCATAAAGAGTCAGACATGACTAACTGAGCAAACACACACACACACACACACACACAACCCACCTCTACACAGATTAAATCATGTGCTACTGCAGCTGCTGACCTTTAACACTCCTTGAACGGAGTTCAGGGTGGAGAGCAGAAGTGAAGCATTCTGTGCTCAAGGGGCAAAAACTGGCAGGACAGGTCTTCAGATAGTTGGATATTTTCAGGAGTGGAATTTATGAGTCCAATTCTTTTATCTCCCCATATCTAGAAAACCAGTAACATCCTTCAAGTTGATGACTGTTCCTTGCGATTAGCAAAGCTTCAGAAGACTAGTAGAAAACTTCTGGGAAAATAAGTGCTTGATTGCATGTATTCCTCCTTCACCAAAATCACATATATCCTAATCTTTTCCCCCTGCCTCTTTGGAACAGTTTCTCAGAGCTATCTGAAGTACGATCTTCCAGGCTTCAGCCCTCATTTTGCCCCAAATAAAAATTAACTCTCAATTCTCACTTTGTACAAATTTTTAAGGCAATAGAAGAGAGTTCTTAGCTACTAAAAATACTCAGAGGTGCAGCTTCATGGCACAAAACAACAGGAAATGAATGCATGGGCTGCAGCCAAAGGGTTTATGTGACAAATGTCACAAAACATAATTCATTCAGAAACTGATGACTAGGAGAGTTAATTAGAATGATGTGAAAGCAGTGGTAACAGATGGAAAATCAGTGCTATTTGGTGGCAATAAACTAATATAATCAACCTTGGTTATGGGCCCAATTTCAACAAAAGCTCTAAAGAAAGTCCAGGCTTTTGATGATTTTCCCAAAGGCCTAGTCCAGGAAAGGCATCCCTTTGAGCAGCACTGCTTGGAGCACACGAGCTGCAATGTGAAAAGCCCAGCAGAGCAGTTCTGCAATCAGAGTGGGGGCACGGGGTGGGCAAGGGTCTGAAATGCAACTTTAAGGACCACAAGGGAAGTGAGAGAGAATGGGAGAAAGAACTGTTGTTTCCAACCACATTACACAGGCCCCTCAAATTCAAAAACAGATACTGGTTCTAAGTCTTTACCAGCAGATCCAAAACTTAGCCACCAGACAAAGGAGAAAATATCTACTTATTAACTTCTGTTAAGATAAATGCCTTAGATTAGTAAGACTAGCAGTTTTAACAGCAAAAATGCCAAAATGAGTAGTTAAGGATTTCCTAACTTAACCTGTGTACTACCCCTTCCTATTTGACTTATATTTTGCAAGAAGAGTATATTGGACTGTCTGATGACATATACGTCTCTAAGTCTGGATTCTAACTGTAAGGAGGAGAGGAGATGAAAAGAAGCTGAGATCTGACTAAAATATGTCTAAAGGCTGAACATATGGTGGCTACCCATGTTCAGAGGCACTGTGACCTACCCCTCACCCTGGGTCAATAGCTCAAGTCCTGTCTTGTTCTTTCCTGCAGCTTCGACTTACCAGTGTGTCTCCATATCAGCCCCACAGTGCCTGGCACTTCTCCTTCAGGTCTCAACTTAAACATGAAGTTTCTCCTAGATCTGAGTCTATCAGGGGGCACTCTGCTGAACTGACTACTCTGTGCCGTCTGAGCCCTGTGCTCTGTGGCTTCAGTGAGCAGAGTACTTGATGTTAACTGCTGCTCCTATCCTTGCTCCCCTAGACAGGATGGCAGGGATACATGGATGTGATTCACACTTGGCCCTTGCATGCATAGGCTGCATAATAAATGAGCTTAAAGAGTGAAAAGAAATATGTCCTGAAACAGTCCAGGGCATGTAGTCTGAATGACCTGCTTGCCCACATCTGACGGTGGCTATAATTAATGACCTCATGGGGATATCACCCTCTCAGTGTTCTGTTCTGGGTGACTCTTGCCTTTTCTCCGATTGAGGATGTGGGTTGGGGTCGCCTGGGGTGCAGCAAAACACCCACTGGGAGGAGGATAGCAGAACTCAGTTAAAAAGGAAAACAATTCTTTAAGTATTATAAACAGCCATGGCTCTCCATCCAATGCAACACATTTCTGAAAGACTATCAGCAAACTTTATAGATCTATCTCCTAGCTCTCAGTTCAGTTCAGTTGCTCAGTCGTGTCTGACTATTTGAGACCCCACAGACTGCAGCATACCAGGCTTCCCTGTCCATCACCAACTCCCGGAGCTTACTCAAAATCATGTCCATTGAATCAGTGATGCCATCCAACCATCTCATCATCTGTCATCCCCTTCTCCTCCTGCCCTCAATCTTTCCCAGCATCAGGGTCTTTTCCAATAAGTCAGTTCTTCGCATCAGGTAGCCAAAGTATTGGAGTTTCAGCTTCAGCATCAGTCCTTCCAATGAATATTCAGGGCTGATTTCCTTTAGGATGGACTGGCTGGATCTCCTTGCAGTCCAAGGGACTCTCAAGAGTCTTCTCCAACACCACAGTTCAAAAGCATCAATTCTTCAGCACTCAGCTTTCTTTATAGTCCAACTCTCTCAACCATACATGACTACTGGAAAAACCATAACTTTGACTAGACGGATCTTTGTCAGCAAAGTAATGTAATGTCTCTGCTTTTTAATATGCTGTCTAGGTTTGTCATAACTTTTTTTCTAAGGAGCAAGCATCTTTTAATTCATGGCTGCATCAGCTATCATTTCTAATAGTTTTCACTGTGTCTTGCTTTTTAAAATCTGTGATGGAAATTGCTTTGTGTGGGTTTTTTTTTTTTTTTTTTTCCTTAAGGGAATGGAGAATGAAGGGAGAAAAGGAAGACCATATGGTGGTAAAAAAGCAAATACAAGCAGATGACAAATTCCACTGGTGGACTCAGCTTCGTTTCTCATACAATCTTCTGCTCTGCAGTTTTGACAAAGGGCCTGGTCCTGGGACAGTTGCCTGCAGAGTGCACCAATTCTTACTCCCCTGGGGGGTAGCTGTTTGGGAAGCTGTTATGGGCAGCTGCCCATAGCCTCATTCTGTATCTCTGCCTCTCTCTGTCACTCAGAACCCAATTTCAGGATTTCCCAAAACCGAATTTCTGCTTTTGCGTTTTCTCTGCAGCTTCCCCAGTTTTGACCTAAGGTCTCCCTCATTTCTCCAGTGCAGCCCTCTTACAGGCATTCTGAACATGATAAATGCCAGGATACAATACTGTGGAGGGTTTTCTACTGACCTGGGGACCTTCTTCCACCTCTACCTGGCATCTAGACACCGTATCAGATACGACCTCATGGTAGCATACCAGCAAAGAGCCTCCACTGCCTTCAGCTCCAGGGGCTCCTATTTGGGAACAGCACCCCCATGAGAGCATGCTAGCCATACAGACAAGCTCTTCCTCTTATTGCCACATCAGCTACCTGGTCAGCAAGCCATGTCAGGTGCCAGGAGTTGAATAGAGAGCGTGTAGGAGCTTGCCAGCAGTAAAGAGGATAAGGAAGACAAGGGAGGCAAGTGGGGACAGAAGAGCAGGGCCCCAGGCTGGGCAGGACCAAGGCCACTCCTGTATTCCCCCACAGCCTTCATGAGCTCCTCCACCCAAGGAGGCCAGGCCGGGGGCACAGCTGGTACTGTGCCTGCCTCCCTCCTTTCTCACAAGACAAGACAAGGCTCAGGGGGCTACACCAGGCTCTGCAGAGGACAACCTAGAAGGATGGAGAGCAGCACACTAACTCCTTGCTTGCAAATCTCCAGTGACTTCCCATTCACTGCATGTTTCTTTTCTTTTTTTTTTCCCCTGGAGGTCACAAAACCCTTTCTTTGGAATATAATTTTTTTCCTACACAGGACTGCATTATATGAATAAGAGAAAGCAGTGGGGCTCAGAGAGCCTGACCTACACAGATTTCCCCTAAATCCCTGAAAATTCCTCATGACAGATTAAACTCCAGACAACCAGGGAGGGTCTTACCTTGGCCTGATCATATGCCCCAACCTGCCAGACCTCCAGGCTCAGCTACTCCAGGGCCACTTTCCATTCCATGTCTTCTACCTGCCTCTGGAAAACAAGTTCCTGAAGGCAATTCTAGATCTTTATCTCCACCTGGAATGTTCTTCTCTGCAGTGCCCACTGTTTGGGGTCAGGCTAGTCTAGAGATCTCTTCAAGAAAATTAGAGATACCAAGGGAACATTTCATCCAAAGATGGGCTCGATACAGGACAGAAATGGTATGGACCTAACAGAAGCAGAAGATATTAAGAAGAGGTGGCAAGAATACACAGAAGAACTGTACAAAAAGATCTTCATGACCCAGATAATCATGATGGTGTGATCACTCATCTAGAGCCAGACATCCTGGAATGTGAAGTCAAGTGGGCCTTAGAAAGCATCACTACGAACAACGCTAGTGGAGGTGCTGGAATTCCAGTTGAGCTATTTCAAATCCTAAAAGATGATGCTGTGAAAGTACTGCCCTCCATATGCCAGCAAATTTGGAAAACTCAGCAGTGGCCACAGGACTGGAAAAGGTCAGTTTTCATTCCAATCCCAAAGAAAGGCAATGCCAAAGAATGCTCAAACTACCGCTCAATTGCACTCATCTCACATGCTAGTAAAGTAATGCTCAAAATTCTCCAAGCCAGTCTTCAGCAATATGTGAACCGTGAACTTCCTGATTGTTCAAGCTGGTTTTAGCAAAGGCAGAGGAACCAGAGATCAAATTGCCAACATCCACTGGATCATGGAAAAAGCAAGAGAGTTCCAGAAAAACATCTATTTCTGCTTTTATTGACTATGCCAAAGCCTTTGACTGTGTGGATCACAATAAACTGTAGAAAATTCTGAGAGAGATGAGAATACCAGACCACCTGACCTGCCTCTTGAGAAATCTGTATGCAGGTCAGGAAGCAACAATTAGAAGTGGACATGGAACAATAGAATGGTTCCAAATAGGAAAAGGAGGACGTCAAGGCTGTATACTGTCACCCCGCTTATTTAACTTATATGCAGAGTACACCATGAGAAACGCTGGACTGGAGGAAGCACAAGCTGGAATCAAGATTGCCAGGAGAAATATCAATAACCTCAGATATGCAGATGACACCACCCTTATGGCGGAAAGTGAAGAGGAACTAAAAAGCCTCTTGATGAAAGTGAAAGAGGAGAGTGAAAGAATTGGCTTAAAGCTCAACATTCAGAAAACAAAGATCATGGCATCCAGTCCCATCACTTCATGGGAAATAGATGGGGAAACAGTGGAAAACAGTGTCAGACTTTATTTTTGGGGGCTCCAAAATCACTGCAGATGGTGATTGCAGCCATGAAATTAAAAGACACTTACTCTTTGGAAGGAAAGTTGTGACCAACCTAGATGGCATATTCAAAAGCAGAGACATTACTTGGCCGACTAAGGTCCATCTAGTCAAGGCTATGGTTTTTCCTGTGGTCATGTATGGATGTGAGAGTTGGACTGTGAAGAAGGCTGAGTGCCGAAGAATTGATGCTTTTTTTTTTTTTTTAGTGTTTTTTTCTTTTAATACTTTGCTTTTGAACTGTGGTGCTGGAGAAGTCTCTTGAGACTGCAAGTAGGTACAACCAGTCCATTCTGAAGGAGATCAGCCCTGAGATTTCTTTGGAAGGAATGAGGCTAAAGTTGAAACTCCAGTACTTTGGCTACCTCATGCAAAGAGTTGACTCATTGGAAAAGACTTTGATGCTGGGAGGGATTGGGAGCAAGAGGAGAAGGGGACGACAGAGGATGAGATGGCTGGATGGCATCACAGACTCGATGGACGTGAGTCTGAGTGAATTTCGGGAATTGGTGATGGACAGGGAGGCCTGGCGTGCTGTGATTCATGGGGTTGCAAAGAGTCGGACACGACTGAGTGACTGAACTGAACTGTGCTGCTTAGATGAAAATTTCCTGAATTTTCAGAAAATGAGATGCTAGCTCTTTGGAGCTCTAAATTTTTCTAAAATCATTAGTATAAGAAATTTCATTTACATTATCTTATTCCTAAAATTATCTTATTCTTAAATTACATTATCTTATTCCTCTGGAAAAGGAAATGGCAACCCACTCCAGTATTCTTGCCTGGAGAATCCCATGGATGGAGGAATCTTGTAGGCTACAGTCCATGGGCTAACAAAGAGTTGGACACAACTGACTGACTTTGCATTATTCCTTAAAATGTGCGGTGCAGACATCTGTGTGGACTACCACACAGTTGCACTCATCTCACATGCTAGTAAAGTAATGCTCAAAATTCTCCAAGCCAGCTTCGACAGTATGTGAACCATGAACTTCCAGATGTTCAAGCTGGTTTTAGAAAAGGCAGAGGGACCAGAGATCAAATTGCCAACATCCATTGGGTCATCGAAAAAGCAAGGGAGTTCCAGAAAAAAAGTCTACTTCTGATTTATTGACCATGCCAAAGCCTTTGATAGTGTGGAACACAACAAACTGTGGAAAATTCTTAAAGCGATGAGAATACCAGACCACCTGACCTGCCTCCTGAGAAATCTTTATGCAGGTAAGAAGCAACAGTTACAACTGTACATGGAACATAGAAGAGTTCCAAATCAGGAAACAAATACATCAAGGCTGTATATTGTCACCCTGCTTATTAACTTATATGAAGAGTACATCATGCAAAATGCCAGGCTGAATGAAGCTCAAGCTGGAATCAAGATTGCTGGGAGAAATATCAATAACCCCAGATATGCAGCTGATACCACCCTTATGGCAGAAAGTGAAGAATAACTAAAGAGCCGCTTGATGAAGGTGAAAGAGGAGAGTGAAAAAAGTTGGCTTAAAAACTAAACATTGAAAAAACTAAGATCATGGCATCCAGTCCCATCACTTCATGGCAAATGGATGGGGAAACAGTGGAAACAGTGACAGACTTTATTTTCTTGGGCTCCAAAATCACTGCAGATAGTGACTGCAGCCAAGAAATTAATAGACATTTGCCCCTTGGAAGAAAAGCTATGAGAAACTTGCTGCTGCTGCTGCTAAGTCACTTCAGTCGTATCTGACTCTGTGCGACCCTATAGAAAACAGCCCACCAGGCTCCCCTGTCCCTGGGATTCTCCAGGCAAGAATACTGGAGTGGGTTACCATTTCCTTCTCCAATGCATGACAGTGAAAACTGAAAGTGAAGCTGCTCAGTCGTGTCCTACTCTTCACTACCCCATGGACTGCAGCCCACCAGGCTCTTCCGCCCATGGGATTTTCCAGGCAAGAGTACTGGAGTGGGCTGCCATTGCCTTCTCTGACTAAAATATTCTATTTTTGCTTAATTTCAATACTTTCTTACCATCTACCCATTAATTTACTCATTTCACAAATACTTGCACAACTACGATTAACCAGACACTACAAGAAGATCTGGGGATACAACTGAGAGGAGAAGCCTACACAGTCGGATCTGCGTGGCACTCAGCCACTGTATGCACACAGTCCAACTGGCGGAAGTCAGTCACATTGCAGCCTGCCTTCTGTCCCTTCATGAGAGTCTCCAATGATCTATTTATTCTTTTTTTTTCTCCTTTGCCTTCCTTAAAAAAATTTACAATTTCTCCAAATGTTTTGCCCTCTTTTCTTTCATGCCCTGTACTAAAGAGTCAAGATTAGTTCAAGGTTTTGACAGCTTACTGCTCTTCTTTCTTGCTCAGGAATTTCATGCATTTCTGTGACTTTATCCTTTCTCAAACCAACTTTTCCTCTAGCCTTTCCATCTCAGCTCCTGACACTACCACCCACCCAGCTGCTGAAGCTAGAAACCTGAACACCCTTGATTCCTGCCATTCCCTCACCCCATTACCCTAAATCGGCAAGTCCTGTTAGATCTATATCCAAAACGTCTCCAAAATCCACCGTATGCCTACATCTCAGGCTTCATCACCCTCAGCCAAGACCTCTTTTCTCCCCTCAGTCAGTATGAAAATCTCCTTGCTTTACTCTTGCCCCTATATAATGCATTATAAGAAACAAGACTGAAGATTTGTAATATAACCACATCTTGCCACATTAAACAAGCAAACAACAACAAAACCCTCCAAAGTCTCTCCATTCCACTCAGAATAAAATCCAAATTTGCTCCCATGGCCAAAACATTCTTCATCATCTAGGCCTGCCCACCCCCTGAACTCCCTTTCCCCATCCCCCTTCCCATTCCCACTTGCTAATTATCCCAAGGCCGGGACCCTCTGCAGATCTGAGCAGGGTGAGCTCCTCCTCTCATCCACAAGGATTCAGAGACCTTCCCTGACCAATTAATGGGAATTCGCCCCAGCCAGGCTCACTCACCACTCTCCACCACACTGTTCACTCCTTGTTGGTTACTTAGTGTCTGTCTCCTTCTCCTGGAAGGAAAGCTACATAGGGGCAAGGATCTTGTCCTCCTTAAACCCCAGTACAGCCCTGGTGCCTGCCTGGAACATGCCGGGCACATGGCAGACATTCAGTAGATCTTTGCTGATAAATGAATAAGTGGAGTATGATCTAAGAGACAGGTAAAGGCAGGACTAATTGGAAACAAAGACACCCGAAAAGAGGGAGTTGTCTGAGACTGTAGAGAAGAATAAGAATAGCAATTTGCTACTTAAGTGCTGATAGTATGAGTCAAATTTCCATCTTTAATAAATTCTTACTTGCCCACGGCTTGAGTTATTTTCAAAGTGAAGTCGCTTAGTCATGTCTGACTCTTTCGCGACACCATGGACTGTAGCCTACCAGGCTCCTCCATCCATGGAATTCTCCAGGCAAGAATACTGGAGTGGGTTGCCATTTCCTTCTTTTAGTAGCAAGCTAATTTAGCCAAGTACCTGTTCTGATAAATCTATGGTAATTTTCACGGCTAGGTCAAAAGATTTTTGAAGAAGTGAGAAAATTTTGTAATTTAAAGAAGATCTTCCTGAACCCTCAGAAACATTCCTGAGAGGCAGTGTGCCCTGGGCTACCTCATACACCTGCGTTGTCATAAATTCCTATTGAGAGGTTAACAGGCAGGAAGGCTAGGGGCCCCCCAAATGGAGGAAACAGGCTGCCAGTGTCAGACATTTTTTAGTCTCTCTTAAGTAGCAGGAGGAAATAAACTACAAGTGTCAGATTTTTTTTCCTTCTCTATACCAAATTAAAAGGAGGTTTCTTTCAAAATTTTGTGTTGCCCTGACAACACCTAGTTCCATCTGAACTTAACTTTTCTCAAACTTTGAGCTAACTTATGCAGGTTTGTTTTTTTTTAATGGAAATGTTTTTCTTAAGCTATTTTAATGAAAAATGTATTTACCTTAAACTCTGTCTTTCCTCAAGTTGGTTCTGCCTAAGACTCAGATAATGGCTCAAAAAAGCAGTATGTTTTACTCATACAATTGTTCTCCTAATGTATGTTAATGAGACTATGTATTTGCTTGGAAACCTGCCTTTCTTCAAGATTCATGTCAGTCATTTTATGGCCAGGATGACTCACCTTGTGCCAATGCTATCTCACAATGCATGTTGTGGGTGAGGGGCCTGGTGCCCTTCTCTGAGTTATGAGACATTTCCTTTCTCTAATTAGCAGCCTGTGAGTAGGTATATGACTTCCTGTTAAAGACTAGCAGGGGGACACTCTTTCTGCCCCCTTCTGATGTCTATGTCAGAAGCTCTCTCTTTTATACTTTAATAAAACTTTAATATACAAAAAGCTCTGCGTGATCAAGCCTTGTCACTGGCCCTGGATTGAATTCCTCTCCTCCAGAGGCCATTTTTGAATCCAAGGTCAAAAATGAATCCTGGCATTTTTCACAGCTCAGTAACAACCTTTCATTATCACACACCAAAAGGAGGGAGTCAGGGCAAGGGAAGGCAGAGCTCTCCTCCGAAAGAAAACTGAGGGGCCTGCGCTCTGATGCACAGGGCTCTTCCCCCAGGGAAGCAGCAGAATGCTTGTACTGCTTAACTGAGGCCTCTCAGCCTCATCTCTTCTTCCAAATAACAGCAGCCAGTAGGGCTTCTACTTCTTCCAGCTACTCCTTTCTTATCTGATATGACACAGGGAAGGCCAGGGATAGGCAAGAGAGGGAAGGAAGGAGGAGGAAGGGGAAATGGGGAAGGGAAAAGAAAAACCTAGACAGCATATTAAAAAGCAGAGACAGTACTTTGCCAACCAAGTTCCATCTAGTCAAACCTATGGTTTTTCCGGTAGTCATGTATGGATATCAGAGTTGGTCTATAAAGAAAGCTGAGAGGACTCTTGGAGAAAACTCTTGACAGACTCTTGGACTGCAAGGAGATCCAAGCAGTCAATCCTAAAGGAAATCAGTCCTAAATATTCATTGGAAGGACTAATGCTGAAGCTGAAACTCCAATACTTTGGCTACTGATGCGAAGAACTGACTTATTGGAAAAGACTCTGATGCTGGGAAAGATTAAAGGTAGGAGGAGAAGGGGAAGACAGAGGATGAGATGGTTGGATGGCATCACCGACTCGATGGTCATGAGTTTGAGCAAGATGAGCCGGGTGTTGAAGATCAACAGGGAGGCCTGGTGTGCTGCAGCCCATGGGGTCTCAAAGAGCCAGACATGACTGAGCGAGTGAACTGAACCGAACTGATTCCTAAAAACTTATCAATGGGTAGTAGATTGCTGAGCCTGGAGGGATACTTAGTGTGGTGTGGGCTGTCCCATGACGTGATCAGGGAGGGACCATCCTCAGTATGTCAAGGAGAATGTGGTGCCCACCTGGCAGCTGGTATGATGCTGTCTCCAAGGGCCCATATTCTTTACCTGGGGGTTCCACTCTTCCATACTCCTGTGCACCCACTGCTCGGGTTTCTCCTCCCACAGACCAGGAGCCTCTAAAGTTTACAGGTCCTGCATAACTGCCCTGTTATGTCCAGTGTCTGGCCCAGTGCAGGGGTTCAGGAAATGCTTTTATGGAAATGTATACATATCCTCCTCTGCCTGCTCAAAAGTTTCAATTTGATTTGACTAAATCCACCGCAGTTTAGGGCCCAGCCCTGCTCACTTTCCAATTAAGATTCATCACAGTGAGGACAGGAACCTGAAAGCACAACACGCTGTGGGGGCTGCTGAGGGGAAAAGGTGGGACGAGATCCCAGGGCACCTTTGAGTGATGCGAAGCAGATGATGTGTGCAGGACTAAAGAGTAAGACTGATGTGAAAGTAGAACACTGTTAGTGGAAGACACTGGCTGGGGCACAGGGGGAGCAACGACAGGGCAGCAGTTCTGATGACTGGACATCAGCAGTAGGAAAGGCATGCTTTCCCTGGATCAATAAAGGCACATCACGCCCCTCCCCGTCAGATGGGAAATGCACTCTGACTAGGCAGAACCGTCACAAAAAGTGAACGGACCAGAATTTGTAATCTGTGAAATTTGTAATCTGCTCCTGCGGCAGAACTGGGGAAGGAGGCAATAGAACTGGCGGAAGAACTGGATTTTAAAGTTGTGCCTATGAAGTTTGGAGGGTTTAATAGAAACTTTAATAGTCAACAGAAACTTTTAATAGTCAATAGAAACTTTTAATAGTCAACAGAAGTGTGTGGAGGGAAGAGCCTGGCCATTTTCTGACAGCAGGCTGAATGTCAATGGTGAGTCAAAGACCTTTCAACCTAACCTTGTCTAGTTCCCTAACTGGAAAGGACTGTCTGTCAGGACTTCTTCTAGAGCCAGCTGGACTTATAGGGAAAAAGGTTGCTTTCCCATGCTCAGTTATTGTGTCCTGAGCACCCCAAGTGCTCAGCAAAGCCATGAAAGATAGCCACGAAACTCATTCAAGTATCTCTCAGGTGAGGCAGCTCACACATTTCTGAGCATGCTTTCACTCTGAGAAAATAGACATGAACCAAACCCAGCAGGAAGAATTGATCATGCCATCATTCTTTGAGCAAGTAGAAGCATATAAGTCAGCCAAGTCGCTTCACATTCAAGTTTTTGAGAGGATAATGTACAACACCCCAACAATACCCTTCTGAGAACAGAAAGCCAAACTTTGGGCAAGGCTTCAGCAAACTCAACCATCAGCCCCATGACCACTCTAATGAGTATTCAGTCAACATCACACTGGACTCCAGGAAAGACACAGAGAAAAACAGTGCAGTCAGCGGAAGGCCTACAGTTACCTTCCACCTGCAGCTCACAGAAATGAAACCAATTACAGATCAGCCATCAGTGAAACTCTGACTCCACTCATACCCTCATCTGTTAAAGGTAGAGAATGGCAAACATCTCACAGAGGATATTATAAAGATTCTATGAGATAACGTGTGTAAAAGCATGAAATTGGGTCTGCCACCGTTTCACTGGCCATCACCTTCCTGTATCTCCCAGGTCTTCCCACTCCAACTACTTCAAAGCATTTAATGAAAAGTCAACTCCCAAACTACCCACAATTCTCCCCAAACCCACTTAGTAAGTACTAGTAAGTCCTGACTGTCATGCCAGGTGGGGATGGCAGTGGCCAGATGGATTGAAGTCATTACCTGCCCACATCTTTTGTTTGTCCTGCTAGCTCTTCTTCACAAGCCAACAAGGAGGTCAACAGCTCTGCTTGGGAAACTGTAGGTCTGAGCAGAGAGGTTTGCACAGTCAGAACCAAATGCCCAACCCCTGTCCAGCTCAGTCATGCCAAGCTGCCCTCTGCCACACTCCCATACATCCAGACCTTGAGCTTCAAGACACCTGTCTTCACCATCTGACATTGTGAGAACTTTTACTGTTGATCCACTCCACAGACCATGTCTCTATCTCACTGTAAAAGTACTTCTAGAACAGGAAACACTGAGTGGTCTTTTCCTATAGACCAGAATGAGTGGGTGCAGTTCACCAGTTTTGCCCCTACTCCCCTGCTTGGGACTGTGTTCTCTAACCAAACTACTCCCTCTAGCCCATCACCAAATCCAGGCAAAGTTAATTAAGGTCCTTCAGCCTCCAAAGCATTACAAAGATGCAAAATGTAAGCATAAATGTTTGAGCACTCCAAAGCAGACAATAATGCTTGGGTCCTTTTAACTTAATGCTCAAGTATCTTCTCAAAAGTAAAATCTGAATTCTAGTCTCTCCTATCAAACTGCACCCAAACCATATACAACAAATCAGTCTACAACCCAAAGCCTCATGATTCCATGGCCCAGTTAAGAATCACTGGAAACCAGGATCTTTTATAGTTTAAGAGCAAATATAATAATCCATTAATGCAAACTTGCAAAAGACAGACACTTGCCCAAGAGTTTCATGGGGCACTGTATTAGCAAAAAGCAAGAAACTACATAAATGTCTATCAAGAGAGCAGATTAAGAGTCACAACCATTCATATAAAGGAATATTCTGCAGTTCCAAGGCGGGTGCTAGTCTGTGCATGCCAACATGGAAACAGTTTTAACAAATACCTCTTATGAAAAAGAAGAAATAAGATGCACAATACTGTGTATAATATGATACCATCTGTACACTTTAACAAAGTATCTAATATATAAATACTTTAAAAATTCAGAGGGAAGCAAAATAAATTTAACAGTAGCTACCTCTGCAGAGAGTCTAGAGTTGGGAAGGTAATAGGGAGGGGGAGAGGCCATCATGTTCAGTTTCACACTCCTTTTTAACCATATGTATGCATTCATTTTGTTTTAAAAACCATCATATCAATTCTCTATGAAAACATGGAACAAGATCAACACAGATAAAATCCCTAGATAAATTAACAACGCCACTTCAGTTGATATCCACCACTTTTTAAAAAGCTCCAGTTTCTCCCTATTCATGTTTCCCTGCCCATCCTTAAAGCAAAACTAATGAGCCATGAAACAACCAAATGCGAGTTTGGAAGGAAGAGAAAAAGGCTCTAATTCACACTTGGATAATCAGCTCTCCATGAGAAAGGGTTACAGTCACTCAGACCAGCCTCTGGCCGAGCTCACATTCTCCCTTGACAGGCTGTGGGATCTGAAGGGGGATGGCCATCCCGGGCATGCTGCCTTACAGCCAGGATCTTAAGATAGTAATGCTCAAAGGCAGACAAAAAGATGGACATAAAACTACACACACACAGCCCCCATGGGTGGAACAGCTGCAGAAAAGAACACTGATGAACGAACACGGGTAGAACCAACTTAGAGTTCAAAAGTCTATTTCTGAACTGGTGATTTAGAATCTAGGGCTTGTTTTCTTACAGAAATAATGGTGCACATGTGGCTAAATACCTGGTAGCCAACCCATTTCTTCTGAGCTCATAAAATAAATGAACTTCCCTTCCATCCTTGTAAGTGGTCCAGAGCTGTCTGCAGGAGGATCCCAGTCTGTGCTCTTCAGACCGCCCTCCCCCACCACCGGCAGGAGTGAAGGGGACAGTCCCAGATACTGTGTCAGAGGTTCATCGTTTCCTCTGGTTTCTACCTGCGGCCCAGCCCCACACCAACCTGAGAGAGGGTGAAAGAGAGATTTAGGAAAGTCTAGCGGAAGGCAGCTGACCCCTCCAGACACCAGAGAGATTCCGGACTCTGCTGAGGCCTCAACATCAGAAACTCATTACTCATTTCCCTGCCAAGATGCACGTGGACAAAGTTCATGCCACTGCCACACAGCTTTCTTATTTATGAATGACTTTGATTTCAAAAAATCTGAGGAGACTACAGAAATAAACACCAATTAAAAACACAAGGCATGAACACTGGGGTACACGTGTCTCTTTCAGTTCTGGTTTCCTTGTGTGTATGCCCAGCAGTGGGATTGCTGGGTCATAAGGCAGTTCTATTTGCAGTTTTTTAAGGAATCTCCACACTGTTCTCCATAGTGGCTGTACTAGTTTGCATTCCCACCAGCAGTGTAAGAGGGTTCCCTTTTCTCCACACTCTGTCCAGCATTTATTGCTTGGAGACTTTTGGATCGCTGCCATTCTGACTGCTGTGAAATGGTACCTCACTGTGGTCTTGATTTGCATTTCTCTGATAATGAGTGATGTTGAACATCTTTTCACATGTTTGTTAGCCATCCGTATGTCTTCTTTAGAGAAATGTCTATTTAGTTCTTTGGCCCATTTTTTGATTGGGTCATTTATTTTTCTGGAGTTGAGCTGCATAAGTTGCTTGTATATTTTTGAGATTAGGTGTCAGTTGCTTCATTTGCTATTATTTTCTCCCATTCCAAAGGCTGTCTTTTCACCTGCTTATAGTTTCCTTTGTTGTGCAGAAGCTCCTAATTTTAATTAGATCCCATGTTTATGGGCTGTCCATCAGCAGATGAATGGATAAGAAAGCTGTGGTACATATACACAATGGAGTATTACTCAGCCATTAAAAAGAATACATTTGAATCAGTTCTAATGAGATGGATGAAACTGGAGCCGATTATACAGAGTGAAGTAAGCCAGAAAGAAAAACACCAGTACAAGTATACTAACACATATATATGGAATTTAGAAAGATGGTAATGATAACCCTGTATGCAAGACAGCAAAAGAGACACAGATGTAAAGAACAGACTTTTGGACTCTGTGGGAGAGGGAGAGGATGGGATGATTTGGGAGAATGGCATTGAAACAGGTATACTATCATGTAAGAAACGAATCACTAGTCTAGGTTCGACACAGGATACAAGATGCTTGGGGCTGGTGCACTGGGATGACCCAGAGAGATGATATGGGGAAGGTGGTGGGAGGGGGATTCAGGGTTGGGAACTCATGTACACCTGTGGTGGATTCATGTCAATGTATGGCAAAACCAATACAGTATTGTAAAGTAAAAAAAAAAAAAAAAAAAAACCCACAAAGGCAAAGACACCAAAAATAAATGTATCAAAAGAAAAAGTAAAATAAACTGAACCACATCAAAATTGTAAACCATTTTGCTGAAAACAACACCATCAAGAAAATAAAAACACAACTCACAGAATGGGAGAAAATATTTGCCAGTCCAACAGTTGATAAGCAACTTGTATAAAGAAGTCTTAGAACTCAACAACAAAAAGACAACTCATTAAAAATGGACAAAGGAATACCTGTTAATAGGGTGATGAGAACTAGTCTAAGTTCTCAGACTTACTGTGGCAATACTTGCACAACTCTGTGAACGTTTAAAACCACTGACTTGTTCACTTTAAATGGGTGAACTGCATGTATGTCGATCATAACTCAGTAAAACTATTCTTTAAATGGGCAACTATTTGAACAGACATTTCTCCAAAGATAGAGAGATGGCCAATAAGCACATAAAAAGATGCTCAACATCATTAGTCATTAAGGAAATGCAAGTGAAAATCACAATGAGACACCACTTCACACTCCCTAGGATAATTACTATTTTAAAAAAAGCCAATTACAAGGATTTGCTTCTGAGAATATAAAATGGTGCAGCCATTCTCAGACTTTGAAAAAGTCTGGCTGATTTCAAAAGGCTAAACAGCATATGACTCAGCAGTTTCATTCCCAGGTATATACTTAACAAAGATTGAAACATACATCCACATGTATACTTGTATACAAATATGCACAATGGCATTATTTATAATAGCAAAAAGTGTAAGCAAATCAGAAGCACATCAACTGTTGAATAAATACTCTGATCTATTCCTGGGCACCAGGGAAGCCTGATAAAAAGGAAAGAAGTACTAATACATGCTATAACAGGAAAAACCCAGTCACAGTAGACCATACATTATATGACTCCATTTATATAACATGTCCATAATAAGTAAATTTAGAGAGACCAAAAGTAGATTAGCAGTTGCTCAGAGCTGGCCATAGGATGGGGCAAAATGGGGAGTGACTGACTGTTAATGAGTTATGGGGTTTTTTTCAGGAGGCAAAAAATATTCTAAAATTAGATCACAATGAGGAAAAGGCAATGGCACCCCACTCCACTACTCCGCCTGGAAAATCCCATGGACGGAGGAGCCTGGTAGGCTGCAATCCATGGGGTCGCGAAGAGTCGGATACGACTGAGCGACTTCACTTTCCCTTTTCACTTTCATGCATTGGGGGAAGGAAATGGCAACCCACTCCAGTGTTCTTGCCTGGAGAATCCCAGGGATGGGAGAGCCTGGTAGGCTGCCATCTATCGGGTCGCACAGAGTCGGACACAACTGAAGCGACTTAGCAGCAGCAGATCACAATGATGGTTGCACAATCCTGTGAATATACTAGAATATATTGAATTATATATTTAAGCAGGCAAAGTGTATGATACATGAATTATATGTCAATAAAATTTCTTTAAAAATATAAGAAAAACAAGCATGTATTCATTTATGTTCATTTCTAAGATACATATTTTAAAAATGACAGCTGAGTGAAAGGGGAACAAGAAGAGGAAAATATGATGAAACTGGAGTGAAACACATACACAAAATGACACAGTGTTGGTCGTCTGCTGCAGTGTGGCGGGCTGGGGAAGGAAACAGGCCTCCCAGCTTCCAGAAGCTGAGAGGGTATCAGGCAGGAAGGCCACGGGTCTCCAAACAGAGGAAATAGCCTGCAAGTGTCAGACAGTTGTATCTCTCTTAAGCGTCGGGGAAAAAGCAAACTGTACAAACTTTGTACACTTTGTTTGTAAACTTTATATACTTGGTTCAGTTCAGTCGCTCAGTCATGTCCGATTCTTTGTGACCCAATGAATCGCAGCACACCAGGCCTCCCTGTTCATTACCATCTCTCGGAGGTCACTCAGACTCACGTCCATCGAGTCTGTGATGCCATCCAGCCATCTCATCCTCAGTCGTCTCCTTCTCCTCATGCCCCTAGTCCCTCCCAGCATCAGAGCCTGTGCCAATGAGTCAACACTTCTCATGAGGTGGCCAAAGTACTGGAGCTTCAGCTTTAGCATCATTCCTTCCAAAGAAATCCCAGGGCTGATCTTCAGAATGGACTGGTTGGATCTCCTTGCAGTCCAAGGGACTCTCAAGAGTCTTCTCCAACACCACAGTTCAAAAGCATCAATTCTTTGGCGCTCAGCCTTCTTCACAGTCCAACTCTCACATCCATACCTGACCACTGGAAAAACCATAGCCTTGACTAGACGGAGCTTAGTTGGTAAAGTAATGTCTCTGCTTTTGAATATACTATCTAGGTTGGTCATAACTTTCCTTCCAAGGAGTAAGCGTCTTCTAATTTCAGGGCTGCAGTCACCATCTGCAGTGATTTTGGAGCCCCCAAAAATAAAGTCTGACATTATTTCCACTGTTGCCCCATCTATTTCCCATGAAGTGATGGGACCAGATGCCATGATTTTCATTTTCTGAATGTTGAGCTTTAAACCAACTTTTTCACTCTCCTCTTTCACTTTCATCAAGTTCCTCTTCACTTTCTGCCATAAGGGTGGTGTCATCTGCATATCTGAGGTTATTGATATTTCTCCCAGCAATTTTGATTCCAGCTTGTGTTTCTTCCAGTCCAGCATTTCTCATGATGTACTCTGCATATAAGTTAAATAAGCAGAGTGACAATACACAGCCTTGATGTACTCCTTTTCCTATTAGGAATCAGTTTGTTGTTCCATGTCCAGTTCTAACTGTTGCTTCCTGACCTGCATATAGATTTCTCAAGAGGCAGGTCAGGTGGTCTGGTATTCCCATCTCTTTCAGAATTTTCCACAGTTTATTGTGATCCACACAAAGGCTTTGGCTTAGTCAATAAAGCAGAAATAGATGTTTTTCTGGAACTCTCTTGCTTTTTCCATGATCCAGCGGATGTTGGCAACTTGATCTCTGGTTCCTCTGCCTTTTCTAAAACCAGCTTGAACATCAGGGAGTTCACAGTTCACATATTGCTGAAGCCTAGCTTGGAGAATTTTGAGAATTACTTTACCAGCGTGTGAGATGAGTGCAACTGTGCTGTAGTTTGAGCCTTCTTTGGCATTGCCTTTCTGTGAGATTGGAATGAAAACTGACCTTTTCCAGTCCTGTGGCCACTGCTGAGTTTTCCAAATTTGCTGGCGTATTGAGTGCAGCACTTTCACAGCATCATCTTTCATAATTTGAAACAGCTCCACTGGAATTCCATCACCTCCACTAGCTCTGTTCGTAGTGATGCTTTCTAAGGCCCACTTGACTTCACATTCCAATATGTTTGGCTCTAGATTAGCGATCACATCATCATGATTATCTGGGTCGTGAAGATCTTTTTGTACAGTTCTTCTGTGTATTCTGTTCTTCTGTGTACCTGTTCTTAATATCTTCTGCTTCTGTTAGGTCCATACCATTTCTGTCCTGTATCAAGCCCATCTTTGCATGAAATGTTCCCTTGGTATCTCTAATTTTCTTGAAGAGATCTCTAGTCTTTCCCATTCTGTTGTTTTCCTCTATTTCTTTGCATTGACTGCTGAAGAAGGCTTTCTTATCTCCTCTTGCTATTCTTTGGAACTCTGCATTTAGATGCTTATATCTTTCCTTTTCTCCTTTGCTTCTCACTTGTCTTCTTTTCACAGCTATTTTTAAGGCCTCCCCAGACAGCTATTTTGCTTTTTTGCATTTCTTTTCCATGGGAATGGTCTTGATCCCTGTCTCCCGTACAGTGTCATGAACCTCATTCCATAGTTCATCAGGCACTCTATGTATCAGATCTAGGCCCTTAAATCTATTTCTCACTTCCACTGTATAATCATAAGGGATTTGATTTAGGTCATACCTGAATAGGCTAGCAGTTTTGCCTACTTTCTTCAATTTAAGTCTGAATTTGGTAATAAGGAGTTCATGATTTGTGCCACAGTCAGCTCCTGGTCTAGTTTTTGTTGACTGTATAGAGCTTCTCCATCTTTGGCTGCATAGAATATAATCAATCTGATTTCGTTGTTGACCATCTGGTGATGTCCATGTATAGAGTCTTCTCTTGTGTTGTTGGAAGAGGGTATTTGCTATGACCAGTGCATTTTCTTGGCAAAACTCTATTAGTCTTTGCCCTGCTTCATTCCGCGCATTCCAAGGTCAAATTTGCCTGTTACTTCAGGTGTTTCTTGACTTCCTACTTTTGCATTCCAGTCCCCTATAATGAAAAGGACATCTCTTTTGGGCGTTAGTTCTAAAAGGTCTTGTAGGTCTTCATAAAACCGTTCAACTTCAGCTTCTTTGGCATTACTGGTTGGGGCATAGACTTGGATAACTGTGATATTGAATGGTTTGCCTTGGAGACAACAGAGGTCATTCTGTCGCTTTTGAGATTGCATCCAAGTACTGCATTTCGGACTCTTTTGTTGACCATGATGGCTACTCCATTTCTTCTGAGGGATTCCTTCCCGCAGTAGTAGATATAATGGTCATCTGAGTTAAATTCACCCATTCCAGTCCATTTTAGTTTGCTGATTCCTAGAATGTCAACGTTCACCTTTGCCATCTCTTGTTTGACCACTTCCAATTTGCCCAAACTTTGTATACTTGTCTATACAAATTTAAAAGGAGCTTTCTCTTAAAACACTGTGTTGCTATAATGACACCTTGTTTCACCTGAAGTTAACTATTCCTAAACCTTGAGGTAACCAATGAATTTTTCTTATGGAAATGCTTGTCTTAAGCTATGGTAATGCACTACCCATTTACCCCACACTCTGTCTTCAAGTTGGTTCCGCCTAATGGTTCAGAACCTACTTGACAAAGCAGTATGTTATACTCAAACATTGTTTCCTTAATCTATGTAAGTGAACTATTTGTATGGTAATCCGCCCTTCTATAAGATTCAAGTTAATCATTTTATGGCCTGAGATGAATCATCCGGTGCCAAGATTATCCCAATATGCCTCTTATGAGTGAGGGGCCTGGTGCCATTCTGAGTTTTAAGACATTCCTTTTTTTCATTTACAAACTGCTGCTGCTGCTAAGTCGCTTCAGTCGTGTCTGACTCTGTGCGACCCCATAGACAGCAGCCCACCAGGGCTCCGCCGTCCCTGGGATTCTCCAGGCAAGAACACTGGAATGGGTTGCCATTTCCTTCTCCAAGGCATGAAAGTGAAAAGTGAAAGTGAAGACGCTCAGTCGGGTCCGACTCTTCGCGACCCCATGGACTGCAGCCTGCCAGGCTCCTCCGTCCATGGGATGTTCCAGGCAAGAATACTGGAGTGGGCTGCCATCACTTTCTCCGAACAAATTGCTAGTGACTATATATAACATCCAGCTGAAGACTAGCAGGGGGTACTCTTTCTGCCCCCTTCTGATGCCTATGTCAGAAGCTTTCTCTATTTCCTTTATACTTTAATAAAACTTTATTACACAAAAGCTCTGAGCAATCAAGCCTCGTCTCTGGCCCCAGCCTTCAAAGCCAAGGGAGAGAGAAACAATATTAGTGATGATACCCTAGGATCCATCCAATGGAAAACAATTTAGAAAACAATTATGTTTCTCATATTGGCATGTTCTTCCCAAGGAGGACACAGCGTGGTTGGCACGAAAGAGAATTCAGAGTTCCAGGGAGGATCTCCCCAGAGGGGAAATGGGACTGACAAAAGTCATCTGATGCTAACCTCTGAAAGACGCTGTTGAGGATTTCTACAGAGCTGGTGGAGACCTCGGGAGCGCAACCATACATTCTAGATAAACTAAGTTAATGAAAACATGAGGCTGTTTTGAACTCAAGGGAAAACAAAAAAGCTGTACAATAAGAGATGCAGTATTAGTACACTATATGTCTACTGCTATAACCAAATATACTGAGATGCCAGAGGGAAAGAGCCTGGAAACTAATGTCCGACACTGCTAGGAGTCTAGAGTCTAGAGCTGGAAGTATATGCACATTATTTTTAACTTTGGAGGCAAATATTAGAAGAACCAGCTTAAAAGTTGTAGCTCACTGCCCTTCAGACAGCAATGGCAGAAGCATGAGGGGGCTGTAATTAGTTTTAAACTCTGGTACTATTGAACTTTTCCATTGATATGCATGTTAGTTTCTTAGAAACGAAAAATAATAAACCTACCACATACAGCAAAGGTCATTTACAGTCAGCTGTGAACATGACTTCTTCCAAAGAAGGTACTGGCCGAGACCGGGTGAGGAATCCGGTGCTCTGGTGGCGAAGCTTGCCCGTCTATGCCTGGCCATGGCCTCACCCGTGTCCCCAGCCTCAACACAGCCAGTGCTCCTTAGCTTGGGCCACAGGGTGTCTTTTCCCGTTCCCACTTTCTGGCTGGATGGGCACAGCTGACTTCACCTAGAGGTAAACACAGGTATGATGACACCTCGGTGTGACTGAGAAAACAAAGCAGACGTGACTGCAGCTGGAGTCCCAGCTCACGGGCCACGCTGGTTATACACCGACAGAGTGTGGGGTCGCAGAGCTGTGCCCGAGCTGCACCTGCTCCTGCTCTGCTTCAAAGGCGCTGAGAAGCCCCCCGGCCACGTCTGTGTTAGCTGTACGCCTTCCAAGCTGACAGCTCTCTCATGAGGTGGGGATTAAAGCTCTTGTATTTCAAAAATTAGCCTGCAAATGAGCACATAGTCTCTCCTGGGGAATTCACCAGGTTGAGAATGGTTATACAAACAGAACGTGTAAAGAAAAGGGAAAGGCAGGCAGGAAACTGAGGCAACACCAAACACCGAAGCCTAAATTCAACGTGGAGTCCTGGAACAGGAGAAGACCCAGCAGGAAAACTAGTGAAATTCACATAAAGCCATAAGTTTAACTAATACCAACATTATCGATGTAGGTTTGCTTTCCTTTAGCAAATATAGTGAGGTAATATCAGATGTTAAATCAGTGGAAAATGGGTAAGCAGTATACAGGAATGTTATAGTAGCTTCACAACTTTTCTATACATCTAAAATTTTCCTAAAGACTGATAAAAATATAGAAATAAACTGTGCCAAAACAAATAAACAACCACAATGACAACAAAACCTGAATTAATGCTCCTGGCTTTCAAACACAAGGAGCAGAGGCAGCAGGGGTGGGGAAGCGCTGCAGTGGGGTGACCAGCCCTTAGCCTGGCCCTGAGCATTCCGGCCTCTGTTAAGAGCTGGAGAGAAAGCTTCTGGGATGTGGCTGATGGGCAGGTCTTGGGGTGCAGATGAGCGAATCCACACATGCGCACAGAAGGAAGTGGAGGGCCAGCTCTGACCCACATTGTGCCAAGTGCCCAGTGTGGCAGAAGGCTGGACAATTCTTAATTCCTCTGACCCAGATTCAGCAGCCCCAGGTCACAGCTCTAGGAAGCAGAGCTGGATATTGGTGCTTTGGGTATTGTTTCAATCCTCTCAGTTAATGCCTATTAACATCCAGGTCAAACCCTGCCCCAGCTCTGATGCTAGGGAGGAAGACAAAAGAGACTCCAGGGATTTCACAAATAGATCCCAACGGACCACGGTCACCCCCTTCCCCTCAAGGCAAGAAGAGGAGAGGGGTGCCCAGGTGCCTCTGAGGTTCTGTCTAACTGTGATGCCACATGGAGAACCGAGGCAGGACATTTTCGCTAATTTTATAGTGAAGCCCTCATCTTCTGTGACATTTAAATGCAGGTATCAATAATTTAAACTTAAGTCTCTTCATCCTGATAAATCCTGCCAGCTTGAGAGCTGCAGAACCAGGTAAGCTTGAGAAACAGCAGGAAAATTCCCTGAGTAACATCTAAACACCTGGAACTAAGTATACCGATCATTCAAGCCCTTACTGGAAGCTGAGTTGAGAACAGTTATCTTCAACTAGCACCCATGTATGTGTTCTGTTTGGCCCACAGTAGTTTTATGACAAGGAAACTTTACAGAAAAAGCAAGACTTTTCAGCCTTTTGTGAAAAAGCCCAAAGTCCTATCAACAATTAACTAGACCTTGAGTGGTACCTACCCTCTCCCTCCTCCTGCCACCACTGACTTGTCTGTCATGTGATGAGACTGTTCTGGATCACCACCTTCCTTCCCATTACTTAGGATGAGGTAAAGCTGGGGATAAACAAAATATGAGGGAAAAGCTGGCAAATATTATGGGTTCTGAAATAGGTACTACAGTATAATGAAAAACCAGCATCTCACAATAATCAACAAAGTCTACAATCTTAGGAGGGAGATGGGGGCATCTTGTTTTATCACCATTTATGTCTTGGATGAGCCTGGAGTGACAAGAATGGAACTGGCCACCTGGAGACACGGGGCCTTGTGGGAACTGGAAGTGGATTCCGTGGTTCTGAAAAAAAGAAAGCACATCTAAGAGGTTTGCCAGCACACAAAGGATAGTTCAGGCAGTCGGAGACCAGGTGCTCCAAATAAGCTTAAATTACCTAAAGGCTTGATAAAAGAGATAGGACTCAGTTTAGTTCAGTTCCTCAGCCGTGACCAACTCTTTGAGACTCATGGACTGCAGCATGCCAGGCCTCCCTGTCCATCACCAGCTCCCAGAGCTTGCTCAAACTCATGTCCATCGAGTCGGCACTGCCATCCAACCATCTCATCCTCTGCCGTCCCCTTCTCCTCCTACCTTTAATCTTTCCCAGCATCAGGGTCTTTTCCATAAGTCAGTTCTTCGCATCAGGTGGCCCAAGTATTGGAGCTTGAGCTTCTGCTTCAGCATCAGTTCTTCTAATGAATATTCAGGACTGATTTCTTTTAGGATGGGCTGGTTGGCTCTCCTTGCAGTCTAAAGGACTCTCAAGAGTCTTCTCCAGCACCACAGTTCAAAAGCATCAATTCTTCAGTGCTCAGCTTTCTTTAAACCCAACTCTCACATCCATACATGACTACTGAAAAACCATAGCTTTGACTAGATGGACCTTTGTTGACAAAGTAATGTCTCTCATTTTTAATATGCTGTCTAGGTTTGTCATAGCTTATTTTTCCCAAAGAGCAAGCGCCTTTTAATTACATGGCTGCAGTCACCATCTGCAGTGATTTTGGAACCCAAGAAAATAAAGTCTCTCTCTGTTTCCACTGTTTCCCCATCTATTTGCCATGAAGTGATGGGACCAGGTGCCATGATCTTTGTTTTTGAATGTTGGGCTTTAGCCAGCTCTGTCACTCTCCTCTTTCACTTTCACCAAGAGGCTCTTTAGCTCCTCTTCATCTTCAGCATAAGGGTGGTGTCATCTGCATGTCTGAGGTAATTGATATTTCTCCCGGCAATCTTGATTCCAGCGTGTGTTTTCTCCAGCCCAGTGTTTCTCATGATGTACTCTGCATAGAAGTTAAATAAGCAGGGTGACAATATACAGCCTTGATGTACTCCTTTCCCACTTTGGAACCAGTCCATTGTTCCATGTCCAGCTGTAACTGCTGCTTCCTGACCTGCAGACAGGTTTCTCAGGAGGCAGGTCAGGGGGTCTGGTATTCCCGTCTCTTCAACTGTTTTCCAAAGTTTGTTGTGATCCACACAGTCAAAGGCTTTGCCATAGTCAACGAAGCAGAAGTAGAGGTTTTTCTGGAACTCTCTTGCTTTTTCTATTGAGACGGTAACAGGTAGAAAGGGCAAAGGTCTCCAAGCTGCAGGAGGAAATAAACTGCAAGTGGTAGACTTTTCCTTCTCTACAGAGTCTTCCTTTAATTCTGTGTTGAGGACACCTGGCTCTGACTTGAACTAACCAATGTGTTTTCCTTAAGGAAATGTTTTTCTTAAGCTATGTTAATGAAACTATGTATTTGCTTTGGCATCTGCCTTTCTTCAAAATGGTTCCCCTAAGACTAAATATTTTCTTTTCTCAAACCTTGGGTTGATAACGGCTCAACAAACCAGTATTCATGACAGTTGCTTTATGGCCGGGGGATGACACACCTCATGCCATCCTATCTCAAAATGCATATTGTGGGAGAGGGGCCTGGTGACACTCCCTCAGCCCTGAGGTCTCTCTTATCTGATTAATAAGCTTGCTAACAGACATAAAACACCTTGCTAAGAACTATCAAGGGGGCATTCTTTCTGCTTTCTTCTGATGTCTATGTCGGAAGTTTTCTCTATCTCTCTCATACTTTAATAAATTTCTGTTACATAAAAAGCTCCATTAGTCAAGCCTGGTCTCTGGCCCTGGATCAAAATCCTCTCCTCTGGAGGTCACAAATCCTGGAACAGCACATGGCTCACAGCAGCAACCTTTCACTATGATCCAACAGATGTTGGCAATTTGATCTCTGGCTCCTCTGCCTTTTCTAAATCCAGTTTGAACATCTGGAAGTTCTTGGTTCACATACAGTTGAAGCCTAGCTTGGCAAATTCTGAGTATTACTTTGCTAGTGTGTGAGATGAGTGCAATTGTGTGGTAGTTTGAGCATTCCTTGGCATTGCCTTTGTTTGCAATTGCAATGAAAAGTGACCTTTTCCAGCCCTGTGGCCACTGCTGAGTTTTCCAAATTTGCTGGCATATTGATTTCAGCACTTTCACGGAATCATCTTTTAGGATTTGAAATAGCTCAGCTGGAGACAAGCAAGGAGATAACACTAGTTCACCATAAGCCATTCCCAAGCATTAAAAATATCCAGGTTCCTTTTCACAAAGATGGTGCCAAAGGTGACAACGGAAACCCATGCCCTCCTAAAGCCAAAGCCAAAGCAAAGGCTTTGAAGGCCAAGAAAGCAGTGCTGAAAGGCCACAGCCACACACACACAAAAAGATCCAGATGTTACCTACCTTCTGGCAGCCTGAAACACTGTGGCTCAGGAGCCAGCCCAAACATCCTCAGAGGAGCGCCCCTAGGAGAAACAAACTTGACCACTAGGCCATCATCAAATTCCTGCTCAGCACTGAGTCAGCCATGAAGAAAACCGAAGACAGCACCACTGGTATCCACTGTGGATGTCCAGGCACGAAATTAAACAGGCTGTGAAGAAACTCCGTGACACTGACATGGCCAAAGTGAAAACTGTGATCAGGCCTGATGGAGAGAAGAAGGCATATGTTCGAGTGGCTCTTGACTACGATGCTTTGGATGTTGCCAACAAAATTAGGATCATCTAATCTGAGAAGGCAATGGCAACCCGCTCCAGTACTCTTGCCTGGAAAATCCCACGGGCAGAGGAGCCTGGTAGTCTGCAGTGCATGGGGTCGCTAAGAGACAGACACAACTGAGCGACTTCACTTTCACTTTTCACTTTCATGCACTGGAGAAGGAAATGACAACTCACTCCAGTGTTCTTGCCTGCAGAATCCCAGGGACGGCGGAGTCACACAGAGTCAGATACGACTGAAGTGACTTAGCAGCAGCAGCAAACTGAATCCAGCTGGTTAATTCCAAATATAATAAAAGTTTTCACTATAAAAAAGAAAAAGAAAAAAATACCCAGGCTCTTAAAGCAAAGGCCCATTTATTAAGACAGTCATGGGACAAAAAGGTTAGCAAGGGGTGAAGTCCTTTTACCATTTGCCCTTCCCTCAGGGCAAGTGGCCCCCAAGTCAGGGATCCACACTTCATGGAACATAGACTTGGTAATATGGCTTAATTTCTACCAAAATCCTCCAATCTGTGACACAATCAGACAGAAACTAAGGAAGGCAGTGACCCTCAAACATCATTTTTGCAACTGGGACAGAACCAGAAATCCATGTTCTTAGAGATCTTTTCATGATTCCCACCCTAAGAAATAATCTGCTCCACCTTCACAGTCTCCCCAGGGCGGTGGGAGGCGCAGGGCTGCACTGGCCAATCCTCTGTGCTCAATAAACAGAAGGAGGGGGCATCTGCCCACGCATGCAAGGCTTCACTACTTCCTTTAATCCAAACACTACATTCTAAACAGACACACATCCAACTATATGAAGAACCCTTTGCTTCTTTCAGGACACGAGAATACAGGATTGTTCTAAAAGAAATCCTCCCTTTAAAAAAAAAAAAAAATTCTATATATTTAAAAGCCTCCACTCCCATTCTTTCTGAAGGAAAAAAAATGGTGCTCTCAAATTAGGGCAATTCTCATTTTCACCCACTTCCATCAGGGTAACTGCAGGGACGGACTCCTCAGACCAGGAAGTAGTGCCTGGGTCATCCATATCAAAACTGGCTGCTTTCCAGGATGCTCCCAGAGCCCACGCCTCTGAGGACCACAGAGCTGGAGTCAAGGGATCAGAACAGCCGAGAAGAATGAAGGAGGACACCAGAAAACACCACGCTGGGGAGAGGGCACAGCACTAGACCAAAAGCTCCTGGCAGAATCTCACTTCCTATCACTGCGGAACTCAGCCATCTGGATCGACATTCCAACCCAACACCAACTGAGAGGTGGATCTACCTGCCATGAAAGCTGGGACCCAGGGGTGGACTGTCAACCCACCTCCAAGAGAGGACATCTGCAACACCCAGTAAGTGCACACGTGTGCTACAGTCTTAATCCTCCAAGTCTCATAACATGGGGAAAAAATATTTTTGTTCAAATAGCAAACACATAATATGTGACCCTGTAGTCACATACACTACTGAATGTATAAATTTGGGAGTATACATTTGTTTTAAAAAGCAAACTTTCTGAAAGTCAGTTTGGTAAGATATAGCAGATACTTTTAAATCTGTCAATAAGCTCTTATTTAGTTACTGTATTTCTAGAAATCTTTTTTTTAATCCAAAATGCACAAAGATGCTTATCTTAGGATTCTTAAAACACAGAAAAATGGGGAAGAAGCTAGATATTCAACATCAGGCGAATGGATTAGCCAATCAGGAGCCACATCATAAAATATCATACAGCTTCTACAATGTTTAAAGGAAATGTAAAATGGAATAGAGGTACTTATGACAGGAGAATACAAAATTTTATGTATGTTATGACCACTGTATGAAGGATGCAAAGAAAATGGCCAGAAGGAAAACAGCATTCGATGCAAATAGCTCCTGTCTTGGTGTAATGAGAGATGTGAATTTGTTTCTTCATGTATTTCTCTACTTTAAAATTATTCCATGATTAGAATGCATTTGTTTTATTTTTATAATAAATATAGCAATTTTTAATTATGAAGTTTGAAAGTCAGAGATCACATTGTTTTGCGACAGGCTTCTTGAGGAGGCTGTCTATGAAATGAGAGCAGAAAGACAAGGAGAGAGGGTGTTTCCAGAGGAAGAAATAGCACCACCAGAAGCAAAGGGAAAGGCTCTTCTGTGTAAACACTGAGCACTCCAGTTTGGTTGGCAAATTATCCATAAATTTCCTAGAGGGCTGAAACAGTACAAGATGTGTTCTGTGCTAAATCAGTTTCTGAGCACTTTCCATATCTCAAAGGTCAATTTTCCCACCCACACACAAAAATAAATGAAAGGATGTGTTGTACCTTCCTCCCAGGGGAAACCCTGAATGGGGAGGGGTCCATGAGGTGGAGAAAGAGGGCCTGGTTTCCCTTTCGAACAGAAGGAAGGGAAAGGGAAACACAGTGAAGGAGCGAATGGAAGTTGGAGCAGGAGGACAACACAGAGTGGGTGCTGAACTAAACAAGGGTGGAGAGGTAGAGGGAGAGAACTGGGAGCCAGATCAGAGACCAGCGACATGGCGCGGATTGCCATGGGGGGACTCACTGCAATTGAGGGCTGTGCTTCAGCTAGTTTTAACATGCCTTGCATGGACAAGGTGGGCCATTTAAGAACCAGATGAAATGGACAAATACTAGCAACTTTTGGATTTAGAAACAGCAAGGATAGAGGTTGGGCTTCCCTGAAGGGTCAGTAGTAAAGAATCCATCTGCCAAGCAGGAGACTCAGGTTCAATCCCTGGGTCAGGAAGATCCCCTGGAGAAGGAAATGGCAACCTACTCCAGTATTCTTGCCTGGGAAATCTCATGGACAGAGGAGCCTGGTGGGTTACAGTCCATCGGGTCACAAAGAGTCAGACACAACTGAGTGACTGAACATAAAGAATGAGCAAGGAGAGAGTTTAGCTGATTTCAAAAGCTCTGCACAGAATGCCTTTCCCCACAAGAAGCTTAAATTGCCTTCAAAGGCTGTTGTCTTCACACTGTCTCTAGGAATACGGTGGCAAATATTTTCATTCCCACCTTAAATTGAATGGCTTCCCTGATAGACAAATGACATATCAAGGACATCAGGCATTATCAGATATCTCTTACCTGGCAGATCTCCACATTCCACTGGACTGCTAAGCTCACACCCTTCCACATACACAAGAGTTTCCCTGTGCTACAAATCAAGTCCAGGAGAGCTAAGTGACATGCCCCCAAACATAATGCTGGAATCAATTTAAAACTCAGGAATGTCTGGGTCCAAAGCTGCCTTTTTCCTACCACATTACATCACCTCCAAAAACCGAGGGAGACCTCAGGTCATGGAGTCTGAATACACCAGACGGCTGATGGGAATTTACTCATAGAAGAAAGTGATAAGGCAGCTGGTGGAGATATTCTCTCAGGAGACCTCCAAGTGTCGACCATACCAAACTCAGAAACTTGACCATACTAAACACTGTGGAGACAAGACACAGGACTTCCTAGACTGTACTCTTGAACACAAAGAAACAAATATACACAAATATACACAGCACTGGCTGCAAACTGCTGATGAATGCTGACATTTTAGGAAAGACATGCAACCAAGACCTGTGCTTCATATTAGTCAGTCAGGGTGGAGCTTTCTCTCTGGACATCAATGTTAGTGCTACAGCAAAAAAGGCAAATGACTGACAACATGATTACAACTGTCAATCTTCCTACAAGGAATTAAACTTGGAACCATTCAGGGAGTGACAAAATAGGTGCAGGAGTTAACTGTATCTCATAACCTCATTCCTAGTATATGTTATTACACTACCAGGAGGTACTGCTGGAAAGGAACCAAAGTTCTTCTGTTGTACCAGTTAATTTAACATTTTGAATTCAGGAAATTTTTTTTTTTTTTGCAAAAACGAGAGGTTAAAAGGAAAAATTTTTAATGCCCCTAGTTCCTAGCAACTAGTTCCACCACCTAGCAAAATTTAATGGGGATATATTTTCATTTCTGCTTTTGCACCACTTGGGAGGAGTGATCAGGAACACATTGATCCACCAGTGGATCCACATTTTCCCACCAGTGGAAAATCTTTGTAAGAGGCTTGCTTTCAAAGTGAGGGAAATAAGACGAGCCTGGGGAGCCAGAGGCTGTTTACCAATGACACAGACCGTAAGACGAGGGTACGAGGCCTGGCTGTAAGTGCTGATTCATCAACTGCAAAACATAATATCCAGATTACAGATCTAGGCCTAAAGACTGGAGTTTTGCTTTAAATATTTCCCTTAACAAAGCCAATGAGACAAATTGGGGTTCCCCTCAACTCTACCAGGTGCCCCCACTCCCTGTTCTCAACCCCAACAGCTCCACCTCCCCCCGCAAACACACACGCAACATGACTACTTGAGTCATTCATCACCACAAAAGAAGCTCCTCACCCCAATTCCACTGGTATCACTGTGCTCCCTCTCCTCCATCCTAAGCACATACACACAACTGCTCACACATACTCTTCCTCCTAGAGCCTGGAGCCTCATAGTATGGCTGCTCCCAAGGCTGCCTTGCTCGACAACAAGGATGACACAGTGCACAACACAGTGGGGGCCATTTAGAAAGACACGGCTCTGGCAGGCATGTCCTGGTTGCATCTTAGCAATGCTGCCTACTCTGTTCAAAATTCACAATCTTGGTATCTTTCCCTCCAACCCTTTGTGATTTCCAAAATGTAAAACCTTACCCAGAACTGTGATCACTGGTAAGGAAGAAAGACAATGAGAACTAGCCATTCAAAGGCGCCCCTTCTCACTTACTGCTGACGAGCCAGGCTCCAAAACTTGTAATCAGTTAATTCTCATAAGATAAAACATACTTAGACATGTGTGATCTCTGCTCCCTCACTCTTAGATGCAGCACCTGCTTAGGGCAACGGTATATAGAGTCAGAAAGGCTTGGGACAGGACAGCTGCACCACCTAAAGAGTGCACAGGGCACCAATGGGCACTCTGAACGTAGCTAAGGCTGAGTGGAATTTTTAGGTTCATTCATAGATTTCAAACAAGGAAGTGACAGCTTGGGTTACGGCCTTAAGAGAGCACACAGGCAGAAGAAAGAGGGCTGTCCACAGGAAGAATGGCCTGGACTGAGGCAAGCACACAGGGTGGAGGCTTGAGAGGTGAGTTCCAGAAACCTGGAGGAGTAAGAGTCAACACGACGCAGAGAATGCAGAGTAGGTGGTATGGGAGTATTCCAGGCTTCTGGAGCAGCATTCTGGGTGAGTGGTGAGGCCATTTACTGGGGAAAGGATGGTCTCTATTTCAGATATAGGCCCTGAGAGATTTCTATTAGACAACCAGAGCAATAGGAGCTGGCATTAGCAGGGAATTCCTGGGCTACAAAAACATATTTTGGAAACATTAGCATAAACACTATAATTGAAGATTTAGGCATCAATGAGATTCTTCATGATTGTTCAGAGAATGAGAAGAGGATGAAGCGCTCAACCAAGGGGAGAAGACATAAACATGGAAGGTGCAAGACAAAGTGTGGAAGGGGACGATGCTGACTTGAAACAATCACTGACCTTTAGTGTTTCAGTTTTCCCACACGCACAAGAAAGCTGAAAAGAAAGCTCCTACCATCTTCATTTACTTCACACATGACCTTTAATAAACCACTTAATTTCTCAACCTTAGTTTGCATCTCTTGCCTGGGAAATCCCATGGACGGAGGAGCCTCGTAGGCTACAGTCCATGGGGTCGCTAAGAGTCGGACACAACTGAGCGACTTCACTTTCACTTTTCACTTTCATGCATTGGAGAAGGAAATGGCAACCCACTCCAGTGTTCTTGCCTGGAGAACCCCAGGGACGGGGGAGCCTGGTGGGCTGCTGTCTATGGGGTCGCACAGAGTCGGACACGACTGATGCGACTTCACAGCAGCAGCAGCAGCAGAGTAATGCTATTTACAAGGTTCCTGTGGGGAAACAAGTAGAGCACAACAGTTGAAAGGGTGAGCAGCAAACTGTGGCTGCAGGTGAGATCCAGCTCTCATGGGTGGGAGTGCCATCTTGGTTCAGTGTATTGTTCTAGGCTGCTCTTTCCCTAAGTGTCCAAGTGCCAAAAGCTCTCCAGATGTGAGCTCCTCATCTCCCTGCCCCACACCTCATTATTAGAGTAGTAGTGGCCCATTATTTTCACAGCAGTGGCATGCCTTTGGCTGACAGCGTATTTCTTTAGGATGAGTTTTAAAAGAAAACCAAGTTTCACTCACATAATTTCTACCTACAAAGGCCTTACAAGGATTACAATCCTACAGACTTAAAAGACTTCTTGGGGCTTCCCTGATGGTCCAGAGGCTAATACTCTGCTTCTACTGCAGGGGTCATGTGTTCAATCCCTCATCGAGGAACTAAGATCCCATAGGCCACACAGCCAAAATAAAAGACTGCTTGCACTAGAAAAACGTCAATGAGGTCTACTAATGAAAATATAAGACAGAAAATAAATACAAATTACTGAATAATGCCAAGTAGTTCATAAACCAAAACCTACTTGCTTTATGTGTTCTAAGACATTTTCCAACAGATTTGCGTAGTTTTTACATGGCAATGACGATGTGTGTGTGTGCCCAGGGCCTCCCAGCTCCCCTGTGCAGGGACAAGTGACATTTATGAGCACAAGGCACTTGCCCGGAGCCTCCGCAGCCTGCTTCTGAGTCCTCCACTCTCACAGAGCCTGGCAAGCCTCCTCAAACTTGCCCTGACCCACTTGGCATAGGGCACCAGGCCAAATAGGCTGGGCCCCTGGCTGCAGCCTACCTAGTGAGGGAGGCAGGGGTTTGGTAGGGGTTGGTGAGGCAGCCCAGCAGAAGATGCGACTCAAAGGCCACGAAGACAACCCAGTGAGTCACTGGTTCCTGAGTCACCTTCCAGATCTTAAGCTTATTTATCCATTTCTGGATTCCATGAACCAAAATCCCCATCTTCCCCATTTCCACATTCTATTTAAAATAAAGACACATCACTTAAGGTAACATGACTGAATTTCTCAGGCTTTTAAGAATGGAAAAGCCCTGTATATGAAGCATCCACCAAGAACTCCTCCCAGGCCAGGCCACCCAGAAACTGCAGAGAAGAAAACGTTATTATATGAATGTAAACACTCAGAGCAGGGGAACCACAGTATGTAAGAACACAAACTCTGAAGTCAGTCTGAAGAGGTTGGAATCCTGGCTCCAGCTAGAAAACCTTGGACAACCTTCTTAATCTCTTGTGCCTCATTTGGTTCACCTGCAAAATGGACATAATGCAGCAGTAAACTCAGAGAAGGGTTGTAGAGATGAAACGTCAAGTGTTTAGCAGGATACCAGCAGGATGGTCGAATAGGTGGTGCCAAGCACACATCTCCCACACAAAGAGCAACCTGGCATCCCTCCACAGACAAAAGGGGCTTCTTGGGAGCTTTGGGATCCATGTATAAAGTTGCAAAACCCTGATGGAGCCCAAGACCAAGAAGAATTGCTTGGAGAAGCAGCCTTGCTGACAGTGGCCCTGGCTACAGACCAAAAGCAGCCCCTTCCCCCACAGACTCGGCTCTGGCCCAGCCTGGCCGTGGTGCACACAGCCAAGCTGCCAAGGCACCAGGAGATGCCGCACACATCCATGCCTCTGTCAACAGGACTTCCAATTTCAGACCCAACTGCAGGCTTGAGGCAGTCCTGTGACCCAGCCCTAGCCCCTCTCTAAAGTGCTTTGGAGTCACTCCTGCTGGCCCAGGGACCCAGAAACACCAGTCTTTGCCCCTGAGGAGGAAATGGCAACCCACTCCAGTATTCTCACCTGGGAAATCCCAAGGACAGAGGAGCCTGGTGGGCTACAGTCCATGGGCTCACAAAGAATTGGATGTGACTGAGCACCCACCACCAAAACCATTGTGTGTGTGTGAATAAAGGTATAGCTAAACCAGATCCTTACTTCCCAAAATAACAAGTCAATAATAAATATATAACAACAAAATCAATCAAAAACTTTAGGAAAAGCATTCTATTTAAGTTATAGACTTAAATATTAGAAGAAATTTCTATCAATGTTGAAAATAACAGGTCTGCTGACTTCAGTCCCAGCTGTAGATGCTCACGGGGCCCTACCACTTGACTCCAAGCCCAACCTGCCATGATCCAGAGGCAATACTGCCCACTTGGGAAACCAGTGTAAGACACGCTGGTCTGAACCCCCAGTGGCAGGTCTGCTGACCTCAATTCTGATGGTAAATCCTGAAGCATGGTAAACCCTGTGACATTCTAAACCCATTCTGCCCTGGTCCCAGAGGCAGTGCTGCCCACCCAGAAACCTGGTGGGGAGAATGCTCAGGGACACAGTGGATGCCACACCATCCATGACCCTGGTAAAAGGCCTTTCACCTGTGGACCTAGATATGACACCATGACTAGGCCATTCAACCACAGTCCTGCAGGCAGTCCCAGCACCCAGGGAACAGACAGGAGTCAACCACTTGCATCCCCAATTACATACCTGCCAAAGGTGGACACACCTGAGGACCTGGCAGCAGCCAAGAGACCAGGCTCTAGCCCTACTCAAATTTAATCTGTGAGGCAGCCTGAGGACAGAGCAGCAGAAGGCCTTAATCTACTAAAGCCAGCCTGTGAAGACAGGAAATGGTGTTTCCTTCTTCAAATGCACAGATCCCAACACAAGGCTAAAGGAATCAGGCAAACATGACCCACCACAGGAAACTAATAAAGCCCCAGTAGCTAAACACAAAGAACTGGAAATCTATGACTTGCTTCACAAAGAACTCAAAGTGATTGTCTTAAGGAAGTTCAGCAAGCTACAAGAGAACACAGGTAGACAACTCAATAAAATCCAGATAAAAATACATTAACAAGAAGAGAACTCCAACAAAAAGATAGAAATCATTAAAGAGACCCAAACAGACGTTCTAGAGCTAAGAACACAATGAGTGAAATGAAAAATCCAATAGATTTCTTCAACACTATTTTACCAAGCAGAAGAAAGAATCTGTGAAATTATCCAGTCGGGGGGTGGGGTGATGGTGAGGATGAAACAGAGTGAAGAAAGCCCATGGGATTTAAGGGACACCATTAAGCAGATCAATATATGCACTATGGGACTTTGCAGAGGAGAAAAAATTAGAGGCAGAAACTCTCTTTAAAGAAATAATGGCTGACACTTTTCCAAATCTTGAGAGCAATAAGCCCATTCAGGTTCCTGAAGCTCAAAGGTTCCCAAAATATCAACCCAAATCCTCAAAGAATCAACCCAAAGAATGTTACATAGAAATATAATTATCAACATCCAAAGACAACATTTTAAAAGCAGCAAGAGAAAAACAGGATTTATGATATATCAAGGAACCCCTGCAAGGCTATAAGTGGATTTCTCAGCAAGAAACTTACAGTCCAGGAGACAGTGGGATAATACATTTGAAGTGACAAAAGAAAAAAAATGACCAGTGGAGAACACTATATCCAGCAAAGCTGCCCTTCAGAAATGAAGATAAGACAAACACTTTCTCGGACAAACAAAATCTGATGTAATCATCACCACTAGACCTATCTTACAAGAAAAGCTAAAGGGAATTTTTCAAGTTAAAATGAAAGCAGGTTAACACATAACATGAAAACATACAAAAGTATAAAACTCACTGGTAAAGGTAAACACATAATCAAATTCAGAATAATATGCAGTGCTGATGCGTAAATAATTTTCAACTCCAGTATAAAAAAAGTAAACACAATAATATTAAAAATAAATATACCTGCAATAATTTGTTAGTGGATATACAATATAAAAAGAAGTGTGACATCAATAGCATAAAATGTGTGGGGTAGTAAAAGTGTAGAGTTCTTGAAAGCAATGAAGGTCAGTTACTGGCTGAAAATAGACTGCTATAAGACATTTTATGCAAACCTCACAGTAATCACCAAAAAAAACTTACAGCAGATGCACAAAAGCTTAAAATGATTCAAAGCACGTGTGTGAACTCAACTGCTCAGTTGTGTCTGACTGTTTGCAGCCCTATGGACTGCAGCCTGCCAGGCTCCTCTATGAAATTTTCCAGGCAAGAATACTGGAGCGGCAAGTTGCCACTTCCTATTCCAGGGGATCTTCCTACCCCTGGGATCAAACCTACAGTCCTTGCACTTCCTGCAATGGCAAGTGGATTCTTTACCACCGCGCCACCTGGGAAGCCCAATTCAAAGTGTACCACTATAAATTCCAAAGGAAGAAAAGCAAAAAAGGGTAAAGAAACTTGAAAAAAAGTCACAAAATAATGAACCAAATGGCAAGAATAAGTTTTTTTGCCATTTAGTTCATAATCACTTTAAATATAAACAGATAAAACTACCCAATCAAAAAAACATAATGGCTAAAGAAACTCAAGCTTTAAAGGCACACATAAGCTCAAAAAGATGGAAAAAGATAATCTATCCAAATGGTAACCAAAAAGAGCAGGGATGACTGTAGCTGTCCCTCTTAACAACACTGCACCAGTGTTGAACAGTGAGAGTCCACTTTTATGCAGGTGTTTTGTGATAAATACGTACTGCAGTATTACATGATTCAGTTGGTTGAACTTGTGAATGTAGAATCTTGAATACAAAGGGCTCACTATAATGTCACATGCAAATTTTCAAATGCTTGGGCAGTTGACACCCCTAACTCCCACTGTTCAAGGGTCAACTATTCTTATATTAGATAAAATTGACCTTAAGTTAAAACTGTCAAAAGAAACAAAGAAGGTCATTACATAGTGACAAAAGGCCAGATGAACAGGAATCTATAATCGTTACAAATATGTATTTACCCAAGATCAAAGCATCTAAATACATAAAGAAAATATTGTCAGATCTAAAGAGAGAAATACAAAGCAATACAATAAAAATATGAGAGTTCAATATCCACTCTCAAAATGGAAAAATCATCAGAAAATACCAATAAGGAGACAACAGAACTGAACAACACTATAGAACCAAATAGACCAAACAGATGTATATAGAACTTTGCATGAACAGCAGAAGAATACACATACCTCTTGAGTACACACTGAAAATTCTGCAAGATTATATTAATTCACAAAACAGGTCATAAAAATTTCCAACAAATCAAAGTATCACAAGTTCAAACCCCTAAATGTAAGAGCTAAAACTGTAAAACCCACAGAAAAACATATGGAAAAAGCTCTTTGACATGAGTCTTTGCAATATGACACCAAAAGCAGAGACAATAATATAAAAAATAAACAAATGTGACTACATCTAACTAAATAACTTCCACACAGCAAAGGTAATGATCAAAGTGAAAAGGCAACCTACAGAATGGTAGACAATACTTGTAAACCATACATCTGATAAGGAGCTAATATCTAAAATATACAATGTACTCATTAACAAAAAATGAAACACAAAAAACAATAAATAACCCAATAAAAATAGGAAAAACACCTGAAAATATGTTTTCCCAAAGAAGATATATTCTCCTCTGCAGTTCAAACAGTAAGGATCTACCTGCAACACAAGATATCCACCTTCAATCCCTGGGTCAGGAAGATCCTCTGGAGAAGGGGATGATACTCCATTCCGGTATTTTTGCCTGGAGAATATAATGGACAGAGGAGCCTGGGATACACTGTGGGATGACAAAGAGTCAGATATGACTGAGCAACTTAAGCAAAAGAAGACATAAAGATGGTCAACAGACACATGAAAAACTGCTCAACATAACTAACAGTTCAGTTCAGTCACTCAGTCGTGTCTGACTCTTTGTGACCCCATGGATTGCAGCATGCCAGCCTTTCCTGTCCATCACCAACTCAGGAGCTTGCTCAAATTCATGTCCATCGAGTTAGTGATGCCATCCAACAATCTCATCCTCTGTCATCCCCTTCTCCTCCTGCCTTCAGTCTCTCCCAGCATCACGGTCTTTTCCAGTGAGTCAGTTCTTCACATAAGGTGGCCAAAGTATTGGAGCTTCAGCTTGAGCTTCAGCATCAGTCCTTCCAATGAATATTCAGGACTGATTTCTTTTAGGATTGACTGGTTTGATCTCCTTGCAGTCCAAGGGACTCTCAAGAGTCTCCTCCAACACCACAGTTTAAAAGCATCAATTCTTTAGTGCTCAGCTTTCTTTACAGCCTAACTCACACATCCATATGTGACTACTGGAAAAACCATAGCTCTGACTAGATGGACCTTTGTTGGCAAAGTAAGGTCTCTGCTTTTAGTCTAGGTTGGTCATAGCTTTTCTTCCAAGGAACAGGCGTCTTATAATTTCATGGCTGCAATCACCAGCTGCAGTGATTTTGGAGCCCAAGAAAATAAAGTCTCTATTTCCACTGTTTCCCCATCTGTTTGCCATGAAGTGATGGGACCAGATGGCCATGATCCTCATTTTTTTAATATTGAGCTTTAGGCCAGCTTTTTCACTCTCCTTTGTCACTTTCATCAAGAGGTCCTTCAGTTCCTCTTCACTTTCTGACATAAGGGTGGTATCATCTGTGTGTTGAGCTTATTGATATTTTTCCTGGCAATCTTGATTCCAGCTTGTGCTTCATCCAGCATGGCATTTCACTTGATGTACTTTGCATATAAATTAAATAAGCAGGGTGACAATATACAACCTTGATATATTCCTTTCTCAATTTGGAACCTGTCTGTTGTTCCATGTCTCATTCTAACTGTTGACCTGCATATAGATTTCTCAGGAGGCAGGTAATTCCCATGTCTTTAAGAATTTTCCACAGTTTGTTGTGATCTACACAGTCAAAGGCTTTGGCATAATCAATAAAGCAGAAATAGATGTTTTTCTGGAACTCTTTTGCTTTTTCCATGATCCAGCAGATGTTGGCAATTTGATCTCTGGTTCCTCTGCCTTTTCTAAAACCAGCTTGAACATCAGGGAGTGGTTCACGTATTGCTGAAGCCTGGCTTGGAGAATTTTGAGCATTGCTTTACTAGCATGTGAGATGAGTGCAATTGTGCGGTAGTTTGAGCATTCTTTGGCATTGCCTTTCTTTGGAATTGGAATGAAAACTGACCTTTTCCCAGTCCTGTGGCCACTGCTGAGTTGTCCAAATTTGCTGGCATATTGAATGCAGCACTTTCACAGCATCATCTTTTAGGATCTGAAATAGCTGAAGTGGAATTCCATCAACTCCACTAGCTTTGTTCATAGTGATGCTTCCTAAGACCCACTTGACTTCACATTCCAGGATGGAATGGCTTCAGGTGAGTGATCACACCATCCTTGTTATCTGGGTCATTGAGATCTTTTTGTATAGTTTTTCTGTGTATTCTTGCCACCTTTTCTTTATATCTTCTGCATCTGTTGGGTCCATAATGTTCCTATCCTTTATTGTGGCCATCTTTGTGTGAAATATTCCCTTGGTATCTCTTATTTTCTTAAAGAGATCTCTAGTCTTTCCCATTCTATTGTTTTCCTCTATTTCTTTGCACTGATCACTGAGGAAGGCTTTCTTATCTCTCCTTGCTATTCTTTGGAACTACACATTCAGATGAGTATGTCTTTCCTTTTCTCCTTTGCTTTAGCTTCTCTTCTTTTTCTCAGCTATTTGTAAGGCCTCCTCAGACAACCATTTTGCCTTTTTGTATTTCTTCTTCTTGGGGATGGTCTTTAATCACTGCCTCCTGTACAATGTCCCAAACCTCCATCCATAGGTCTTCAGGCACTCTATTAGATCTAGTCCCTTGAATCTATTTGTTACTTCCACTGTATAATCATAAGGGAATTGATTTAGGTCATACCTGAATGGCCTAGCAGTTTTCCCTACTTTCTTCAATTTAAGTCTGAATGTTGCAATAATGAGTTCATGATCTGAGCCACAGTCAGCTCCCCATCTTGTTTTTGCTGACTGTATAGAGCTTCTCCATCTTTCGCTGCAAAGAATATAATCAATCTGATTTCGGTATTGACCATCCAGTAATGTCCACATGTAGAGTCATCTTTGTGTTGTTGGAAGAGGGTATTTGCTATGACCAGTGCATTCTCTTGGCAAAACTCTGTTAGCTTTTTCCCTGCTTCATTTTGTACTCCAAGGCCAAATTTGCCTGTTACTCCAGGTATCTCTTGACTTCCTACTTTTGCATTCCAGTTCCCTGTGATGAAAAGGACATCTTTTTGGGTGTTAGTTATAAAAGGTCTTGTAGGTATTCATAAAACCATTGAACTTCAGCTTCTTCAGGATTACTGGTTGGGCATAGACTTGGATTACTGTGATATTGATTGGTTTGCCTTGGAAACGAACAGAGACCATTCTGTCATTTTTGAGATTACACCCAAGTACTGCATTTCAGATTCTTTGTTGACTATGATGGCTACTCCATTTCTTCTAAGGGATTCTTGCCTGCAGTAGTAGATACAATGTTCATCTGAATTAAATATGCCCATTCCATTCCAGTCCATTTCATTCTTGTTGTCTCCTGCTTGACCACTTCTAATTTACCTTGATTCATAGCACTAATATTCCAGGTTCCTATGCCATATTGCTCTTTACAGCATCAGACTCTATTTCCATCACCAGTCACATCCACAGCTGAATGTTGTTTTTGCTTTGGCTCCATCTCTTCATTCTGGAGTTATTATTAGGGAAATGTAAATCAAAACCAGAATGATATATCACCTCACACATGTTTTAAGGGCTGCTATCAAAAACATAAGAGAATAAGTGTTGGCAAGGATGTAGAGCAAAGAGAACACTTGCACACTTTTAATGGAAATAAAAACTCGTATAGCCGTTATGGAAAACAGTATGGAGATTCCTCAACAAATTAAGCATAGAGCCACCATATGATTGAACAATCCCATATCTGGCTACAAATCCAAAGGAAATAAATCACTATCTTGAAGGGATATCTGAACCCTCATGTTCACTGCAGTAAAATCAGTAATAGCTAAGATAAGGAAAAAACTGTAGTGTACATCAACAGAAGAATAAAGAAAAAAATGTATGTATATAATATTAATATATTATAGAGTATATGTAACATATTTATCTATAATAGATATTTAGGTGAAATAAAATGTAATATAGTAATTTACATTCTATGTATTTATATATATGTATATTTATTTAAATAAATATATGTGTTAAACAAAGTTAACTTATTTAAATTTATTTAAAATATATAACATTTATGTATAATGGATTATTCAATTTTAAAAAGAGTATTTTGTCATTTAACATCTACATGAACCTGGAGGACACTATGCTAAGTGCAATAAAACAACTCACAAACATAAATACTACATAACCTTACTTATATGTAGCATCTAAGAAAGTCAAACTCATAAAAGCAGAGAGTAGAATGGTGGTTGCAAGAGCTGAGAGGATGGGGAAATGAAAAGGTGTTGGCAAGGGTATAAAAGTTCAGTTATACACAATGCATAAGTTCTGGAGATCTAATGTACAGCATGGTAACTGAAGCTAATAAAATTGTACTTGAAATTTTCCTAAGAAAGTTGATCTTAAGTGTTCTTACCACACACACACAAGGTAACATGAGGTAATAAAGTGTCAATGAACTTGACTGTCGTGATCATTTCACAAATATACACATATCACATCATCATATTATACCCCTTAAATATATATCATTTTAATTTGTCAAGTATACCTCAGAAAAGGTGAAAAAAATTGAAAGTATCAAATTTTTTTAAATAGTCTTTGACACATAGTAAAAGCACAGTAAGCACTAGTTACCACATCATCACCATCATCACTTATAAATCAGAGAAAGTAAATAATGTTGGAGAGTTTAAAAAATACTCAAATGTAAGATGTTTCAAAAAGTAATTAATGCCACATGCTAGCAAGTTTCCTATACGTGTTTATATCTGAATCACTGGGTAGATTTTTCACTTGAAAATGCTGACCCAATACTATCCTGATCCAAACTGAGTTTCACATTGAGAAATATTGGGCAGGGGGTGGGGAAACAAGTTATACTGCTGGGCCAGAACAGAAAAAATACCTCTATGTCCTCACAGAGAGCTGTGGAAGTTGATTTATTTGCATAACATGAAGGATTACTACAACCCACAATGCAGCCACAAAGACAGAACCCTGTTACTCAGGGTTATCAAGGCAAGAATGCTGACGTGGTTTGCCGTTACCTTCTCCAGTAGACCAAATTTACACCTGATGCTTTTGAACTGTAGTGTTGGAGAAGACTCTTGAGAGTCCCTTGGACAGCAAGGAGACCAAACCAGTCAGTCCTAAAGGAAATTAATCCTGAATATTCATTGGAAGGGCTGATGCTGAAGCTGAAGCTCCAATACTTTGGCCACCTGATGCAAAAAGCTGAGTCATTAGAAAAGACCCTGATGTTGGGAAAGATTGAAGGCAAGAGGAGAAGGGGACGACAGAGGATGAGATGGATGGATGGCTCCAGGAGATGGTCAAAGACAGAGAAGCCTGGCATGCTGCAGTCCATGGGGTCACGAAGAGTCGGACATGACTGAGCAACTGAACAACGACAACAACACTTAGGGTTGAAAGCATTCTAATCAATATGCAGTCTAATCAAAGGACTCTAATTAGAGGCACACAAGAGAATCCTATTATTTTGCAAATGTTTATTTTAAACTTTCCCCAGAGAAATAAATGTAAACTCATAAAATTATGTGAGTGTTTCATACCTGCTAACTTGTTTTCTTGTGCAAAATCTCATTGGAGGTTTCTGCTTTCATCAGAGGATGGGCCCTGCCACCTATAAATGCTCTGCTAATGCCAATTCCAACCATCTCTGCTCAGTCTCCCAGGAGCCACGATTTCCCTGTACAGAGACAGTGTGACTGTGCATTGCACTGAACAATTCCCCACCTCCAACCTTTACCCACAGAGCCACTCATCCTTTCACTCCAGCCCCTTGTAGCCAACAACCCCACAGAGTAAGGATTTCAGACCATGGCCTAAAACACAGTGGGCTGAAGGGACACCACCAGACTCTGGCATCACGGCTGACTATCAAAGAAAGAGCTGCTTAAGTGTCCTAAGACCTTTTCACCAAAGATAATGCAAACTTGCTAAAAATCAGAGGAGAAAGCAAAGGGAAGGTTAATGTTCAGGCTCAAAGAGGAAAAGCTTTACACCACTTTAAGTTTCCTTCTGAAGACTTAATGGTATTAATTACATTTGTGCTCAAAGTATTAAAACACAGACAAGAAGTCAGGTGGATGTTAGGTGTTGAGTAGATAGTAAGTGTCCTTTATTCTGGTTCCCTCACCTCTTTGAGATGGTGGTTTCAATGAGATCCTGAGCCAGCTACCAAAAACAGAACTAGACACACTGTTGTAGTTTGGTGGAGCAGAGACCAGAACCTGCCCCATGACTCGAGGGTAAGGCAAACTGCACCCTCGTGACTGTCCTAGTAAGCACGCTGAACGGGACATTCTTGGGGCTGGACGTGCTCGCTGCTCCACTTTACTGCCTACCCCTGTGTCCATCCCCATGGAAACAAAACAAGATATTCCTGATCAACAGCAGAGCCTTAACTTTACTCCCTTTTTACAGTGTGCTAATCAAGCTCCCCAGCATAGCTATTCCCTCATGTGACTTCTGCCAATAAAAGCGTGGGCCTTTCAGCCCACTTTGTCCTCCTGCCATGGAGAGCAGGAGGGCCCCCTGACTCCCCACTTGCCAAATTATATATGTCTGTCTTTTTATTATGTGCTCACCCCCGTTTCAGGTCTTTCTCACCCATTGTGCTAAACCAACACAACTGAATTCTGATCGAAAGGGTGGGAATGAAATAAAATAAATTAAATAAACCTCTCTCTACTCTTGGCAGTTTCATGAAATACATCAATAGCAGGTCATGGTGACACCTGGATGAAGCCTAATGAAGACGCTGACCCCTCTAGTCCTATGAGAGAAGCATGGCCCTGTCCAGGACTAAGTCTAGAAGAGCAGCCACTGCCCACAGAGCTGACCACACGGCAGCCTGACCAGCCACCACAGAGACGGCCCCTCACACCCTGCTCAGCTCACTGAAGCCCAAGCACCATGACTGTGGCCCCAGTTCCTTTCCTCAAGGAAGTGGTAAACGCATCAAGTAGCCTGTGGTCTCAATTCCACATACGGTTAAAAATGCAATTTCTAGACCGTCTTAAGTGGCTGTGCTAGTTCCCCATTCACAATCACCCTTCTCCTCTCTGCAAAACAAGGCACACCTCCTACTCATGCCTACTCTTAGAGGCTGTACTTATCTAGAACTGAAAACTGTTCAGGTATCTGCCTAAGGCCACTGCACATACTGGTATCAACTCGCTTAAAGAGAAACTACTCTGACACATGTTAAAATGTTAAGAAAGACTTTATTCAAGACGATGAGCCCAGGAGAGTGTGATGGAGCTGAATCCCAAAATCAACAAGGACAAGTTGGGGGTTTATAGCCAGGGAGCAGAGTGAGGGAGTCAGGGGATGGAAAATCACTAGCAAGGGGAGGGGCATTCTTGCTAAGCTGACTTAAGAGAATTCTTGCTGAAGGCAGGGCAGTCATTGGATATCAAGGGTAGGGGGGATAACTTAGCAAGATTCTTGCTAAATGGGGATCAGTGCAGACCGATGTGCAAGGCCAAGGAGAGGACTAGTCAAGAAGACAGCTCAAAAGAACCTCGCTGAAGTCCCATCAAGGAGATTACCCTCATCCATGCATCCTTTACACCTCAGGTATTCTCAAATATTTCACTTTTAATTAAATTGAAAAACAGCCTGATCATAGTTTACTATGAGGTTTGGGCACATTACTCAGAAGTACATCATGAAACTTCTTCCATTTCTACCAGTGATACATGATCCAAATGTTTTAAAAAAACCCTCATCCACCTCACTCAGAAATGTATTGCCAGTAAATGTTTACTGTTTAATAATGTTTTTCTGTTTAATAATATTTAGTTTCTAATATATTTATATTGTTTCAATCAAATGGATAGTAATAGCTGTAATAATAACTCTTTAATCTTTCAATGATTTATCTGAGGAAATGTTTCAAAAATTAACTCAAGATATATATTTTCACTATAAAAATGGATATCAGAAACAGACTAGTAAGCATAGATTTCACTAGAATAAAGTTCTGTGGGGGAAGTAGAATGGAAACAGAAGATTAAAGAGAAAAGCATATGATATAAAATTTCCAAATGTTATAAGATAAACTTGTTTGTTTAATTTTAAAGGAATTATAAGACACAACCTAGAAGTTGAGAATTGTTTTATTCAGCAGATATACTGAGGCTGTAAGCCCTGGAGATAGGTCCTCAGGTAGCTGAAAGACTTCCAAAGAGGTAAGGGAGGAGCGAAAACATGTAGTTAAGAGTATTAAAAGATTATGGTTAAAGAAAACCAAGCATCTTGGGACTTCCCTGGTGGCCCAGTGGTTAAGACTCTGTGCTCCCCACCCCCAAAAAAGACTCTGTGCTCCCAATGCAGGGGGCCCGAGTTCAACCTCTGATCAGAGAAATAGATCCCACCTGCCACTACTAAAGATCTCGCAGGCTGCAACAAAGACACCGCATAAATAAAAAAAAAAAAGGAAAAAAGAAAACCTGGCATCTCAAGTTAATGAATTTACTATTTTTCTAAGTATGAGAAGATGCAAGTGTCTAGGTTCTTTGAAATCCTTCCCTTGCTATGCATTTTAACTATTTAGGGACAGTATCCTGTTTTTCTCTATCCTGTATCCCCTTAGGGTGCACAGTCTGGGAGGCAGCAGTAGCTGCTGGCTTAGAAGCCACAACATCCTATGTTTACTGATACCGCAGGTGACATTCTTCCTCCACAATAATCTGTATCAAATTGCTACTGGTATTTTTTTTGGGGGGGTGGTATACTAGGTCCTCAAGGCTGTGCACAGGCTTTCTCTAGTTCTGGTGAGCAGGGGCTACTCTTTTAGTTGTGGTGTGTGGTTTTCCCACTGTGGGAGCCTCTCTTGTTGCAGAAACCACTACTCAAGAAACCAAGCACCACACTCAGAGAGCTAGATAACTCAGGTTTACTACACCAACGGGCCCAGAGGAGTTAACACTCCAAGCTCTGAGCCCTGAACAAAGGGGTTACAGAGTTTTTACAGACAGATTATAAGGGAAAACACTGGCTGTTAATAGGCTGGTTTAAACTAAAGGGTTTCGCATGTGCGAGAACAGCAGTCAGGATGGGGAGGGGGATGCCTGACCTTTACACAGACAGGCATGATTAAGCAGGTTTGCAGGGGCCAGGCGATTGCAAAGAGCAGGACAAGGGTGAGAGAGATAGGCTCCAGTTCGTAGTATTGTTAAGTCCTCACTTTCTGAGACGACATGACCTACGTGATCCAGACTACAAGAAGCAAGCTAAGTTACAGAAGCAGAAAGAGCAGGAGGTTATGGAAAGTTTTAGTTTTTCCTCTTTGTAGGCACACAGGGTTCAGCAGCTACGGCACATGGGCTTCGTTGCACTGCAGCACATGTGATCTTCCCAAGCCAGGTATCGAACCAGCCTCCCTGCACTGGCAGGCAGATTCTTAACCACGGAATCGCCCAGGAAGTCCTGGCTACCGGTATTTAAATTTCACTGTATACAACAAGTGCTATTCTAGTTTAATTTTAAATAGCTAACTTTCACAATAGACAAGAGATCAAATCCATTCATCTCATTGAATCTTATTCATTAGTCATTTAAAATTTGTAATAAAAGACTGCATGTCAAGTTAAAAAATATGTGCAGGTGTATATAGTTTCTGAAAGTTCCTGCAGTCAGTCAGTAGATTCAGTCGCTCAGTCATGTCCGACTCTTTGCAACTCCATGAATCGCAGCAGGCCAGGCCTCCCTGTTCATCACCATCTCCCGGAGTTCACTCAGACTCACGTCCATCGAGTCCGTGATGCCATCCAGCCATCTCATCCTCTGTCGTCCCCTTCTCCTCCTGCCCCTAATCCCTCCCAGCATCAGAATCTTTTCCAGTGAGTCAACTCTTCACATGACATGGCCAAAGTACTGGAGTTTCAGCTTTAGCACCATTCCTTCCAAAGAAATCCCAGGGCTGATCTCCTTCAGGATGGACTGGTTGGATCTCCTTGCAGTCCAAGGGACTCTCAAGAGTCTTCTCCAACACCACAGTTCAAAAGCATCAATTCTTCAGCACTCAGCTTTCTTCACAGTCCAACTCTCACATTCATACATGACCACAGGAAAAACCATAGCCTTGACTAGACAGACCTTTGTTGGCAAAGTAATGTCTCTGCTTTTGAATATGCTATCTAGGTTGGTCATAACTTCTCTTCCAAGGAGTAAGTGTCTTTTAATTTCATGGCTGCAATCACCATCTACAGTGATTTTGGAGCCCAAAAACATAAAGTCTGACACTGTTTCCCCATCTATTTCCCATGAAGTGATGGGATCGGATGCCATGATCTTAGTTTTCTGAATGTTGGGCTTTAAGCCAATATTTTCACTCTCCTCTTTCACTTTCATCAAGAGGCTTTTTAGTTCCTCTTCACTTTCTGCCATAAGGGTGGTGTCATCTGCATATCTGAGGTTATTGATATTTCTCCTGGCAATCTTGATTCCAGCTTGTGTTTCTTCCAGTCCAGCATTTCTCATGATGTACTCTGCATATAAGTTAAATAAGCAGGGTGACAATATACAGCCTTGATGTACTCCTTTTCCTATTTGGAACCAGTCTGTTGATCCATGTCCAGTTCTAACTGTTGCTTCCTGACCTGCATACAGGTTTCTCAAGAGGCAGGTCAGGTGGTCTGGTATTCCCATCTCTTTCAGAATTTTCCACAGTTTATTGTAATCCACACAGTCAAAGGCTTTGGCATAAGCAATAAAGCAGAAATAGATGTTTTTCTGGAATTCTCTTGCTTTTTCCATGATCCAGCTGATGTTGGCAATTTGATCTCTGGTTCCTCTGCCTTTTCTAAAACCAGCTTGAACATCTGGAAGTTCATGGTTCATGTATTGCTGAAGCCTGGCTTGGAGAATTTTGAGCATTACTTTACTAGCATGTGAGATGAGTGCAATTGTGTGGTAGTCTGAGCATTCTTTGGCATTGCCTTTCTCTGGGATTGGAATGAAAACTGACCTTTTCCAGTCCTGTGGCCACTGCTGAGTTTTCCAAATTTGCTAGCATATGGAGTGCAGTACTTTCACAGCATCATCTTTCAGGATTTGAAAGAGCTCAACTGGAATTCCATCACCTCCACTAGCTTTGTTTGTAGTAATGCTTTCTAAGACCCAGTTGACTTCACATTCCAAGATGTCTGGGTCTAGATAAGTGATCACACCATCGTGATTATCTTGGTTGTGAAGATCTTTTTTGTAGAGCTCTTCCGTGTATTCTTGCCACCTCTTCTTAATATCTTCTCCTTCTGTTAGATCCATACCATTTCTGTCCTTTATCGAGCCCATCTTTGCATGAAATGTTCCCTTGTTGTCTCAAATTTTCTTGAAGAGATCTCTAGTCTTTCCCATTTAAGAGAGTATAAAAACAAAAACTTTGACACTCTCTGAGCTAGAGAAAAATGGTTAGGTCGAAAGTGACAAGAAATTAGTAAAAACGAACAAAAGAAGCCAAGGTTCCTGAAAAGAATCCTGAATTGCTTGAAATATATAATGTCAGGAGAGAGCAGCTGAGTTTGCAGAGACTTTAACTAAGGGCAGAGACTCTGCAGCAGTGCGAGAATGATGGGGCTATGGGTCTTTTCAAACACCCCGAACTCTTCCTATCCCCACTTCTCATCCCAGCTTCTTTTCTAACTAAGGTAACATGGTGGGCTTCCCAGGTGGCACAGTGGTGAAGAATCTGCCTGCTTGTGCAGGAGATACAAGAGTCATAGGTTCGATCCCAGGATCAGGAAGATTCCTTGGAGTATGAAATGGCAACCCACTCCAGTATTCTTGTCTTGAAAATTCCATGGACAGAGAAGCCTGGCTTGCAAAGAGTCGGGGCTGCAAAGAGTCGGACATGACTGAGCACACACACAGACACACATGGAAATGAGGTACTACCAGTAGGAACTTTCAGAAACCCTCACAAACACACTCCCACACTCCCCACCCGCACTCTCACCAGGAAGTGATAGTTTGATTCTTTCGGAAAAGCTGTCACAAATTACAAAACACCAAGAGACCAAGACAAGCTAAAAGCCAAAGGGTTTCACTCATCTTTACTTCCCAGTCCAGGTGTGACCTGTATGGATGCTGCCTTCTGCTCCTCCACCCAAACAGTACAGAAGCGGGGAAAGAACAGTTATTTGCACTCTTTATTGTATTACCCAGGGCAACAATGAAGAGCCAAAGATGACAATAATCACAACCTTCCTTTCACTTTTTTTGAACAGTTGTGACAACTGAGGATGACATCGTTTTGATGGCATCATCGATTCAATGGACATGAGTCTGAGCAAACTCCAGAAGATGGTGAATGACAGGACGGCATGCTGCAGTCCATGGGCTCGCAAAGAGTTGGACACGGCTGAGAGACTGCACAACGTCAACACAAAGGCGAGAAAGCACAATTTTTAAACCAAAAGGTATTTGGGGGTCTTACTTGGTGGCTCAGTAAAGAATCTGCCTTCCAGTGCAGGAGATGTGGGCCTGATCCCTGGTCTGGGAAGCTTCCACGTCTCAGAGCAGCTAAGCCAGTGCTCCACAACTATTGAGCCTGTGCTCTAAAGCCTGGGAGCCACGACTACTAAGCCCATGTGCTGCAACGACTGGAGCCCATGTGCCCTAGAACCTGTGCTCTGCAACCAGGTGAGCCACACCACGAAAATCTGCACACCACAACTAAAGAGAAGTCCCACTGACCGAAATTTTTAAAAAGCACATGCAGCAACAAAGACCCAGATCATCCAAAAATAAATAAACAAAAGCACACATTCTTTTAGAAAAGGTATTTTTGGAACACTCTCTCCATTTTGGCAGGGAACCTGGGCAAAGAACCTTGCTTAGAAACAAGTGATGATATTCACAATCTGCTGGTCTATCCTGTGTGGAGAGCTAAATTTTAAGTGGTGAATTTTCCCAGAGCTTCCCTCTGGGAAAGCTGGGGCACTTCTTATAGGTGACTCAATTGAGTTGATGAGAACCTAAGTAATTCACTCAAAAGCCTACAAGACAATAGACAAAGAGCTGAGATTCCACAACACATCTCTGAATGTTCATATCCCCTAAAAATCATGTTGAAATCCCAAAGCAAGCGTGGTGGCATTAGGAGGTGGGAACACTCAGAAAGTGATTAGATCACAGTGCAGCGCCCTCATGAATGGGATAGATGCTCTTATAAAAGAGACTCCACAGAGACTGCTTACCCCTTCTACCATGTGAAGACACAGACAGAGGTGCCAGCTGTGAACCAGGAAGAGAGTCCTCACCAGAAATGGACCTTGCCGGTGTCCTGACTGACTTGCCAGCCTCCAGAACTTTTGTTGTCTATAAACCACCCAGTAGGTAGTATTCTGTATATTGTTATAGCAGCTCAGATGGACTAAGACAACATCTAAAGAAGAAACAAACTACTATCACATGTCTTCTGTGCTTCAAGTACACAACTGATCGATTTCAAACCTGGTTTATAAGACACTACTTCTTTGTTCTGGTCTGAGGATATGGTGCTCTTCAAGAACTTTGAAGTATGCAAATGCACTTCTTGAAAAAATATGTGTATTCATATGCATTGCCTCTCTGTATTCGCTGACTGCTTGACTCATTAACCCCAACCAGCAAAGGTCACTGTGTCCAACTCACCAAGCACAATGGCTTTGCATAAAGCTCTAAACTGCTCTGCAGCATGAGCACAAAATAACTCCAAATTTAGATATCTTGCTGGAGTTCTAGACTTTCATTTGTTGGCTCTTTACTCACCAAGGAAACACTTCAGAGCACTGCATATTTAAAGCTAAATTCTGACTTTTTAAAATTAAGGACATTAGTATTCTCCAAGTCAAAATCTCAATCATCTATTTCAACCCAGATAAGAGTCTCCATCTTTGACTTGGCTCAGTTCAATATTTTTAATACTCCATTGGAAAAGCTGAAAATGGTATGCTAATGAAATCTGTATATGGCACAAAACCATAAAGGACACCTGATTTTAAAAAACAGTATTCAAACAGGCTTAAGAAGATGAGGTGAAGGAACTAACATAAAATATAATTAGAATGAATATGTAGTCCTCAATTCAGGTTTTAAATATTATACTAAACAGTCTACAATTGTTACGAGGATTTGTGGGTTACCACCAGCTGATGTTAAAAAGATTTAAGTATCACTGCAAAGTCAAGGTGAATCTCTTGGATTAGTTTATCTGCATAACGAAAAGGTCTAAACAAGGGCTGTGACAGTGCCAGTGAGAGCACACCTACAGAACAGGGTGTCCTTATTGTTCAAGCAAGTCTTAGTAGGGAAGAGTTGGGAGTCAAGCCAAAGACTGCATGACAAAATGCACACAACACTGGACTCATTCCTTCTAAAAGTGCACCAACAGCCCAGCCCACTTAACAAGAGCAGCTCCATAAGCAACCTCCCATGCCAGGATCACAGGCAAGTAGTACACCACCAGTAATACACAGATGGGCGGCAAAGTGACCTTGCAGATCTTGACACAGATCTTACAAAGATATACCAAGCCTATAGAAGAGACAAAAAGTCTGGAAGGTACCTGTTAATAATGACCCTGCTGCTGCTGCTGCTGCTAAGTCACTTCAGTCGTATCCGACTCTGTACGACCCCACAGATGGTCAAAACAGAATGATATTAATAAAAAAAGAGACCAAGAGGAGCTGGGGATGGCTCTCCACTCCCACCTGGAGATGGTGGGATTATTACTCAAGCAAGTAATTCTGAAAAAATAGAAAAAATTCTTAATATGATCATGCCACTAACTTCCAAAGTCAAGTGAGGACTATGCTATTATGCATCACAGACTTTTACCAGAAAAATAATTCCTCCCCTCACCCATTGATTCAATTCTAAAAATGAGTTCAGTTCAGTTCAGTTCAGTTGCTCAGTCGTGTCTGACTATTTGTGACCCCATGAACTGCAGCACACCAGGCCTCCCTGTTCATCAACTCCCGGAGTTCGCTCAGACACACGTCCATCGAGTCATGATGCCATCCAGCCATCTCATCCTCGGTTGTCCCCTTCTCCTCCTGCCCCCATCCCTCCCAGCATCAAAGTCTTTTTCCAATGAATCAACTCTTCACATAGGGTGGCCAAAGTACTGGAGTTTCAGCTTTAGCATCATTCCCTCCAAAGAAATCCCAGGGCTGATCTCCTTCAGAATGGACTGGTTGGATCTCCTTGCAGTTCAAGGGACCCTCAAGAGTCTTCTCCAACACCATAGTTCAAATGCATCAATTCTTCAGCACTCAGCCTTCTTTACAGTCCAACTCTCACATCCATACATGACCACAGGAAAAACCATACCCTTGACTAGATGGACCTTAGTCGGCCAAGTAATGTCTCTGCTTTTGAATATACTATCTAGGCTGGTCATAGCTTTTCTTCCAAGAAGTAAGCGTCTTTTAATTTCATGGCTGCAGTCACCATCTGCAGTGATTTTGGAGCCCCCAAAATAAAGTCTGACACTGTTCCTACTGTTCCCACATCTATTTCCCATGAAGTGATGGGACCGGATGCCATGATCTTCGTTTTCTGAATGGTAAGCTTTGGGCCAACGTTTTCGCTCTCTTCTTTCACTTTCATCAAGAGGCCCTTTAGCTTCTTTTCACTTTCTGCATAAGGGTGGTATCATCTGCATATCTGAGGTTATTGATATTTCTCCCCGCAACCTTGATTCCAGTTTGTGCTTCTTCCAGTCCAGCGTTTCTCATGATGTACTCTGCATATAAGTTAAATAAGTAAATAAGCAGGGTGACAATATACAGCCTTGACGTACTCCTTTTCCTATTTGGAACCAGTCTGTTCTTCCATGTCCAGTTCTAACTGTTGCTTCCTGACCTGCATATAGAGTTCTCAAGAGGCAGGTCAGATGGCTCGAGTATTCCCATCTCTTTCAGAATTTTCCACAGTTTATTGTGATCCACACAGTCAAAGGCTTTGGCATAGGCAATAAAGCAGAAATAGATGTTTTTCTGGAACTCTCTTGCTTTTTCCATGATCCAGCGAATGTTGGCAATTTGATCTCTGGTTCCCCTGCCTTTTCTAAAACCAGCTTGAACATCAGGGAGTCACAGTTCACATATTGCTGAAGCCTGGCTTGGAGAATTTTGAGCATTACTTTACTAGCATGTGAGATGAGTGCAATTGTGCGGTAGTTTGTGCATTCTTTGGCATTGCCTTTCTTTGGGATTGGAATGAAAACTGACCTTTTCCAGTCCTGTGGCCACTGCTGAGTTTTCCAAATTTGCTGGCATATTGAGTACAGCACTTTCACAGCATCATCTTTGAAACAGCTCCACTGGAATTCCATCACCTCCACTAGCTTTGTTCGTAGTGATGCTTTCTAAGGCCCACTTGACTTCACACTCCAAGATGTCTGGCTCTAGATTAGTGATAACATCATCATGATTATCTGGGTCGTGAAGATCTTTTTTGTATAGTTCTTCCATGTATTCTTGCCACCTGTTCTTAATATCTTCTCCTTCTGTTAGGTCCATACCATTTCTGTCCTGTATCGAGCCCATCTTTGCATGAAATGTTCCCTTGGTATTTCTTGAAGAGATCTCTAGCCTTTCCCATTCTGTTGTTTTCCTCTATTTCTTTGCATTGATTGCTGAAGAAGGGTTTCTTATCTCCTCTTGCCATTCTTTGAACTCTGCATTCAGATGCTTATATTTTTCCTTTTCTCCTGTGCTTTTCGCCTCTGTTCTTTTCACAGCTATTTGTAAGGCCTCCCCAGACAGCCATTTTGCTTTTTTGCATTTCTTTTCCATGGGGATGGTCTTGATCCCTGTCTCCTGTACAATGTCACGAACCTCATTCCATAGTTCATCAGGCACTCTATCTATCAGATCTAGGCCCTTAAATCTATTTCTCACTTTCACTGTATAACCATAAGGGATTTGATTTAGGTCATGCCTGAATGGTCTAGCGGTTTTCCTTACTTTCTTCAGTTTAAGTCTGAATTTGGTAATATGGTAATAATACAATTAACTTATTTTATATTCTGTGCTTTTCTTTTCCAAATTAAGCTAAATCAAACTTTTTCCCAGTATGAAACTTTGAACCCTGTTTTATCCACTCTGGAGTGGTCTTTTTCTCATTTCAGTTTAGTCACTCACTTCAGTGTCCACCTCTTTGAGACCCCATGGAGCTGCAGCTTCCCTGTCCATCACCAACTTCCATCACCAAGTCCCAGAGCTTGCTCAAACTCACATCCACTGAGTCGGTGATGCCATCCAACCATCTCATCCTCTGTCATCCTGTTTTCCTCCTGCCCTCAATCTTCCCCAGCATCAGGGTCTTTTCCAAAGAGTCAGTTCTTCACATCTGGTGGCCAATGTATTGGAGCTTCAGCTTCAGCATCAGTCCTTCCAATGAATATTCAGGCCTGATTTCCTTTAAATTTCCTGTCTTGATCTCCTTGCAGTCCAAGGGACTCTTAAGAATCTTCTCCAACACCACAGATCAAAAGCATCAATTCTTCAGCACTCCACTTTCTTTATGGTCCAACTCTCACATTGATACATGACTACTGGAAAAACCATAGCTTTGACTAGATGAACTTTTGTCAGCAAAGTAATGTGTCTGCTTTTTAATATGTTGCCTAGGTTGATCATAGCTTTTCTTCCAAGGAGAAAGCACCTTTTAATTTCAGGGCTGCAGTCATCATCTGCAGTGATTTTGGAGCCCAAGAAAATAGTATCTCACTGTTTCCACATCTATTTCCCATGAAGTGATGGGACCGAATGCAATGATCTTTGTTTTTGAATGCTGAGCTTTAATGCAGCTTTTTCACTTTCCTCTTGCACTTTCATCAATACCTCTTTAGTTCTTCTTCACTTTCTGCCATAAGGGTGGTGTCATCTGCATATCTGAGGTTATTGATATTTCTCATGGCAATCTTGCACATCCAGCCCAGCATTGGACATAATGTACTCTGCAGAGACGTTAAATAAGCAAGGTGACAATATACAGTCTTGACATACTCCTTTCCCAGTTTGGAATCACTCCATTGTTCCATGTCTGGTTCTAACAGTTGCTTCTTGACCTGCATACAGATTTCTCAGATGGCATATTAGGTGGTCTGGTATTCCCATCTCTTGAAGAATTCTCCAGTTTACTGTGATCCACACAGTCAAAGGCTTTAGCATAATCAGTAAAGCAGAAGTAGACATTTTTCTGGAACTCTCTTGCTTTTTTGATGATCCAGCAAATGTTGGAAATTTGATCTCTCATTCCTTTGCCTTTTCTGTATCCAGCTTGAACATCTGGAATTTCTTGATTCACATATTGTTGAAGCCTAGCTTGGAGAATTTTCAGCATTACTTTGCTAACATGTGAGAAGAAAGCAATTGTGCAGTAGTTTGAACATTCTTTAGCATTGCCTTTCTTTGGGATTAGAATGAAAACTCACCTTTTCCAGTCCTGTGGCCACTGATTTTTTCCAAATTTGCTGGCATATTGAATGCAGCATTTTCACAGCATCATCTTTTTGGATTTGAAATAGCTTAGCTAGAATTTCATCACCTCCACTAGCTTTGTTCATAGTGATGTTTCCTAAGACCCACTTGACTTCACACTCTGGGCTCCAAAATCACTGCAGATGGTGACTGCAGCCATGAAATTAAAAGACGCTTACTTCTTGGAAGAAAAGTTATGACCAACCTAGATAGCATATTCAAAAGCAGAGACATTACTTTGCCGACTAAGGTCCGTCTAGTCAAGGCTATGGTTTTTCCAGCAGTCATGTATGGATGTAAGAGTTGGACTCTGAAGAAGGCTGAGCACCGAAGAATTGATGCTTTTGAACTGTGGTGTTGGAGAAGACTCTTGAGAGTCCCTTGGACTGCAAGGAGATCCAACCAGTCCATTCTGAAGGAGATCAGCCCTGGGATTTCTTTGGAGGGAATGATGCTAAAGCTGAAACTCCAGTACTTTGGCCACCTCATGCGAAGAGTTGACTCACTGAAAAGATTTTGACGCTGGGGGGCAGGAGGAGAAGGGGACAACCGAGGATGAGATGGCTGGATGGCATCACTGACTCAATGGATGTGAGTCTGAGTGAAGTCTGGGAGATGGTGATGGACAGGGAGGCCTGGCATGCTGTGATTCATGGGGTCGCAAAGAGTCGGACATGACTGAGTGACTGAACTGAAGTGAAGTAAGTGATCACACCATCGTGGTTATCTGGGTCACTGAGATCTTTTTTGTATAGATTTCCTGTGTATTCTTGCCACCTCTTCTTAATATCTTCTGTGTCTGTTGGGTCCATACTGTTCCTATCCTTTATTGTGCCTCTCTTCTCATGAAATGTTCCCTTGGTATCTCTAATTTTCTTGAAGACATCTCTAGTCTTTCCCATTCTATTGTTTTCCTCTATTTCTTTGCATTGATCACTGAGGAAGGCTTTCTTATCTCTCTTGCTATTCTTTGGAACTTTGCATTCAGATGGATATATCTTTGCTTTTCTCCTTTGCCTTTCCCTTTCACTTTTCTTCTTTTCTCAGCTATTTATAAGGCCTCCTCAACCATTTTGCCCTTTTGCGTTTCTTCTTCTTGGGGATGGTTTTGATTACTGCCTCCCATACAACGTTACAAACCTCCGTCCATAGTTCTTCAGGCACTCTTGTCTATCAGATCTAATCCCTTGAATCTATTTGTCACTTCCACTGTATAATCATAAAGGATTTGATTTAGGTCATATCTGAATGCTATAGTGATTTTCCCTACTTTCTTCAATTTAAGTCTGAACTTTGCAATAAGGAATTCAAGATCTGAGCCACAGGCAGCTCCTGGTCTTGTTTTTATTGACTGTATAGAGCTTCTTCATCTTTGGCTGAAAAGAATATAATCAATCTGATTTCGGTGTTGACCATCTAGTGATGTCCATGTGCAGAGTCATCTCTTGTGTTGTTGGAAGAGGGTGTTTGCTATGACCAGTGCATTCTCTCGGCAAAAGTCTGTTAGCCTTTGCCCTGTTTCATTTTGTACTCCAAGGCCAAACTTCACTTTGTACTCCAAGGTCTTTTTCTAGGACCAGTTTTTCAGTGATAATTTCCTAAGCACTGTCCATCCAGTTTGGCAGTTTTCAAAGGGTAGCTGTGAGGATGATGAGATGATTCAAAACCATGTCTTATGAGAAATGACAGAAGGAACTGAAACCTAGAGAAGAACACATGGAGACCAACATAGCTGTGTTCAATTGAAGGGCTGTCATTGTGATTATATTTCTTCTGAAAAGCACAAGCATAAAGAACTAGGACCAGGTAGAAACAATGCAGACATTTCTACTCAGTATAACAGAAAACTTTAACAACTAAAATTATCCAAAATGTTGATACGTTGCGTTAGAGATAGTGAGTTTCCATCTCTACAGGTGTTCACATAATGATTAGTTATTTGTGTGATTAGCACACAAAGACCCTTCAGAGTCATAGCTAATACATTACCTTCCCTTCTCCTACTGAAGTCGTATTCAGCTCCCTCCTTCAGGGTCATTACCCATGGTTCTTTTCACTTGTTCAAATGTTTATAGAATCCCTACTGTATGCCAGGCACTGTTCCAGGAGTTTGGGGTATTTCAGTTAACACAAGTGAATCAAAACCTTTGTCTTTATAATGTGTAGATTGTGGGAAGTAAATTCCATCATATTTAGAAGTGAATAAATACAGAAAAAGGAGGGAATTGTTTAGGTTAGAGCCAGTGTGCTGGGAAGAGATTTAGGTTGGAATTTTACATAGAGTGGTCAAGGTAGGCCTCAGCAAGAGGGTGACATCTGAGAGGCCTCATTGAGAGGATAAATTTAGGTTCTAAGAGAATGACTTGCCAGCCCATGGCTAAATAATCCAGTGGCCACTAGCTTAATCTATATACATCTATAGTCACTGCCATCCAGCTGGTCTTCATAAGTTTGCACAAGTCAAAGAATGCAAGGTTAATTAGGGCCCCAGAGTCTGCGCCCAGAGCCCCAGGTCCTCTTCATACACCAGGAGCCAGTTCCCACAGTTCCGAGTAGCGTCCTTCCCACCAGGTTCATTTACCACTGCCACCTCTCACCCTCATCACCTAGCCTCCAGGGAGCTTCCAGAGACAAACTCCCTGCAGTCTTCTCTTTCATTCAAACTGCATGTTGCTCAGGGACAGCTGCACTGGTTTATTTCAGAAAATTGGCATCCAGGGGCTGCCACATTCATTGCAATTCCAGGGTACAAAAAACAGATGGCATGAGACAAAAAACACTCTTAAACATGCGTTGGGTCTAATTTCAAGACTCCTGGTTGTCAAAATACAATGGACTTGGAAAACTACTCAGTAAGCCTGTTAATTTCCTTGGTTTCAAGAGACAATGTTTCCTTTCCAACTGTCTCTAAGAGACCACTCCTTTTTCTAGCCCAAGAAGGGATGTTCTATGGCCAGAATAACTTTGAAACACATGGCAGCCTCACTTACAGGTTTCCAGCTTTTCATCCAGGGGAGGGTCAGAAAGATACTGATGCCAGTCTCTTGAATAAAATAACATAGTACAGAGTTTTTTCCCTTTTGATTGGATGCTTACAGAGTCCCCAGCCCTGGCACAGGGGTAATTTTATACTGAATAATATACTACACATTTCTGGGCTCATTTCTGCAAGGACAGAACCCAGAACAAATACTACTCTGTATATAACAAAGTGTCAACAACCTGATCTCTAGAAAGAGACTGCAGTGATATCCAGAAAACCACACAGTCTGACCAAAGCCCAGATGCCCATATGCTCAGCACCTAATGACTCCCCAGGTTCTACTAAGGCATAATTAGCTTTGAAACTGCTTTTCTTTTTCAGTTTCTAAGGTGCTGCTGCAGCCCAGTGAAGGCCACCGGGAATTAATTCAGCAGAGTCACTAGGAGACAGCTCACACCATCACTCTTCCTGCAGGCACTGTTAGCAGGGCCTTCCAGAAACCAGAGAACAGAAGGAAAACACAGAACTTCATTTCATGACCCTCAAAGAGCTTTGGGATTCCCCTATTCTGTGGCCTCCCCCATGGCCTATGTGCCTGGGATCTACAAGGCTGGCATAGAGTGGGGAGGAGAAAAGACGTAACAAGGGTCCTCACCGGCTTCCCATGCAATTCACAGGCAAGTCCAAGTTGACGGAAAGAAAAGGTCACTTCAGTAATGAGCTCCCTGAAGCCTCCCGGGAAGGGATAATGCCACCCCCAGCGAGTCGGCCCACGACTGAAGTGACTTAGCAGCAGTAGCAGCAGCCTGCTTCTACTAACAGCCGTGCCTGGGCTTTCAGGTGGGCACATACTGGGGCTTCCAGGACAGTCCTGCTGCTGCCTAACTGTGCAGACATGACTGTTAACAGTCCCCACCTTCACTCTCCAGTGTCATAGCTTGGATGCTAAATCATATGGGCCCCTAAGGAAACGTAACTGAGTTCCTAATGGGAACTTTGTTGGCTTACCCATTTCATGAGACAATGCCTCTCCAAGTCCACCACTGGCCTAAGGACAGACCTGTACAAATTCTCTCCATGTCTCTGTGTCCAGCAGTGGGAGAGGCAGCAACACAGCACCGGGTGGTCGGGCCACTGCTAGTGCTGGCATCTCAAGCCCTCACACATCACAGCAGTGAGACTGTGGACAAGCTCTTTACCATCTCCCATTTGAAACAAAAAAGGGAATTAAAGTAATTGATAAGAAGATTAATGAGTTAATGTTTGTCAAATGCTTAGAACAATCCCTGACACAGGGTAGGCACTCTGTGTTTGCTAATTAAAAAGCAAACATTCAGTCTCGCTCTCTGACAGGTAAGTGAATTTCTATTTAAGGATGTGAAGCAGCGGGAGGAAATCCTTCTTAAACAGCTTTTAGATACTCTCCCTGCTCAAGGACTCCTCCCAAACACACTTCCCCACCCTCGCCCCAAGCAACCCAGAGAGACTCTGGCTAGGAAGAGGATCCCAGAGGGCAAAAAGGCTGCCAGGTGGTTTATGGTCAACTACGCTACAACCACAATGAAACCAGTGCAAGCAGAACAAAGAAACAAAGAGGAGAATCCCAGGTTGCAGCTGGCTGTCAGGCTTCCCAGCATCTCCCTTAATTGTCTTATACCCTCAAATTGAAAACAGCTCTTTGCTTCCACGTACTCAGCAACAGAAACTGCACATTTAAGTATGATTCAGGACTTCTAAAGCATCAAGAATGTCCTGATAACCAATATTAAATGAAATTCAGAGCAACACACTAAAGATTAAAACATCTCAGATACCTAACTCATGCGTTAAGATTCCATGTGATAAATTAGAAAGAAAGTTCATTAATGCCGCAGGAGACACCCCTCTACCACAAACAAAATAGCTGCTTAGGATAATCATGTAAAAATGGGCTAGACTGCATCATCCCATGAAAACAAAAATTACCAACCATCTAGATATTCGACTTTATGAAAGCATCAATTCACTTATTTAAATTTTAGTGTAAATTATTTCACCAAGTGCTGATTTTTAAGTGGCGGGGGGGACTGCACGTGTAACTACAGGTGCGTGCCTTTTCATGTGAACAGTGGTGTCAGATTCGCTTCTGCATTATCTGTCTGCTGATCACGGAAAGGATGTTATTCCTAAGGTCATAAAATTCCAAATAAGCGAAGACAACGCAAGTGGAGGGAGTGGAGGGCACTCCGCGAAAATTTTAACCACTAAGCCAGTACACAGGAACAAAAACAGGAAGTCTTGCTATGGTGGCGCCTGGCACCAGAAACTTCCATCAACCTTTCTTGCAGGAGAGCTAAGGCTCTCCCTCCCAACATTTTGTAGCTTGTATTTCTTTACAAACGAAGAAAACCAAGGAGTCATTTCCAGAGATGTACTACCTAAAATAGAAAACGTAAGCTACTCATCATCCATTTACTTAGACTTCATCAATAAAAAATTTCCTTTAAAATAAGAAGCCAAGCAAGGAATGGAACAAGCCTTAATCCACACTGTGCCCCAGCACCTATCCCCCTCTCACATTTTAAAGAATCCGTTTTAGCAAGAAGGGGGTGACCCCATCCGAAGGAGCCCCTATCCCGCCGTCGAGGTATCCACGAGGCTGCGGTTACCGGCGCTTCCTCTGGAGTCGCTTCAACAAGTCCCGGGTCTCGGCGCCAAAAGGCCACACCCACCACCCCATCTCTTGGGAGGTCTTCTCGCATCTGAAGACTCTGCGCTCCATTTCCACAAGCGATGACTTCTGCTCTGTCCCGCCATTTCGCTCGTGCTCCGGTGACGTTTCCCACAACCACGCGTCCGCGCGTCGCACCGGGACCCGGCGGCGCCCCAGCCCCAGCCCCAGGGCGCCTGGGATCTCCACCCGCGCCGCACCCGAGACCCCCGCCCAGACCAGCGCCGAGGCCGCGGGGGGAAGCGGCGCCCGGCGCGCTCCGGAGTCCCCTCTGCTCGCGAGAATCGATGCATGCGGGGCGGGGGCCGAGGGCCCTCGGAAGAGCGGGCAGGGCTCGGGCGACCCTGCCTCCAGGGCCCGGAGCCTTCCGCAGCGGCGCTCGTGCGGCCGGTGAGCCTTTGTCCCTCGCCCCCTGGCCCCCAGGGCCCCCGAGGACGCTCGGCGCGGCTCCCGCTGACCCCCGCCCGGCCCGGCCCTACCTCCACCAGCAGCCCGAGCAGCAGCGCCGCCACTCTCCAGGCCAGGCGGTCCATGGCTGCACGTCCTCCTGGCCGCAGGCGCAAGTCAGAAGCACGTCCCCTGCAAGGCGGCCAGCGGGCCGGCGGCGGGATCCCAGCCTGGGGACCCAGAGGCACGCGCGGGCGAGCGGGGACCCGGGAGGAGCCGCTCCGCCCCCGCCGCGCTCCGCCCCCGGCTCGCGCGCCCGGCTCGCGCGCCCCCGGCTCAGCCGAGGAGTGTCAAGGGTCCTCCGCTCCAGAGTGCACGCGCCAGGAGCCAGGAGACGAGTCGCGCGGCAGGGCGAGTGGAGGGTAGCTGCCAGTCGTTTGCTCCCTCCGAAGACACCGTCGTGTCACCCCTGAATAGACCTGGTAAGGTTTATAAAAGAAGCAGGCTCCGCCGTGTGAGGCTTGTTCCAGGGAGGCACATGAACCTATTGTGTGCCTGCAGGTTCTTCGTCCCTCTCATCCCTGCGCTCACCGTGGGATGGCACACCCACGTGTGACTGCAAGGATGGCCAAAGGATGAGGAGGCAGACAGAGAATGGAAGGCTCCCTATGCCTCATCTCTCACTTAAATGTGGTGCTTTCATGCCCACGTCCTCCTGCGCTGTCCCTGCTTGCACACCCTCTACATTTGACCACGTTGAAGCCCACCGTCCCGCAGGTAAGTTTGCAATGTCCTTCGCCTCTGCTGAACTAACTTTCCACCCCTCAGTACCACGTGAAAAGAAAGAAAGAAAATTCAGTCGTGTCCAACTCTTTGCAACCCCATGGACTGTTCAGTACATTTATTTCTCCAGGCCAGAATACTGGAGTGGGTCGCCTTTCCCGTCTCCAGGGGATCTTCCCAACGCAGGGATCGAACCCGGGTCTCCTGCATTGCAGACGGATTCTTTACCAGCTGAGCTGCAAGGGAAGCTTCCAGTAGCACGTACTTACCGTATTTTTTTTTTTCTCCATATCGTGGCTCAGATTGCATCTCGTTTGTACAGTTATTCAACAAGTATTTATTGAGCTTGTAAGTTGTACCAGATCATGAGATGGAGAGCCAGTTCGTGGGTGTCTAAAGGGAGAGATAGTCTCTTGCACCAGTAGGATGCAAAGTGCAGAGACCTGGGAGTACTGAATAGTAAAAGATATTACCACACCTGGTGGTTCAGCAGCCCCAGGCGTTACTAAATGAACAATTGAAAGAACTGCAGACTTCTGTCTCTGGGTTACCTAATCACTTACAGGGTAGGTGCAACATAACTGAGCCCTTAACTACTAATGTTTTAGTTCAGTGTTTCAGCCTGAAGCATTGCTTGGGACCCTTTAGAAAAGAAAAGGTCTCCAATGAGCAGGGGTTATGCTAGTCTCTGAGTTAACCCACAATACCAATTCCTCCTCTTCTTCCATAAAAATAGGCCCCCAGGGTTTAGAATACTGAGGATTTAACTTTTCAGTTTACCTTGCACTAAGTTTTTGCTAAGGCTTCCATAACAAAGTACCAGACTGGACGACTTAAGCAACAGAAATTTATTTTACTCATAGTTCCAAAGAGAAGAAGTTCAAAATCAGTGTGTCAACCAGGCTGATTTCCTTTGAGACTTCTCTTCATGTCTGGCAGGTAGCCACCCTCCAGTTGCATCTTCATGTGCTGATCCTTCTGTGTACAGGGCCCTGGTGGCCCTGTGCAAATTTCCTCTTGTAAGGGCACCACCAGATTGGATTCATGTCCACAACAATGGCCTTATTTTACCTCTCTCACCTTTTTAAAGGCTCTGTCTCCAAACAGAATCGCACTCAGAAGTACTGGTGATTAGGATTTCAACATATGAGTTGCAGAGGACACAATTCAGCCCACAATATTCCACCACTGTCCTTCCCGAATTCATGTCCTTCTCAAACATGTGGACAAAGAATATTGCCTGCCAAAGCACTAAACAAAGGATGATGTGGGCATCAGGCCCTCAACCACTGTGTACCCCCAGACTGCACACCCTGAAAAGATTCAGGATAGAGGAAAGCAGAACACTGGCCATATATAGTTAGGGTACATAGCAAAGGAATTATTTCAGTGAGCCCAGACTCTTGCATCTTCCCATACAGAGAAAAGTGCTAAATTTCTTAATTTGAGGTGTCTGGTTTTTCATTATTAGTAATCTTTTGATGTTCACACTACCTAATTTTTGGTTTTGGGGGTTTTTTATTTTTATTTTTTGCAAAAACACCTATATATCCTGGTACCTCCCTCCTTCCTTATCTCTTCGGAACAGTCCTTCAGAGGTATCTGAGAGGCTGTCTCCCAGGCTTAAGTCCTCAGTAAGTCCACAAAAACATCATTTTCAACTTTCAGGTTGTGTGGTTTTTTGTTTGTTTGTTTTTCAGTTGACACACACAAAATACATTCACCTCCAACCCAAGAGCCCGAAAGTCTTACCCATTCCAGCATGAACTCTTAAGTCCCAAATCTCATCTAAATTCCATCTGCTTCATGTATGCGTGAGACTTGAGGTGTCACTCATCCTGAGGGAAAATTCCTCTTCGGCTATGAACTTATGAAAACTGACAAATTATTTACTTCCAAGATAAACAGTGGGACAGGCGTAGTACAAACATTGCCATTCCAAAATAGATATATAGGAGAAAAAAGAAGCAGGGATGGGTTCCAAACAAATTCAGATCCAGCAGGAAAAATTCTTAGATTTCAAGTCTTGAGAATAATTCTCTTTGCCTCAGTGCTATGTTTTCTGGGCTCCCTGGGGTTGCATCTCTGGCATCTGGGCCCACTGACAGGGTGCAGCAGAGGAAAGCTTGCCTCTTCAGCCCTGGATGGTGGCAGCTTGGCCCACTTAAACCTAGTAAGTGGCCTTGCTCTCTGCAGCTGAGGAGACAGTCCCACCTGAAGGTCGTTTCCCTCTTTTCTTGAAGGATAATGCATGGTCAAAGCCAGACAGATCTATTGTCCCATCCTGAAGAATCTGCAATAGTCTTCCCTCATTTTATCCTATTTCTGTCCCCTTTAGTTCAAGACATTGGTATTCCTGCTGTTACAACCCCATTGTGTGTGTGTGTGTATTACTTACTTTATTTAAAAATAAAAATTTGAGTTTTTAATGCAAATGTGATAGAAAATGGAAAAATATATAAAGGAAAAATAAAGTCACCATTGAACCTACTATCCAGACATAATCTTGTTAACATTTTGGTGCATTTCCTGTTGGTAAATTGTTTGTGTGTGTGTATGTGTATTTATTTTAATTGGAGGCTAATTACTTTACAATATTGTAGTGGTTTTTTGCCATACATTGACATGAATCAGCCATGGGTGTCCCCATCCTGAACCCCCCACCGCCCTGCCCATCCCATCCCTCAGGGTCATCACAGTGCACCAGCCCTGAGCACCCTGTCTCATGCATCGAACCTGGACTGGCAATTTGTTTCACATATGATAATATACATGTTTCAATGCTATTCTCTCAAAAATCATCCCACTCTCGCCTTCTCCCACAGAATCCAAAATACTATTCTATACATCTGTGTCTCTTTTGCTGTCTCGCCTATAGGGTCATCGTTACCATCTTTCTAAATTCCATATATATGCATTAATATACTGTATTGGTGTTTTTCTTTCTGACTTACTTCACTCTGTATAATAGGCTCCAATTTCATCCACTTCATTAGAACTGATTCAAATGTATTCTTTTTAATGGCTGAGTAAGATTCCATTGTGTATATGTACCTCAGCTTTCTTATCCATTCGTATGCCAATGGACATCTAGGTTGTTTCCATGTCCTGGCTATTATAAACAGTGCTGTGATGAACACTGGGGTACACGTGTCTCTTTCAATTCTGGTTTCCTCAGTGTGTATGCCCAGCAGTGTGATTGCTGGGTAATATACAACCCCATTTATATTCCCAGAGTCTGCTGAGACAGTGGGCTAGATCCATAGGTCACGCTGAAATCTCTTTATTTTTTATTTTTTAATTGAAGTACAGTAGATTTACAATGTTGTGTTTCACATGTATAGCAAAGAGATTCATATATACATTCATATGCATATGTATCTTCAGATATATATATATATATATATATATAATTTTACAGATTCTCTAACCTATAAGGAAAGAGAATATGAAAAGTATTATAGATACTGAGTATAGTTCCCTGTGCTATACGGTAGGTAACTAGTTGGTTATCTATTTTATGTATTTGTAATCTGTGTACAGAATAATTGTCTAACCACTCTTGGGATTCTCTCTAAAATATTCTGTTGATTTTAAAAATGCACAACATGAGAGTTTCAAGTTAAGCTGTGTTTGGAGCAAAATGAGGACTGCAGCCCAAAGGACAGTAACTCATAGAGCTCTGAGAAACTGTTCCAAAGAGGCAAGGGGCAAGGTCAGTAAATATGTCATCTTCTTGAAGAGGGAACACATTCAATCAACCAAATAATTTTCCAGAAAATTTCTGCTAGTCTCATGAAGCTTGCTGCTAGTCACAAGGAACAGTCGTCACCATGAAGGATTTTAGTGCTTTTCTACATATGAGGAGATACAATAATTGGGCTCATAAAATCAACTCCTGAAAATAAGTATCTGAAGATCCATCTTTCCAGTTTTCTCCCCAAAGACAGAGTTATTTCTGCTCTCCACCCTGAACTCCCTTCAAGTGTTGTTGAAGGCCAACAGCTGCAGCAGCACATGACTTAATCCTTGTAGAGGGAGATGGCAAGTGCCTATTTGTTGTTGTTCTATTGCTAAGTTGTGTCCATCTCATTGTGACCCCCATGGACTGCAGCATGCCAGGCTTCTCTGTTCTTCACTCTTTCGAGGAGTTTGCTCAAACTCATGTCCATTGAGTTGGTGATGCCACCCAACCATCTCATCCTCTGTCACTCCCCTTCTTTTGCCTTCAATCTTTCCCAGCATCAGGGTCTTTTCAATGAGTAGACTTTTCCCATCAAGTAGCTAAAGTATTGGAGCTTCAGCTTCAGCATCAATCCTTCCAATGAATATTCAGTGTTAATTTCATTTAGGATTGACTGGTTTGATCTCTTTTGCAATCTAAGGACACTCAGAGGTCTTCTCCAGCACCATAGTTCAAAACCATCAATTCTTTTGCACTCAGCCTTTTTTCATGGTCCATTTCTCACATCCATACATGACTACTGGAAAAACCATATATGGACCTTTGTTGGCAGATTGCTCTTTAATATTCTGGCATTCAGTCCCATCACTTCATGGCAAATAGATGGGGAAAAAAATGGAAGCAGTAACAGACTTTATTTTCTTGGGCTCCAAAATCACTGCAGATGGTGACTGCAGCCAGGAAATTAAAAGACACTTTCTGCTTAGAAGAAAAGCTATGACAAACCTAGACAGTGACCATAAAGAAGATTGAGCACTGAAAAATTGATGCTTTTGAACTGTAGTGCTGGAGAAGACTCCCGAGAGTCCCTTTGACAATGAGGAGATCAAACCAGTCAATCTTAAAGGAAATCAACCCTGTCACTGGAAGGACTGATACTGAAGCGGAAGATCCAATACTTTGTCCACCTGATGTGAAGAGTCAACTCATTGGAAATGACCCTGATGCTGGGAAAGATAAGGCAGAGGGAGAAGGGGGCAACAAAAATGAGTTGCTTAGATGGCATCATTGCCATGAGTTTCAGCTAACTCCTGAAGGACAGGAGTAGTGAAGGACAGGAAAGCCTGCCATGCTGCGGTCTATGGGATATCAAAGAGTCAGACATGACTGAGTGAACAGTAACAACTAGCTTTGCCATAGCTTTCCTACCAAGGAGCAAGCATCTTCTAACTTCATGGCTGCAGTCGCTGCAGTGATTTTGGAGGCCAAGAAAAAAAAATCTGTCCCTTCTTCCAGTTTTTCCCCTTCTATTTGTCATGAAGTGATAGAAACAAGTGCCATTAGTTTTTGAATGCTGAGTTTCAAGCCAGCTTTTTCATTCTTTTCTTTCACCCTATTAAAGAGGCTCTTTAATAGCTCTTCACATTCTGCCGTTAGAGTGGTATTATCTGCATATCTGAGGTTGCTGATATTTCTCCTTGCAATCTTGATTCTAGCTTGTGATTCATCCATCCAAGCATTTCACATCATGCACTCTGCATATAAGTTAAGTAAGCAGGGTGACAATATACAGCCTTGACTGTACTTCTTTCCCAATTTTGAACCAGTCTGTTTTTACATGTCTGGTTCTAACTATTGCTTCTTTACCTGCATACAGGTATCTCAGGAGAGAGGTGGGGTGTTCTGGTATTCCCATGTCTTTTAGAATTTTCTGCAGTTTGTTGTGATCCACACAATCATGGCTTTCACGCAGTCAATGAAGCAGATGTAGGTGTTTTTCTGGAATCCCTTACTTTCTTTGTAATCCAACGAATGTTGGCAATTTGATCTTTGATTCGTCTGCCTTTTCTAAATATCTATAAGTTCTTGGTTCATGTACTGCTGAAGCCTAGATTAATGAATTTTGAGTATTACCTTGCTGCTGCTGCTAAGTTGCTTCAGTCATGTCAAACTTTGTGCGACCTTTCTAGGATATGAAATGAGTGCAATTTTATGGTAGTTGGAACTTTCCTTGGCATTGTCCCTCTTGTGATTGGACTGAAAATTGACCTTCTCCAGTCCTGGCCACTGCTGAGTTTTCCAAACTTGCTGGCATATTGAGTGCAGAACTTTAACAGCATCATCTTTTAGGGCTTCAAATAGCTCAGCTGGAATTCCATCACCTGCACTAGCTTAATTCATGGTAATGCTTCCTAAGGCACACTTAACTTCACACTCCAGGATGTCTGGCTCTAGGTGAGTGACCACACCATTATGGTTATCCAAGTCTTCAAGATCTGTTTTGTATAGTTCTTCTGTGTATTCTTGCCACCTCTTCTTAATCTCTTCTGCTTCTGTTAGGTCCTTGCCATTTCTGTCCTTTATCATGCCCATTCTTTCATAAAATGTTCCCTTGACATCTCCAGTTTTTTTTTGAAGAGATCTCTAGTCTTTCCCATCCTATTGTTTTCCTCTATTTCTTTGTGTTCATCACTTCTGAAGGCCTTCTTATCCCTCCTTGATATTCTCTGGTACTCTGCATCCAGTTGGATATACCTTTCCTTTTTCCCTTGCTTTAGCTTCTCTTCTTTTTTTCAGGTATTTGTAAAACCTCATCAGACAGCCACTTTGCCTTCTTGCATTTCTTTTTCTTTAGGATGGTTTTGGTCACCGTCTCCTGTACAATGTCAAGGATCTCTATAATTCTTCAGGCACTCTGTCTACCAGATCTAATCCCTTAAATCTATTTGTCACCTCCACTGTATAATCATAGGGGATTTGATTCAGGTCATACTTGAATGGCCTAGTGGCTTTTTGTACTTTATTCAATTTAAGCCTGAATTTTGCAGTAAGGACCTCATGATCTGAGCCACATCAGCTCCCAGTCTTGTTTTTGCTAACTCTATATGGCTTCTGCATCTTTGGTTGCAAAGAACATAATCATTCTGATTTTAATATTGGCCATCTGGTGATGTCTATATGTAGAGATGTGTCTTGCGTTGTTGGAAGAGGGTGTTTTCTATCTCCATTGTGGTTTGTTGACAAAATTGTTAGCCTATGCCCTGTTTCATTTTGTACTCCAAACCCAAACTTGTCTGTTACTCCAGGTATCTCTTGAATTCCTATTTTTGCCTTCCAGTCCCCTATGGTGAAGGACATCTTTTTTGGTGTTAGTTCTAGAAGGTCTTGTAAGTCTTCATAGAGCCAGTCAACTTCAACTTCTTTGGCATTAGAGGTTGGAGCATAGACTTGGATTACTGTTTGGCAAGTGCCAGTTTGTGGTTGACAGGGCCCCCTCTTGGTCACAAATTTGTCCACACTTTGGAGGCATTTCATGACCATTCCATCCCATGATGCTAGGGAGGCTCATTCCCAGGTCTAGCAAAGATTTCACTGATAGGCCACTTAGTTTTCTCTTACTGGACTAGGGTCTATCAATAGTAACCAAAGGGGCTCTGGACCAGCTGCCTTCCTCAATCTGTTGAGGTCCAGGAAATATTCCTACTTGCTGTATTTTCCCATATCTAGAGTTACAGTATTACAATCATTGATCACTTACAGAGCTATATATTGATCAACTGTTTCAAATCACCTAGTCATCATTATTTTCATTGGAGTTTCAGTCACATGTTTCATAATGCTAGAAACAACAATCTTGTAAAACAGACAAAGTACAAATAACATAGCTAGCAATATCATTAAAGGTAACTAAGAATTAAGCCAAGAACTTCCATTAGGTGCAGCCCAGTATATCTGTTCTTTATCTTTCAGGGAAATTATCAGATTAGTGCAAAAGTAATTGCAGTTTTACATTGTTGAACTTTGCTGTCTTATATTGGAATACATTCTTAAATGAAGTTATATTATACATCTTTGTAATGCACATTTCTCACTTCATGATTTTTTGCTGATGATTTATTACTTACTGTGTATTTTATATTTATTTGAGACTATGGAGATAATGTTAGACAAAAAAACTTGAGTGATTTTATTCGAGTTCAAAATGGGTGTTAAAGCAGCAGACACAACTCACAACATCAACAACACATTTGTCCCAGGAACTGCTAATGAACGTACATTGCAGTCATGGTTCAAGAAGTTTTGCAAAGGAGACAAGAGCTTTGAAGATGAGCAGCACAGTGGCCGGCCATCAGAAGATGACAGTGACCAGCTGAGAGCCTTCATCGAAGCTCATCATCTTATAACTGCATGAAAAGTTGCTGAAGAACTCAACGTAAACCATTTGAAGCATTTGAAGCAAATTGGAAAGGTTAAAAAGCTTGATAAGTGGGTGCCTCAAGAACTGACTGCAAATCAGAAAATAAGTTATTGTTTTGAGGTGTTGTCTTCTCTTATTGTATGCAACAACAATGAACTATTTCTTGATTGGATTGTGCCATGCAAAGAAAAGTGGATTTTCTACGACAACCAGAGACAACCAGCTCAGTGGCTGGACCAAGAGGAAGCTCCAAAGAACTTCCCAAAGCCAAATTTGCACCCCAAAAGGTCATGGTCAGTGTTTGGTGGTCTGATTCTGCTCTGATCCACTATAGCTTTCTGAATCATGGTGAAACCATTCATCTGAGAAGTATGCTCAGCAAATCGATGAGATGCACCAAAAACTGCAATACCTGCAACAGGCATTGCTCAGCAGAAAGGGCCCATTTTTTCTCAAATGCCAAAGCACACAAAATATATCAAAGCTTCAAGAGTTGAACAAACTGGACTACATAGTTTTGCCTCATCCCCCATATTCGTCTGACTTCTCAGCAACTGACTACCACTTCTTCAAGCATCTTGACAACTTTTTACAGCTAAAATGCTTTCACAACCACTATGAGGCAGTAAATGTTTTCCAAGAGTTCACCGAGTCCTGAAGCACAGATTTCTACACTACAAGAATAAAGAAACTTATTTCTCATTGGAAAAATGGGTTGATTTTAATGTTTCATGTTTTGATTAATATAGATGTGTTTGAGCCTAGTTATAATGATTTAAAATTCATGATGTAAAACTGGAATTACATTTGACCAACCTAATATATATTGGCACTGTCCATAAGGCTCCCAGCCCAATGTCCTAGTGTTACTAGGCTGGTTATGCTTAGCATAATTTGATTGTTTACAAGATAAAGTGAAAGTGAAAGTCACTGAGTCGTGTCTGACTCTTTGTGACCCCCGTGGACTATACAATCCATGGAATTCTCCCGGCCAGAATACTGGAGTGGGTAGCCTTTCCCTTCTCCAGTGGATCTTCCTAAACCAGGGACCAAACCCAGGTCTTCTGCATTGCAGGCAGATTCTTTTCCAGCTGAACCACAAAGGAAGCCCTCCCGAGATAAAAGTGGGGTATTAACTCTTAAAAGATCACAGCCAAGTGTTAACCACATGAATCCATCCCCTAATTGTGGGAACTTTTATTCCCTGGCTAAATTTTTGCTTGTTGCTCTGATTGAGCCTGAGTAACTTAGAGGAAAATTTATATTATGGATAGGGTCAGAGCAGGTATTATTAACTGATCAAGTAAGACGATCCAGAAAAACATTTATTTCTGCTTTATTGACTATGCCAAAGCCTTTGACTGTGTGGATCACAATAAGCTGTGGAAAATTCTGAAAGAGATGGGAATACCAGACCACTTGACCTGCCTCTTGAGAAACCTATATGCAGTTAGAACTGGAATGGAACAACAGACTGGTTCCAAATAGGAAGGAGTACATCAAGGCTGTATATTGTCACCCTGCTTATTTAACTTATATGCAGAGTACATCATGAGAAACGTTGGACTGGAAGAAGCACAAGCTGGAATCAAGATTGCTGAGAGAAATATCAATAACCTCAGATATGCAGATGACACCACCCATATGGCAGAAAGTGAAGAAGAAATAAAAAGCCCCTTGAGGAAAGTGAAAGAGGAGAGTGAAAACGTTGGCTTAAAACTCAACATTCAGAAAACAAAACTCATGGCCTCTGATCCCATCACTTCATAGCAAATAGATAGGGACACAGTGGAAACAGTGACTGACTTCATTTTGGGGGTTCCAAAATCACTGCAGATGGTGATTACAGCCATGAAATTAAAAGACGCTTACTCCTTGGAAGGAAAATTATGACCAACCTAGACAGCATATTCAAAAGCAGAGATATTACTTTGCCGACAAAGTCTGTCTAGTCAAGGCTATGGTTTTTCCAGTGGTCATGTATGGATGTGATAGTTAGACTAGGAAGAAAGCTGAGCACCAAAGAATTAATACTTTTGAACTGTGGAGTTGGAGAAGACTCTTGAGAGTCCCTTGCACTGCAAGGAGATTCAACTAGTCCATCCTAAAGGAGTTCAGTCCTGGTTGTTCATTGGAAGGACCGTTGTTGAAGCTGAAACTCTAATACTTTGGCCACCTCATGCGAAGAGCTGGCTCGTTGCTAAAGATCCTGATGCTGGGAAAGATTGAAGGCCGGAGGAGAAGGGAATGACAGAGGATGAGATGTTTGGATAGCATCACCGACTCAATGTACATGGGTTTGGGTGGACTCCGGGAGGTGGTGATGGACAGGGAGGCCTGACATGCTGCGGTTCATGGGGTTCCAAAGAGTCAGAGACCACTGTGTGACTGAAATGAACTGAACTGAACTGAACTGAGGTCAGCAGTCCCTCTATAAATCAATCTAGGGTTGAGGCCTTTGGAAGTGGGAATTCATCTAAGAGCCAGTTTCCCTTCAGTTTCATTGTGCATGAACTAGTTAAGAGTACCTGATAAAGGTCCTCCCATCTAGGTTGGAGACTCTCCTTTATTTATTTATTTTTCTATTTTTTTAAATTTTATTTTATTATTATTATTACTTTACAATATTGTATTGGTTTTGCCATACATCAACATGAATCAGCAATTGGTGTACACGTGTTCCCAATCCTGAACCCCCCCTCCCACATCCCTCCCCATACCATCCCTCTGGGTCATCCCAGTGCACCAGCCCCAAGCATCCTGTATCCTGCATTGAACCTTGACTGGCAATTCGTTTCCTATAAGATATTATACATGTTTCAATGTCATTCTCCCAAATCATCCCACCCTCTCCCTCTCCCACAGAGTCCAAAAGACTGTTCTATACATCTGTGTCTCTTTTGCTGTCTCGCATACAGGGTTATCGTTACCATCTTTCTAAATTCCATATATATGCGTTAGTATACTGTATTGGAGTTTTTCTTTCTGGCTTACTTCACTCTGTATAATCAGCTCCAGTTTCATCCACCTCATTAGAACTGATTCAAATATATTCTTTTTAATGACTGAGTAATACTACGCCTCATGCGAAGAGTTGACTCACTGGAAAAGACTCTGATGCTGGGAGGGATTGGGGGCAGGAGGAGAAGGGGACGACCAAAGATGAGATGGCTGGATGGCATCACGGACTCGAAGGACATGAGTCTGAGTGAACTCCGAGAGATGGTAATGAACAAGGAGGCCTGGTGTGCTGCGATTCATGGGGTCGCAAAGAGTCGGACACACTGAGCGACTGAACTGAACTGAACTGAATACTCCATTGTGTATATGTCCTTTTAGTGATTCCTTTAACTTTTACATAAATGCAGCGTAACAGTAAGGAATTTTCTGGGAAGTGAATCAGTAATACAGTCCTCCATTAACAAAACTGGGATAAACATTCATTGATACATAATCTTTTTCTCTCTAAAATTACTCTCCTTTCTACCAAATATATCCAATTTAAGACTGATTTTTTGCAAAATAAACCTGGCCTCAGAAAAACTTGACCTGATAATTTATACAACTATAATTGATCATATAGGCTTTTTGTTTTCCCTGAAACTTTTACAAGGAGTCTCAGACTGAACCTTGGAGGAAAAAAACCTTTCAGGGCTAGGAAAGTCATGCCAAGGGCTTATCACATGGGTTCCTAACAGATCTAGGTGAATTCCTCCATTTACAAGATCCCCAAAATATATTGACATTTCTGTATCTGCTAGTGAGGTAGCCTTCCTAACTTCTCTGATAAAGCTGCTGAAAACCTAAGAGTTTACAATCTCTGGAGGGAGCAGATAGAGAAAAGGCATAAATGTTTCAATTCTGTTTACAAAAGTAATTTACCAATTTACTATAAGTCATAATTAATTTGAGGGGAAGATTTTCCTTACACCTGTAACACAGATTCAAAAGTAATTTTTCAGAACAGCAACCATAAAAAATTATCACTGTTTTCACCACTTCACTCAGTCCTTTTGTTAACTAACTCTTTTAACATATATATGAAAGTGAAGTCGCTCAGTCGTGTCCGACTCTTTGCGGCCCGTGGACTGTAGCCCACCAAACTCCTCCGTCCATGGGATTCTCCAGGCAAGAATACTGGAGTGGGTTGCCATTTCCTTCTCCAGGGGACCTTCCCGACCCAGGGATCGAACTCAGGTCTCCCACATTGCAGGCAGACACTTTAACCTCTGCACCACCAGGGAAGCCATATATATATATATATAAGTATAGTTAACTTACAATGGTTCAGGTGCATAACAAGGTGATTCAGTTATACACATATTATAATCGTAGTTTCAGTTCTTTTATTTTTCTGTTCACCAATCATGATATGATGTATTAAGTAATAGCTGCATAATTACAATGCTAAAAGATGTTTATAAGTTTTCACAATCAATAGCCAGACAAAAACAAAAGACAATTGCAATTGCAAGCCATATGGGAACATGATTAACAACAATATAAAATAATTGCATACAACTTGAGGGGGGCTCAAGCAGAGTGATGTGGGAAGCGGAAGTGTATACTTATCCATCCAGCCTGTCTATGTCTTTTGGTTGGTGCATTTAATCCATTTACATTTAAGGTGATTATCAGTATGTATGGAGAAGGCAATGGCAACCCACTCCAGTAATGGCAGCTCACTCCAGTACTCTTGCCTGGAAAATCCCATGGATGGAGGAGCCTGCTGGGCTGCAGTCCATGGGGTCGCAAAGAGTCGGATACGACTGAGCGTCTTCACTTTCACTTTTCAGTTTCATGCATTGGAGAAGGAAATGGCAGCCCACTCCAGTGTTCTTGCCTGGAGAATCTCAGGGACGGGGGAGCCTGGTGGGCTGCCATTTATGGGGTCACACAGAGTCGAACACGACTGAAGCAACTTAGCCACAGCAGTAGCATGATCCTATTACCATTTTCTTAGTTGCTTTGGGTTTATTCTGTGTAGATCTTTTCCTTCTCTTGTGTTTCCTACCTAAAGAAGAGCCTGTAGTATTTGTTGTAAAGCCAGTGTGGCGGTGCTGAATTCTAACTTTTGCTTGTCTGGAAAGCTTTTGATTTCTCCATCAAATCTTAAGGAGAATCTTGCAGGATAGAGTATTCTTGGTTGTTGGTTCTTCCCTTTCATCACTTTAAATATATCCTGCCATTCCCTGCTGGCTTGTAGACTTTCTGTCAAAAATTCAGCTTATAGCCTGATGGGAGTTCCCTTGTATTGTTTTTTCAGTTTGAAAATTATTTTTTAATAATTTATTTATTTTTAATATATTTTATCTGTCTTTAATTTTTATCAGTTTGATTACTATGTGTCTTGGTGTGTTCCTCCTTGGGTTTTTCCTTCCTGGGATTCTCTGTGCTTCCTGAATTTGGTTGACTATTTTCTCCCCTATGTTCAGGGAAATTTTCAGCTATTATCTCTTCAAATATTTTCTCAGGTCCTTCTCTCTCTTCTCCTTCTGGGACCCCTATAAATGTGAATGTTGGTGCATTTAATTTTTTTCCAGAGGTCTCTTAGGCTGTCTTCATTTCTTTTCTTTTTTTTTTTTCTATATTCTGTTCTGCACCAGTGATTTCCAACATTCTCTCCTCCAGGTCATTTATCCATTCTTCTGCCTCAGTTACTCTGCTATTGATTCCTTCTAGTGTACTATTCAACTGTTTGTTTGTTTTCTAGTTCTTGTAGGTCTTCGGTAAACAATTCTTGCATCTTCTCAATTTCTTCTCTCCATTTCTTTTTCCACGATCCTGGATCATCTTCACTATCATTATTCTGAATTCTTTTTCTGGAAGGTTGCCCGTCTCCACTTCTTTTAGTTGTTTTTCTGGGATTTGATCTTGTCCCTTCATCTGGGACATAACTTTCTGCTTTTTCTTCATGATTAACTTTCTGTAATAATGATTTTTGTTTTAGCCTCTGTGGCACTGTGCTTCTTTTTGCTGCTTCTCTCTGTCCTCTGATGGAGGAGGCTAAGAGGCTTGTGTAGACTTCCTGATGGGAGGGGCTGGGGATGGTAAAAACTGGGTCCTACTCTGGTGGGCAGGGCCTTACTCAGTTCAGTTCAGTTGCTCAGTCGTATCCGACTCTTTGCAACCCCATGAATCGCAGCATGCCAGGCCTCCCTGTTCATCACCATCTCTCGGAGGTCACTCAGACTCAGGTCCATCGAGTCCGTGATGCCATCCAGCCATCTCGTCCTCTGTCATCCTCTTCTCCTCCTGCCCCCAATCCCTCCCAGCATCAGAGTCTTTTCCAATGAGTCAGTTCTTCACATGAGGTGCCCAAAGTACTGGAGCTTCAGCTTCAGCATCATTCCTTCCAATGAACACCCAGGGTTGCTTTCCTTCAGAATGGACTGGTTGGATCTCCTTGCAGTCCAAGGGACTCTCAAGAGTCTTCTCCAACACCACAGCTCAAAAGCATCAATTCTTCAACGCTCAGCCTTCTTCACAGTCCAACTCTCACATCCATACATGACCACAGGAAAAACCATAGCCTTGACTAGACGGACCTTAGTCGGCAAAGTAATGTCTCTGCTTTTGAATATACTATCTAGGTTGGTCATACCTTTTCTTCCAAGGAGTAAGCGTCTTTTAATTTCATGGCTGCAATCACCATCTGCAGTGATTTTGGAGCCCCCAAAATAAAGTCTGACACTGTTTCCACTGTTTCCCCATCTATTTCCCATAAAGTGATGGGACCAGATGCCATGATCTTTGTTTTCTGAATGTTGAGCTTTAAGCCAATTCTTTCACTCTCCTCTTTCACTTTCATCAAGAAGTTTTTTTAGCTCCTCTTCACTTTCTGCCATAAGGGTGGTGTCACCTGCATATCTGAGATTATTGATATTTCTCTCGGCAATCTTGATTCCAGCTTGTGTTTCTTCCAGCACAGCATTTCTCATGATGTACTCTGCATAGAAGTTAAATAAGCAGCGTGACAATATACAACCTTGACGTACTCCTTTTCCTATTTGGAACCAGTCTGTTGTTCCATGTCCAGTTCTAGCTGTTGCCTCTTGACCTGCATACAGATTTCTCAAGAGGCAGGTTCGGTGGTCTGGTATTCCCATCTCTTTCAGAATTTTCCACAGTTTATTGTGATCCACGCAGTCAAAGGCTTTGGCATAGTCAATAAAGCAGAAATAGACGTTTTTCTGGAACTCTCTTGCTTTTCCATGATCCAGCGAATGTTGGCAATTTGATCTCTGGCTCTGCTGCCTTTTCTAAAACCATCTTGAACATCAGGGAGTTCACGGTTCATGTATTGCTGAAGCCTGGCTTCAAAGGACAGAAATGGTCTGGACCTAACAGAAGCAGAAGATATTAAGAAGAGGTGGCAAGAATACACGAAAGAACTGTACAAAAGATCTTCCACGACCCAGATAATCATGATGATGTGATCACTAATCTAGAGCCAGACATCTTGGAATGTGAAGTCAAGGGGGCTTTAGAAAGCATCACTATGAACAAAGCTAGTGGAGGTGATGGAATTCCAGTTGAGCTATTTTATATCCTGAAAGATGATGCTGTGAAAGTACTGCACTCAATATGCCAGCAAATTTGGACAACTCAGCAGTGGCCACAGGACTGGAAAAGGTCAGTTTTCATTCCAATTCCAAAGAAAGGCAATGCCAAAGAATGCTCAAACTACCGCACAATTGCACTCATCTCACATGCTAGTAAAATAATGCTCACATTCTGCAAGGGCCTTGCTCAGTACAGCTTTAATCCAATTATCTGATGGATTAAATAATAATCATGAAAAACCATAGCCTTGACTAGACGGACCTTAGTCGGCAAAGTAATGTCTCTGCTTTTGAATATACTATCTAGGTTGGTCATACCTTTTCTTCCAAGGAGTAAGCGTCTTTTAATTTCATGGCTGCAATCACCATCTGCAGTAATTTTGGAGCCCCCAAAATAAAGTCTGACACTGTTTCCACTGTTTCCCCATCTATTTCCCATAAAGTGATGGGACTGGATGCCATGATCTTCGTTTTCTGAATGTTGAGCTTTAAGCCAACTTTTTCACTCTCCACTTTCACTTTCAAGGGTTTTTAGCCAAGTAACAATAAAAGATTTCAAAGGCAAATACAAAACAGATCACAAAGTGTAAAGAATTTAAAATCTATTATCAAAAGACATTCATCATCTTAAGAAAATTTATACCATGCACAAAACTCTTTTCTCAGGGTCCACTTTCCAGAAATCTTCCTCACTTTCTGTAGCCGTCACTTAACTTGCTCTTCCTGAAACAGCCACCTATAAATCATACCTATTTCCTTTGCCCTTAGTAAAATTAAATCCCATTCATTATGCCTTCTTTAACTGAAAATACATGTCCTAAGATCCTTAAGCAACCGTGAACTGTTCTTTATATTAGCATTTTGTAGTTTGGTGAGCATAAATACCAGTGATAATTCTAAAAACATTTGCTTTCTTATAGAGAACATCTCTGGATGGCACCAAATATATTCATTAATAGTCCAAAATGTTTAGTTTCTCTGTAAGAAGAAGCTAATATTTGGTAATTAATGTTTCACTATCTTTTTATTGCTGCTGCTGCTAAGTCGCTTCAGTCATGTCCGACTCTGTGTGACCCCATAGACTGCAGCCCACCAGGCTCCCCAATCCCTGGGATTCTCCAGGCAAGAACACTGGAGTGAGTTGCTGTTTCCTTTTCCAATGCATGCAAGTGAAAAGTGAAAGTGAAGATGCTCAGTCATGTCCAACTCTTAGCGTCCCCATGGACCGCAGCCTACCAGGCTCCTCCATCCATGGGATTCTCCCAGCAAGAGAACTGGGGTGGGTTGCCTTCGCCTTCTCCAGGGAATGACCTAGCTATTCAATAAACTTCCATCACTTAATATTTACCTCAACTCTAAATTTTAAAGTGTCAAATATCTGCAGAGACTAAAATAGAGATTCCTAAAGCATAATTATTCTTAACAGAGTTTATCTAAAGCTTTCTCATTTAACTCTTTCCTAAAGGTTTTCTTCATATCAAATTGCTTTGCTTGATGACAAATTTGAAATTGATATAACAAGATTTTATTTAACTTATATTAAATCTGGGCGTGGTGAAAGTATTATACTTAATATTATTCTTAATCTTGATGATTCAAGACATGTCTATCTTAATATAACCAATAAACTTAAGCATTAATATCAGCATTAATAATCATTAGTACTTAATAATTAATTTAATCTTGAATATTTCCCAGTTCATGTGAACCTGGAATTCATTTAGTTTAATTTTTCTTATATTTATAATTGTTTGATTTGTAAGCAGTTACTTCTCTTTATGCCAGTTAAATTAGAGTTCATTCATAAATTAACCCCAGTAATATTATTTTTAAGTTATTTTGGATGGAAACCCTTTTAAAATGCATGGCATTCTCCTTTTAACCTTCTCTGAATGACTCACAGCCATCATCAAGAGAACATCAGTCAGTGTTGCATCCTATGTGAGGGCTGGACTTAGTTGGACTGTTTACCTCCACACCTTTTGACCCCAACTTCTGTGTTTTTGAGTTCTTGGTCCATTGTTTACAGTTAGCATGTTAGTTATTCATGTTTTGCTGACTATGAGACCCACATAGTCAGTATCTCAGGATCACATTTTTGGTTTTGATAGTTTCTGCTGGTCACTGTTAGTATATATGCCTCTAGCCTCAGGCCAGTTTACCAGAATTTTCACCTGCTAATTCAATATCATCAGGAAAGCAATAGAAGCATGCTTAAGCAAATCAGAAGTAAGGAAGGTTAAGAGAAAGATCTGAGTGTCTCTCTTGTGAGAAATGGCAGAGAGATCTAATGCATTTTCTGACCCTCAACTATATGTTCTATGTGTATGTGCTAAGTCCCTCCAGTTGTGTCTGACTTCCTGTGACCCTATGGACTGTAGCTCACCAGACTCCTCCATTCATGAGATTCTCCAGGCAAGAATACCAGAGTGTGTTGCCATTTTCCTAACCTCAGTAATATTATCCAAAGACCAAGGCACACACTGAGACATATATATTCAGATAGACACAACAAGAAATCTAGCTTCATTTTCTAAACTTAGTCTCACTAAGTCTCTAAACTTAGTCTCACTATAAACTATAAATCTCACTAGTTTATAATAACGTGAAAGTGAAAGTGAAGTCGCTTAGTCGTGTCCGACTCTCTGTGACCCCATGGACTGTAGCTTACCAGGCTCCTCCATCCATGGGATTTTCCAGGCAAGAATACTGGAGTGGGGTGCCATTTCCTTCTCCAAGAGATCTTTCCGATCCAGGGTTTGAACCCAGGTCTCCCTCATTGTAGGCAGATGCTTTACCGTCTGAGCCACAAGGGAAGTAAAGAAAAATTTAATTCATTTCCTGTTTTTTTTCCCTTCAGTTTCAGGAATTAGAGATGGTCTAGATAAGGTAAGTGATTCTGGGAGCTCTGGTCTCAAGGTGCAAGGAGCAAAATCCAGGTTCTCCAATAGGGCTTATTCCTTCAGGACGTTATCATCATTCTTTCAAGCTAATTTTCTCTGTTGGCTGAAATTAAACTGGGGGTTGGTTTACCTTCAACTGGCATTGTGTACTTAATTGGCATTATTGAAAGTTCATAATTTTCATAGATACCCCCTTTTCTTTCTTCTAATGGTTTTGGAAAGTTGGTCAGCCAGTGGAACAAGGGTGTTTGTGTGTAACTCAGACCAACCTAGGTTGTCTTTTGACTACAGTAGCCAAATCCTCATCTAATGATTCTAAAAAGTGGAGTTAAGCAAAGGATTGTTTGGTAGTTAGAGAATCACTCAGGTCTCAAGCCATAATGTTGTTTAAAAGTTTTTTTTCCCCCAAGCCTTTCTTAAAGGCCAGAATTGATCCATTTGATCTTTGCTTGCACTGTTGAATCTCTGTCCAGTTGTACAGTTTTAGGAAAAGCTCTGGAACAAGTTAGAGTAATTTTTAAGCTAATTCCTTGCATTTAGTGTGAGCCTCTGGACTATGTGATTCAAAGTTCATTAAGGGGCGTTTCCACCCTGCTTTCTTTAGTCATTCCCTTGCTTTGCTTTTAGAAGCTAACAGCTGTATTGATTGATAGAGATCTGAAAACCCAGACTCATAGGGCCAGATGGTTAACCTGAATTCCTTAGCGAATTCCAATGGATCCTGACTTGGATTGGAAAACTCTTTAGCCAAGGCTTTAAGTTCTGCTCCGGTCCTGGGTATATATGTGTAATAAGTTTCTCCTTAAGGGAGCTATAATTACCTTCTGATTTTTTTCCCCCTCCTTTGCTGGGAAACAGGGAGCAGCATAAGGGGGAAGAGTTGAAAGAGAAAAAAGAGGAAGCATCTGGTGAATTAATTCAGATAAAAGATGATATATGGGAGAAGTAGAGGGACAGACAGAGTCAGTAACAGAGTGCTAGCAGTATTTTTTGCTCTGATAGTTTCAAGGGAAGCTTCTGAATATCAATCAAAGTATGCATTCCATTCCACTCATTCTGCTAATCTTATGGTCAGCTTTTTTCTAATTGTAAGCACAAAAATATCAACTTTGGAATATCAAAAGTACCCCAATTTGGCCATTTTATGTTCAGATCTTCTTTAGTATGGTTTCCCCAGTTAAGTAGGTACTTTCAAGTAAAAGTTTTGTACCTACATGACCCTGGCTCAGGTGTTAGTTAGAGGCTGGCTTTCTGATGCCCATTATAAAAGATCAAGTCAGCCTCTTACCTAACACCTCAGTCTCCTACAGCTAAGCAGCCTTGGTATATCTCAACCACACCCCACAGTGTCTTTCAACTGGGTAGGTATTCCCCTGTTATCTTTCAACTGAGCCCCACCCCAATATCTTTCCACTAGGTGAGTATGGCCTGGTATCTTTCAACCCCCATTCTTTTTCAGCTGGAAGGGGGTTAGGTACCTGCTCCACCACCAAAAAAACTTGGGATCATCAACCAGTATGGGAGATCCATCAAACCAAGGAAGACTTAAAAAATTCATCTGGTCTCTCCAAGGAGGCAAACAGGCCCAAGGAGCCTCACTGACACCAAAGCTCTGGTTCCTCATAGAATTCAGACGAAGAAGAGAAGTCCACTCTGGGTCCCTTCTTCTTGGACACCATATAGTTCTTGACTTAAAAAATATGCATAATGTGAGAGTTATGAGTTTTTAAAAGTTTTATTTGAGGAAAAGTGAGGACCACAGCCCAAGGGAAAACACCTCAGACAACTCTGAGAAACTGTTTCAAAGAGGCATGGGGGCAAGGGCAGTATATACGTGATTTTGGTGAAGGGGGAACACATGCAATCAACCACATATTTTTCCAGGTTTCTGTTAGTCTTGTGAAGCTTTTGCTAGACATGAGGACTAGCCATCACTGTGAAGGATTTTAGTGCTTTTTAGATGTGGGGAGATACAAAACTGGGCTCATAAAATCAGCTTCTGAAAATATCTAGCTATCGGAAGGCCTGTCTTGCCAATTTTTCCCTAAGCCCAGAGTGCCTCATTCTACTCTCCACTCTGAACTCCTTTCATGAGGTACTGAAGGTCAGCAGCTGCAGCAGCACAGTATTTAATCCTTGAAGCTGTAGATGGCAAATACCCATGGCAAGTGCCAGTTGGTAGTTGAAATGCTGTCTCAACTTTCGCAATATGCACAGACAGAATTTAAAATCTTCAAGTTATAGATCCTCTTTGGTTACCAATTGATTCTTCAATTTATCTCTCTCCACTTTCATTTTACTGTGCACCTGCAACATGTGAACACCAAGGACAGTTCACTTTCCTGTGAAATAGATTTATCCTTAAAGGGAGCTATAATCACCTTCTGATTTTTAAGATTGTGACTGTGATTATTTAGAAATCTCCTTAGCTATATATTGTCACTTATGATTTCTACTGTAACACACTAGAACACAATTCAGTCAAGTTCTTTGCCACTTTATAATGATAGCTTAAGGTGAATGGTGTCAGATTACTGATCTCTGAAGAAGATTTAGCTTCGGGACCAGGGAACAGGCTTGATCACTCAAGAGCTTTTGTGTATCAGAGCTTTATTAAAGCAAGAAAGGGACAGACAAAGCTTCTGACAGACATCACAAAGGGGTGGAGGGTGTCCCACTCGCCAGTGTTAGCAAGGGAGTTATATACTTTTTAACTAATTATTACAATAAATTAAAAGAATGACTCAAGTTTGTGCAAATTTTACCAGACCTATTCCCAAAATTTACATTTTAGGATAACAGGATTAGTTCAGTTCAGTTCAGTTGCTCAGTTGTGTCTGACTCTTTGCGACCCCATGAATTGCAGCACGCCAGGCCTCCCTGTTCATCACACACTCACGGAGTTCACTCACACTCACGTTCATCGAGTCCGTGATGCCATCCAGCCATCTCATCCTCGGTCGTCCCCTTCTCCTCCTGCCCCCAATCCCTCCCAGCATCAGAGTCTTTTCCAATGACTCAACTCTTCGCACGAGGTGGCCAAAGTACTGGAGTCTCAGCTTTAGCCTCATTCCTTCCAAAGAAATCCCAGGGCTGATCTCCTTCAGAATGGACTGGTTGGATCTCCTTGCAGTCCAAGGGATTCTCAAGAGTCTTCTCCAACACCACAGTACAAAAGCATCAATTCTTCGGCACTCAGCCTTCTTCACAGTCCAACTCTCACATCCATACTTGACCATAGGAAAAACCATAGCCTTGACTAGACGGACATTAGTCAGCAAGTAATGTCTCTGCTTTTGAATATACTATCTAGGTTGGTCATAATTTTTCTTCCAAGTAGTAAGCGTCTTTTAATTTCATGACGGCAATCACCATCTGCAGTGATTTTGGAGCCCCCAAAATAGAGTCTGACACTGTTCCCACTGTTTCCCCATCTATTTCCCATGAAGTGATGGGACTGGATGCCATGATCTTCGTTTTCTGAATGTTGAGCTTTAAGCCAACATTTTTGCTTTCCTCTTTCACTTTCATCAAGAGGCTTTTTAGTTCCTCTTCACTTTCTGCCATAAGAGTGGTGTCACCTACATATCTGAGGTTATTGATATTTCTCCCAGCAATCTTGATTCCAGCTTGTGTTTCTTCCAGTCCAGAGTTTCTCATGATGTACTCTGCATATAAGTTAAATAAGCAGGGTGACAATACACAGCCTTGACGTACTCCTTTTTCTATTTGGAAACAGTCTGCTGTTCCATGTTGAGTTATAACTGTTGCTTCCTGACCTGCATACAGATTTCTCAAGAGGCAGGTTAGGTGTTCTGGTATTCCCATCTCTTTCAGAATTTTCCACAGTTTGTTGTGATCCACACAGTCAAAGGCTTTGGCATAGGCAATAAAGAAGAAATAGATGTTTTTCTGGAACTCTCTTGTTTCTTCCATGATCCAGTGGATGTTGGCAATTTGATCTCTGGTTCCTCTGCCTTTTCTAAAACCAGCTTGAACATCAGGGAGTTCACGGTTCACGTATTGCTGAAGCCTAGCTTGGAGAATTTTGAGCATTACTTTACTAGCATGTGAGATGAGTGCAGTTGTGCGGTAGTTTGAGCATTCTTTGACTTGCCTTTCTTTGGCATTGGAATGAAAACTGACCTTTTCCAGTCCTGTGGCCACTGCTGAGTTGTCCAAATTTGCTGGCGTATTGAGTGCAGTACTTTCACAGCATCATCTTTCAGGATTTGAAATAGCTCAACTGGAATTCCATCACCTCCACTAGCTTAGTTTATAGTGATGTTTTCTAAGGCCCATTTGACTTCACATTCCAAGATGTCTGGCTCTAGATTAGTGATCATAATCATCATGATTATCTGGGTCATGAAGATCTTTTTGTACAGTTCTTCCATGTGTTCTTGACACCTCTTCTTAATATCTTCTGCTTCTGTTAGGTCCATACAATTTCTGTCCTTTATCGAGCCCATCTTTGCATGAGATGTTCCCTTGGTATCTCTAATTTTTTGAAGAAATCTCTAGTTTTTCCCATTCTATTGTTTTCCTCTATTTCTTTGCATTGATCGCTGAAGAAGGCTTTCTTATCTCTTCTTGCTATTCTTTGGAACTCTGCATTCAGATGCCTATATCTTTCCTTTTCTCTTTTGCTTTTTGCCTCTCTTCTTTTCAGAGCTATTTGTAAGCCCTCCCCAGACAGCCATTTTGCTTTTTTGCATTTCTTTTCCATGGGGATGGTCTTGATCCCTGTCTCCCATACAATTTCATGAACCTCATTCCATAGTTCATCAGGCACTCTATCTATCAGATCTAGGCCGTTAAATCTATTTCTCACTTCCACTGTGTAATCATAAGAGATTTTATTTAGGTCATACCTGAATGGTCTAGTCATTTTCCTTACATTCTTCAATTTGAGTCTGAATTTGGTAATAAGGAGTTCATGATCTGAGCCACAGTCAGTTCCTGGTCTTGTTTTTATTGACTGTATAGAGCTTCTCCATCTTTGGCTGCAAAGAATATAATCAATCTGATTTTGGTGTTGACCGTCTGGTGATGTGCATGTGTAGAGTCTTCACTTGTGTTGTTGGAGGAGGGTGTTTGCTATGACCAGTGCATTTTCTTGGCAAAACTCTATTAGTCTTTGCCCTGCTTCATTCTGTATTCCAAGGCCAAATTTACCTGTTACTCCAGGTGTTTCTTGACTTCCTACTTTAGCATTCCAGTCCCTTATAATGAAAAGGACATCTTCTTTTGGTGTTAGTTCTAAAAGGTTTGTAGGTCTTCATAAAACCATTCTACTTCAGCTTCTTCAGCGTTACTAGTTGGGGCATAGACTTGGATAACTGTGATATTGAATGGTGTGCCTTGGAGACAAACAGAGATCATTCTGTCATTTTTGAGATTGCATCCAAGTACTGCATTTTGGACTCTTTTGTTGACCCTGATGGCTACTCCATTTCTTCTGAGGGATTCCTGCCCACAGTAGTAGATATAATGGTATTAGCCAGGGTTTTAGGAAAGAGAAACTGTCCTCAAGCAGGATACATTGTTGTTATATAATCCTTCAGTCAGTTCAGTTCAGTTCAGTCACTCAGTCGTGTCCGACTCTTTGCGACCCCATGAATTGCAGCACGCCAGGCCTCCCTGTCCATCACCAACTCCCAGAGTTCACTCAAACTGACATCCATTGAGTTGGTGATGCCATCCAGCTCATCTCATCCTCTGTCATCCCCTTCTCCTCCTGCCCCCAATCCCTCCAGCATCAGAGTCTTTTCCAATGAGTCAACTCTTCGCATGAGGTGGCCAAAGTACTGGAGTTTCAGCTTTAGCTTCATTCCTTCCAAAGAAATCCCAGGGCTGATCTCCTTTAGAATGGACTAGTTGCATCTACTTGCAGTCCTTAGTACAGAGTTTAAACTAAGTTGTTGTGTAATAATCAGTTCCGGACTTAAAGAAAAAAAAAAACGTTTTATGTGCCTAAGACTAAGGAAGGTAGAGAAAAAAAAAGATGTTTGTCCTTTCCTCTTCCTTGAGAATTCCAGGCCTCTATCTCCTCCTCAAGAACCCCAAACATCTCTCTCCTTGGGGATCCTGGTCTTCTTATCAACCTGCCTAGGAACTGACTCTCTCAATAACAAAGATCACCTTTTCTCCACTGTCCAGTAGCATTTCCCTCATTTCTGTCTGAGACTTCATCAGAATGACCTGTAATGTCCATATTTCATCTGCCAATACTCCCTTCAAAGCAATCTAGCCTTTTTCACTTCAAGATAAAAAATCTAGGGTTTTTTTTTTTAATATGTACTTAAGACTTTTGCTTCCTACCTATTATTCAGTTCCAAAGTCACTTCCACATTTTAAGGCATTTGTTACAGCAGCATCCCACTTTTTATAATTAGTCTGTGTCAGTTTTCTAGGACTGCTATAACAAAGTACCATAGACTGGGTCTCTTAAACAACAAAAGTTTATTTTATCCAGTTCTGGAGACTGAAAGTCAGCCCAAGATCAAGATGCTACTGGCAGAGTTGGTTTTCTCTGAGGCCTCTCTCTTTGGCTTATAGATGGTCACCCTCTTGCTTCCTGTTCACGTGATTGTTCCTCTGTACATATGCATGCCTGGTATCTACGTGTTCAAGTTCCCCCCTTATGAGGCCACCAGTCATCTTGAATTCTAATGGCCTCATTTTAATTTAATCAGCTCTTTATGGGTTTTATTTCCAAATACTGTGACATTCTGAAGTACTAGAAGTTAAGGCTTCAACATACAAAATTGGAGGAAGGGGAACACAATTTGCTTATCAGCTTCCTTAATATATGACATCTTCCAGGAATCTTACTTAAGCAAGCAGTAGGCAGTACAGTCTCAAGACGTGAGAGCTGACTAACTCTCCATGGGAATGGTCCCTCTCCTTTTGGCTTCCCTTTTCTAATCTTTTATTCCTTCTTCTAGTGGTCCCCAGAGCCTAGTTGGTTGCACACTATGCAAAGAAAATATGAGCCCACGACCAATCAGGAAAGGGGATGTGTTGAGCACGTTTTTGTGCTGAAGTCTTCAGTCTGGTCCATGGTTTTCCTTTTAGTCGACTCTCCCCCCAACCCCCACAAGCCTTTGTTCACCCTCTGTGTGGTTCTTCTAGCTGCTACTTCATATGACCCCTACTCTGGACCCCCTTTTCCCTACTCTAACTGTCTAACATACCCCTCTCAAGAGATGGGAGACCCAGTTCTTTAGGAATAGGGAGAATTAGTTATCTAGCTACTTCCTGCTGAGAAGGGGTGATGAAGGGTTTGGGGTCTCCTTTCTTGCTACTACTTAGACTTCAAAACCAGGGTCATGGTGATAATGTCCATCAAGGGGAGAGTGGTTGATTCCGTCTGTGGTTGGGTGAGGTTCTACATGTCCTCACTGAACTAACATCAGGTAGGTTAAACAGTTGATAATGCATGGAGCAATCATAATAGTATTAGTATGGTGACAACAGGGTTCAGCAGGAGCAGCAGCCAACTCCAAATCCCTTCTCTCCGACAGAAGCCTGAGGAGGAACTGGAGCCAATCTGGAGGTCCCCTGCTTGATGTTTGAGATCTTAGATAATCTGTATGTTCTTTTTGAGAATGGAAAGACTTTCTTCAACTTGGTTTGAGATGTTTACCCAAAAAGCAAGTCTCATTCAGGATGGCACAGGTTCCTCCTTGTTCAGAAGTTAAAAGACCTATAGCCTGCCTATTTTGGAATACCACCCCTGCCAGTGTGTCAATGGATTTTTATTGATCCTCTAGAGCTGATGCTGTGTCTCTGTTGCATCATCAGTGAGATATTTATTATTGAGCTCTCAAGGAGGGGGATTCTCACAAACCAAAACCAAAACAAAACAAAACCCTTTAGCTATCAAATGTCCTATTCCCAGTCTTTCCAAGATGGGATTATCATGAACATATCCCCCTATATCAGATGGTAATTGGTAAGAAGGGAAGGAATGCTTGTGCCAATACATGGCTGTTGCTATTGCCCATCCTAAGAATGAACTCAAGTTGGAGATTGCCCCAGGGTTTCTCCAAGTTGTTCAGCTGTAAGAAACCAAACCCTCATAACAGTCAGGACTACTGTGCAAACCCCATATCATTGGGCCAGGAGGATGAGGTGTAGAGACTGCCATTCCCACCATAGAGATTTGCCCTTGATGTGGGCTGACCTGAGATGTTCGGTTTAGCCCTGGTGGGGTGAATTTGTTTCCCATACATTGTATGGGGGCCTGTGCTGGTTGATGGTACTCCCCATTTGGTGTAGTCTGTCACTGTGGGGGAGTTTTTGGCATGCAGGATGTGTTGTTGTCTTTTGACAAATGGTGTTTTGGAAGATGAGTGAAATATTCCCAGGGTGGTGCATGGACTGTTTAGAGTAGCAGTGTCTTACTGTGTGTGCAGCTCCACGGTCTTGGTTAGAGTTACAGGGGTTTGCTCCACATATATCCCCAGATCCTCCCCAGTCTCAGCTTGGACAGGCCTGTATAGCTGTATATGGGCATCTGAAAACCATGTTCCATTGTCATTGTTAAGGAAGCTATTAGTGTTGTTGTAGGCCTTATAATCATAAATTTTTAAATATTTCCCTTGATAAGGGATGTTCATTCCAATCCCAGGGGTTGATGGTTGGATTTTGGTGCCAATTGATTCCTCTTCAACCATCTGAGATGAGCCCTTGGAGGATTCAGGTCCTTGTTTTAAGGGTTTTGAACTTGGTGTCCCAGAGCTGGGAAGAGTTACATATATCTTCATAGTCCAGTTACAGTAGGTGGAGAAGTTAAGTTCTACAATAAAGAAATCACACGACACCTTCATGAGTAGTTTTCCATTTTGCCAGGGGCAACTTACAAAGCATACAGGGCAATACCAGACATTGTTTCAACTTTCTGACCTTTGGAACATTATTTCCTTTTGAGTGAGTGGAACTCAGCCAGCTCCCACTGACCTGTGTTAGATTAGCATAAGTTACAAGGATGGCCACCAAGGGGTATTCAAGTAGTCACCATGTTTTATTGTCACCATTCTTCACTAGATGAGGACACACCCAACAGACTGGTTGAGGGACTTGGCAGTCTTGGTGATGGCCAGGCTTAAAGGGTGTATGTGCAAGGTGCCTAAGCTGATGAGACAGATGAGAAAGAGGTGTGGTGTCTAGGGTACAGAGTATATGGGATCTGACTATAACAAGTGAGGCAAGAGTTTCCTTGGGACAGGCAAATCAAGAGAGTGATAGTAAAATATAGATAGAGCAGTACACTTATCTCAAGAAGCTTAATTTTCTGGGTGGTCATCAGAATGGCAGTTATCTATAGCCTTGAATAGATATCAGAGATCTCCCAGGGACTTGCAGGTATATTGGGTGTTTTCTCCTTTCTCCTTCCATGGTTTGACCCTAAGAGGTGAATGCAGAAGTCATGTCCTTGTACCTTGACTGCTGTGTGGGTAGAAAGTATTGTAGGGTAGCGGCCCTTCCATAACGGCTGGGGTTGAGCCTTTAGGGACCCATTTTTCCAAATCTTGATTAGGACTTGGGTCCTTGAGACGTATAGTGGTAGTTCCTTAGGGCCTTTTGGGTCCTGGTTGACACCTCATAAGCACTTTTCTTGTTGGAATTGTCCAATGGCCATAATGTAAGATCAGAGGGCCTGAGTCTCTGGATCTATAAAGAGGTCATTAAAATAAAAGACCTCCCATATAGCATCTCATAAGGACTAAGACTGACTTATTCTTTAGGAGCAATGCAAGTGTGAAGGAGGACTATTGGCAAAGCCTCCTTCCATCTGAGGGAGGTCATCTAGGTTATCTTTTTTATTGTCAATTTTAAGAATTGGTTGGTTCTTTCTACTTTTCCTGAAGACGTAGGCCTTCATGCACAGCGGAGGTAATAAGTAATGCCCAATGCTTTGGAAACTCCTTGGGTGACTTTAGAAGTAATTGATCTTCCATTGTCACTTTGCAGCAACTTCGATAGACCAAACCTTGGAATAATTTCATAGAGCACCTTTTTCATCCCCTCTTCAGCCTTTTGGTCCAGGTGGGAAAGCCTTCAGTCTGCCCTGTGAAGGCTCTCTCTCATGACCAGTAGGCACCTATATCCTTGAGAGACTGGCATCTGGGTAAAGTCTGTCTGCCACTCTTTCCCTGGATATGCTCCTCACCCCTGGACTGGTTGGGCCAACTGGGGCTTTTGAGCTCCTTGGGGGTTATTTAGTTGGCAAGTGGGACATGAGACCACCTGCCTTATAGTCATTTGGAGGCCTATTCCCTGAAAGATCTTTCCAGTAATCTTTGGAGGGCTTTGTCCCCTAGATGAGTGGTGGCATGTAGGGAGTTAGCCAGTTTCCATTGGAGGTACCTGGGCAGAAAGAAGTGTCCCTCCTTTGGGAACTACCCCATATAATCTTGTTGAAAGCCCTCACTCTTTGCCTTGAAGGTTCCACTCTTGGTATATGAAGGACTTTCTGGTAAGGGACCCTTAGGTACCTTAGGATGGCAAGTCCTATTAGGTCATTACTCTGTAGTGCCACTCTCTTAGCTCTCTGATCGGCAGCTTGGTTTCCTTGTGCCACCTCCGTGCTTCCCTTTTGGTGTCCTCTGCAGTGGGAGACCAAAACCTCAGCAAGCAGATGGACTTCTTCCAAAAGGCTATGGATTTGGTCACCATACTTGATTGAGGAGTCTCGGGTGGTCAGGTGACCCCTTTCTTTCCAAATGGCCGCATGTGCATGTAGCACCAGAAAGGCATACTTGAGTCAGTGTAAGTGGCTAGTCTTTTCCCTTTCCCCAGCTCTAATGCTTGGGTCAGAGCTATGAGCTCAGCCAACTGGGCTGAAGTTCCTGGTGGTAAAAGTTTAGCTTCTTTGTTCTCGTGAATGAAGACTATGGCATACATTTCTCTCCTTTTTCCATCTAAGACAAAGATGCTCTCATCAGCTGCTCCCAAATTTCCTCAGGGTTGGTCATAGGATCTTCTGGTAATCCCTCTTTGGGCTTTGCCCAGTGGTCTGTGGTCTCTAGATAAGAGTGAAAGGGAGAAACTCTTCCTGTAAGGCTAAGAGAGTAGCAGGATTGAGTGTCCCACAGGGAACTATGGGTTTTCCTTTAGCATTCATTACCTGGTATCCGAGGATCCTCTGGTCAGATATCCACAAATGACCTTTCCCACTGAGGAACTGATTCACCCAGTGATTGGTGAATGTGGTTAAATTCCCTCCCAATGGGAGCTTGAGGGTATCTTCTAGTAATTAGGCAATGGCAGCCATGTTGGTCAAGTCTTTTAGAGTAAGTATCCCACTGGCTGGGGTTCAGACCCCAAACTCTGAGTTAGGACTCCCAAGGCCATACCTTCCCTCTCATAAATATGCAGTTGAAATCTCAGTGCAAGATCCCTAATTAACACCTGTTTAAGGTAGACATGGCCTTTTCCTGTAGTGGTCCCCTTGTCAATGGGACAGTGTCATCTTTCCCTTTTAGGCTCTCATAGAGGGCCTGTGCTATAAGACTGTAATTGGGTATCCAGATTCTTCAGTACCTTGTCAGCCTCCAAAAGTTGTTTCCAGGGGCTGTTGTTTCTGGGTCGTGGGATTGGATAGTTGGAGTATTCCCTGTACTCGATCAGATGAGAGCCTTCTTGACCCACAGGCGATTTGTACTCCCAAGTAAAATACTTCTGACTGGATTAATTGTGACTTGGCATGGGAGATCTTATTTGGCCAGAAAGTTTAGAGCCTGTACCATGTCATTGGGCCACATTTTTCATTTGCTGAGAAAATTAGTAAATCATCTACATACTGTATTATTTTTCCTCCTGGTCCCAAGTCTAGATCTAGGAGGTCTTGACTAAGACCTGTCCAAACAGATGGGAACTGTCTCTGGACCCTGGCTGTCATATCATCCAAGTTAGCTGTTGATGCTTTTTTCCTGGGGCATCCCACTCAAAGGCAAAAAGAAACTGGGGTTCTCTGGCCAATGGTATGCAAAAGAATGCATCTTTAAGATCTAGGACAGTAAACCACCTGGCATTAGGTGGCATCTGCCCAGGGTAACATATGACTTGGGGACTGTTGGGTGCAGTTGGGACCATGCCCTTATTCATGACCCTTAGGCCGTGTGCCATACACCATGTCCTGTCCTTTTCCTTTACAAGAAGAAGCAGGGTATTGCATGGAAAATTTGTGGGGATTATTAGACTGCAGGCAAGGAACTTATTTGTCAGGGGTTATAACCCCTCACTGGCTTCCTTTTTTGATGAGATATTGTTTTCAATTTGGGAACCAAGTGGGGTCTTGGATGGTTGTAATGACAGGCTTGGTTTGGTGCCCTCACTCGAGCCCCATGGTCCCAAACCCAGGGGTCAGTTTCATTTTCCCGGGGTTCCTAGGTTTCCCTGTCAGAGGGATCATGATAGTTTCCCCTACTACCGGCAGAAGTTGTAAAGCCTTGGGGATCGAGATGCCACCCATGATAAGAGTAGTCTCCAAATTGTAAATTATGTCCCTAACCAACAATGGGGTGGGCCACGCAGGAACTACCAGAAACTGGTGGGAGAGTATCTGTCCACCCCAGCAACAGTGAAGTGCCTGTGCGGATCTTTTAGTAACTGTTTTTCTTGTGACACATAACATGCTATAGGATTTGAGGGAGAAGGCTCTGGAATGAGAGGCCAGGACAGAGTAGGCAACCCTGGTGTTAATCAGGAAATTCTTGGACCTACCTGCCACATCCAATTGCATCCGTGGCTCCAACCCTGTGATGGTTATCTGAGACATGGGGGGCTGGCTGGAGTGGGCTGCTTCAGTCCTGCTAGATCATCACAGGGGAGGGCTTGGTGCTTGATCTCAGGGCTTTTGGCTTCCTTGGGTCCCAGTGTCCCAACTGACAGCATTTCTGGCAGGCCATTTTAGGATGCTTGTCATGCTTTGGACATTCTTTAGCCTAATGTCCCAGCTGTCTACAGATCAGGCATTAATCTTGTGCCTTGTCCTTTAAGGACTTGGGGTTTTGGTTTGCCATAGAGCATCTCCTTCCTTTTTCCTTTTCCTGGGCATTGGTCTCCCTTTCCTCCTTCTGATTATAAAATGCATTAGTGGCTGTCTGGACCATCTCATCTACAGAGGCCACAAGGTCCTGTTGCTGTAACTTCTGTAACTTTTTTCTTATATATGATGCACTTTGGGACAGAAATTTGATCTTTAAAGTCATCTGTCCTTCATTGGTGAACATATGGAGAGCCTCTTTTAGCCTTTCCAAAAGGCCATGGGGGTTTCATTGGGCTTCTGAGTTACTGCTGAGACTCAGGTGTAGCTGATTACTTTCTGCTGCTTTTAGTCCTGGCTTTACACAGATTACAAAATGGTCTCTTTCCCAATGTGATCAAGGTTGTTACAGTTCTAACTGGGATCTGAGGAGGGTACTGCAGTTTCCCCCACTGGATATTTATTGCTTGACATGTGAAGTCCCATAGCATAATTCTGGGCTGAAATGGCAACCCACTCCAGTACTCTTGCCCGGAAAATCCCATGGACGGAGGAGCATGGTAGGCTATAGTCCATGGGGTCGCAAAGAATCAAACACGACTGAGCGACTTCACTTCACTTCACTTCACTTTAAAACCCTAATGTACCCAGGGTCAGATAAAGTCTGATTAAATGTTACCATGATACCTTTCCATGTCAAGTCAAAGGCCAACGTAATGTGTTGGAATGTATCTATATATTTGCTTGGGTTGTCTCTATAGCTTCCTAGATTTGTCTAAGTTCTAAGAGGGAGAAGAGCTTATGGACAGGAGTCAATCTGAATTCCCCTCTGATTTCAACTAAGGGACATATTCCAGCTGGCTTTTGTGGAGGGGGTGCTCTGAGGTACAGGGAGGAGGAGCTCAGAAACCATGGCAGGCGAGCCTCATTAGGGACTTCTTTTTCTTGGATGTCTATGCCCAACACCATTTGTCTGGCAGGCTCACATTTAGGGTATACATCAATCCCATACTTAAGGCAAAACTCCTTCATGTCTCTTCAGTTCAATTCAGTCAGTCAGTCAGTCAGTCGTGTCCAGCTCTTTGCAACCACATAGACTGTAGCATGCCCGGCTTCCCTGTCCATCACCAACTGCCAGAGCTTGCTCAAGTGATGCCATCCAACCACCTCATCCTCTGTTGTCTTCTTCTCCTCCTGCTTTTAATCCTTCCCAGCATCAAGGTCTTTTCCAGTGAGTCCGTTCTTCGCATCAGGTGGCCAAAGTATTGGAGTTTCAGCTTCAGCATCAGCCCTTCCAGTGAATACTCAGTATTGATTTCCTTTAGGATGAACTAGTTGTATTTCCTTGCAGTCCAAGGGACTCTCAAGAGTCTTCTCCAACACCACAGTTCAAAAACATCAGTTCTTCAGTTCTCAGCTTTCTTTACAGCCCAGCTATCACATCCATACATGACTACTGGAAAAACCATAACTTTGACTAGATGGACCTTTGTCGGCAAAGTAATGTCTCTCCTTTTAATATGCTGTCTAAGTGGGTCATAGCTTTTCTTCCAAGGAACAAGCATCTTTTAATTTCATGGCTGCAGTAACCATCTGCAGTGATTTTGGAGTCTAAGAAAATAAAGTCTGTCAGTGTTTCCATTGTTTCCCGATCTATTTGCCATGAAGTGATGGGACTGGATGCCATGATCTTAGTTTTCTGAATGTTGAGTTTTAGGCCAGCTTTTTCACTCTCCTTTTCACTTTCATCAAAAGGCTCTTTAGTTCCTCTTCACTTTCTGCCATAAGACTGGTATCATCTGTGTATCTGAGGTTACTGATATTTCTCCCAGCAATCCTTATTCCAGCTTGTGCTTTATCCAGCTCAGCATTTTGCATGATGTACTTTGCATGAGTTAAATAAGCAGGGTGACAATATACAGCCTTGACGTACTTCGTTCCCAATTTGGAACCAGCTTGTTGTTCCATATCCAGTTCTAACTGTTGCTTCTTGACCTGCATACAGATTTCTCAAGAGGCAGGTAATTCCCCTGGTGTCCCTAGGCCTCCAGGCATCCCTATGCCTCCTGATGGTTCCATGCCATGCCTAATGGGAAAGGATCCCTGTTCTGCCACATTAATAAGGGTTGTAACCTAAGAGACTAGCATCCTCATGTCAAGATGCAGATCCCAAGACAGATTGTGCTGCTCCTTGGGATCCCCTTTACTGGAGTTGGGCATCCCCAGGGAACTCTAGCAGGTAGGATGTCTGGTAAGCCTGAGTGGAGATAGGTGCTGGATTCCTTGTCGGTTGCCTACCCTGAGTGGGAATAAACAGCATGATGTATAGCAGTGTGCCCTGAGACTCAGAGGCTGGTGAAATAACTGCAGGTCTAATCCCTGTACTGCCCTGTGGAGATGTGAATTTTTATTTCTTCCCCCAACCCCCCACAGTAATAGCTCAGGGTATTCCCAATAGTGAACATTTTTCTACCATGGGCCCATTCTAGGCAATAACAGAAGTAATGATAAAGGAGTGGGTTGTCTGATCCTGTAAGGGGTACTCAGAGTGCCTCAAGGGCTGGTCAGTTGGAGCAATTCTGCCCACAGAAAGTGCAAGGTTGCAATTGTAAGAGGTAAAGCATGAGATGGCTTAGGGACCAGGGACTGCCAGACTTACAAAGAATAATGAAGGGCAGCAGACTATGTTTGATAAAGTGGAGTGGAGACTCAACCAAGGGGCTATGTTTGTAACTTTAGTAGAAGGGCAGTAAGGGTTTGGGTTTGAATGGCCAAGATGGCTAATTCCTAAAGCAGCAAACCTCCCAGTAAAGCCAACTGCCCTCATAGAGATGCACCAATAGATGGACTTCTAAAAGACACTGTGTGCCTGCTGCTCATTCTTTTTTTTTTTTTTTAGTGAAGTCATGTCCTACTCTTCTCGACCCCATGGACTGCAGCCTACCAGGCTCCTCTGCCAATGGGATTTCCCAGGCAAGAGTACTGGAATGGAGTGCCATTGCCTTCAGACACCCTAAAATCAGGAGGATGGGCAGAAATCAACCCTGACTCCTGCTACCACAACTCACCCCACTGCAATGTGGAGGGAGGGTCTTGTAGGCAGCTTAAGCCTGTGTTTCCCTGAGCTTCTTTTACCTTCTCATCAGAGCCCACCCAGGGAACTTTCGGAGGCCTGAGTGGGGGACCTGTAAGTGCTGATGGTAACCCTTCTGTCTGCTGCTGCTCCTTGCTCTCTGAAGCAGCTTCACCCACAAGCCTGGGTGTGCAGGGCAGTGGAGGAGCTGGGCAGGGAGTGGTGGGGGTGGGGAAAGCACCCCGTACTGTCCCGGGAGCAGAGCAGACAAGGGTAGCACCAAACAGAAGGACCCCTTCCCCAGGACACACAGCACCTTCCCTCAAATGCCAGATGTAGTGCTATTCCTTCAAAGGGGCCACACGCACACGTGCAAAACACACACACACGCACACACTCAGACAGACACAAGGGCAATATCACATCTGGCGGTGCATCTAGGGGTCCCAGCCCTCACCGAGAAGAAGCCAGGCAGAAGCCAGGCAGGTGGTGGAGAGGAAGGCTGCCAATCCCTCCCACAGCTATGCTCTGTGAGATGACATGGGGCGGGGGGGTGGGCAAAGCCCTCCTGCCTGCTTGAGTAGAGGAGATGGGAAACTCCATCTCTGGAACAGACCTGGATGAGAGGGGCCAAGGAAGGAACTCTCTGCCCACCGCTTCCCCTGGGAGGGCAGGAAGCAGCAGAGGGTGGCTTGGGCTTGAAGGAGCATGGGGGAGAGGACTTCAGCAGGAAGAACAGGCTTATGAGTCCAGGGCTCAGTCCACCCAACTCCTTCCCATGGGGCAGGAAGCAGCTCCAGAAGAAAGCTGTCAAGTGTGGGTGGGCAGGGAGTTGTGCAAAGTGCTTGAGTACCAGGTGCCCAAGGACCCTGGTGAGGGGGCAGACCAGAACCTCAGTTCTCACTGACTGTTGGCCTCCAGCTTGTAGGAGAGCTTGAAGAGGAGGTTCTGATTGTCAATGACCTGGAACTGGCGCACATAGGCCTTGGTCTGCAGGTGATGTGAGGAGGCCTCCATATCAAGGCAAAGGGGCCGGCTCCAGTATTTGCGGACTGTCCCCACTTTTTCGGCCACTGAATGCAGCTTCCCAGTGTTCACCAAGCCATGTACCAGGGTCTTACTTCCTCATGCAGGAAAGTCAGGTCTTTGAGGATCAGAGGCACGGAAGGAATCACAGGGGGTTTCATCTTGGAGATCACTTCCCGGTAGCTTTGTGGTTCCTCCAGGGGTCCATCAGGTTCTCGAATTTGCGGAGCAAGTTCTTGAATTTCCCTGGCAGCTTCTCCCAGGTGAGCCTCAGGTGGCTGACGGTGGCATTGTCCAGCCCCATGACCACCGTCCTGCTGCTCGTTCTGATGGGTCCACTCAGAGTTGTTGCATTGTACATGTCAGAGGAACCACAAGAGATGAAGGCCTGAATCTTTGGACCTAAAAGGGACTGTAGAATACCTCCCTCCTGAGGTAGGGAATTTCCATGCTTTCCAGGGCCAGCCAACCAATTTTCCCACTAGAAGGCTGCAGAAGTAGCATTGAGAGCCTGGACAGGACTTGCTAAAGGAGTATATCCTCTGGAAATAGGAAGCTAATGATCCTCCCAAAACTTTGCAGAGAGTAGCATAGATAGAAGAGGGAGCAGGAGGATGGGAGGAGAAAGCAATAGGAAAGATTTGCCAGGTCCATCTCATAGTCATACTGGGGAGGCAGCAGCCAAGAAGTGGAATCAGTATTTTGCTTGAACCAATATGTACCTGGATTGCATGAAAGTTGTCTTTCTGGGGTGGATATTAATTGTCTGGTCCATTCAATGGCCCTCTCTTATCCTGTCACAGGAGTCTTCAAGCAGCAGGCCCCTAAAGGCTTATATGTGCCTGACCCATGCATGGGCAATTATAACTGGCCTGTTCCTCAGCACAAGAGAGATAGAGGAAAGAGGGATCCTCGTCCACTTGGGCAGCAACTACTGGAGCACAGTGGGCAGTAGAGACTTTAGAGGATGCCAGGGGGTAACCCTCCTCAGAGTTCCTCAATTTCTTCCATATCTGCTTGCCCATTCACAGAGGGTTTGAGGAGATAAGAAGTGAGAAATCTCAGAGGAAGCCTTAGAGCGAGTCAAGGTCCTTCCAGTCATATGGGCGAGGACACTTACCTTAACTGAAAGAGGCCTTAGATGTTAGTCACGGCACCAAAAGGTTGGGTCAGTTCTTCTCCCCCTCAGTTCTTATCTCCTCATAGGAAAGAATTGAAACAACAAACCAGGACAGTTCAGGCAGGCAAAGTTTATTGGGCAAGCAGTAAGAAGTATTCTTGAGATGTGAGAGCAGAGCAACCCCCATTGGAGTGGTGTCATCTCATTTTGGCTTCCATTTTTAATTTTTTGTTCCCTCCTCTGGGGAGTCTCCAGAGCCTGATTGGTTGTGCCTTATGCAAATGAAGCATGAACCCAAGAACAATCAGAGAAGGGAATGAAAATAGGGCATATGTCTGAGGCCAGTCAGGGAAGGGGATGTGTTGGGAGTGTTTTCCTGCGGCATGTCTTCACTCTGGTCCACGGTTTTCCTTTTTCATGGGCTTCTTTTTTTTAACCTTTGTTTGCCCTCTGTGTGGTTCTTCCAGTCCCCACTTCCTCTGACTGTCATTTTGGACCCCTTCTTCCCTCCTCTGCCTAACAGAATGATATAATTAGAAATTCTACATTAAAATTTTTTTTAAATTTAATCACTGCTTTACAGAATGGTGGTGTTTTCTGTCAAATCTCAACACGAACCAGCCATATGTATACATATATCCCCTCCCTTTTGAACCTCCCTCCCATCTCTCTCTCTATACAGAGCCCCTGTTTGAGTTTCCTGAGCCATACAGCAAATTCCCATTGACTATCTATTTTCATATGATAATGTAACTTTCCATGTTACACTTTCCATACGTCTCACCCTCTCCTCCCCTCTCCCCATGATCATAAGTCTGTTCTCTATGTCTGTTTCTCCACTGCTGCCCTGTAAATAAATTCTTCAGTACCATATTTCTAGATTATGTATATTTGCATTAGAATACAATATTTATCTTTCTCTTTCTGACTCACTTCACTCTGTATAATAGGTTCTAGGTTCATCTACCTCATTAAAACTGACTCAAATGCATTCCTTTTGTGGCTGAGTAATATTCCATTGTGTACCAAATTCTTTATCCATTCATCTATCAATGGGCATCTGGGTTGCTGCCATGTTCTAGCTATTGTAAATAGTGCTGCAGTGAACAATGGGATGCATGTGTCTCTTTCAGTTTTACTTTCCTGAGGGTATATGGCTGGAGAAGGCAATGGCATCCCACTCCAGAACTCTTGCCTGGAGAATCCCATGGATGGTGGAGCCTTGTAGGCTGCTGTCTATGGGGTTGCACAGAGTCAGACACAACTGAAGCCACTTAGCAGCAGCAGCAGCAGGGTATATGCCTAGGAGTGGGATTGCTGGGTCATATGGTGGTTTTATTCCTGATTTTTAAAGGACTCTCCATACCATCTTCCATAGTGGCTGAATCAATTTACATTCCCACCAACAGTGCAAGAGCATCCCCTTTTCTCCACACCCTCTCCAGCACTTATTGTTTGTCGATTTTTTTGATGAGGGCCATTGTGACAGGTGTGAGTGATATCTCAGTGTAGTTTTGATTTGCATTTCTCTAATAATGAACAATGTTGAGCATCTTTTCATGTTTTTTGCTACGTCTATTTATGTCTTTTTCCCACTTTTTGATTGGGTTTTGTTTGTTTTTCTGGTATTGAGTTGTATGAGCTGCTTGTATATTTTGGAAATTAATCCTTTGTCAGTTGTTTCATTTGCTATTTATATTTCTGCTTTTGTGCCAGTACCATACTGTCTTGATGACTGTAGCTTTGTAGTACAATCTGAAGTCAGGAAAGTTGATTCCTCCAGCTCCATTCTTCTTTCTCAAGACTGCTTTGGCTATTCGGGGTCTTTTGTATTTCCATATGAATTAAGAAATTTTTTGTTTGAAAAATGCAATTGGTAATTTGATAAAGATCACACTGAATTTGTCGATTGCATTTGGTAGTATATTCATTTTCACAATATTGATTCTTCCTACCCAGGAACATATAATATCTCTCAATCTGTTTATGTCATCTTTGATTTCTTTCATTCAGTTCAGTTCAGTTCAGTCACTCAGTCGTGTCTGACTCTTTGCGACCCTATGGACTGCAGCACACCAGGCTTCCCTGTCCATCACCAACTCCCAGAGATTACTCAACCTCATGTCCATTTAGTCAGTGATGCCATCCAACCATCTCATCATCTGTCATCCCCTTCTCCTCTCACCTTCAATCCTTCCCAGCATTAGGGTCCACTGCCTCATATGGTTACATTTTTTTTCCTTGTAATGAGAATTTTAAGATGTATTCTCAGAGACTCATGCTCTCTTTTGTGTGTGTGTGCTCCTTCTCCATTCAGCAGCAAAATGGGACACAAATACTGCCATCTTGGACCATAAGGATGAGAGTCACACTCTAGGAAAGATGGAAGCAATGAGATTACAGGATCCTGACTCTTGATCATTTTGATAGATGCAGAACTTCCTTTGCAGTCCTTGGCTGCCTTCCTCTAGCCCTTTAATTGAAAGAGAAGTGAATGCCCATCTTGTTTAAACCACTGACATTTTCAGTCTCCATTCCTTGTAGTGAAATCCATATATTTATAATACAGTTTCATAGCTAGGTATCCAGATTTCTTACCCTTAAATAACTAACCTGGGAAACATGAGTTGGATTTTTTAATAGATAGGATTTTAACATAAATACTACATATGTATCTCTGTGTAAATCTCATCTGTTTGTTTAAAGAATTGTCTCCTATAGTTCATTGGTCCAAGTTCATAGCATCAGTTATCTATTTTGAGATAAAATCTGTACAAGGAAAACATCATTTCATCCTGACTTCCTCCCTCAGAAAATGCATTTCCAATGTTTAAATTGCTTTTTGAAATACAAGAATTTTATTTTGAAGCTTATGTAAAGAAATTAAAATCTGCATATGTGATTTATTACATTTGTGATAAAACTTTGTTCTGCATAATAATATTATAATAACTAACATAAAAGTTTTACATGCCAAAAATTCTCTGCAATTAGTAAAAGTCCTAGTGGGGTAATTATATTAAATACACAATCAACTGCCCAAGCTTTAAGTTTTCCCTGATGATTTTTGAAAACATTATATTTATTTTTGGCTATGCTGGGTCTTTGTTGTTGTGTGGGCTTTTTTCTTTTTGCTGTGAGTAGAGGGTTCACTCTAGTTGTGGTGCAGGCTTCTCATTGTGGATGCTTCTCTTCTTGCTGAGCACAGCCTCTAGGGGCTTTAGTACTACAGTATAGGCTCAGTAGTTGCAATTCCCAGGCGCTAGAGCACAAGCTCAGTAGTTGTGGTGAACAGACTTAGTTGTTCTGAAGGATGTGGGATCTTCCAGGATCAGGGATTGAACCCATGTTTCCTGCATTTGCAGGTGGATTCTTTACCACCACTGAACCATCTGGGAAGCTCTCAACTATCCAGGTTTGACTGGAGAGAATAACTTTTGATGTAATAAGAAGTAATTCATAAGACAGATTTAAGTTTTTAGTTGGAGGGCTAGGGAGGAAGAGAAGCTACCCATTTAAAGAATGAGTTCCTCGACCATTGTGGCCAAAAGCTGATCCAAAGCTGATGTTTAAAGCATAGAAAATAATTGGTAAATCAGTGCCTGGAACTTGATGCAATGAGTTTGCAGTGGACTATTACTAAGGCTTGGGTTTTCCTCTTAGCTTTTCCACTAATTAGCCAGGAGACACGTGACCATTTTCAGACTCTCTCATCTTCAGTTTATAAATGTAAAGAGGGCCCTGAAGAGGTTCTGGGACAGTATCAGTTCAGTTCAGTTCAGTCACTCAGTCGTGTCTGACTCTTTGCGACCCCATGAATCGCAAGCATGCCAGGCCTCCCTGTCCATCACCAGCTCCCGGAGTTCATTCAGACTCATGTCCATCGAGTCAGTGATGCCATCCAGCCATCTCATCCTCTGTCGTCCTCTTCTCCTCCTGCCCCCCAATCCCTCCCAGAATCAGAGTCTTTTCCAATGAGTCAACTCTTCACATGAGGTGGCCAAAGTATTGGAGTTTCAGCTTCAGCATCATTCCCTCCAAAGAAATCCCAGGGCTGATCTCCTTCAGAATGGACTGGTTGGATCTCCTTGCAGTCCAAGGGACTCTCAAGAGTCTTCTCCAACACCACAGTTCAAAAGCATCAATTCTTTGGTGCTCAGCTTTCTTCACAGTCCAACTCTCACATCCATACATGACCACTGGAATAGTGGAATAGTGGCTCACTTCTCATGAAAACACCAAAATCACAACTAACAGCTGAACATTTATTTGCAAAGAAAGACTGGAACCTACCAAGATATTATACTTTCAAAGACAAAGAAGAAGCCATAATAAAATGGTAGGAAGGGTGCATCCATGATATAATCAAACCCCATACCCACTGGGTGGCCAACCCACAAACTAGAAAATAATTATATCACAGAGATTCTCCCATAGGAGTGAGAGCTTTGAACCCCTTGTCAGGCTTTCCAGCCTGAGGGTCTCCTATTAGGAGGTGGAGTCCCCAGCGTACTTGGCTTTGAAGGGCAATGAGGCTGGATAGCAGGAACTCCACATGACTGGGAAGAATAGAAACTCTTGGAGGGTGTGCATGAGGTCTCATGTGCACTGGCATTCAGGGAAATAGCAGTGGCCTTATAGAAGCCTGGCCAGGCTTACCTCCTGGTCTTAAAGACTCTTTTGGCGAAGCAAGAGGGCAGTTGTGGCTCACTGTGAAGACAAGAACACTGGTCGCAGGAAGTACTCATTGGTGTGAGCTCCTCTGGAAGCTGTCATTTTGATATGAAGACCTGGCTGCACCCAACAGCCTGTAGGTTCCAGTGATGGGACACCTAAGGCCAAACAACAAACAGGGCAGGATCAGAACCCCACCCATTAGCAGATAAGCTGCCTAAAGTCTTCCTGAGCCTCCAGTTGCCTCTAAACACACACCCTGACACAATCCTGCCTACCACAGGGACAAAACCCAGGTCCATCCACCGGTGGCCAGGCACTGCCCCTCCTATGAAGAAGCCAGCACAAGCCTCTAGATCAGCCTCCCCCACCAGAAAGCAGACACCAGATGCAAGAGGAACTACAACCCTGCAGCCTATAGAATAGAGACCACAAACACAGAAAATTAGACAAAACGAGATGGAGGAATATGTTCCAGAATAATGAACAAAACAAAACCACAGAAGAATAACTAAGTGAGGTAGAGAGAGGCAATCTACTTGAAAAGAATTGAGAGTAATAATAGTAAAGATGATCCAAGATCTTGAGAAAAGAATAGAGGCACAGACCGAGGAAGATACAAGAAATGTTTAACAAAGAATTAGAAGATATGAAGACTAAACAACCAGAGATAAAGAATACAACAACTTAAATTAAAAATGCAATAGACCCAATCAATAGAAGAATAAATGAAGCAGAAAAATGGATAAGTGAGCTGAAAGGGAATGGTGGAAATCACATTCACAGAAACAATAGTAAAGAATAAAGAGTGAAGTGAAGACAGTTTGAGACCTCTGGGACATACGCACCCATATTTGCTGTTTAGGGGTCACAGAAGGAGAAGAGAGAGAGACAAAAGCCTAAGAAAATGTTTGAAGAGATAATAGCTGAAAACTTCCCTAACATGGGAAAGGAAACAGTCATCCAAGTCCAGGAAGAACAGAATCCAATACAAGATAAACCCAAGAGGGAATATGCTGAGAAAGATAGTAATCAAATGACAAAAATTAAAGACAAAGAGAAAATACTCAATGTAACAAAGGAAAAGCAACTAATAAAATACAAGAGAATCCTCATAATGTTATCAAGGGATTTTTCAGCAGAAATTCTGCAGGCCTGAAGGAGTGGCATGATACATTTAATGTTGTGAAAGAAAAAACAACTACAACCAAGAATAATCACCCAGTAAGGCACTCATTCAGATTTGATGGATAAATCAAAAGCTTTATAGACAAGCAAAAGCTAAGAGAATTTATTAAACCAGTTTTGGAACGTTTCTAAGTAGAAAAGAAAAGGCCACAACTAGAAACAAGAAAATAATAAATGGAACGAATGTACAGTAAAGGTAGGAAATCATCCACACAAAAATATGATATCAAAACCGTCAATCATGAGGAGAGTACAAATGAAGGATATTGGAAATGCATTTGAAATTAAGAGATCAGCAATTTAAAACACCATATACTTGTGTGTTTATATATATACACACACACACACACACACACACATATATATATATATATATATATATATATATACATACTACAATATACACACCATGCCACTGTATATATATACCATACCACTGTGTCAAAACCTATGGTAACTGCAAACCAAAAATCTACAATGGGTACACATACACAAAAGAAGAAGGAATCCTAACATAAAACAATCAAATCAAAAGAAAAGACAATAAAAGAGGAAGTGGGGAAAACACCAACAAAAACAAATCCAAAACAATTAATTAAATGGCAATAGGAACATACACACTGAATTACCTTAAGTGTAAATGTATTAAATGCCCCAACCAAAAGACATAGGCTGGCTGAATGGACTGAAAAACAATATCTAAAAAGAAAAACCAAGAGGTATATATATGCTGTCTATAAGAGAATCAGTTCAAATCAAGAGATGCATATGAACTAAAAGTGAGGGGATGGAAAAAGGTACTCCATGCACATGGAAATCAAAAGAAAGCTGGAGTATCAATAGTCATATCAGAAAAAAATAGACTATAAAATAAAGACTGTTATAAGAAATAAAGATACTATATAATTGATCAAGGGATCAACCCAAGAAGAAGTGTAACAATTGTGAACATATGTACTCACCATAGGAGCACCTAAAATATACAAGATAAATGCTAACAGCCATAAAAGGAGAAACTGACAGTAACACAACAATAGCGGGGGATTTCAGCACTCCACTCACATTAATGGATAGGTGATCCAGACAATATCATTAAGGAAACACAGGCCTTCAGTGACTCATTAGACCAGATGGACTTCACTGATATATTTACAGCATTCCATCTAAAAACAGCAAAACACATTCTTCTCAAGTGCACATGAAACATTTTCCAGGATAGATCGTATGGTGGGCCACAAAGTGATAGTTGAAGAAGGAACCTCAGTAAATTTAAGAAAATTGGAATCACATCCATCATCTTCTCTGAACACAATGCTATGAAGTTGGGAAAAAGGTGTAAAATACACACACATGAGAGTAAACAATATTCTACTAAACAACCAATGGATCACTGAGGAAATCAAAGAGGAAATTAAAAATACCAAGAGACAAACGAAAATGAAAACATGACACTTCAAAACCTGTGGGACATGGCAAAAGCAGCTTGAAGAGGGAAGTTTGTAACAATACAGTCTTACCTCAGGAAATTAAACAAAAAAATCTCAAAAAAAGCAAGCTAACTTTACACCTAAAGGAACTAGGAGGAAGAAAAACAAAACTCAAAGTTAGTAGAAGGAAATATCAAAGCAGAAATAGATGAAATAGATATATATAAAACAATAGAAAAGATAAACGAAACTAAAAACTGTTTCTTTGAAAAGATGAGCAAAATTGATAATCTTTTAGACAGACTCACCAAGAAAAATAGGGAGAGAGCTCAAATCAATAAAACTAGACATGAAGATGAAACAGTTACAACAGAAATACAAAGGATCATAAGAGACTACTAGATGTAACTCTATCCCATAAAATGGACAACCTGGAAGAAATGGACAGATTTCTAGAAAGGCACTATATCTCAGACTGAACCAATAAAAAACAGAAAATATGAACAGACGAATTACAAGTAAAGAAAATATGAACAGAAAAATTGCTAGTACTCTGATTTTAAACTGCCAACAAACAGAAGCCCAGGACAAGATGGTTTCACAGGTGAATACTATCAAACATTTAAATAAGAGGTAACATCTATCCTCTGAAGCTATTTAAAAAATTAGTTGAGGAAAGAATACTCCCATACTCATTCTATGAGGCCACCATTGTCCTGATACCAAAATCAGACAAAGATATCACAAAAAGAAAATTACAGACCAATATCACTGATGAATATAGATGCAAAAATCCTCAGAAAAGTACTAGCAAACCAAATGCAATAATACATTAAACAGATCATGTACCATGATCAAGTGGGATTTATCTCAGGGATACAGGATTTTTCAATATCTACAAGTTAATCAATGTGATACATCACACCCAAGAAATTGACCATCTCAACAGATGCATAAAAAGCTTTTGACAAAATTTACTACCATTTGTACTAAAAACTCCCCAGAACGTGGGCACAGAGGGACTATACCTCAACATAATTAAAGGCCATATATGACAAACCCACAGTTAAGGTCATACTCAAAGATAAAAAGCTGAAAGTATTTCCTCTAAGTCAAGAAAAAGACAATGATGGCCACTCACCACTTTCATTCAAAATAGTTTTAGAAGTCCTAGCCACAGAAATCAGAGAAGAAAAAGAAAAGAAATCCAGCTTGGAAAGGAAGAAGTAACTGTCACTGTTTTCAGATGACATAATGTTATACCTAGAAATTCCTAAAGATGCTACCAGAGGACTGTGAGAGCTCATGAATGTATTTGGGAGATGTCGCAGTTTACAAAATGGAACAGGATAGACAGCCCAGAAATAAACTCACAGCTATCATCAATTAATACACAGCAAAAGAGCCAATACTATACAATGGAGAGACGACAGCTTCTTTAATAAATGGTGCTGGGAAAACTGGACAATTACATGCACAAGATGAAATTAAAGCATTCTCTAACACTATTCACAAATATAAACTCAAAATGGATTAAAAACCTAAATATAAGACCAGATACTATTAAAATCTCTTAGAGGAAAACATAGGCAAAATACTCTTTGACAGATACCAGAGCAATGTGTTTTTGGATCCACCTCTGAGAATAATAAAAGTAAAAACAAAAATAAACAAATGGGATTTAATTAAATGTAAAAGTTTTAGCACAGCAAAGGAAACAATCAATGAAATGAAAAGAAAGCCTATGAAATGGGAAGAAATATTTGCAAACAATGCAACCGACAAGGGATTAATCTTCAAAATATACAAACAACTCATGCAGTTTAAGATAAAAAAACACAATGCAATCAAAATTTGGCTGATTGGTGGAAGATCTAAGTAGACATTTCTCTAAAGAAGACATAAAGATGGCCAGAAAACCCAAGAAAAGATGCTCAAACATCACTATTAGAGAAATGCAAATTAAAACTACAATGAGATATCACTTCACATCAGCCAGAATAGCTATCATCAAAACATCTACAGACAATACATGCTGGAGAGGATGTGGAGAAAAGAGAACCCTCCTGTACTGCTGGTGGAAATGTAAATGGGCGCAGCCACTATGGGAGAGCAGTAACAAGGTTCTTTAAAACACTGAAAATAGAGCCACTGCATCCCACCCCTGGGCATGTACCTGGAGAAAACCGTAATTCAGAAAGATACATGCACCCCAATGATCACTGCAACACTATTTACAACTACCAAGAAATGGAAAAGATGAAGTATCCATCAGCAGATGAATGGATAAATGAGATGTGATTCACATATACAATGGAATGTACTCAGCCATAAACGTAACTGAACAACGCCGTTTGCAGCAGCATGCATGGACCTAGAGATCACCGTGCCGGATGCAGTGAGTCGCACGAAGATGGGTGCCTATCACTTACATATGATATCCCAAAGGGAAACGATACAAATGAGCTTCTTTACAAAACAGAAACAACCTCACAGACATAAAAAAACAAACCTATGGTTACCCGAAGGGAAAGGTGAGGGAGGGGATAAATTAGGAGTTTTGGATTGACATACATATACTACTATGTGTAAAGTATTTAATTAACAAGGACCTACTGTGTAGCACAAGGAACTCTACTCAATATTCTGTAATAACCTATATAGGAAAAGAATCTGAAAAAGAATAGATACATGTATATGATTAGCTGAATCACTTTGCTGCATATCTGAAATTATCAAAACATTGTATATCAACTATACCCAAATATAAAATAAAATTTAGCAAAATAGACCCTGAACTAAAGCAATAATCCATAACATTACTTGACTTCCACACCTTTTCTTAAAATATACTGTAATACTGTTGTTAATACCCTGAGATGAGATTCATACCTCCCATACACATAATTTTAAACAACATAATAATCTTATTGTAAAAAGGAGAAAAGCTTTTATAATTAAATAATATGTATCTTGGTATGTAAATATTCAGCACTGGTTGATGCAGTGAAGTGTTTAACTAGTTGCCATTATATAGAGACTTACCATGAATTGGGAGACGAGGGTATACGAGGATGGTCAGGTGTTCTGTTTGGCTGAAGTGTCATGTGACATTATTGTTGGTGATGGGAAGTGATTAAAAAAATTTAGTGCAGTTATAAACAAAATGTTATACTCTTTCCTTATATTTACACAGAAATTACATTCCTAGAAATTTAGTATATGTTTGCCAGCTCAAAAACTACATAGTGTTTATATGTAAAACACAGTTTCATTGTGGACTTAATTATAAACAGGTTTTTCAAGACATGAATATCCAGCAGATTGTCCTAAAGTAATAGTGCAGAATTCTTTTGTTATGTGGAATTGTGTGGTCCAACCTCTCAGATGGTCCTCATGATTCTCACCTTCTGATATTCCCACCACCATGCAATTTCCTCATATGGTTATCAGTGGAAATGATGGTATGTAACTTATAGCTAATCATAAAAGATATTGCCACTCTTTGTTCGCTTAAATCACTCATTCTAGGGCAAGCCATTTATATAAAGCTATCATTTATGTTTTTTAATTCTTTAGCTTTTTTATTGAGAGACAATTGACACATATCATTGTGTATAAATTTAAGGTATACAACTTGTTGATTTGATATATTCATGAGTTCCAAAGAATAGCAAGGAGAGATAAGAAAGCCTTCCTTAGCAATCAGTGCAAAGAAATAGAGGAAAAAACAGAATGGGAAAGACTAGAGATCTCTTCAAGAAAATTAGAGATACCAAGGGAACATTTCACACAAAGATGGGCTCGATAAAGAACAGAAATGGTATGGACCTAACAGAAGCAGAAGATACTAAGAAGAGGTGGCAAGAATACACAGAAGAACTGTACCAAAAACATCTTCATGACCAAGATAATCATGATGGTGTGATCACTCTCCCAGAGCCAGACAACCTGGAATAAGAAGTCAAGTGCGCCTTAGAAAGCATCACTATGAACAAAGCTAGTGGAGGTGATGGAATTCCAGTTGAGCTGTTTCAGATGCTGAAAGATGATGCTGTGAAAGTGTTCCACTCAATATGCCAGCAAATTTGGAAAACTCAGCAGTGGCCACAGGACTGGAAAAGGTCAGTTTTCTTTCTAATGCCAAAGAAAGGCAATGCCAAAGAATGCTCAAACTACCACACAATTGCGCTCATCTCACACGCTAGTAAAGTAATGCTCAAAATTCTCCAAGCCAGGTTTCAGCAATATGTGAAACATGAACTTCCGGATGTTCAAGCTGGTTTTAGAAAAGGCAGGGGAACCAGAGATCAAATTGCCAACATCTGCTGGACCATGGAAAAAACAAGAGAGTTCCAGAAAAACATCTATTTCTTCTTTATTGACTATGCCAAAGCCTTTGACTGTGTGGATCACAATAAACTGTGGAAAATTCTGAAAGGGATGGGAATACCAGACCACCTGACCTGCCTCTTGAGAAACCTATATGCAGGTCAGGAAACAACAGTTAGAACTGGACATGGAACAACAGACTGGTTCCGAATAAGAAAAGGAGTACTTCAAGGCTGTGTATTGTCACCCTGCTTATTTAACTTCTATGCAGAGTACCTCACGAGAAATGCTGGGCTGGATGAAGCACAAGCTGGAATCAAGACTGCCGGGAGAAATGTCAGTAACCTCAGATATGCAGATGACAACACCCTTATAGCAGAAAGTGAAGAGGAACTAAAAAGCCTCTTGATGAAAGTGGAAGAGGAGAGTGAAAACGTTGGCTTAAAGCTCAACATTCAGAAAACGAAGATCATGGCATCTGGTCCCATCACTTCATGGGAAATAGATGGGGAAACAGTGGAAACAGTGTCAGACTTTTTTTGGGGGAGGGCTCCAAAATAACTGAAGATAGTGATTGCAGCCATGAAATTAAAATATGCTTACTCCTTGGAAAGAAAGTTATGACCAACCTAAACAGCATATTCAAAAGCAGAGACATTACTTTGCCAACAAAGGTCTGTCTAGTCAAGGCTATGGTTTTTCCAGTAGTCATGTATGGATGTGAGAGTTGGACTGTGAAGAAAGCTGAGCACCGAAGAATTGATGCTTCTGAACTGTGGTGTTGCAGAAGACTCTTGAGAGTCCCTTGGACTGCAAGGATATCCAACCAGTCTATGCTAAAGGAGATCAGCCCTGGGATTTCTTTGGAAGGAATGATACTAAAGCTGAAACTCCAATATTTTGGCCACCTCATGTGAAGAGTTGATTCATTGGAAAAGACTCTGATGCTGGGAGGGATTGGGGGCAGAAGGAGAAGGGGGACCACAGAGGATGAGATGGCTGGATTGTATCACTCACTCAATGGACATGGGTTTGGGTGAACTCCAGGAGGTGATGGACAGGGAGGCCTGACATGCTGCAATTCATAGGGTCACAAAGAGTCGGACATACTGAGTGACTGAACTGACTAACCGACTGACTGGATGACAATATGATTACCATATAGAGTTAGGTAACATGTAACATAATTATCATATCATGTAACATAATATCAATTCTTTTTTGTGGTGAGAACATTTAAGATCAAGTCCCTTGGCAACTTTGCAATATATAATACAGTATTATTGGCTAAAAATACTATGCTGTGCAGAACTTATTTATGTCCTAGTTGTTTGTTTGTATTCTTAAAAAACATCTCCTCAACTCCCCATAACACCAGCCTCTGGTAACCACCATTTTGTTTCTACAAGTTCAGAATTTTTAGATTCCAGATATAAATGACATAATACAATATTTGTTTTCTCTGTCTGATTTACTTCACTTAGCGCAGTGCCCTCGACCTCCTTTTTTTCTCATGGCTAAATAACATATTGTAATAAATGTGCCACTTCTTCAATATCCATTCAGCCACTGATTAACACTTGGATTGTTTCATTGAAACAGTGAAACCATTTCGTTGGAACACTGTTTTATTGGAACAGTGCCGTAATACACAGGAGGGTGCAGATGTCTCTTTGATATAGAGTTTTCATTTTCTTTGCATATATACTCAGAAAAGGAATTGCTGGTAATTATATTTTTAATTTTTTAAGGGATTCTTCATACTGTTTTCCATAGTGACTGTAGAAAATCCCATGGATGGAGGAGCCTGGTGGGCTGCAGTCCATGGGGTCGCTAAGAGTCGAACACGACTGAGCGACTTCCTTTCACTTTTCACTTTCATGCACTGGAGAAGGAAATGGCACCCTACTCCAGTGTTCTTGCCTGGAGAACCCCAGGGACGGGGGAGCCTGGTGGACTGCCGTCTATGGGGCCGCACAGAGTCAGACACGACTGAAGCCACTCAGCAGCAGCAGCAGCAGCTTACATTCCCACAAACAGCACACCAGTGTCGTCTTAGCTACACAGCCTCATCAATGTTTGGTATCTATTGTCTTTTTAAGAAACATTTATTTATTTATTTACTTGACTGTGCTTAGTTGCAGCATGAGGATCTTCAGTCTCTATTGTGGCATGCAAACTCCTAGGTGCAACATGAGTTATCTAGTTAGTGAAAGTGAAAGTGAAAGTGAAGTTGCTCAGTCGTGTCCCGCTCTGGGACCCCATGGACTGTAACCCACCAAGCTCCTCCGTCCATGGGATTCCCCAGGCAAGAATACTGGAGGGGGTTGCTACTTCCTTCTCCAGGGAATTTTCCCGACCCAAGGATCAAACCCAGGTCTCCCTCATTGCGGGCAGATGCTTTAACCTCTGAGCCACCAGGGAAGACCTCTAGTTCCTTAACCAGGGGTCAAATCAAGGCCCCTGAATTGGGAGTGTGGAGTCAGCTACTGGACTGCCAGGACTGTTCCTCTTGTCTTCTTAATGATAGTGATTCTAACCGTTGTGAGGTGATATTTCATTGTGGGTTTAACTTGCACTTATTCCCCTGGTGATTACTGATACTGAGAACATTTTCATACACCTGTTGGCCATTTGTGTGTCTCCTAATTTTGGAGAATGTCAGTTCAGCCCCTCTGCCAATTTTTTAATCAGATTGCTTTGTTTTTGTTATTGAGTTGTATGAATTCTTTATATATTTTGGGTGTTCACCCTTTCTGATATATCTTTTGCAAATATTTTATTCTGTTCCACTTTATTGTTTCTTTTGCTTTCCAGAAACTTTTAAGTTTGAAATCATTCACCTACTAATTTTTGCTTTTGTTACATGTACTTTTGATGTCATTTCAAAAGAATATATTGCAGAGACCTATATTGAAGAGTTTCTCCTCCACGTTTTCTTCTCATAGTTTTATAGTATCAAGATTTATGTTTAAGTCTTTTGTTTGTTTGTTTTTTCTGTATTCATTTTTTTCTTTTTTTTTAATTTTTATTTTTACTTTATTTTGCTTTGCAATACTGTATTGGTTTTGCCATACATTGACATGAATCCGCCATGGGTGTACATGAGTTCCCAATCCTGAATCCCCCTCCCACCTCCCACCCCATATCATCTCTCTGGATCATCCCTGTGAATCAGCCCTAAACATCCTGTATCCTGTATTGAACATAGACTGGTGATTCGTTTTTACATGACAGTATGCATGTTTCAATGTCATTCTCCCAAATCATCCCACCCTCTCCCTATGTTTAAGTCTTAAAATCAGTAAGTGTGATATCTCCAGTTCTGTTCTTTATCAGGATCATATTGTCTATTCCAAGTTTCTTAAAATTTCATACAAATTTTAGGATAGTTTTTGTCTATTTCTGTGAAAAATGTCATTGGAAATGTGTTAGAGACTGTACTGAATATAGATGGCTTTGGGTAATATGGATATTTCAGCAATGTTAATTCTTCTGAACCATAAACATGGGACTACTTTCCATTTGTTTATGTCTTCTTCAAAATTTTTTCATCAAACTCATGTAGTTTTCATTGTACAAATCTTTCACATCCTTGGTTAAATTAATTCCTAAGTTTTTTTGTTTGTTTTTGTTTTTGATATTGTGAAAGTCCTTATTTGTCAGATATTTTATTTTTAGTGTTTATTAATCTAATTGATTTCTGTATGTTGATTTTATATCCACTGATTCTACTAAAATTGTTGACTATTTCTAGTAGTTTTATGGTTAAATCTTTAGTATTTTCTGCAAATTACATCTTATCTGCAAATAATGAGTATTTTGCTTCTTTCTTATTTAGATGCCTTTTAATTGTTTATTGTGTCTGATTCCTCTAGTTAGGACTTACAGTGAAAGTGAAAGTCATTCAGTCCAGTCTGACTCTTTGCAACCCCATGGACTGTAGAGTCCGTGGAATTCTGCAGGCCAGAATACTGGAGTGTGTAGGCTTTCCCTTCTCCAGGGATCTTCCCAACCCAGGGATCGAACTCAGCTTTTCTGCATTGTAGGTGGATTCTTTACCAGCTGAGCCTCCAGGGAAGCCCAAGAATACTGGAGTGGGCAGCCTATTCCTTCTCCAGTGGATCTTCCCGACCCAGGAATTGAACTGGGGTCTCCTGTATTGCAGGCAGATTCTTTACCATCTGAGCTACCAGGGACTTACAATACTATGTTGAGTAACAGCAGTAATAGTGGACATCCTTGTTTTATGCCTGATCTTAGAGAAAAAGCTTACAACCCTTAAAACCTTTCACTTTTTGATTCCGATATTTGCTGTAGGTTTGTCTATATGGTCTTTATTATGTTGATGTATGTTCCTTCTGTATCCAATTTGTTGATGGTTTGTATCACGAAGAGATGTGTATCAGGGTAATACTGGCCTTGTAAAATGAATTTGGGAAAGTTTCCTCCATTTCAATTTTTGGAAGAGTTTGAGAAAGATTGATATTTTTTGGTAGATTTCACCAGCTAAAGCATCTGGTCTTGGACTTCTCTGTGTTGGGGAGTTTTTGATTGCTGATTCAGTCTTCTTACTTGTTCTTAGTCTGTTCAGATTTTGTATTTCTTACTTATTCAATCTTTGTAGGTAATGTGTAGCACTTCATCTATTTTCTAAGGTACCCAAATTTTTGGCATACAGTCATTTATAGTAATCTCTTGCAATTATATGTGTTTTATGGTGTTTTATGGTATTAGTTGTTATGTCTACACTTTGAGTCTGGCTTTATTTATTTGACTTTTCTCCCTTTTCCCCTTAGTTAATAGCGAAATGTTTGACAATTTTTTTATCTTTCAAAACCAAGATCTTTCTTTTTGATCTTTTTATATTTCTATATTTCTTTGGGATCAATAGCTGGACATTTTGTGTTCCTTTGGTGGTGTCATGTTTCCTTGGTATCCCATGTTCCAATCTTACTGTTTTCTTTGAGAGGGAGAAGACTTCCCTGGTCAGTTCAGCATGGAATCCTGAGAGTCTCTCAGACCTTTTTCTGTAGATGCTCTTGCTCCATTCTCCTAACGTTCTCTGATGATGGAGGTGGGGTGGAATTCCTGTTACTATATGCCTAAAGCCAAGCTGGGTGCTGACAGCCTCCCATTTGTTTTCTTTAGAATGGTTTCCTGAATTGCTGCTGGTTTTGATTCTTCTTCCAGTTCCATAGAGCTAGGCTGACTCTCTGGATTTGTTTGCTGTCTCTCTGCAAAGGTTTGTACTTTCTTAATTGCCATTCATGGGAGTGCATTAGGGATCCAGCCATAAAGTACTGATATTAATCCAAGAATGTTCAAACTACTGTACAATTGTGCTCATTTCAAATGCTAGCAGGGTTATGCACAAAATCCTTCAAGCTGGGCTTCTGCAGCATGTATACCAAGATCTTCCAGATGTGCAAGCTGGGTTTTGAAGAGGCAGAAGAACCAGAAATCAAGTGGCCAGCATTCATTGGATCATGGAGAAAGCAAGGGAGTTCCAGAAAAACATCTACTTCTGCTTCATTGACTACATTAAAGCCTTTGACTGTGTGGATCACAACAAACCATGGAAAATTCTTTAAGTGATGGGAATACCAGACCACCTTACCTGTCTCTTGAGACACCTGTTTGCAGGTCAAGAAGCAACAGTTAGAAGTGAACATAGAGCAACTTACTGGTTCGAAATTGGGAAAGGAGTGCAACAAGGTTGCATATTGTCACCCTGCTTACTTAAATTATTGCAGAGTACATCATCATAAAAGAAATCAACCCTGAATATTAATTGGAAAGGCTGACGCTGAGTTCCAATACTTTGACCATCTGATGCAAAGAGTCAGTTCAGTACAGTCGCTCAGTTGTGTCCGACTCTTTGCAACCCCATGAATCCCAGCAGGCCAGGCCTACCTGTTCATTACCATCTCTCGGAGTTCACTCAGACTCACGTCCATCAAGCCCGTGATGCCATCCAGTCATCTCATCATCAGTCGTCCCCTTCTCCTCCTGCCCCCAATCCCTCCCAGCATCAGAGTCTTTTTCCAATGAGTCAACTCTTCGCATGAGGTGGCCAAAGTACTGGAGCTTCAGCTTTAGCATCATTCTTTCCAAAGAAATCCCAGGGCTGATCTCCTTCAGAATGGACTGGTTGGATCTCCTTGAAGTCCAAGGGACTCTCAAGAGTCTTCTCCAACACCACAGTTCAAAAGCATCAATTCTTCGGTGCTCAGCCTTTTCACAGTCCAACTCTCACATCCATACATGACCACTGGAAAAACCATAGCCTTGACTAGACGTACCTTAGTCGGCAAAATAATGTCTCTGCTTTTGAATATACTATCTAGGTTGATCATAACTTTTCTTCCAAGGAGTAAGCGTCTTCTAATTTCATGGCTGCAGTCACCATCTGCAGTGATTTTGGAGCCCCAAAAAATAAAGTCTGACACTGTTTTCACTGTTTCCCCATGTATTTCCCATGAAGTGATGGTACCGGATGCTATGATCTTCGTTTTCTGAATGTTGAGCTTTAAGCCAACTTTTTCACTCTCCCCTTTCACTTTCATCAAGAGGCCCTTTAGCTCCTCTTCACTTTCTGCCATAAGGGTGGTGTCATCTGCATATCTGAGGTTATTGATATTTCTCCCAGCAATCTTGATTCCAGATTGTGTTTCTTCCAGTCCAGCGTTTCTCATGATGTACTCTGCATATAAGTTAAATAAGCAGGGTGACAATATACAGCCTTGACGTACTCCTTTTCCTATTTGGAACCAGTCTGTTGTTCCATGTCCAGTTTTAACTGTTGAATCTTGACCTGCATACAGATTTCTCAAGAAGCAGGTCAAGTAGTCTGGTAGTCCCGTCTCTTTCAGAATTTTCCACAGTTTATTGTGATCCACACAGTCAAAGGCTTTGGCATAGGCAATAAAGCAGAAATAGATGTTTTTCTGGAACTCTCTTGTTTTTTCCATGATCCAGCAGATGTTGGCAATTTGATCTCTGGTTCCTCTGCCTTTTCTAAAAACAGCTTGAACATCAGGGAGTTCACGGTTCACATATTGCTGAAGCCTGGCTTGGAGAATTTTGAGCATTACTTTACTAGCATGTGAGATGAGTGCAGTTGTGCGGTAGTTTGAGCATTCTTTGGCATTGCCTTTCTTTGGGATTGGAATGAAAACTGACCTTTTCCAGTCCTGTGGCCACTGCTGAGTTTTCCACATTTGCTGGCATATGGAGTACAGCACTTTCACAGCATCATCTTTCAGGATTTGAAATAGCTCAACTGGAATTCCATCACCTCCACTAGCTTTGTTCATAATGATGCTTTCTAAGGCCCAGGTGACTTCACATTCTAAGATGTCTGGCTCTAGATTGGTGATCACATCATCATGATTATCTTGGTCATGAAGATCTTTTTGTACAGTTCTTCCATGTATTCTTGACACCTCTTCCTAGTATTTTCTGCTTCTGTTAGGTCCATACCATTTCTGTCCTTTATCGAGCCCATCTTTGCATGAAATGTTCCCTTGGTATTTCTAATTTTCTTGAAGAGATTTCTAGTCTTTCCCATTCTGTTCTTTTCCTCTATTTCTTTGCATTGATCGCTGAAGAAGGCTTTCTTATCTCTTCTTGCCATTGGTTGGAACTCTGCATTCAGATCTTATATCTTTCCTTTTCTCCTTTGCTTTTCACCTCTCTTCTTTTCAGAGCTATTTGTAAGGCCTCCCCAGACAGCTATTTTGCTTTTTTGCATTTCTTTTCCATGGGGATGGTCTTGATCCCTGTCTCCTGTACAATGTCATGAACCTCATTCCATAGTTCATCAGGCAGTCTGTCTATCAGATCTAGGCCCTTTAATCTATTTCTCACTTCCAGTGTATAATCATAAGGGATTTGATTTAGGTCATACCTGAATGGTCTAGCAGTTTTCCTTACTTTCTTCAGTTAAGTCTGAATTTGGTAATAAGGAGTTCATGATCTGAGCCACAGTCAGTTCCTGGTCTTGTTTTTGTTGACTGTATAGAGCTTCTCCATCTTTGGCTGCATAGAATATAATCAATCTGATTTTGGTGTTGACCATCTGGTAAAGTCCATGTGTAGAGTCTTCTCTTGTGTTGTTGGAAGAGGGTGTTTGCTATGACCAGTGCATTTTCTTGGCAAAACTCTGTTAGTCTTTGCCCTGCTTCATTCCACATTCCAAGGCCAAATTTGCCTGTTTACTCCAGGTGTTTCTTGACTTTCTACTTTAGCATTCCAGTCCCCTATAATGAAAAGGACATCTTTTTGGGTGTTAGTTCTAAATGGTCTTGTAGGTCTTGGAAAAGACCCTGATGCTGGGAAAAACGGAAAGCAAAAGGAGAATAGGGTGGCAGAGGATGAGATGGTTAGATAGTATCTCTGACTCAATGAACATGAATTTGAGCAGACTCCAGGAGATAGTGAGGGACACAGGAGCAGATCCTGCTAAGAACATAGGGTTGCAGAGAGTCAGACATGACCTAGCAACAATAACAACAAAACTAATCAAAGAGGAAAGAAGAAGGACTCACACCATCACAATACTGACATTGAGTCACTACTCGCTCTAGTTACTTTAATGCTCTTTACTTTTAACCTATAGATATGTTAATATAGCATCCAATTATGGAATTAGATTGCTAATTTACTCTAGTTATTTTAGTGCTCTTTACTTTTATGCCGTAGATATGCTAATATGCCACTCTATTATGGAATTAGATGGTTCTGAATCTGGCCACATGGCTTTCACCTTTAACAGTGTGATGTGCACTCTCATATGTTTTTATGTTGCTGATGATAATTTCTGCATTTCAGTTTGAGAAACTCTTTTTATCACTCCTTGCAAAGCAAGTCTAGTTGTGATGAACTCCATCCATTTGTCTTTGTCTGGGAAATTATTTCTCCTTCCTGTCGGAACAATAACATTGCCATACAGAGTATTCTTGGCTAGCTTTTTCTGTTCTTTCAATGTTTTGAATAAAGTATTCCACCCTCTACTGGCCCATAGAGTTTCTGCTGAAAAATTCACTGGTAGCCTAACAGAGGTTCCTTTGTAGATTACTTGCCCTCTTCCCTGCTGCCTTTAATATTCATTTGTTTTTTATTTTTCATTTGTTTTATTGTAGTGTGTCTTGAAGATAGCCTTTTGGCATTGAAAATAATAAGATGACATATTAGCTCCATTAGTTGGATGTCCACGTCTTTGTCCAGATTTGGGAATTTCTCAGCTATTATTCCCTCATTTTTAACTTTATTAAAAAAAAAAAAGAAACAAACACACTTTTGGCTATGCCACACAGCTTGCAGGATCTCAGTTCACCTACCAGGGACTGGCAGGCCATGGCAGTTGAAAACCTGGACTCCTAATCACTCGACCACCAGAGAACTCCCTATTATTCCTTTAAATAAATTTTCTATAATCTTTTACTCTTATAAATTTTCTATATCTTTTACTCCCATTGGTCACACAGGACTTCTTCATTTTTAATTCTGTTTTCTTTTTTTTTTTCTGTTATTTCAAAAGTCTTGTCATATAAGTCCTTGCTCTTCTCTTCCATCTGCTCTACTCTACTGCAGATGTTCTCTCTTCATCCTTTATCTCATTCAATAATTATTCAGCTACAGAATTTCTGCTTTATTCTTTATGGTTTCTATTTAGTTAAGTGCTTCCTGATATTACTGAACTATCTTTCTGAGTTTTCTGAAAGCGTATTGAGTATCTTCAAAACAGCTTTTTGAACTCTTCAGTAGCCAGCTTGCAATATTCTGTTGTTTGGAGCTTGATTGTGTAGTTTCTGGTATCTTTTGGTGATGACATATTTTCTTGATTTTTCTTTCCTTTTCTTTTTGTAGTTTTGCATTGCTGCTTTCACATTTGAAGTAGCAGATGCTTCCTTAAATCTTTATTACTTGCCTTCAGATAGATTAGTTGGTGTAGCTCTTTCTGAGGTTTCCTAGATTATGCATAGATAGTCCTTCTCTGGGCTTCCCTGGTGGCTCAAATGGTAAAGAATCTGCCTGCAATGCAAGAGACCTGGGTTTGATCCCTGGCTTGGGAAAATCCCCTGGAGAAGGGAATGGCAACCCACTCCAGTATTCTAGCCTGGAAAATTCCATGGGCAGAGAAGCCTAGCGGGCTACAGTCCATATTGCCACAAAGTCTGACACAACTGAGCAACTAACACTTCACAGTCCTTCTCATTCTTCTTGCTCCCTCTTGTGGCAGATTTATTAGACTTTAATATCTTTTCTTATTCTTACAAATCATGAGGCTAGCTGCTGGAAATCTTTTTGTTTTTCAAAAAGTTGTGCTATAGCTCCAGTTTGTGGTTTTCTTTTTCCCACTGACCCTGGGAGCACTATGATTTTTCTGGGAGCTCTATGATTACTGGACCTGCTCTAGCTTCTGCACCTGGGGGCTCTTTCTTACAAGGATCTGGACACAGAGCAGTTGCAATTTGGGGTTTAGTGTGGGGTGTTTTGTGTACCTTCAGACCATACAGGGAGATGCTCAGTTGGGATTCTCCAAGAGGCTTATGGGGCTGACTTCCTGCTAAAGTCCTAAAGCAGTCAGTAGAGTCCATGCCCTTTAACCTTGGGAATCCTTATCTGCTTCTCTCTTTCTCCCTTATCCCACTTGTCAAAGAGGTCTCTTTTCAGTACTCAGGGTAAATACGAGTTTACTGCTGGTAAATACGGGGTTTCTCCAGACACAGCCCACACAACCAGGATAGTTGGGAACTCATTCACTGCTTTCAAACTCTCCTGTGGGAAGAATTTACCCACACCAAACAGCTTAGTCTCTTGCAGTGTTGCTCTGGACAGGGGAGTGGGAAGCAACCCTGCTAGAATCCCTTCCTCTCCTCTGTTTCCAAACTTTCATCCTCTCTCTCTGATGGGTGTTAGACACTGTCCTTGGGTATGCTGGACTTCTAAAAATTCGCTTGCCCATGGGTGTCTGCCCAAGTAGTACTCCCCATGTTTTTTCTCCAATCATGGTGAGAAGAGATGGGCAGGTTTACTGACTCTGCTTGATGTACAGTTCTTACCAAGGTTCTTCTGTGTACTTTCAGGTATACAGGGGAATGATAGTCCTCCAGGATCCCTTGATATGTGATGCTGTGTCCCACAGCTCCCTCGGAGGCACTTTTGTTCATGGATCAACATCTAAATAGTTGTTAAAAATGGAGGAGTATATCTTATGCCACCACGATGCTATTGTCAATCACCACTTACCCACTTTTAAGTTGATTACTGATATGAAAGAACTTTTTATTCCTATTTTGTTTTCTAGCTTTCTTTATCTCTTCATTCATTTAACTATGTTCCTTTGTGTTTTATTGATTTTTTGTAGCAATGTGCTTTGATTACCTCATTTTCTTTTGTATATATTCTATAGACATGTTCTTTGTAGTTACCGTTGCATTTATATAAAAACATCTTCAAGTTATAACATTCTATTTTAAATTGATAACAATTTGAATCACAAATATCAAGAAAATGTCTACTTCATATGGTTTAAAAAAATTTTTTTTAGGACTTCCCTGGTGGTCCAGTGGTTAAGAATCCACCTGGCAATGTAGAGGACCTGGGTTCGATTCCTGGTCTAGGAATATCCAATGCCACGAGGCACCTAATCCTGTGCACCACAGCCACTGAGCCTGCCCTCTAGAGCCCATGGTCTGCAATAAGAGCAGCCACTGAAATGAGAAGCCTGCTCCCCACAGCTAGACAAAGTCCACATGCAGCAACAGAGTCCCGGCACAGTCAGAAATAAGCAAACAAGTAATTTAAAAATTAAAAATATTTTTAATATTCAAACTCTATGCACCAAGTTACAATAATATAGGTTACTATATGTCCATGTGTTTACATTTACCAAGAACCTAGTGTTTTTGTATTCTATTTTATTGCTTTCTAGTATCCTTTCATTTTAATTGAACACCTCAGTTTAGCTTTCTTTTTTTTTTTTTTTACAGGTCAGATGCAGTGATGATAAACTCCCTCAGATTTTGCTTCTCTGAAGAGTTTAAATTCTTTAATTTCCAAGGAAAATTTGCTAGACACAATATCTTTGGTTGGTAGATTTTCGCCCTCCTTACTGCTCTTTGAATATATCATCCTACTTCCTTCTGGCTTGCAAGATTTTTTTGTTTTGCTTTTGTTTGGGAACATGTGTATACCTGTGGTGAATTCATGTTGATGTTTAGAAAAACCAATACAATATTGTAAAGTAAAATAAATAAATAAATATAATAAATTTTTAAAACTTTTAAGAACATTTATTTCGTTTTGGCTGTGCTGGGTCTTCACTGCTGCACACAAGCTTTCTCTGTTTTCGGTGAGCAGGGGCGACTCTCCATTGGCTGAGTGGGCTCCTCATCCAGGTGGCCTCTCTTGTTGCAGGGCACAGCTCAGGCGTGCGGGCTTCAAGTAGTTGTGGCACACGGGCTTTGTTGCCCTGAAACACGTGTGGTCTTCCTGGACCAGTGATTGAACTTGTGTCCCCTAATTGGCAGGTCGATTTTTAACCACTAGGCCACAAGGGAAGCTTCCTGGCTTGCAAAATTTTTCACAAGAAATTTTCAGATAATCTTATGGAGCTCGCTTTTTGCTCTTTGTAATTTATGACATTGAATAAAATGTGTCTTTATGTGAAACTCTTTGGATCTATCCTTGTTATATACTGTTGAGCTTCTTAAATTTGTATGCCTGTTTTACCCCTCAGGTTTGGAAAGTCTTCTATTATTTTTTCAGATAAGCTCTCTGTCCCTTTGTTTCTCTGTTTTCTTTCTAGACTTCTGTTGTGCATGTACTAGTCCATTTGAACATATCTCATAGTCCCTTAGGCTCTCTTCACTGTTTTCTTCCAGCTTTATTAAGATATAATTGACATGCAGCATTGTATACATTTACAGTGTACCACATAATGATTTGAATTACATATATTATGAAATGATTATCACAAGTTTAGTACATTTATTCTCTCACATAGATACAAAATTAAAGAAATAGAAAAAAATTTTCCTTGCCATGACAACTCAAGGATTTACTCTCTAAATAATTTCCATATAGAATATATAGCAGCATTAATTACATTTATCATGTTGTCCATTACATCCCTAGTACTTCAGTTCAGTTCAGCTCAGTTCAGTCACTCAGTCCTTTCCTGACTCTTTGCGACCCCATGAATCGCAGCATGCCAGGCCTCCCTGTCCATCACCATCTCCCGGAGTTCACTCAAACTCACGTCCATCGAGTCCATGATGCCATCCAGCCATTTCATCCTCTGTCGTCCTCTTCTCCTCCTGCCCCCAATCCCTCTCAGCATCAGAGTCTTTTCCAATGAGTCAACTCTTTGCATGAGGTGGCCAAAGTACTGGAGTTTCAGCTTTAGCATCGTTCCCTCCAAAGAAATCCCAGGGCTGATCTCCTTTAGAATTGGACTGTTGGATCTCCTTGCAGTCCAAGGGACTCTCAAGAGTCTTCTCCAGCATCACAGTTCAAAAGCATCAATTCTTTGGCACTCAGCCTTATTCACAGTCTAACTCTCACATCCATACATGACCACTGGAAAAACCATAGCCTTGACTAGACGGACCTTTGTTGGCGAAGTAATGTCTCTGCTTTTGAATATGCTATCTAGGTTGGTCATAACTTTCCTTCCAAGGAGGAAGCATCTTTTAATTTCATGGCTGCAATCACCATCTGCAGTGATTTTGGAGCCCCCAAAATAAAGTCTGATATTGTTTCCACTGTTTCTCCATGGAGTGATGGGACTGGAGGCCATGATCTTTATTTTCTGAATGTTGAGCTTTACGCCAACTTTTTCACTCCTCTTTCACTCTCATCAAGAGGTTTTTTAGTTCCTCTTCACTTTCTGCCATAAGAGTGGTGTCATCTGCATATATGAGGTTATTGATATTTCTCCTGGCAATCTAGACTCCAGTTTGTGCTTCTTCCAGTCCAGCGTTTCTCATGATGTACTCTGCATATAAGTTAAATAAGCAGGGTGACAATATACAGCCTTGACGTACTCCTTTTCCTATTTGGAACCAGTCTGTTAATCCATGTCCAGTTCTAACTGTTGCTTCCTGACTTGCATATAGGTCTATCAAGAGGCAGGTCAGGTGTACATATACACAATGGAATATTACTCAGCCATAAAAAGAAATGCATCTGACTCAGTTATAATGAGATGGATGAACCTAGAGCCTATTATACATAGTGAAGTAAGTCAGAAACAGACAAATATCGTATATTAATGCATATATATGGAATTGAAGGGGCTTCCCTGGTGGCTCAGATGGTAAAGAATTTGCCTGCAATGCAGGAGATCTGGATTTGATCCCTGTATCAGGAAGATCCCCTGAAGAAGGGCATAGCAATCCACTCTAGTATTCTTGCCTGGAGAATTCCATAGACAGAAGAGGCTGGCAGGCTACAGTCCATGGGGTTGCAAAGAATCAGACACGACTGAGCAGCTGACACACACACTCACAGTGTCCATAAAGATAATGAGCCTACATGAGGGCAGCAGTGGAGATGCAGGCGCAGAAAACAGACTTGCGGACACAGGGAAGGGGAGAGTGGGACGAACTGAGAGAGTAGAATGGAGACATTTACATTAGTATGTGAAATCAGAAAGCCAGTGGAAATTTACTGTATGACACAGGGAACTCAAATCTGGTGCTCTATGACAACCTAGAGGGGTGGGATGGTGTAGGAGGTAGGACATAGGTTCAAGAGGGAGGGGACATACTTATGCGTATGGCTGATTTGTGTTGATATATGGCAGAAACCAACAGAGTAGTGTAAAGTAATTATCCTCCAATTGAAATTTTTAAATTTAAAAAGTAAATCACTCCAGTGCCAGGTACCAGAAAACTAAGGACCCACCTCAAGAGTCTGCAGAAATTGGTAAAATTAGCCCCTTATAAGCCGCTTGCTTTGGCTTTTCCATTCCTTACTGCAAAAGAAATAAGGAAGGAAATAAAAAAGAAAGTAAAGATTTTGCCCACACCGTATTCTTGTTCCTCCTGTTTCCTGACCCTGGTGCTTCTTCATGTGATCCTGCATGCTTTGCCTTGCCCCCTTCTCTGGCATTCTTTAAATGCGGTTGCTTCTGTGTCTGTCTTCTTACCATACCTCATTAACATAAAATACTGGCTATATTTTAAAACAATAATGACTGATAGCCATAACTGAAAGTCATCTTGAGGTGATAAGAGAACAGCTGACAATTTTGCTTTTCCAGTAGAGTGAGAAAACTAGTCTACTTAGTCTAGCCTGATACCAGGGGAGTAGAAAGCCACTGTATTTGCCTCACCCTTGAAACTGGAAGCGAAAGCTTTTCATATTGTTCCCGTTTTTCCTCCCTAGACAGTATGCCATAGAGTGTGGTGAGATAAGGCGAAGAAAGGGACTCTGTATGCTACCAAACATTTAAGTTAACACCTATCTTTATCAAACTATTTTAAAAAATTACAAAGGAAGGAACATTAGCAACATCATTCTATGAGGTCAGCCCCAACTCCCTGGCAATTATAATTAAGAGCTAACACTTCCCCAAGATATTTAATTACCACTCGGAGACTTCTATAAGATATAAGATATAAAGTTTAGCCTGCTAAACCACTGGAAATTTTAAAAGTTGTCTGAGCTGTAGTACCCTCTCTCTATGAGAATAAAGTATGGCAGAACGATCTAATAATTTCAGTGATAGAGTGAAGTTTTAACAAAACTTGAAATAAGATGTTTCTTACATGCTATTTGCACTAGACACTCAGCACACTGTGTTTTTCCAGTGAGTGGGAATGGTACTCATCCTGTAATGCTTGCAATAAAATACCTAAACAGACTTGTGATAAAGAAGTTTCTTACAATCCATTCTGAGCTACTCTCAGCAGTATTCTTTTGGTGAATGGAAGCGATACCCAATCTGTGATTCAAGTGTGAACTATTTAGAAACACTTATAACGTCATTCCTTACAAGTTAGGTGCACAGAGTTCAGCACCAAATTTTTCAGTGTTTGAAGTAATACACATTCTGTAATACATGTGGTGATGTGTTAACTAGACATGCTAATAATAAGATAATTCTTACAAACTACAGTTGACTCTTGAATAACATGGGGGTTAGGGATACCAACCTTCCACACAATCAAAAATACACAAATGACATAGTAGTCCCTCCATATACACGGTTCCTATAAACCAAGGTTCCTCTGTATCCATAGTGCTGCATCCTCAAACTGGCCAGTCATGGCTTCTGTGATAGTACAGAATTTACTGTTGAAAAGAATCCATGTGTATGTGAACCCACACAGTTTAAACCTTTGTTACTCGAGGGTCAACTGTACTAGTAACAACTATTCAACACTGTGTTCTTTAGGAAGTGGAAGTGATACCCATTCTCTCATGCATATAGCAATGTTAGTCAGAACTTGCAATAAAGATGCTTCTTACAAGTGAATTGCAGCGGCACTCAATGTTCTTTCATGAATGCAACTGAAAGCCATTCTAGATGCAAAGTATTAATAAGACTTGTAATAAAGATTTTTAAGTTGAGATATAACATACTATATTAGCTTCAGTACACAATGTAGTGATTTGATATTTTTATACATTATGAAATGATCACCACAAAGAAACTAGTTACCATTTGTCACCATACAAAGTTGTTACAATATTATTGGCTATATTTCCTATGTGAACATTTTTTGTTGTTCATTTGCCAAGTCATGTCCGACTCTTCATGACTCCATGGACTGCAGCATGCCAGGCTTCCCTGTCCCTCACCATCTCCCAGAGTTTGCCCAAGTCCACGAATCAGTGATGCCATCCAACCATCTCATCCTCTGTCACCCTCTTCTTCTGCCTTGCACTCAATGATTCCAAGCCTCAGGGTCTTCTCTGATGAGTCAGCTCTTTGCATCAGGTGGACAAAGTGTTAGAGCTTCAGCTTCAGCATCAGTCTTTCCAAAGAGTATTCAGGGTCAATGCCTTTTAAGACTGATTAGTTTGATATCCTTGCCTTCTAAGGGACTCTCAAGAGTCTTCTCCAGCACCACAGCTCACAAGCTTCAATCCCTCGGTGTTCTGCCTTCTTTATGGTCCAGCTCTCATGAAAGACCATAGCCTTGACTATATGGACATTTGTGGGCAAAGTGATGTCTTTGGTTTTCAACACACTGTCTAGGTTTGTCATATCTTTCCTGCCAAGAGGCAGTCATATTCTGATTTCACGGCTGCAGTCGCCATCCGAAGTGATTTTAGAGTCCAGGAAGAGGAAACCTGTCACTCCTTCCACTTTTCCCCTTCTACTTGCCATGAAGTGATGGAGCCGGATGCCATGATCTTAGGTCTTTTAATGCTAGTTTTAAGTCAGCTTTTTCACTCTCCTCCTTCACCTTCAATCAAGAGGCTGTTTAGTTCCTCTTCTCTTTCTGCCATTAGAGTGGTATCATCGCTGTATGATACCACTCTAATGGCAGAGGTTGTTGATATTTCTCCTGGCAACCTTCATTCCCACTTGTAATCATCCAGCCTGGCAAGTCACATGATGTGCTCTAAATAAAAGTTAAATAAACAGGGTGAGAATAAACAGCTTTGTCATACTCCTTTCTCAATCCTGAGCCAGTTAGTTGTTCCATACAGGGTTCTAACTGTTGTTTGCCACACTGTTGTCTGTGCCACTGCCTTGTTGTGGTGAAGGCGCTGGCATAACCCAGTGAAGCTATGAACCATGCCATGTAGGGCCGTCTAGGATGCACAGATCACAATGGAGAGTTCTGGCAAAGCATGTTCCACTGGAGGAGGGAATAGCAAACCACTCTAGTATACTAGCTCTCAGAACCCCAGGAACTGTATACAAATGCATATATTATATACCTGGGATTCCACATATGGGTTTCCCTGGTGTGAGTGAGTGTGAAAGTCGCTCAGTCATGTCTGACTCTTTCAATTCTCTAGGCCAGAATACAGGAGTGGGTAGCCTTTCCCTTCTCCAGGGATATTCCCAGCCCAGGGATCAAACCCAGGTCTCCACATTGCAGGCAGATTCTTTACCAGCTCAGTGTTAAAGAATCAATCTGCACTATAGGAGACACAGGTTTGTCCCTGGTTGTGAAGATCCCTTGGAGTAGGACATGGCAACCCATGCAAGTATTCTTGCCTGGAGAATCCCATGGACAGAGGAGCTTGGCAGGCTACAGTCCATGGGGTTGTCAGACACAACTGAGCAACTGAGCACATATGCACCATTCCAGATAAAGTGAAAACATATGGTATTTGGGGTTTTGTTGAGGATTTTTGCATTTATATTCATCAGTGAAACTGGCTTGTAATTTTATTTTTTCATGATATCCTTGTCTAGTTTTGATATCAAGGTGATGCTGACCTCACAGAATGATTTGAGAAGTGTTCCTTCCTTTGTAATTTTTAGAATAGTTTGAGAAAGATAGGTGTTAACTTTTCTTGAAATGTTAGGTATAATTCACCAATGACCTTGTCTGAGTCTGAACTTTTGTCTATTGGGAGTTTTCTTATTACCAGTTCAATGTCATTGTTGATTATTGGTCTGTTCATATTTTCTGTTTCTTCCTGATTCAGTCTTAGGAGATTGTAAATTTCTGGAAAACTTTCCACTTTTAGGTGGTGTTTATAGTAATCTCTTGTGATCTTTTTTATTCTGTGGTGTTGGTTGTCATTTTTCTCTTTTTATTTCTAATTTTGTTTGGCCCCTCTCTAATTTTTTCTTGATTAGTCTGGCTAAAAGTCTATCAATTTTGTTTATGTTTTCAAAGAACCAGCTCTTACTGTTATCAATTTTTCTACTGTTTCGTAAATCTCCATTTCATTTATTTTTTTATGTGACCTTCACTGTTTCTTTCCTTCTACTGTCTTTGGATTTTGTTCTTTTTCCAGTTCCTTTAGGTGTAAGGTTGGGTTGTTCATTTGAGATCTCATTTCCTGAGGTTGGCATGTATTGCTATAAACTTTCTTTCCTCTTAGAACTACTTTTCCGAATCCCATAGATATTTGGATGATTGTGTTTTTGTTTTCATTTGTTTCCAGGTATTTTTTAACTACCTTTTTCATTTCTTCAATGACTTACTGGTTGTTTTGTAGCATATTTTTAACTGCCATATGCTTGTGGGTATTAACATTTTTTTCTTTCCTTGTAGTTGATCTCTAGTCTTAGAGTGTTGTGGTTAAAAAATATGCTTGATATATCTTTAGTCTTCTTAGTGTTATTGACACTTGTTTTGTGATCTATCCTAGTGAATGTTCCATATGAACTTGAAAAGAATGTGTTTTCTGCTACTTCTGTTTTATTAATAATGTTAATTTAATAATTTTTTTTTAATTTTTGACTGTGCTGTGTCTTCCTTGCTTTGCATAGGCTTTCTCTAGTTGTGGTAAGAGGGGGCTACTCTTCATTGTGGTGTGAAAGAGTTAAAGCTTAGGCAAACAGTCCAAGGCCCTTTAAGGAGGAGGTGAACATTTGGATCATGCCTTCCTTAAGCTTTGTGCAATAATGTATCTTACCCAAGAACTGGCCTTTCTTTAGGTCCAGAACTAATGATCACAACTAATGATCACACAGCACAATGTCCTACGCATGGAAATGCTTTTCTTAGGCTCTTTGTTAATGATTATAATTGTTACAAATCATGCGTGGGAACCTGTTTCTCAAGACTTTACCCCTGATTACACAGCAACAGTATGTCTATCCCAGAGATTTTGCCCGGAACTCATTCTCTCTGGCTAATCATCTCAGGATATATGCCTTGGGAAATGGTCTGGTGGTGGTACTCTTACATCCTTGAGGTATTCTTTTTATCTATTTTCAGCAGCAAATTGAAAAGTATACAAAGGCCCACTTAAACTAGTGAGGTGGGTACTCTCCTGCTTGCTTCTGATGTCTATGTCAGAAGCTTTTTCTGTCACTTTCACTGTCGAAGTTCTGAGTGACTGAGACTGTCTTTGGTCCCAGAGTTAAACCTTCTCCTTTGGAGATCAAATCTGGTGACACTGTTCACTGAACACCATAAACTATCATCTTGGGGTCGCATCCAGAATCGTCAAGACAAGGTAAGAATGCTCAGAGCTGGGACTCCTTTGTTCTTTTACTGCAAAGTCTCTCCTTTACTAACTCAGAAGCATATGGACTGAGCTGCTTTTCCTGGTCTCTCTGACAATTACATAACTGCTTTGGGAATTAAGGAAACTAACCTAATGTGCTGGATTGTAGACTTTCTGGGGACTTGTAATCCATGCTGTTCTTGTGTTTTTCTAGCCAGATGCCCATTTCAAGTTTTACAGGACACTGCAAGTAGGAACACATTAGGGAACTAGCTGGATCTCTAGCTCCAGAGACATCCTTCAGACTGGAAATCACCATCCTGACCCCAGAGACCCAGAGGCAAGTTCTTGTCATGGCTATACCTCCGGACTGTATGGATGGAGACATTGCTGGTGAGCATGAGATTCCTGAGGACACAGATTGGGGAGCCCCAAACTTGGGAAGATTGGAAACACAGCAAGCTCCTTCCCTCAGTAGTGTTAGCTGTTAGTGCACCAGAGAAAGCCCTCTGGTGGCTCTTGTTTCAATTCCTTAGGTGTTTTTTTTTTTTTTTTTTTTTTTTGTACACTCTGCTGAACAGGAATAGAAAAGTTGACTTTGACACTCCATGAACATGAAAGATTTTTTTTCCTCACAGGCCAGCCCTCCATCACCTACTTTGTTATCACATAGACTCATGTGGCAACTTTCAGAAGGGACATCTTGGGTTTTCTGTTCATCCGTTTATGACTTATCACTTCTACTGTGGTCAGGAATATGTTCAAGAATGTGCACAGGCACACAAAAGATGGATGTTTCCTCTAGCGGTCTTAGCTTGGGAGACATTCCAGAAGGCTACCCTGCTCCACCCAGGTGGCACCAGAGAAAAAGGGGGAAATCAAGCCAATCAGGTCTACCCCTGGTGCATCTCCACCCCACCTCAGTGGTAGAACAGGGAGGGATGATAGCGAAACACCCGCATCAGTAAGAGACAGGTTAGGAGAGGAAGCTTAGGTGGGAGACCTGTCTCCACCCCATGTAGAGCAAGGAGGGGTGCCTCCAGTAGAAAAAGCCATGGCACTGGGTGCTGCTTTTTCTCTCTTACAGATGGGAGCTAGCAGTTCCAGAGCCACCCTCTTTGAACTGTATCTTGAAAAGATGGGATAGGTTTGATCCTCAGACCCTAAAACATCCCTGGCCTTCTTTGCTTTAAGAGAAGACTTCACCTCCCTAGAGAGACAATCCCTGCTGGGACATCTTATAGTCAGTCCTCACCCCTGTCAGAGCCAATTTGAACAATCTTTGGTTTAATTTTAGCTATGAAAATATGACTACAAAAAAAGATGACATTTTTGACACTGAATAGCCATGACATTCAGAGAAAACTGGTTTAAATGAAATATTTTGAAATCGCAAAACGGGTTCTTTTTGCACGTGCAATTAGGGAAAAAGCTGGCTTATTAAAATATTTTTATTGGCGTTCCAACCCTGCTTGAAAAACAAAAACTGGCCTGGGGGAAAAACTAAAGTTAACTCTTATCATGTCCTTCAGATATACAGCCCACTCCTTCTGGGGCCCCAGCCATGAGCAAATTGGTAGAACTTCATGACAAGGGGAGAGAAAACGGGCAAAGAGACATTTTAAAGTTCAAGTAGAAAACTGTGAGGTCTCTCTCTGTCTAGATTTCTGTGTGTCTCAGTGTGTGTTTACATCTTTGGACAACATTGCTGACGGCTAATTGGTCAATGAGCTCTTTTTAATTGTCCTAAAGAGAAGTAAGGGCTTACAAATCAAACAATTCTAAATTCAAGAAAATTAAACTAAAATGAATTTCAGGCTTGTGTGAACTGGGAAATATTCACTATTGAATTGATATCTGGTATTGATGTTTGTTTATTGACCTAATTAAGATAGACATTGTGAAGATACTTTGCAAATGACATAGCTTTGTGTGATTTGTGTTCACCAACCTACAAAATGATAATATAAAGTACAGTTCATTGTTGCTAAAGTAAGATGTGTGCTTTTAATAAAAAGGTATCAGTTCAGTTCAGTCGCTCAGTCGTGTTTGACTCTCTGCGACCCCATGAATCGCAGCACGCCAGGCCTCCCTGTCCATCACCATCTCCCGGAGTTCACTCAGACTCACATTCATTGAGTCCGTGATACCATCCAGCCATCTCATCCTCTGTCGTCCCCTTCTCCTCCCGCCCCAATCCCTCCCAGCATCAGAGTCTGTGCCAATGAGTCAACTCTTCGCATGAGGTGGCCAAAGTACTGGAGTTTCAGCTTTAGCATCATTCCTTCCAAAGAAATCCCAGGGCTGATCTCCTTCAGAATGGACTGGTTGGATCTCCTTGTAGTCCAAGGGACTCTCAAGAGTCTTCTTCAACACCACAGTTCAAAAGCATCAATTCTTTGGCGCTCAGCCTTCTTCACAGTCCAACTCTCACATCCATACATGCCCACAGGAAAAACCATAGCCTTGACTAGATGGACCTTAGTCGGCAAAGTAATGTCTCTGCTTCTGAATATGCTATCTAGGTTGGTCATAACTTTTCTTCCCAGGCGATTTTACTCTTACTGGTCACTATATTAGTTCCTATATTGCCTGTTTCAGGAAGTGTTGTCCCTTACATTATCAAGTGTGTGACTGAGGCCCTGATATAATGATGGTATACAGTTCCATATGAAATCCATAGTAATAATTGTGTGACTCTGTATATGAGAAGAAGCAACACGAGGGAATATTTTCCTGGACCAAGAGACTAGTGAGACAGGTGTGGCCCACAGACCTGACACTCACAGGGGCCTAGTCCAGTAACAGCACACTGAGTGGCCTATCAGTGAAATCTGCGATAGACCTGGGAATGAGCCTTCCCAGCACTGTCGGAGAGAATGGTCATGAAATGCCCCCAAACCATGGTCAAACTCATGGCCATAAAGGGACCTTGCGACTGGAAATTGGCACTTGCTGTCTGCCTCTACAAAGGTTAAATCACAAATGCTGACCTTCAAAATCCCCTGAATGGAATTCAGGGAGGAAATCAGAAATTAGGGGCTCCCTCTGTGCTCTGTAAAAATAGACAAAACAGGCCTTCAGATAGTTAGATATTTTCAGGTAAATATTTTCTTGGTCCCATAGTCTTGCATCTTCTCATACTTAGAAAAAATGCTAAAATTGTTAATGGTGACAACCACTTAGGCTTCTATGTTAATACCATAATAAGAGGCTGAAGCCTGCTTGGACAAACTTAGACAACTGGCTACCTGGGTATAAGTGTCCCTAAAACAGCTGTCTACATTGGGGTTTAGACTCCTTCTTCTAAAAGAAATGGTAAGATTTATTTTGTCTGTTAAGGTTCATGTTGTCACGCTTTCAGCTGCTTCTAACTGGGTTTGTTATTCCTACATTCAAAATGTATATGAACATGCAACATGGCTCCAGTCTTATAAACAAGGCAGCCCAAGTCTTGACTCTATCTAGACCAGGATCAAAGTTAATACCAAATGTGACCTGATTCTTACTCTTGCTTGGACCCAGGTTTCTTTTCTCTTTGCATGGAATATCTTTTTCCATTCCTTCATTTTCAATCTGTATTTGTCTTTAGATATGAAGTGAGTCTCTTGGGGCAGACTATTTATAAGGGTCTTATCTTTGTATCCAGTCTATGGGCTTCCTGGTTACTCAGCAGTTAAGAATCCACCTGCCCATGCAGGAGATGCAGGTGCATCCCTGGGCCAGGAAGATTCCCTGGAGAAGGAAACGGCAACCCTCCAGCATGCTTGCCTGGGAAATCTCATGGACAGAGAAGCGTGCACCACTGTCCATGGGGTCACAATCTGACACAACTTAGCAACTAAAGAACCACAACAATCCAGTCTACATCTTTTAATGGAGAATTTAGTTCATTTACACTTAAAGCAATTATTAGAAAGATTGTACTTACTGACATTTTGTTAATTGTTTTGAGGTTATTTTTCTAGTTGTTTTTCCTGTTTTTCCCCTTTCTTCATTTGTGATTTATGACTATCTTTCATGCTACGTTTCAATTTCTTTCTCTTTTTTGTCTGTATTATAGGGTTTTTTTGGTTTGTGGTTACCATCATATTTATACATATAGAAAAATACGTATATAATACATTATACATATGGTTAAGTTTAGCAGCCTCAGTTTTTACTCTATTGCCACCTCACACTTACTGCTTCTGACATATTTTACATTTTTGTTCTGTGTATTCCTTAACTACTTATTTTGGATATAAGTAACTTGACCAATTCTTTCTTTTAGCTTTCCTACTAGTTTTATGGGCTTCTCATGTGGCACAGTGGTAAAGAATCCACCTGCCAATGAAGGAGATGCATGTTTGATTCCTAGGTTGGGAAGATCCCTTGGGTAGGAAATGGCAACCCATTCTAATATTCTTGCCTTGAAATTTCCATGGACAGAAGAGTATGGTGGGCTACAGTCCATGGGGTCACAGAGTCAGACAGGACAGAGTGTGCACGTGCATGCACGCACGCGCACACACACACACACACACACACACGTTTTATACATGGCTGAACTTTACTAGATGTTTGACTTTACAAATGAGATTATTCCTTTCTTAATTCTCATATTCTTATTGTAAGCTTTTCTGCTTAGGGAAATCCCTTTAACATATCTTGTAAGGCTGGTTTCATGGTGACAAATTCATTTAGCTTTCCTGTTTTGTAAAACTTTTAATCTCTCAATCAAGTCTGAATGAGAGACTTGCTGAATAGAATATTCTTGATTTCAGACAGTTTCCTTTCATGACTTAAAACTTATTATGCCACTCTCTTCTAGTGTCCAGAGTTTCTGCTGAAAAATCAACTGATGATCTTATGGGAGTTTCTTTGTATGTAACTCATTACTTTGCCCTCACTTCTTTTAATAGTCTTTATTTTTAACATTTAAATTACAGTGCTTGTTGGTGTGATCCTTTTTGGTGATCTTGTTGAGATTCTATATAATTCCTGGACCTAGAGTGTGTGTTTTCTTTTCCAGGTTTAGAAAAGTTTTCACCTGTTACATCTTTACGTATGGTCTCTGTTCCTTTCTCTTATTCTCCTTTTGGGACCCCATAATGTGAATGTTAGTACACTTGATATTGTCCCACCAATTTCTTAAACTGTTCTCATTTAAAAAACATTTTCTGTTCAGCCTGAGTGAAATCCACTACTCCATCTTCAGTTCACTGATTGATTCCTTTGTATTATCTAATCTATTGTTGATTCCTTCTCGTGAATTTTAAATTTCAGTTACTGTATTCATCATCTCTGGTTCTCTTTGTTAGAAACTTCTAACTTCTCACTCTGTTTTCCTTTTTCCCACATTCTTTGAGAATCTTTATGATCGTTACATTTATTATTTATAGAGTAGATTGCTTATCTCTACTCATTTATCTCTTTTTCTTGGATTTTACTTTGTTCTTTTGTTTGAAGCATAGTCCTGTGTCATCTCATTTTGCCTAATTCTGTTCTTATTTCTGTGTATTTGGTGGGCTGGTTGTGTCCTGATCTTGGAGAAGTGGCCTTATGCAGGAGACATCCTATGAGGCCCAGCAGTACCCTCTAGTTACTAGAGCTGCATACTCTAGGTGTGCCCTCTGTGTGCGCCTCACGGGCCCTTTTGTGGTCGGCCGACTACTGTGGACATGCTGATTGATGTGGCTAGTCCTAGCCCTGTTGATTGCTAGGCCCGGCTTAGTACTAAATTTGTTGACTGCTGGTGGATGGAGGCATGTCCTGTCACAGCTGGTTGCACGGTCTGAGGCGTCCCAGTTCTGGTACCCACATGCTGGTGAATGGTACCATAGCCCGGGTTGGGGGAGTCCTCAGATAGTGTCAGACTGCTGGTGGATGGCGCTATGTGTGAGGGTAGCTTTCTGGGGGGCTGGGAGCCCTGGGGCTAGTGTCAGCCTGCTGCTATGTGGGATCACAGCCTAAGGGCTCACATGACTGATGTTGGCTTGCGGCTAGGTAGGTCCAGATCCAGGAGTGCCTGTTTGTGTGGTCCTGTGGGTCCTGGAACTAGTGCCAGCCCAACTATGAATGAGGATGGGTCCTGGGCCCTGTGATGGGTGGGACAGGGTCTCAGTGCTGCAGGGGACTTAGCGCTTTCTAGGGCAGCCAGTCTGCTGATGGGTGGAACTGCATCACTATCTGGCTAGTTGCTTGGGCTGGAGCCTCCCATGACTAGCGCTGACAGGTTGGTGAGCTGGGCTGGGTCCTGTTCTGAATAAACTACAGGAAGAATAGAAAAATGATACTTGCCAGTGTTCTTATGGTAGGATGAATTCCCAATAATGAATAATGACTCTCACCAGCATCTATGTACCCAAGGTGAGTTCCAGTTGCTTCCTGCCTCTCTGGGAGGCTTTTAAATGTCAGCAAGTGAGTCTGAGCTGAGCTCTTTCCAAATTACTGTTTCTGTCCTGGGTCCTGGAGCATGTGAGATTTTGTGTGCCCTTTAAGAGTGGAATCTAGTTTTGATATCACACTTTACATCTTTTTTATTTTGTGTATCCCTGTAGTTATAGTTGATTTTACTACTTTTGTCTTTTAACCTCCATGCTGACTTTTTAAGTGGCTGGTCTACTGCCTTTACCATGTACTTGCCTTTACCAGTGAGATCTTTTTTTTTTTTTTCCCATATGCTTTGTAATTCCTAGTTGTGGTCTTTTCTCATCTGCATAAAGAAGACTAATACTTCTTGTAAGGTCATTTTATTAATGCTGAACTCCTTTAGTTTTTCTTCTCTGGGAAACTGTCTCTCTTTTAAATCTGAATGATAATTTTGCTAGATAGAATATTCAGCCTTTGAAATATATCTTACCACTCCCCTGGCTTATAATTCTCTCTTTATTCTTCCACTTCTGCTGAAAAATCAGTTGATAGTCTTATGGAGGTTCCTTTGTATTAGTTGTTTTCTTCTTGATGCTTTTAAGACTGTCTGTTTATGACATACGACATTCTAATCATAATATATCTTGGTGTGGATCTCTTTGTGCACATCTTGTTTGGAACTCTCTGTGCTTCCTTTACCTAGATTTCTGTTTCATTCCCCAGGTTAGGAAAAATTTTAGTGATTATCCCTTCAAGTAAATTATCTCTGGAGAAACAGACATAGAGAACAGACCTATGAACCTGGAGGGAGGGGAGGAAGGAGGGGGAGGGAGAAAGGGGGGTTGTATGCAGAGAGTAACATGGAAACTTACAATGCCATATGTAAAATAGATAGGCAATGGGAATTTGTCATATGACTCAGGGAATTCAAACAGGGGCTCTGTGACAATCTTGAAGTGTGGGATGGGGAAGGAGATAGGAGGGAGGTTCAGGAGGGAGGGGACATGGGGTGTACCTATGGCAGATTCTTGATGTATGACAGAAAACCACAAAATTCTGTGAAACAATTATCTTTCAATTAAGTAAAGTGGCAAAAAAATTTTCTCTTTCTCTGTTCATCTGAGACTCAGTTCAGTTCAGTTCAGTTCAGTCACTCAAACGTGTCCAACTCTGTGAGACCCCATGAATCGCAGCACGCCAGGCCTCCCTGTCCATCACCAACTCCTGGAATTTACTCAAACTCATGTCCATTGAGTTGGTGATGCCATCCAGCCATCTCATCCTCTGTCGTCCCCTTCTCCTCCTGCCCCCAATCCCTCCCAGCATCACAGTCTTTTCCAATGAGTCAACTCTTCGCATGAGGTGGCCAAAGTATTGGAGTTTCAGCTTCAGCATCAGTTCTTCCAATAAACACCCAGGACTGATCTCCTTTAGAATGGACTGGTTGGATCTCCTTGCAGTCCAAGGGACTCTCAAGAGTCTTCTCCAGCACCACAGTTCAAAAGCATCAATTCTTTGGTGATCAGCTTTCTTCACAGTCCAACTCTCACATCCATACATGACCACAGGACAAACCATAGCCTTGACTAAACGGACCTTAGTCAGCAAAGTAATGTCTCTGCTTTTGAATACGTTATCTAAGTTGGTCATAACTTTCCTTCCAAGGAGTGTCTTTTAATTTCATGGCTGCAATCACCATCTGCAGTGATTTTGGAGTCCAACTGTGATCCAAATGTTAGTACACTTGATGTTGTTCTAGAGGTACCTTAAACTTTTCTCATTTTAGAAAATTATTTTTTTGCTGTTCTGATCAGGCAATTTCCTATTCTTTCAGATTTCTTATGCATTCTTTTGTATCATCTAATTGACTGTTGAATGCCTCTAGGATTTTTAAATTTCAGCTATTCTTTAGTTTGGCTAGTTCATTCTTATATTTTCTAAGATTTTGTTGAAGTTCTGAGTTCCTCCATTCTTCTCCCAATTTCATTAACTATTTCTCTGAACACTTCGTCAGGCAAATTACTTATCTCTGTTTCATTAGGGTTTTCCCCTGCATTTTGTTGTTGTCTTTCATCTGAAACATGTTCATCTCTCTTCTTTGACATTTGGTTTTTATTTGAGTTAGGCAAAACAGCTACTTTTCTGAGTCGTGTGAGATCATCCTGTGTTGACTGCTTTCACCTGGTGGCTTTGACAGGTTGGCTGGGGCTAGAGTGGGTGCAGGCTGAGGGAGATGGAGCTGGAGGGGTAAAGGACAGGCTCAGTCCACAGGGCAAACTACTCCTGGAGGCTGAACTGGCAGGTTGGTGTGGGCTAAAGTGGGCAAGAGCTGTGGGCAGCCCCTAAGGCAGCATAACCCCCAAGGATGTGGATAGAGCTGGAGTAGGTCCGGGACAATGAGACTCTCAGGGGGCCTCAAAATGGCATTCACCGATGCCAACAAACAGAGTTCCATCAGATTCCTGCCCATTTGGCAGAACCTCTAGTTTTACTAAATGGATTTCCTTTCAGATAGTGTAGGTACCTTTTTAAACCACTGTTTTTTCAAATATCCAAAAGCAGGTGTGTGCACTCTGGTGCCTCAGCAATATGCCTCTTTGCTACAGATCATTGCACTGAGCGTGGGATTCCTGTCTCCATCTTTCACATCTGGTTCTGTGTGGCCCTTTTATGTGCAGTAGTTGCTCATTCTGCCCTCAGGTAGTCGCCAAGAGAAACTATTCTGTATGTAGGTGTAGATTAGTGTGTCTGCAGCAGGAGGTGAACTCAGAGTATTCCTATGCCATCATCTTACACTTCTCTGACTATAAAAAATTTTCTTTATTGGCTAGTTGGAACATGTTTTCAACACTGTGTTATCTAAGTAAATGGGAGTGACAATATTCCAGAATGTATTTACTAAAGTGTTTAACAAGACTTGTTATAAAATTGTTTCTTAAAAGTTATTTACAACAGGTGTTCACTAGAGTGTTCTTTCAGCTGAGCAGGGAATAGCCAAGAGAGGACAAGAAGGGAAAGAAATATGGAAGTTAGAAAGTGGAGTGATTCTTGGGACCAAAGTTTGCTTGTTCAATGAAAACATTTAAGGTCTACTTTTTAAGCAGACTTTAATTGTACAATATGGTGTTATCAACTGAAATTATCAGGTTTTTACATTAGATCCTCAGATCTTACCCAGTTTATAGCTCAAAGTTTGTACTATTTTACCAACCTCTCCCTAATTCCCCACACTCTGGCAACCACTTTTATACTCTGTTTCTATAAGTTTGATGTTGTTGAAGTTCCCCATATAAGCGATACCATGCAGCACTGGTCTTTCTCTGACTTATTTTGTTTAGCATAATACTCTCAATGTCCATCCACATTGTTGCAAGTGGCAAGATTTTTTTTTCTCATGGCTGAATTTTACGTACATACACACATCATATACTTCCTTTATTCATTCATCCATTGAACACATTTCCTTTGGCTATATACCAAGAAGTATGATTGTTGGATCCTAAGGTGTGGAGAATCTATACATCCTCACCAACACTTGTTATCCCTTCTCTTTGTGGTGACAACCATTCTAACATGTGAGGTGATAATGGTAATTTTGACAAGCATTTCCATGATGATTAGTGCTGTTAAGCATCTTTTCATGTACCTATTGGGCATTTGTATGTCTTCTCTAGAAAAATGTTAATTCACTTCCTCTATTTTTAATCAGATTGTTTGGTTTTTGCTATTGAGTGTGTAAATTTTTTATATATTTTAGATTTTAATCCTTTATTAGACACATGATTTTCAAATATTTTCTCTCATTTCATAGACTAACTTTTCTTTTACTGATTGTTTTCTTGACTGTGTAGAAGTTTCTTAGTTTGAGGTAGCCTCACTTGTTTATTTTTTATTTTTTTCCTTTGCTTTTGATATTCAAATTATTGCTAAGACCAATATCAAGGAGCTTTCCTTCTGTGCTTTCTTCTAGAAGTTTTATGATTTCAGGTCTTATGTTCAAGTCTTTAATCTATCTTGAATTTATTTTTGCAAAAATTTCCCCAGAAAACTGGATAAACTTAAGCATGTACCAGGACTTCCTTCTCAACAGTTAGGACTGAGGAATAGGCTTCCAGATAAACTTGACTACAACATCTTACTACTTCTAGACCCTTAATTGTAATGTCCTTGACATCTTCTTGACCGAAGTCAATTAGTTCTACTTCAGGTCCAAGATAGCAACACAGGAGGCTCCTAAACTCAATTCCTCCTCTGAGTACACTAAATCTACAGCTACACAAGAAGCAGTTCCTTCTAAAGGAAATCTTGAAAGTAGTTGAGCAATGCCCACATCGCAGCTGAATAAGAAAATACTCACAATGAAAGTGTTCACCAGTCTCCCAAAGGAGTTTGTGAATATATCTAGCTCCCTAGTTTTGGCAGCTGCCATCCAAAGGACACACTCTTTGATCACCTGTCTCTGATGGCCAGTGAGGCTTGCATTTGCTGCACCCCACAGGTCTGTTAAACAAACAAACAAACAACAAATAGATTTTAACCCACTATCTTCCCAAGGATTACAGAGGACACAGACAGAAAGTCCTTCTTGCTGTCCTTCCTTGCAAGAGGCTTGTTTACTTATTTTAAAATCTTCTGCCTGAGGGTCAGGCTTCCAATTAAGGACACACTCAGAGGTGACCCTCACCTCTGACATGTCTTGGCACACCCTCAACTACTGGAAGCTACAAATAAGATATCTTGGACTATCAAAGGTTTGAGAGACAACCAAGAGCTCAGGACAGGCTAAGTGATAAGGTTCATCTCCTTCACGTTCAGTTCAGTTCAGTTCAGTTCATTTCAGTCACTTAGTCGTGTCCGACTCTTTGCAACCCCATGAATCGCAACATGCAGGGGCCTCCCTGTCCATCACCAACTCCCGGAGTTCACTCAGATTCATGTCCAGAGAGTCAGTGATGACATCCAGCCATCTCATCCTCTGTCGTCCCCTTCTCTTCCTGACTCCAATCCCTCCCAGCACAAAGTCTTTTCCAATGAGTCAACTCTTCACATGAGGTGGCCACAGTACTGGAGTTTCAGCTTTAGCATCATTCCTCCCAAAGAAATCCCAGGGCTGATCTCCTTTAGGATAGACTGGTTGGATTACCTTGTAGTCCAAGAGACTCTCAAGAGTCTTCTCTAACACCACAGTTCAAAAGCATCAATTCTTCGCTGCTCAGCCTTCACAGTCCAACTTTCACATCCATACATGACTACTGGAAAAACCATAGCCTTGACTAGATGGACCTTAGTCGGCAAAGTAATGTCTTTGCTTTTTAAAATCCTATCTAGGTTGGTCATAACTTTTCTTCCAAGGAGTAAGCGTCTTTAATTTCATGGCTGCAGTCACCATCTGCAGTGATTTTGGAGCCCCCAAAATAAAGTCTGACACTGTTTCCACTGTTTCCCCATCTATTTCCCATGAAGTGATGGGATCGGATGCCATGATCTTCGTTTTCTGAATGTTGAGCTTTAAGTCAACTTTTTCATTCTCCACTTTCACTTTCATCAAGAGGCTTTTAGTTCCTCTTCACTTTCTGCCATAAGGGTGGTGTCATCTGCATATCTGAGGTTACTGACATTTCTCCCGGCAGTCTTGATTCCAGCTTGTGTTTCTTCCAGTCCAGCGTTTCTCATGATGTACTCTGCATATAAGTTAAATAAGCAGGGTGACAATATACAGCCTTGACGTACTCCTTTTCCTATTTGGAACCAGTCTGTGGTTCCATGTCCAGTTCTAACTGTTGCTTCCTGACCTGCATACAGGTTTCTCAAGAGGCAGGTCAGGTGGTCTGGTAGTCCCAGCTCTCTCAGAATTTCCCACAGTTTCTTGTGATCCACACAGTCAAAGGCTTTGGCATAGTCAATAAAGCAGAAATAGATGTTTTTCTGGAACTCTTTTGATTTTTCCATGAGCCAGTGGATGTTAGCAATTTGATCTCTGGTTCCTCTGCCTTTTCTAAAACCAGCTTGAACATCAGGATGTTCACGGTTCACGTATTGCTGAAGCCACCACTCTATTAATATCAAGACTGAAAGAGGTGACTATTTCATCTAATGCACAAAACCCAACATAAATAATGAAGAAAAATGATCAATAGAGGTGTCAACTACAAATTGGTACTTGCCATGGGCATTTGGCATTTACCTCTGCAAGGATTAAATTACAGGTTATGCTGCAGCTGCTAACCTTAAGCACCCCACAGAGAATTCAGGGTGTAGATCAGGAAGGAGGCACTCTGTGCTCTGGAAAAACTGGCAGGACAGGTCTTTAGATAGATGTTTTCAGGAGCAGGTTTTGCAAGCCCAATTCTTGCACCTCCTCATATCTAGAAAAGCACTAAATTCCTCCATGGTAACATCTGCTCCTTGTGACTTAACAGAAATATTCCACAAAAATATGTGCTTGACTGTAATAACTCCCTTTCACCAAAATCACATATATACTGACCTTCTCCCCTGAACTCTTTGGAGCAGTTTCTCAGAGATATCTGAAAAGCTCTCTGCCAGGCTGCAGTCCTCATTTTGCCCCAAATAAAACTTAACTCACAACTCTCACTTTGTGCAATTTTTTTTTAAGTCAGCAGAAGAATATGCCCCTTCTCCTAAAAATAAGATATAACTCTAGAAACAGATCTAAATGAAATGGTCATAAGTGATTTACCTGATAAACAGTTCAAAATAATAGTCATAAAGATGGTCAGTGAGCTCAGAACAATGCATAAATTAAGAAAGAATTTCAACAAAGAGACAGAAAACATAAGTAAGTACTGAACAGAAATCACAAACCTGAAGAACATAATAACTGAACTGAAAAGTTCAACAGAGAGATTCAACATCAGACTAAATAGGAGAAAAAAAAAAGATTAGCTAACTCAAATACAGGGAAATGGAATTTGTCCAATCAAAAAAGAAAGAAGAAAAAAAAAAGTGAAGAGAGTTTAAGGGACTTAGGGGACAGAATCAAGTGGGTCAACATATGCATCATAAGAATCCCAGAAAGAGAAGAAAGCAACAAAAAGATTATTCAAAGAAATAATGGCTGAAAACTTCCTTAAGCTGGGGAAACAGACATCCAGATCAAGGAAGCACATAAAACTTCAAATAAGATGAATCAAAAATGACTCACACCAAGACACATTATAATTAAATTGTCAAAAATTAAAGACAAGGAGAAAATCTTAAAAGCAGCAAAAGAAAAAAAAAAAAAAGACTTGTGATACAAGGGAATCCCCCAGCAGAGTTTTCATCAGAAACTATTCCTGGGAAAAATAAAACCTGCCAGTCAAGAATACTTGGCAAAGCTGACCTTCAGAATTGAAGGAGAGATACAGAATTTTCTGGATAAGCAAAAGCAGAAAGAGTTCATTACCATTATACCAGCCTTACAAAAACTATTAAAGGAACTTCAAGCTGAAGCAAAAGGACATTAATTAGTTAAAAAAAAATCTAAAAATATAAATCTCACTGGTAAAGTTAAATATAAATTTAAATTCAGAATAATGTTGTAATAATGGTTATGAACAGTTAAAAGTCTACAAATTGCTTTTAAGTCTAATAAAAGTTAGAAGGCAAAAGTATTTAAAATAACCAAATACAGTAATTTGTTAACTGATACTAAATGTAAAAAAAATTGTAACATTAAAGACAGAAAACATTGAGGGGGTGTGTGTGAAAATGTACAGCTTGGTCCAGCGGATCAATATTGCTGAGTAGGATGTAAAGCTCACCTCCCTCCCCACCATAAACACATAAAAATACATCACCAGAGTGAACAATTCTCACAGAAATTTACTAGAAACTGGTAGATCTCTTATACTACCAAAGTTGCAAGGAAAATGTCCATGTTAGTGGGCAGAAGTGGGAGAAGAAAAGGCATCAGAATGGGACTGTTACCCTGGGAGGAATCTGTGAAGAAGGGAAGGTCCATACTAGCAGATTCTCACCTGGAGAGTCCCTTTGCCTGTCCAGAGGGCTGCTGGGACCCATAGAGAGGCTGGAGGAGCCTGGATTCTGCTTGCAAAAGTGTACTTATGCTGACTTGCCTTCAATCAGTGTGGAGAGAAGCTGGTGATAGTGGCTGCCACCTCACTGCAATTCTCAGTCTGAAACATGTCAAGGGAGGATGCTAGTGCTTACAGTGGCTAGACATTGAATCCTGGGTGGTTGATCCCTGGGAAAAAACTTGGTATAGTTGTGTCGAGAGAGCCCAGAGTGTCTGAGGTGGTCCAAGCCGAACTGAGGAGTTCATTAGCAGGGGCATGGCTAGCAGGGGTGAGCCCAGTGACAGCACGTGCACTGTGAGAGTGGGTCCAGTTGTGGTGGGCTTTATTGCAGCACGCACCTGGTGGTACCACAGAAATGCAAATCTCCATGGGCAGGCGCCAGACAGGAGTACACAGTAGTTTGCTTCCCTGTGGAAGCACTCCAGCTCCACCAACCCTATACTGAAGCTTGGAGCCAGATTTGGGGCAGAGAGGTCCTGGGGAAGGTCTGCCACAGAGTCAGCCCAGGTTGGTCGCAGGTGGGCGCAAAATCTCAAAAATCTCAACTCTTACGTCCTCAGTACTCAGCACCAGCCTATTCCACACCACGGCCTAGCACTAGATCTAGGATGATCACAACGGAGAAAGGATATTCACCTTGAGCTGCTTTGGACAGAACTGCAGATGCTCACCCAGGCTGCACATAAGTTCCCTGTGGCCATATGGGCTTCATGTGCTTTAGCAATCACCTCCTTCGGGACAGGGCATGCACTCAAGGGCAACAAAGCCTTACCAAGCCCAATCTTCAGGGCTTCTGCTGCAACAACTGCAGAGCAAAACCTACCCCTAGCAGGGCTGTGGTAACCACTGAGCAAAGAGGAGGCCCTACCCACATGCAGCACAGGTCTGGGCTTCACAACAGCAACCACACTCTTATCAAGGAGATAGCAGCCAGCACACTCTAAGGAAAGACAAGGCTCGCAACATGTCAAAATCAGTCCTTACACAAAAAACACTGGACTCACACAATCTACACAGTGGTGCTCCCACATAAGCAAACCTCTTTAAGACCACAATAGATCACTGTTTCTCCTGAATTCACAGAGACTGAGAAAGTTAAGTAAAATAAGAAAAGGAAAAGAACTATTCCCAATGAAAAGAACAGGAGAAATCCTCTAAAAGAACAAATAAAACAGACCTCACCAGTCTATGAAACCCCAAATTTTAAAAAAGGTATTAAAATGCTAAAGGAATTAACAAAGGTTAATTTTTAATCTTCATGACCAAGATAATCGAGATGGTATGATCACTCACCTAGAGCCAGACATCCTGGAATGTGAAGTCAAGTGGGCCTTAGAAAGCATCACTATGAACAAAGCTAGTGGAGGTGATGGAATTCCAGTGGAGCTATTTCAAATCCTGAAAGATGATGCTGTGAAAGTGCTGCACTCAATATGCCAGCAAATTTGGACAACTCAGCAGTGGCCACAGGACTGGAAAAGGCGTTTTCATTCCAATTCCAAAGAAAGGCAATGCCAAAGAATGTTCAAACTGCTCCACAGTTGCACTCATCTCACATGCTAGTAAAGTAATGCTCAAAATTTTCCAAGCCAGGCTTCAGCAATACATGAACCGTGAACTTCCAGATGTTCAAGCTGGTTTTAGAAAAGGCAGAGGAACCAGAGATCAAATTGCCAACATCCGCTGGCTCATGGAAAAAGCAAGAGAGTTCCAGAAAAACATCTATTTCTGCTTTATTGACTATGCCAAAGTGCCGGGAGCCAGCACGGGAGATCCCACTCATGACAAAGGTCATGAGGAAGAGACCCTGACAGGCAAAGGTGAATCAGGACTCGAGGGATCAAGGGACCCCCTGGACCTGCTTGAGCATCTACCCCAAAACTAGAATCTGTCTGTCTACTGTTTACTATATTATGCCTTTCACCAACTTCTCTGACACCAATGAAGGGCTATCCCTGACCACCTTTCTCTGAAGAAAATCAGCTTAGAGCTCTAGTCAATAAGTCTCCTGGGCATAATAGGAGTGTTTCGATTCAAACCCCCGCTGATGGTCTCTAAATTGCCTGACAGGTTTATCCAGACTTTTACAACTACACTTGTGACTGTTTACAGCCTCCCAACTGCGAGAGGCAAGGGAAGCTTAAATAAAGCCTTTCAAGGAGTTAAAAATTATTAGAATGATACTGGTGAAGGGTCTCATTGTTGAGCCAATGTTTGCTGCCAAATTTCATATTGTGTGCATTAATTAACATAGTTGATATATAGAAATATAAGTAGAGGCCTTGATATTAACTAAAGTAAACCTTGAGTTAATAAATTCTTTCCCTGTTATAGCCCACTGCACCTTTGCCCTATAGGAATGCAACTTTATTTAGTGCTTTCAGAGAATGGTGCCTGACTTTAGAAAAAACATTTTTAGAGAAAATAAGCTTTCTGGTTAACTAACCTTTATCAGAAGAAAGGGTCATAAAATGTTAACAGGCCTCCTGGCCAGGAGATGATGTAAATCACCTAAGACCTGTGTATACAGATAGGTATGCAGAAAGAAAGCCTGGTCTCGATAAGGGTCAGGGCTGCTGACCCTGCATGACACTGCATCTTCCATTATTCTCTATGTACAACTTAAGGTATAAAAGCTCTTTGTGAAAATAAAGTTGTGGGCCTTGCTTACCAAAGCTTAGTCTCCCTGTGTCGTTCTTTCCTTCCTCCTCTTTCTTTTCAGGCTGACTCCCTGGAGTGCAGGGACCCTCTGAGTTTACTTCTCTGCCCAGGCTTCTAAGACTCACTAGAGAAGATGCCCAAGGTGGGGCACTGTCAGTGATTCGAGAGGGCACCTGTGGTGTGCCTATATGAATAATGCAAGTCCCGTGTTGGGGCTTTATTGGCTTTCTGCGTAAACCAAGGAATATCAGCCTCTTTCTCTCCTTTATGTTCTTAACTGCAAAATTCTTTCCTTATCTCTTTATCTCTCTCAGTCATCGACGCTGTCATCCTGAGGATAACCCTGGATCCAACTGGGGCTGGACCCCAGTACCAAAGCCTTTGGCAGTGTTGATCACAATAAACTGTGGAAAATTCTGAAAAAGATGGGAATATCAGACCACCTAACTTGCCTCTTGAGAAATCTGTATGCAGGTCAGGAAGCAACAGTTAGAACTGGACATGGAACAACAGACTTGTTCCAAATAGGAAAAGAGTACGTCAAGGCTATATATTGTCACCCTGCTTCTTTAACTTACATGCAGAGTACATCATGAGAAACGCTGGGCTGGGAGAAACACAAGCTGGATTGCCAGGAGAAATATCAATAACCTCAGATATGCAGATAACACCACCTATATGGCAGAAAGTGAAGAGGAACTAAAAGCCTCTTGATGAGAGTGAAAGAGGAGTGAAAAAGTTGGCATAAAGCTCAAAATTCAGAAAACAAAGATCATGGCATCCGATCCCATCACTTCATGGGAAATAGATGGGGAAATAGTGGAAACAGTGTCAGACTTTATTTTTGGGGCTCCAAAATCACTGCAGATGGTGACTGCAGCCATGAAATTAAAAGATGCTTACTCCTGGGAAGAAAAGTTATGACCAACCTAGATAGTATATTCAAAAGCAGAGACATTACTTTGCCAACAAAGGTCCATCTAGTCAAGGCTATGGTTTTTCCTGTGGTCATGTATGAATGTGAGAGTTGGACTGAGAAGAAGGCTGAGAGCCGAAGAATTGATGCTTTTGAACTGTGGTGTTGGAGAAGACTCTTGAGAGTCCCTTGAACTGCAAGGAGATCCAACCAGTCCATGCTAAAGGAGATCAGTCCTGGGTGTTCATTGGAAGGAATGATGCTAAAGCTGAAACTTCAGTACTTTGGCCACCTCATGCCAAGAGTTGACTCATTGGAAAAGACTCTGATGCTGGGAGGGATTGGAGGCAGAAGGAGAAGGGGACGACAGAGGATGAGATGGCTGGATGGCCTCACCAACTCGATGGATCTGAGTCTGAGTGAACTCCGGGAGTTGGTGATGGACAGGGAGGCCTGGCGTACTGCGATTCTTAGCGTCGCAAAGATCAAACACGACTGAGCTACTGAACTGAACTGAACTGATCACTTATATGTGGAATGACTTCCCTGGTGGCTCAGACAGCAAAGCATCTGCCTACAATTTGGGAGAACTGGGTTCGATCCCTGGGTCGGGAAAATCCCCTAGAGAAGGCAATGGAAACCCACTCATACTCTTGCCTGGAAAATCCCACGGACAGAGGAGCCTGGCACGCTACTGTCCAGGAAGTCTCAAAGAGTCAGATACAACTGAGAGACTTTACTTTCCTTATGTGCAATGAACCTATCTGCAAAACAGAAACAGACTCATAGAAACAGAGAGCAGATTATGGTTGGCAAAGTAGGGGAGAGGGAGAGGGAGGGGCCAGGAGTTTGGAGTTGGTAGATGCAAACTATGACATTTGCACTAGATAAACAAAAAGATCTTAATGTACAGGGAGCTATGGTCAATATCCTGTGGTAAACCATAAGGATAAAGAATATTTTAAAAGAATGTATATTATGTGTATAACTGAGTTATTTCGCTGCACAGTAGAAATTGGCAAATATTGTAAGTCATCTATACTTCAATAGCAAAACAAAAATAGGTAACAAATAAGGACCTGCTGTTTTCACAGGGTACTCGACACAACATGCTATAATGGCCTATCTGGAAAAAGAATATAGAGAGCGGATATACATACGTACATAGCTGATTCACTTTGCTCTCTGTCTACATATATAAACACACACACATATAAAGAGAGGCAGAGGGTATTGTATAAAGATAAAAGGGTCAATCCAACAAGGGTAGTTATTACTTACTCAGCTATTAAAAAGTATGCATTTGAATCAGTTCTTATGAGGTAGATGAAACTGGAGTCTATTATACAGAGCGAAGTCAGAAAGAAACACACCAATACAGTATATTAACGCATATATATGGAATTCAAAAAGATGGTAATGATAACCCTATATGTGAGATAGCAAAAGAGACACAGATGTAAAGAACAGACTGTTGGACTCTGTGGGAGAAGGCAAGGGTGGGATGATTTGAGAGAATAGCATTAAAACATGTATATTAACATATGTGAAATAGATCGCCAGTCCAGGTTCGATGCATGAGGCAGGGTGCTCAGGGCTGGTGCACTGGGAATGACCCTGAAGGATGGGATGGGGAAGGAGGTGGAAGGGGGTTCAGGATGAGGAACACATGTACACTCATGGCTCATTCATGTAACCCACCACAATACTGTAAAGGAATTAGCCTCTAATTAAAATTTTTTAAGGTGAATAACCCCCTAAAATATTTTGCACCTGCATTAGAGAAAGCAAATATATATATTTTATATATGTATATTGTTATATATTTGTATAATTTACATTTTATTAAATATATTTATGTTTATATTAACAGACATAAAGAGAAAATAGAAATACACAGTAATAATTGGAACTTTAGTATCCCACTTTCAAAAACAGATCATATAGACAGAAAATAAGGAAAAATTAGACTTAAAACTATGTATTACACCAAATGGACTTAATAGACATATACAGAACATTACATCTATCAACAGAATACACATTCCTCTCAAACACACATGGAATATGCTCCAAGATAGGTTATATCCACAGAGCAAGTTCTTAAATAATTTTCTTAATAAATTTCCTCTGCAAGAAGAAACCTGGAAAATTTACAAATATGTGGAGCTGACATAATATACTTCTGAATAATCAATGAATCAAAAAAGAAGTCAAAAGAGAAAGCAAAATATATTTGAAACAAATGAAAATGGAAATACACCATACCAAAGCATACGGAATGCAGCAAAAGCAATTCAAAGAGGGAAGTTCATAGCAATATACATAGCAATATACACCTATATTAAGAAAAGAAAGAGCTTAAATAAGCAATCTAACTTTACACCTCAAGGAACTAGAAAAGCCCAAACTTAGTAGAAGGACAGAAGTAACAAAAATCAGAGCAGAAATGAATGACCAGATAACAGTAAATATCAATGAAACAAAGAGCTGGTTCTTCAAAAAAGAAACGAAGCAGACAAAACTTTAGTTACTCATCAATGAGAGGAATCAAACGAAATTACAAATGAAAGAGGAAGAGGATACATTACAACTGAGAACACATAAAGGATAGTAAGAAACTACTATGAACAATTACATACCAACAAATTCAACAATCTAGAAGAAATCTAGAACTGTCAAAACTAATAAACTCAATGAAGTTTTGCAATACAAAATATACAAGTATCAGTTATGTTTCTATACACTAGCACAAAAAGAAATTAAGGAAACAATCCTATTTATATCAAAAAGAATAAAATAATTAGAAATAAATTTAACCAAGGTGGTGCAAGATCTATACACTGAAACTTAAGATACTGATGAAAAATTTGAAGATGATACAAATAAGTGTAAAACTATTTATGCTTATAGACTGGAAGAATTATTGTTGTTAAAATGTCCATGCTAGAAAAAACAATGTAGTCCCTATCAAAATTCCAGTGGCATTTTTCTCACAACAGAAAACAAAACAAAAAGCTAAAACTTTGTATGGAACCTCAAAAGACCATGAATAGTTAAGGGAATTTTGAAAAACAGGAACAAAGCTGGAGATACACAGTTCTTTGTAACTATATCAAAAAGCTACAATGATAAAAAAAAGTATGATATTGGCATAAAACACACACATAGGCCAACAGACAAAATAGAGAACTTAGAAATAAACCCATCCATGAGTGGTCAACTAATTCACAACAAAAAAACCAAGAATATACGATAGGGAAAGGACAGGCAATAAATGGTGTGGGAAAAACTAGACTGCCACATGCAAAACTGTCCTAGCTATTTTGGATATTGAGAATCTGTTTAAATTCTAAGGAGAACGTCGATCTTATTATTTTGGCAGAGAATCAGGTCACCAGTGGGTCAGTCGAGGTCGAAGCCCACAAGTGCAGGGAGCCCAAGAATTCACTTGTAACTGTACTGAATCAACTCACCAAATCTGTCTCTTCTCCATGCTTACCCAGATACTTGACAGTTCCCTGGCCCTGCTTTTCAAGGGCACTGGCCAGAAATTTGAGGTCTTATTCTCCCTCCATCCCCCAGCTTGCTGCACAGCTCCTGCAGCCGCATCCAATCCTCAGCTGCAGGAGGGCAGAGAGAGAAAGTAGTGGGTAGTTGCCATGCACTCTTGTAGCCTGACCTCCTCTGGCTAGAAGGTAGCTCTTCTCTTGGTTTAGATACCGAGACAGTGCCACCTCCACATTACTGCCCAGGAGCTTGGTGGTAAGAAGGGGAGAAAAGGAAGGGACTTGAAGGAACTTTATTTCTATTCCTTGGACCAGAGGTATTCTCTGGAGCCCTTTCTGTCCACATTGGGCACATTTCTAGGTTTCAAGGGGAAATTCTGGAAGAAAAAAACATGCAACCTTGAATCTGACCTGCTTCATCTGCCTGATACTTTTCAGTTCTGTGAGATCTGCATTCTGCCTGTCTAGGATTTACAGCTGTGGTCACGGGGAGACCAGTGGAGGGCGCTCACTCCATCCTCCCAGGACAGTCCCATTAAAGAGCAATCCTCCTGTCCCCTTGCTTGCTTCTCCATGGACCTCTTAACTGTTCACCATGGTACACACATGTTGTTGTCCATGTCCCATCACTGGGATGGAGACCACCCCCCCCACCCCACCCCCCGCCCCCACACAGGCAGAGCCTTGCTTGCCCAGTGCTTGAACAGCCCTGGCACACCAGACATGCCCAGCAAATACTTTTGAATGAATGAGACAGGTTGAAGTGCGTCACGATTGAGAAACTGTGTGTCTTCTCGATCTTAAAACTTCCTTTGAGGTCCTCTGTTTTCTCAACAGCCCTCAAACAGACAGAAAGGCATGTCCCATCTCTTCCTTTGATCTGCAGTAAGCCCACTGGCTCCCCCGTCTAGCACCTCCTCACCAGGCCATCTGCACCCAACCCAGGCTCACCAGCCTCATTCACACCTAACCCAGAGTCACCACCTCTACCAGGGCTATTGGCTTCCAATCCTGCCTCCACAGCTGCAACTGACTTCACAGTCATGCTTCAGACTCTCCAGTGATTCTCACTCAGGACACATGACCCAGGCCCTCCATGCCTCTTTACCACACACTTGTTTGCTGTTCTATAAAGATTGGTTCATTGCTGGTGCAGCTGCAATTTGGCATCTTAACCCTGCCCCTCTGCTTGGTTTACTCACTGCCAAGACCCCAGTGGCCCTTGTCCCCCAAAACTGAGTGCACAAGTCCTGGGCCTGTACCCAACTCTATTGCCCCCAAGTCTCAACCTCTGCTGACCTCTGCATGCTTCTAAGCTGGGCACAGACCTAACACGCAGTACCTCTGATTCTGGGACCCCTTATGAGTCCAGGATTTCTTTTTCTTTAAAAGGTACTTTCAACTGAGAATAAGAAGCCTGTCTTACATGAAGGCAAATAGGGTGGGAGAGTGTGGTAGATGTGGGTAAGAACTTGACAAAAGGATGTGAGAGCTGAAAACCTTCTGCCCCTCTCTGGCCCAAGCAGCCAGGTCTGCAGCTCTCATTTGTCCTGAAAACCCACCTCAGCCCTTGCCCCACACTGCTGCCACTTCCCACAGGGCCAGACCTCTCCCTTCAGGGCTGCGGCCCTCACCCATTCCCTCATTCTGTCCATAGCACCCTTTCCTTCTCCCCTGTCCTTTGAGGGGATTAGTGGAGATATCAGAGTCCCTCCCAGCCTGGCTGTCAGCCAGAGGCTTCCATATGACCCATCTTGTGAGTAGGCAAGGCACAGAGTCTGCCAAGGCAAGAGGGACCTGAGGAGGGAGGTCAGGAGTGCTGCAAAAGGTCCCCTGCCAATATACAGACCCCACTCACAGGTTAACAGAGCCAAGGGGGAGCCTTGTGGCAGCCCACATGTATGCATGTATGTGAGCACACATGCAACAGAGATGTGAGTGCAAGGCACACATACATGTACATGTAGTATATACATACACACACATGTGCTCACAGGCACACACATGTGGATGGGCAAACACTTGTGCATACGCACACACTTTGGTTCCTTTGACAGCATACTAGTATCCTTACTGAAATGCAGGCTTCTGCCCCAATTGTGTTGAGTGATTTGAAGAAAGCAGTGAGGATTTTCTGTGCCTCTGCCTAGGAGTGACACATTCCCGGGAGCAGAGAGCAAACAGGTTGACAGGGCTGGGAGCCCCAAACTCTGAGTGTCTTTCCCCAGAGTCCTTCTGTTTCTGCTAGCCCTCACATTTCAGGTTTGTCAGAGGCCCTGGCTTCTGTTCTTCACACTCAGCCATGCTCAGCAGCCCCACCCAGCCTGGGCTGTGGGCAGTGGGGACTGGTGAGGCTATTTTAAGTCCAGCTCTTGGCTTGCCTTACACCTAACTGCTACTGGCCACCTGCCGCCGCCTGTCAGGCCTGGAATGCTGATTGGCAGTTGGGTGGGGTGGGGGCTGGGGACAGACTGTTATAAAGCTGGGGCACCCTGGAGTCTCCTGCCCCTGTCTACAGGCCCCCCAGTCCCCACCTCTACCACTATGTCTACCCACCGCCTTGTGATGGTTCGGCACGGTGAGAGCACCTGGAACCAGGAGAACCGCTTCTGTGGTTGGTTCGATGCAGAGCTGAGCGAGAAGGGGACTGAGGAGGCCAAGAGGGGGCCCAGGCCATCAAGGACGCAAAGATGGAATTTGACATCTGCTACACATCGGTGCTGAAGCGGGCCATACGCACCCTCTGGACCATCCTGGATGGGACGGACCAGATGTGGCTGCCCGTGGTGCGTACCTGGCGCCTCAACGAGCGGCACTATGGGGGTCTCACTGGCCTCAACAAGGCGGAGACGGCTGCTAAACATGGGGAAGAGCAGGTGAAGATCTGGAGGCGCTCCTTTGACATCCCGCCCCCCCATGGATGAGAAGCACCCCTACTACCAGTCCATCAGCAAGGTGAGCTGCTGGGACGTGGGAGGGCAAAAGGCAGGCCTGGGGACCAGGGCTTCAGGGATGGGAGCAGGGTTGAGGTGGGGGTGCCGCCTGGGGAGTGAACAACATGGATGCCCCCAGGAGCGTCGGTATGCAGGCCTGAAAGCCGGGGAACTGCCCACGTGTGAGAGCCTCAAGGACACCATTGCACGGGCCCTGCCCTTCTGGAATGATGAGATCGTCCCTCAGATCAAGGCTGGCAAGAGAGTGCTCATTGCAGCCCATGGGAACAGCCTACGGGGAATCGTCAAGCATCTGGAAGGTGAGGCCCATCCTCACATTCGGAATGGGCAGAGGCGGGTGGGATGACACATTCCCATGAACCAACCAGCCCCCAACTGCTCTTTTCATAGAAAGGACAGTCGCTTCATTGAGGCAGCTTTGTAGACATCAGCCTCAGGGTAGAGTTTTTTAATTGTGAACTCCAGTTCACAGCCAGGAGGGTTGAGAAACCTCTGTTTAAAAAAAAAAAAAAAATTTCTCTGTGTACTGAGACACTACGTAACATGAATCTCCTGCTGAAGATTCTGGGTGACAATGTCTGCCACCAGACTCAGGACCCAGGCCCTTACAGGGGTACACTGCTGGCATGGGTTCCCAAACTCCAGCCCTAGATGAGAAGGGGGGAGGCCCAGGGGCTGGCATCTGCTGAAGGACACCGACTCCTGAAAAGACAGGGCCATCTGGTTCTAAATCCCAGTTTGCTGAGTGAACTTGGTCAAGTGTTACCGGTAACCAAGGGCAAGGTCCTGCCCACACCTTGGCTCACACCCACTCCAAGCAAAGATTAGTCAAAAGAAGGGAACAGGGTGTGGAGAACACTAGAGACCTTAGGTTTGTAACTTGGCTTTCACTAAGAGAGCAACACCTCCCAGCATGACAGGCTCCTTCATGGATGCCCCAACTGCCTTTCTGATGCTGAGTCCACACAGGTGCCTCACATTTGGTGCTGAGCCTAGCGGATGGAAAGACCACCTGCCCTCCCTCCTGGGACCTCCTGCAGCCTGGTCTAGGAGAAATGAATGCACTGAGGCAAAGCTGATTGGGGTCTTGCACTGACCAGAGCTCTCCTTTCATTAACAGAGTAGGGTGACAGGAATACCAAAGGTCGAGCTGCTATTCCAGGCTACGGACTGGAGGCCAGCAGGCTTGGGTTTCCTCGGAAATCTCTCCTTTACACCTGGCAGGACCTCCCATCCGCCGTGGCCATAAGCAGCCCTTTTCGCTGTCTCTCCTTCTCAGCACACCAGTGCTCCTTTGCTTAGAACGTCTAGACACTATAACTCTCTAGAAACCAAATGGTTAATGTTTTCCCTGATCCCAAACATCCAGAGTCTGGGCAGAGTTCATGCTGGGCCAAGGGGGCTGATAGCATTGCCCCAGATCAAGACAGCTTGGGGCCCTTGTTCGCCACAGCTATTTCTGTAGGCTGCTGTCTCAGTGCTGCCTTGACCTTCTCCGGGCACACTCCTGTGGCCTTGCTGTCAGGGGTGGGAGGATTGCTGCCTGGCTGACAGCACTGTGGCCCATAAAGGTCACCAAACCTGCTAAATGCACGAGCAGGTGGCTAGCTGGCTGACAGGCTGGGAGGAGCTAAGGACCCTATTCCTCTGGTCTAGGGATGTCGGACCAGGCCATCATGGAGCTGAACCTGCCCACGGGGATCCCCATTGTGTACGAGCTGGACCAGGCGCTGAAGCCCACCAAGCCCATGCGCTTCCTGGGGGACGAGGAGACTGTGCGCAAGGCCATGGAAGCTGTGGCTGCCCAGGGAAAGGCTAAGTGAAGGGCGGGTGCTGGCAATAAAGGCACCTCCTTCCACAGCGTGGAGTCTAGCATGGCCCCAGACCTCCAGCAGGGGGCCTGGCAGAAGCCCACCCCCTACCCCAGCACTCACTCAGGGCTACTTCCACAGGTCTGCAGCCTGGGATGCCACAAACACAGCCCCAGGTCCGTGCTGCCTGCTCAACCCACCCCCATCGGTGGTGGCCAAGAGACTCCCTATCCCTGGCTATCAAGTGGCTCCTGACAACTCACCATGTAATCCCGAAGCTGGAGAGCCACTTGGTAGCCTTGCTCTAAATTAAGAGTGTCCGAGTTCACCTAAGGGGTGTCCAAATGATGCAGCCCGCCCCGTGGTGAGCCAGACTGCAGCCGGGACACTTCCTTCACACTGGTTGTCCTCTACTGTCTTTGCAGCCCCAGGGTGGGAAGGGCAAGATGGTACCCTGGGCCCTGCCCTATGAGTGTCCCCTTGTCCAGATAAGCCCACAGGTGGCCTTAAAGCTGGCAATACATGATTCATGGAGCTCCCATGGCTGGGTTGAGACTTGGAGTTTGTCCTGGGAAATCAGGACATGGTGGGAGCTGCCTGCAGCTCAGCCTAAGTAGACAGGAAGTGCCATCTGCAGCCAGGCAGGTGAAGGGCACTGGGACTGGCCACCAGCCCCACTGTGTGGGGCTGGCAGCCTCCTCAGCACATCCTTTGCCCCATACTGCTTCTGTCCGGCACTAGCAAGAGGAGCTGTAATTCCCCAGACACAGTGGTGCAGGTGGCTCGCTCCATGCACACAGGGACATGCGCTGTCCTGGGTGAGGGGAAGTTCCCTATGGCAGGGATCAGAGTGGTCCTCAGCCCCTCCCAGAGAACTGAAATGCAAGAGGCTGACTTCAGTCACATGTAGATCTTTATGCCTCTTCCAGGTGGCTATGGTCGGTCAGAGGTCAGAGGGTGTACATGTGAGGGCTACAATAGGATGGATCAGAGCTAGCGCCTGTGTGGGGCAAGTGTTATTCCAAAAGCAGACGTGGGTGGGCTGGGGCAGAAATACGGAAGAACAGCAGAACAGGCCACCGTGGTTACTTTTCCTGAACCTCTCAGGCAGACTGGGGCCAGGAGACAAGACTGAGCCGCATGGAAGGCATCACAGTGTCTCTTGATCTTTTCATCTCCTCCTTCACATATTCAGATGGGGGCTTGGTTGTCCCGGTCTCCACTGCCCACAGCCCAGGCAAAGGGACAAAGAAATGGGGAGGACACAGTAGGATCCAGAAAGACTGGTCAAAATTGTCATGACCCACTCTGACTTTGGTCATAAACTAAGTTCACTGTTTCCAATGATCACTGACAATCTGGTTATAGACATCATCCCTCGGAGCCAAGAGGAACAGGAAAAAAGGCAAATCCAAAAGGCCTCAAAGTGCCCCTGCTCAGACCCACCGCCCGCCCCCTGGCAGTGCCATACTCCTGGGGCAGAGGTTACTGAGGACTGGCTCTGGGCAGACCTTGGCTCAGTGTCTTCTGTGGGGGGTCAAGGGCCAGGCTGGTTGGGTCGAGTTTGGGAAGCCCTGGTAGCACGTTTGGAGACCACCAGGTTATTGCTGCATTTGGGGTAACAGAGGCCAAGCCACCCAAGCCAGAGGGAGCCAGAGGGCTTGTCCTCATCAGCAGACACCATTCCTGGAAAAGTGCCATACACAACCCTCACCCGATCTCTTCCAGCAAGAAGGAAATCACATCTGGGCGGGGAAGGGAAGGACAGCCCTTGGATTCAGCCGGCAGTCGAGGGTCCTTACTCAATGAGCTCCACATAGTTGGCAGGAAACATGCCAAAGTGGCCATCTGGCCCATAGCCACGCCACCAGCCTTCGTCAATCACCTCAATGCCAGTGATGAGGTTCTCAGGATCAAAGGAGATCTCGGTCTCGTCAGCTGCAAAGAAGGTGAGCCCAGATGCTGTGTTGAGAGCTCGGGGACCCTGGCCACCAGCCTGTCCTGATGCTGCTCCTGTGGCCAGTGCCCAAGGACACACCTTCCTACACGGTCTGGCTCTGGGGCCACTGTCCCAGTGAAAGGCTGGAGTATAGCACTTCCACGCATCAGCCTGCTCCCCAAAGCCTCCACCCAGGGTCAGAGGGAGGGGCACCAGCAGCCAGGCCTGACCCATTCCTCTGGTTATATTTCTAGTTCCAGAACAAGGAGGGCAACCGGGATTCACACCAGTGGACAGCAAGCAGCTGCTCAGAGCATGTGGGGAGGCCTGAGTTGTGCAGGACACCCACCCATTCTTCCTTCTCACCCTCCTGTTTTTATTTCTGACACCTCCTAGGGCTGTTTCCTTGAGGGGACCCCCAAATCCTGCCTCCTGATCTTGAGCCCTGTGGTGTGAGGGGTGGTTGGATAGCACATTACCTGCCTGGTAGTCATACAGGGCCCGGGCACAGAGCCCTTTCCCACTCAGCCCAGGGTAGTGGTCAATGGGCTCAGAGCTGGCATCTTGCTGCTGCACCTGCCCATGGACGAGAAAGAAGAAGCAAAGTCTGAGGTCTTGATTACCCCAGATTCAACCCTGCTTGTGACCAGGGCTTACCGCAGACTTGTGGGGAGGGCACGTGGGACAAGACCTCCTCCAGAACTAAGCAAGATAATTCACAGGTAGTGAGTCACGGAAGTTAGGTGTCCCATGATGGGAGAGCCAAGGAGTACATTTCTGGGTATGTGGCCCCTTCACAGATCTGCCCTGCTGCAGAGAACCCACCATTGGAGGCTCCTCATAGAAAGTCTCCTGCTCTGGGGGCTCCTCATACACAGCCTCTTCTTCCACCTGCACCGAACATGGAGGGATGCTGGGCACCGGCTCCTCGCGAAGATCTGCTTGAGGGGACACAGCTCACTCTGACCCAGGGGAGGGGAGAGGACAGGCCACGTCTCCCTTCCACCCTCAACTCCCCATGGGGCAGCCAACAGCCTTGCCTGCCCTGGGCCTTGAGGTGGCATGAGCTGACTCTCTGCTGATGGGGGTATCTGGTTGAGTGAGTTGCTTCTGCAGGAAGGGGCTCCTCAGCTTGCCTACAAACCAATGGTAAACATGTAAGACATGACACAGCTGGAAAGGAGAAAGAAGCAAGTACTTGCTGCTTTTTCTGTGCTCTGTATTGCTCAGAGGGGTGACCTGTTCTGGGACAGTGAGCATTACACAGACAGGGAGTGAATGGGGACCTGCAATAGCTACAGGGATACTACCTAGCATGCACACATCATATATGTGTATAGTGGGCCTTGTGCAGTGTTTGAGAGCTGGCCAGAAGTGTAGCCTTTGAGGGCCAGAGAGATGACTGATCCAGGCCCGAGGCCCAGGTAACAGCCCAGCACGAGAGGTGTGCCAGGTGTTCAGGGCCAGGGCTCGTAAGCATTCTTTCCAGAGCCACACATGGCCCCTCCTGTCCCACCAAGTCTCTGGAGAAAGAGGTTAAGAGCAGGAAGGTGGCACTTTTGAAGCTACCCACACGAGCACAGGCTCTCCTTACTTACTCTTTCATGTTCTCATACACCTGTCACTAATTCAGGGCAGCCTGTACTGGGACCCCAGACCCCTTCAACCATCCCCTGCTTCACAGCTGGACCAAGGGAAGTCTCACCTGGCTGGGGGCTGGAGATAGATGTGGTAGACATGGCCCTCTCCTTCTGCTTGAAAATCTCCCGTGGGTGTGCTGGCTGTGGACAAACAAGCTCCTAGAGGAGTGCAGTGCACATGGACCCAGTAGCGAATGAGGCCCAGGAGTCCATCGGCCTGCCTGGCTCCCTGCAGCTGTGCAGGGGGTCAGGAAGCAACACCCCAAAGCTGAGGGGCTCACAGGTCTTTTCCAGGACCACAGGAGACCCACATCAGGCCAAACTTCTGCCCTCAGCTTCCTCTCCACTGCCAGTTCTGAGACACCACATGTCCTATGTTCAGATCTGCCCAGCCCCCTGCAGGACCCTTGGAGGAAGCCCCTCCCTTGGGCCTGTGGGGCAAGATGCATGCATCTGGAGGAATCCATATGGCTATCATCACTCCCAGGAGGCAGCCTCCACACTTGTCCTGGATGAGCGTCCACATGTTACTTTGTCCTCTCAAGGTGGGAGCATCCAAGACTCACCTGCTCCTCTCTGATCCTTGAAACCATCTCATGCTGTTCATACTTCCTGCTGGGAGGGGCAGAGGGAAGAGCTGCAGCCTGGCCTCAGCATACTCCTTACCTGCTTCTGGGGGACACTCCCAGGGAAAAGGAGAGACAGGCCCTCCCGGTAGATGCCAGCCCCCACCTCACCTCTGGAGGCCAGTCTCGCCTCCCTGCTCCTGATAGCGCTGCTCCCGGAGGGCAGCCTCACGCAGCTCCCGCTCCCGGCGCTCCTGCTCCAGCTGCTGCCGCTCCTCCTCCGCGCGCCGCTTCTCTTCTAGCCTGCGGTTCTCCTCCTCCTTCTGCAGGGAGAGTCACACCCACCTGTCCCACTCAGCCTCTGCAATGCCAGCAACATGGACCTGCCCTCTCCCCTGTCCTATTCAGGCAGGCTGCATAGGCTGTGGTCAAGCATGGGCTCCAAAGCAACGCCCACTAGCTATGTTACTTAACACCTCTAACCCTTAGTCAACCATTTGCAAATGGGTGCTAAAAGGGTTATTTATTCAAATCCCTTATTGAACAAGTATCAGTGAACTTATTATAAGAAAAAAATGAGACGTAGCAGTTCATGTTTGGTGCACAGACAATGCTTCATAAATTCCAGCTCTCATCATTATGTCCTGGGCAGCACTTACCTCTGCTTTGGCCCAGAAGCTGTCTTTGCCAACCCTTTTGATCTCAGACACAGCATTGGTCTTCTGGTATACTGAGCCCTGAGAGGGACAGAGAATTCACTGCAGGGCCACTGACAGGAGCGCAGAATGGCTGAGGACTGCTGTGATGGCCGCGGCAGAAGCAGTGGCGCTTGGTCCAGTGCCTCTTGAGGAGGCCTGGAACAAAAACAGCCTGAAAGGCCCGGAAACTGCAAGTGGGGATGCTCAGCCCCAGAGAAAACTGGAGTTGTCTCTGGTTGCACCAGACCCTTGTGCACAGAAGCCAAGGCAGGGAAGGCTCCTGGGCCTGCCTGAGAATCCTGGAAGCTGAGCTGTGCTGAGGCAAACTCTGGATAGGGGTCCCCTCAGACAGCTAACTGCAATGCAGCACCCACAGAATACCCAAGAACCTCAGCCGTGTGTTGGGAGACTCAGCTCCAAACTAAGCACCAGGCCACAAGCCCAGAGGTGTCTGGCCACAACTCAAGAGAGGCTTGTTCTGTACACCAGCAGGAGTTTCTCCAAAGCAACCACTGTCCAGGGCCACACAGGATACTCTGGTGCCATGGCCTGGAGGGTGGATAGAATTTCTCTGCAGAGAACCCCTGACCACACAAACGCAGCATAAGAGGCTCAGCACCCCTGCACAGGGTGAAGGCCACTCCTCATGGACACTGGTGCCTGACTCAAGGAGGCAGTTCCTGCTCCTGTCAGGCACATAGGCACCTCAATCAGGCTCCAGGACCAGGAGCCAGACAGGTAGCAGCCCAGTCCCTTTGGGAATAAAGCACTGAATGTGGGTCCAATCAGTCTGAAGTTAGGGATCGCACACTCCTGTCCGGTTGCCCTCAGGCCCACACAGCACTCACCACTGGGGCCTGGGGGCCCGTGTCCTGGAAGCGGCTACTCTCCTTGTGGAACGTGTAGTTAGCACCTGAGGCCCTGGCCACCTTTTGCATGATGCACTCGGGCTCCACATCCTCCTCGGCCCTGGCATTGATGGTCACATGGGCCCCCTGCAGCAGGAGCAGGACTTGATGAAAAAAAAAGCATTGCGGCCTCCAGAGAGGACAGGCTTCACACCTCAGTCTGCACAGCACAGTGGCTACACGGGGCTCAGGGTCAGGAGGCCTGCTCTCTCCAAGGTCTCAGGAAAACCAGCTGAGGGAAGCCTACTGTTCTTGTCCCCGTTCTTGTGTTTTGTGGAAGGCCCATGCCCTCCACAGTGTGGTCTGTTCAGCAGTTCTACAAGACAGCCCTGGCATTAAAGAGTTTCTTTCTAGTAAATGAAAACTAACCTTAAAAGGCACCTGGAAACAAGCACATTTTCTGCAAAAAGCAAGTTACTATTTCTCCATGAGAAATGAAAACTATGACTTTACTGGTACTAAATACCAATAAGCTTGGGGCCCTCTCTTTTACCTCCTAGATGGAGAACTGAGGCGCATCTGAAGAAATGCTGGCAGACCCGGAAAACAAAGTCCTGCACCTCCTTGCCAGTAACCAAAGAAATGGAGAGAGCGAGCTAACAGGTGACAACAAATACTTTTTGATCACAATGCTTTGAAATGAAACAAAGTTCCATTATATGATGACTAAAATAAATATATGCAGAAATCAACTGGGAAAAAAGCAGCATTAAAGGGAAAATGCACATTGAGGTTGTGGGCATAAGCAACTATCCTCCTCCTCCAGATCCTGAAAGTACTGCTGAAAATTTGTACTCATCAAACAAGTGGAACCCAAGGCTTAGCCCTGCCCCAAGACCAGCTCCACCACGGCCTCCTTGCGGTCCTTGGTCCCCAGTGAGACCAGCTTGCAGGGGCTCTGGCTACATCCTGGGCAAGAGAGGAGCAGCCTCAGATGTAAGGCACACTTCCAACTCTGGAAGTGATTCCTGCTAACTCACACCCTGGAACCTGGGCATCTGGTGAATGCTGGGAGGCCCTGTACGGAGCAGCCCTCACCTTCAAGAAGCTGGCCATGGTGCTGACGTGGTTGGCGCATGCTCCCTTCCGCACGTCATTCACGCCCTCACCGGTCTGCAACACAGCACATTCCTTGGTGTGACCCAGGTCTCCCTGAAAAGTTACCACCCACCCCAGGGACTTGGCAGTTTCCCTGTGTTCCAGGAAAGAGAAAACTGCAACCCTAAAGCAGAGGACATGGTGAGACCCCAAACCTCTGAGTCAGGGAGAGTCTTAGAGAGGGGCGGTTCCCTGCTTCCGCTGTGGTTAAGTTTCCTTAGAATTCCATAGTCCCCACCCAGGGGAGCCATTTCATTAGAGTCCCTGTCCTATACTCCCAGAGCCCTCCTAGCCCTTATCCAGGCCCTCTGCTCCCTCAGGAGACTACACTGAAAGGGACAAGGACAAGAGTTGCCTGTAATCCATTTTACAGGAGAAATTCTGGGCCAGGACAGTGAAATCTGCCCAAGTAAGGCCCCAGGTGCCCTATGGGCCACACTGAATGAACCCACTATCCTATTCAATCACCAGATTCAAGCTGTTGGGAAGTCAAGTTCTACCCTGCTCCAGTCACAAAAGGCAAAGAAGGAAATAAGAAAAGGGAGTTTTACTGGATCACATCTAGAGGAGAACTTGAAGCCCTTAAGTTCCACATACCCAGTTGATGAGGACAAACTTGGGCAGGCCGGAGTTGGGGTCCTTGACCCTGCAGAAGGCGTACATCACCTTCCCACTGTTGAGCTCCTCCACCATCTCCTCCAGGCCCCCTCTGCAGCAGTCACAAGGAGAGTCAGAGGTAGCCCAGGCACCCCACGCCCACCCTGGCATCTAGTCCACCAGGAAAGGAAACCCAAGCTGCTTCTAAGCCAGGGTTCTCAGTCTTATCTGAAACAGAATCAGATTCCTAGGCCTACCCCCACCAAGCTGACTTATGAGAACTGGACGGAACCCAGGGTCTGCATCTGTGAAAAGCACGTCAAGTGATTTTTAAGCTACACTAGTCTAAAAATCACTCCTCCTGCAAACCCACAGGTAATTCTGGAAGTAAAAATGTCATTTCTGCTGCAAACCAGGCAGGCACCAGACCTCCAATGGAGGAGCTCTACAACAGTTTTACCACAGCCTGAACTCCACTAACCGCCCTGGGATAGCAGGGCCTACTGTGAGTCACCCTGTCCTTACATGTCTGCTCAGACTCCAGGGCCACCCAGAGGCTCCTGAGCAGATGTTAACTGCCCATAGCCATATAGGGGCTCAGCTCTTAGACTCTCTGAGTAGGAACAAGGGAGTGACGGGGAAATAGGAGTGGACGCCCTATGCCACTCTCCCCTGACACTTAGGCTGTAAGCCCCAGCATATACTGGAGTTCTGGATTCTTCTCAGGTACCCCAAACATTCCCAGGTTGTGAGAAGGTGCTAGATCAGGTATTTTATCTATTGGGCTCCACAGAACCTGAGGGAGTCCTGTGGCCCTGCTCTGGGCACCCACAGCAGAGCCTGTGAATATCACTGAGAATGGTGGCATGAAAACTGAACTCTGCAATTCTCAGTTCCCTAAGACATCACAGTGCACCTGATACCACTGTCAGTGGCAGTCCTTCTAGAAAGAAGACCACCAAGAAGAACTGCTCATGGAAGAGGTTTTCTACCAACAGGTTACTAGAATCATTGATGCAGCAAGCAGAGAACATGCCAGTGAGCATGCACTGAGTAAAGAAGCTATGTCACTCCAGGTCAGGTGCGCTGGCCTTGAGAAGTGAGGAGTCAAGAGTATGAGGTAGGGGATCTACGGTTTATACCCCTCTGCCCAGCACTGGCCAAAAGCCTGTTCTTCCCAAGACTTTCTATCACCCTGTATTTGAACAGCATTTTTCTAGGTCACCCCATCCCAGCTGACCATATACACTGCTGTGACCTCTCCCAGGTGAGGGTATGCCCAGCAGATATTCAGTCCACCAGAAAGAGGGCAGAAGGAAGGATGTGTCCACACCTTCTCTTCCTCCACCAACACCCAGCTCTGCGGGACTGTCATCCTGTCTCGGCTACAGCCTGGGGATAAGGACAGAGCACAGGCCAGGCCTTGGGCTGTCTGCAAGCTAGAGAGGGCAGGCCTATTCCCCATCTCGGCTCTTCCAATTTATGACACAGAGAACACTGCTGCCTTGCACCTTCAGGCAGAGACAGCCAAGGAGCAGGTATTTTCACTTAGAAACATCTGAAACCCAAAGCAAGCCAGGAGGAGCTGTGGGCGCCGTGGGCTCCACACTGCTGGGGGAAAGCCTCTGTCCTGCCTGGCTGGCTGCAGTCACTCAGATCAGGGGAGCAGGAAGTTCCTCAACATTGACACTGATGTGGGGTAGGCTCATCATTATCCAGGGAAAGTGTCACTGGTCATGTCACGTGCAGGGAATGCCTCTGCACCCTGAATGTCCTTCCTCCTGCTGTGATGGCGTCAATGCCGGCAGAGATAGAGCACTGATGCCACAACTCTCCCTGCCGCCCCTCCAACTCCTGATGCTCCTGTAGCCCATCTACTTCCTCATTTGACCATACTCACCCCCAGTGCCAGCCACACGGATGTCATTGCTGTTTCCTTCGTAAGTAAAGAGGGCCCTGAAACAAAACACAAACAGGCTCATAACCAGTGCCCTGGTAACCTTATGCCCTCACTGAACCCACCAAAGCTTCAAGCTACACCCCAACAGCTCAGCCTGACAGTACCAAGTGGACTGATATAAGCCTCACTCTGAGGCAGGATCTCAGTAGGCTGCTGGGGCTCCCAGAGCTGAGCCTTCTTGTCTGGAACTGGCCCAACTTACCAGAGCGGCTTGTCGTGAGGACCAAATCTATGGAGATGGGAAGCAAGGGTCTACTTTGGAGAAGAATAAGCTGGAAATTTTATGGCAACATTCTACACATTTATGTGTGAAACATTTACCTGGCTACCACGTATGTCAATGGTGGAGGTGGTTTACTCACTAAGTTGTATCTATCACGACCCTATGGACTGTAGCTTGCCAGGTTCCTCTGTCCATGGGATTCTCCAGGCAAGAATACTGGAGTGGGCTGCCATTGCCTTCTCCAGGGATCTTCTCAACCCAGGAATCGAAACTGGGTCTCCTGCACTGCAGACAGATTCTCTACTGACTGAGCTGCGAGGGAAGCCCACATATGTCAATATGAACAAGCAAAAGATACTTGCATATTCCTGAAACCAGAGCACACCAAGAAGAAGGAAAGAGAAATATGTGCATTTTTAATAACCAATGCCCTTGTGCATGTCTGCAGTCTTCTGGCAGGTCTGAAAGGTTGGTGGAGCGGGTCTGTCTGGGCTTGAGACTCTTCCAGCAAACGCAGGATTTTATAGGTTGCATCTGGCATCAGAAACCATAGAGGCCATGACTCAGCATGAAGTCAGTTTCCTCACAAGACAGGCTCCTATCGGCAAGTTCTGTAACCTAGAAGAGCATCACGTCTCCACAGGTGACCCTGGGTCATACCTTCCTTCCATATGACTATTCATAACAACGCTGGCTAAGATTTGGGCTTATAAATCTATGCCCTAAAGTGTTGAGAAGTACAGTAAATTGTATTAAATCTGGGCCAGGGAAGATCCTTTGACCAGAACAAAGGTTAGTCAAAGAGAACATTCTAGAAGAGATAGCATCCATGCAGTCCACATAAAGCCCAGCCATCAGCATGAACTCTGCAGAAGCTCAGATCCAGAGAATGCTGGCAGACCCCAAGGTGAAGGTGATAATCCATGGGACAGTAAGTCAAAGGCAAACCCAGTCTGGTGTGTCATCTCCCCATGCTCCAGAACACAGGCTGCTAAGGTGTGCCAGACAGAAACTGCACGGTCAACAGCCTGAGAGGAACCAGATCAAGTTCCACTCAGCTTTCCAAGGGCCTAGAAAACCCCATTAGAGCTGCCTAAGCCTAAGAAAGTCAGAAGAAATTATACCCAGGTCCAAAGATCTGGTAGACATCCAGAATCTGGTGGCCAGAGTCCTGACCAGCCTTCCTCCTGAAGCAAAGAAGCCCATTCCTCTTGAAGGCCAAAACCCCGGCTGCAGAAGACAGGCACACTGGACAAGCACCAAGAAACAGAAACTGCTGCTCAAGCTTAGCTTTTCCAAAAAGAGATCTAGCAGCTAACAAGAGCCACACCCCATGCCTACCATCTACCCCTCTGATTTCTTTCCCCTTTATTCTAGGCTCCAGCCTAAGCCACCTTCTTGAATGTTCCCAGTTCATCCAACATTCAATCAAACAACCCTTCTTCCAAATCAACATTTAAAAAAAAAAAAAAAGATGTGTTGGCTTGTGCAGGCACGCAGCACAAGGAGTATGGGGGCCACTAAGTACCTTATAAATCAATCACTTTCAAAAATAGTCTGAAAACCTGTTACTTGCTAGTGATGCAATGCAGCTATGAGTAATCCTTAATAGGACCTAACCACAGAACTTTCTAATGGGAGACAAAACACACACACAAACACATCATACGAACATATTGTCAGGTAGTAAAGTGGGTACAGCAAGTGAGCAAACATGCCACAACCCAGGGGAAAAATATGGTTTCCCCAGGAGAAAGACCCAGTATAGACAGCTGATGTTCTGTCTGCTCCCTATCCCACCTCGCTTCAGGGCCTGTACCAATGCAACCACTCTGAATGTGAAATTTTATGACCCACCAAACTGGAGACCACTTCCTTCTCTGCCATTTTTTCTGCACTCCTCTCAGTACCCCTACTCCTGGGACAGAGATGGGGCCCACCTATCCTTTCTGGTGAAAAGAAAAGGTGACAAGAAAATCAAGGAGGATGCCTAGTGTGTGTCTGAGGAAGTCAACCAGGGAGATGGGAATATTTGACTGCAACCAAAGGGACAGGAATCCAGGAAGGCCTCTCCAAAAGGCAATACTAGAGCTGGAGAAATAAAGTTTGGGGAGGCCCCTTGGATGATGTAGAAAGGCGCTTCAGGCAGAGGAAGCAGAAAGAACAAGGGTTGTGAGGAACACCAGCTTGCAAGTTTAAGGAAGAGAAAGAAGACTGCTGCTGCTGCTGCTGCTAAGTCACTTCAGTCGTGGCTGACTCTGTGCGACCCCACAGACGGCAGCCCACCAGGCCTCCCCCGTCCTGGGATTCTCCAGGCAAGAACACTGGAGTGGGATGCATCTCCTTCTCCAGTGCATGAAAGTGCAAAGTGAAAGTGAAGTCGATCAGTCGTGTCCAATTCTTAGCTACCCCATGGACTGCAGACTACCAGGCTCCTCTGTCCATGGGATTTTCCAGGCAAGAGTACTGGAGTGGGTTGCCATTGCCTTCTCGAAAGAAGGCTAGAGTTGTGGTAAACAGGTGGGGCAGTTAGGAGCCAGGTCATGCAGGGCCTGTCAGCCATGGCAAAGACTCCAGGCTGTATTTATGCAACAGGAAGCCACAGCGGAGTTGAAGCAGGGAAGTGACATGATCAGATATTTTTTCAGGAGAGCAGTACATGCAGACCTGACCACACTGACGTAGCGCCAGAGATTCTGCAGACCCAGGAAGCATCCGGAAGCTCTTCCCTAAAATGCCTGGGAGTGAAGGAAAGGATAGGCACTAGCGTTCTCCATATCCCAATAGTTCACTGTACAAAAGCCCCTGGGCTGGCACCAGGGAAAGCAGAGATGAGAAAGCAGTAGCACCTGACAAGTGGCAAAAGCCACAGTTGTTCAGCTCGCCCAGAGAGCCCTTTCCCAGGCAAAGGAATTAAGCTCCTCAAAGCTAGTCACCTTACTTCTTTATACTCAGCATATTTCTTAGAACTATAAATGCTCAAAGCTGGTCTGTGAATGCAATTTAAGACATATGGAAAGTAACAGAATTACTATGCATACAACAACCCTTGTTGCAGGACAGAACACGGGTCTATGTGTGGGCTACCCTGGGCTCTGACAGAGATTTCAGATTCAGACCTTCTGTACTATAAACGCCCTATTATCGACATTCCAGCAAAGGATGTCACTGGAGGTGGAGGGAAGATAGGACCTTTTTCAAAAACACACAGCCAGCATCTTCCTTTCATTCATTTCCCCATAAATCGCATATGAAGTAGTATTCTTCTTGATGAAAGGAAGGTTCTTAAAAATCCCTGGAGAACCAAGGACCTAAACCCCTCGATCTCTGTTGGACGGCCCCAAAGCAAGGCTCCCATTCCCAGTCTGGCTGCTAGACCACCCTCAGAGTCCCACTGCTGCACAAAACATTCGGAATGAAGGCAGACGTAGCTTCCGCTTTCTCACGGAGGGCTGAGAGGGCTTTCTCAAAGTGCCCCATTGTCCACGGAAGTCCCCGAGCAGGAAACGAGAACCTGGCGGAGCCATCAAGCACAGCCAGGCCCAGGATCCAATGAGGCCCGCGGGCCGAGACCGGTGGCTAGCGGGGTGGAAAGGCTGGGGACTTAGCGGGCCCCGCTCGGGTTTAAGCTGCACAAGCAGTGGGCACGGGGTGACGGAGGTGGGAACCTAATCTCGTGGGGTGTGGCGCAGGTGCGGGTAGTCCGCATTCCGCGCGCCGTGGCTCCCCAGCCCCGGCCCGCTCCCGGCCCCTTCCCGGCCTCCCCCGTCGCCCACCAGTCGGTCGAGGACTTCTCGTTGACCACCCTCTCGTAGGCCTCCAGCAGCGCCGGCCCATTGCGGCTCAGGTTCACAGCCATAGCCAACGCCTCGGTCTCCCCGACACTATCACAGCGGCCGCCTCCGCCGCCGCCCCGACCTGCCGCGCAAGGCAGCCCAAGGCCCCGCCCTTGGCGGCCGGAAGCCCCGCCCTGATGGCCGGAAGCGGAAGAGGGCCGGCGGGACCCAGGGTGAGAGGGCGAGTGCAGGCAGGGCGTTTGTTGGCCGCGGGCGGGCTGGAAGCGCTTGTGGGGTCGAGATGTGTAGATAGCTGTATGTAGCGATGGAGGGAAGGTGTGGTCTTCTGCGTGTCCCCGTGCTCTGTCCTGCCGAGCCAAGGCACGCTGAGTCTGGCCGAAGGATACTACCCAGCCCCTTATTAGTTACACTGGTGGAGCACTTCTTAGTCTTATCACAGTTAAAAGCACTTGTTAGAAGATCCCGTGATGGGCACGGGGGTCCCTTGATCGTCTGTGTGAACTCTGAATAGAAGTTTTATCTAAGAATGAAGCATACGTGAAAATTAATGAGCAGAAGAATAAAAATGAACACTAAGTGATGGCTACACTGCTGCAAAGAGTGAAGTCGCTCAGTCGTGTCCGACTCTTTGCGACTCCATGGAATGTAACCTACTAGGGCTCCTCCGTCGATGGGATTTTCCAGGCAAGAATACTGGAAGGAGGTGCCATTTCTTTCTCCAGGAGATCTTCCTGACCCAGGGATTGAATCCAGGCCTCCCGCGTTGTAGGCAGACACTTTACCATCTGAGCCACCAGGGATGTCCACAAACCTACCTCAAAGTGCAGTTGTGTTTCTCAGACCTCACCTGCATTTTCTAGAGAGATCAAGGATGAGGTAAGGAAGGGAAGATGAGAACCTGCCCAGTGCTGGTCCTTTTACCCAGCCAAACTTGGGTCCACTTGTCCGTTGGTCCCAGTGCAGTAGAGCCAGTCTACTAACATGAGGTTATGGTGGGAAAGTGCAGCAGTTGCTGTAGGCACCAAGCGAGGAGTCCAGGCAACTAGTGCCCAGACCACCCACTGGCTTTCAGAAGGTTTTTAAGGATAGAGTGAGTGAGGGGCGTTGTGGAGTTCAAGATCAGCTTGTGGACATTCTTCTGATTGGCTGGTGGTGAGGTAATCAATAATCAGCATCATCAACCTTCTGGTTCCAAACAGTCTGAAGTCTACCTGCCAATGAGCAGCATGCAGTCAACTTCTTCCACCTGGTAGAGGTTTCAGTATCCATTAAAAAAAAAAAAAAAAAAAAAGCTCAAGGATATAGCTCAGAATATTATTTATAGCCCTTAAAAGGAACTAATGGTCCTTGACTTTATTTAGTGATGAAACTTATTATTTCACCTTGTTTGACTTTTCCTTTGTTTCTGCATTGTCTCACTTCTCTGCTTAAATTTATTCTTTGAAACTCAGGGAAGGCCTAGGAGGCTAAAGTTTTTCTGCACACAAGAGGCATGCAGAGTACCTAGTGGTGGTGGTGGTGGGGTGTCTGTCCCAGGGAGGCCTCCTAGGGTCCTGCTATTATTATTCTTATTCTTTCCAGGCCCTAGCTGACTGATGGAAGGAGCTCCCCATGCATCAATTTGCACCTGACTGTGACTGACCTATCTGGAGGGAAACAGAGACACATGCCTGGCCTATAGCAGCTCACAGCTTCCTTCTCGCCTTAGAGAACTCTCATTTCTCTAAAATTCATATCCATAGTCCCATAGCCCATTAGAATTCCATGTTTGAAATTCAGTCGTTCAATTTTCAGAAAATATCAAGTATATCCTTTGTACTATGTAAACCCTACCACAGGATCCTGAGCAGAATTTGGTAGTCAAATACCATTTTTCTGCAGCAATGTCTGAGAAATCAGTTAAATGGCTTATAGAGAGACTCTAACAGCCTCATGACAGTTCAGGTCAGATTTTGCTACTAAATCAAATACCAAAATCTTAAGGTGTTGGGGTCTGGACTGCACATTTAAGGACTTGTAAGCCTTATTTGGGGAAATACACTGTTCATTTGTTACATCTATTTTCATTTCTGTTCACATCACTGCTTGTCTTACAGGCAGAAACTCTGACATCTCTCTGATGCGCAGAGCAGTTACCTGGTCCCACCCTGGGAAACCCTGGGTCCTAGCCAAATACTCCCTCCCTTCAGCAAATCCATCTGCAGCCCTCCTCCCTCCCCCAGTTCACCCTGGATCTTTTCTTCTGCAGTGTACAGATCTTATTCCTCCACTTTGACTTCACCAATATGTTTGCATCGGAAAACCAAACTCTTGTAAATAGAAGACTCCCAGATCTGCCAATCTCTAGTCTTTTTTTTTTTGTGCTCAGTAACATCTGTGCTGTCTTTTTCCTCAGACCCAACCTTCAGGTGACTTCCTGATCCACTACAGTTCAGTTCAATTCAGTCGCTCAGTCGTGTTTTTGTCACGACTCTGTGACCCCGTGGACTGCAGCACACTAGGCCTCCGTGTCCATCACTAACTCCTGAAGTTTATTCAAACTCATGTCCATTGGGTCAGTGATGCCATACAACCATCTTATCCTCTGTCATCCCCTTCTCCTCCCGCCTTCAATCTTTCCCAGCATCAGGGTCTTTTCTAAGGAGTCAGTTCTTCGCATCAGGTGGCCAAAGTATTGGAGTTGCAGCTTCAAAATCAGTCTTTCCAAAGAATATTCAGGATTGATTTCTATAGGATGGACTGGTTAGATCACCTTGCAGTCCGAGGGACTCTCAAGAGTCTTCTCAAACACCACAGTTCCAAGGCATCAATTCTTCAGCACTCAGCTTTCTTTATAGTCCAACTCTCACATCCATATGTGACTATTGGAAAAACCGTAGCCTTGACTAGATGGACCTTTGTTGGCAAAGTAATGTCTCTGGTTTTTAATTTGCTATCTAGAATGGTCATAAATTTTCTACCAAGGAGTAAGCGTCTTCTAATTTCATGGCTGCAATCATCATCTGCAGTGATGTTGGAGCCCCCCAAAATAAAGTCTGCCATTGTTTCCACTGTTTCCCCATCTACTTGCCATGAAGTGATGGGACCAGATGCCATGATCTTCGTTTTCTGAATGTTGAGCTTTATGCCAACTTTTTCACTCTTCTCTTTCATTAAGAGACTCTTTAGTTCTTCCTCGCTTTCTGCCATAAGCGTGGTGTCATCTGCATATCTGAGGTTATGGATATTTCTGCCAACAATTTTGATTCCAGCTTGTGTTTCTTCCAGTCCAGCGTTTCTCGTGATATACTCTGCATATAAGTTAAATAAGCAGGGTGACAATATACAACCTTGCCGTACTCCTTTTCCTAGTGGAACCAGTCTGTTGTTCCATGTCCAGTTCTAACTGCTGCTTCCTGATCTGCATACAGATTTCTCAAGAGGCAGGTCAGGTGGTCTGGTATTCCCATCTCTCTCAGAATTTCCCAGAGTTTATTGTGATCCACACAGTCAAAGGCTTTGGCATAGTCAATAAAGCAGAAATAGATGTTTTTCTGGAATTCTCTTGCTTTTTCCATGATCCAGCAGATGTTGGCAATTTGATCTCTGTTTCCTCTGCCTTTTCTAAAACCAGCTTGAACATCAGGAAGTTCATGGTTCACGTATTGCTGAAGCCTGGCTTGCAGAATTTTGAGCATTACTTTACTAGCATGTGAGATGAGTGCAATTGTGCGGTAGTTTGAGCATTCTTTGGCATTGCCTTTCTTTGGGATTGGAATGAACACTGACCTTTTCCAGTCCTGTGGCCACTGCTGAGTTGTCCAAATTTGCTGGCATATTGAGTGCAGCACTTTCACAGCATCATCTTTCAGGATTTGAAAGAGCTCAACTGGAATTCCATCACCTCCACTAGCTTTGTTAGTAAGTGATGCTTTCTAACGCCCACTTGACTTCACATTCCAGGATGTCTGGCTCTAGAAGAGTGATCACACCATCGTGATTATCCGAGTCGTGAAGATCTTTTTTTGTACAGTTCTTCTGTGTATTCTTGCCACCTCTTCTTAATGTCTTCTGCTTCTGTTAGGTCCATACCATTTCTGTCCTTTATCGAGACCATCTTTGCATGAAATGTTCCCTTGGTATCTCTAATTTTCTTGAAGAGATCTCTAGTCTTTCCCATTCTGTTCTTTTCCTCGATTTCTTTGCATTGATCACTGAAAAAGCTTTCTTATCTCTTCTTGCTATTTTTGAAACTCTGCATTCAGAGGCTTATATCTTTCCTTTTCTCCTTTGCTTTTCGCTTCTCTTTTCACAGCTATTTGCCATTTTGCTTTTTTGCATTTCTTTTCCATGGGTATGGTCTTGATCTTGTCTCCTGTACAATGTCATGAACCTCATTCCATAGTTCATCAGGCACTCTATCTATCAGATCTAGGCCCTTCAATCTATTTCTCACTTCCACTGTATAATCATAAGGGATTTGATTTAGGTCATACCTGAATGGTCTAGCGGTTTTCCCTACTTTCTTCAATTTCAGTCTGAATTTGGTAATAAGGAGTTCATGATCTGAGCCACAGTCAGCTCCTGGTCTTGTTTTTGTTGACTGTATAGAGCTTCTCCATCTTTGGCTGCAAAGAATATAATCAATCTGATTTTGGTGTTGACCATCTGGTAAAGTCCATGTGTAGAGTCTTGTGTTGTTGGAAGAGGTGTTTGCTATGACCAGTGCATTTTCTTGGCAAAATTCTATTAGTTTTTGCTCTGCTTCATTCCACATTCCAAGGCCAAATTTGCCTGTTACACCAGTAACACCTGTTACTCCAGGTGTTTCTTGACTTCCTACTTTTGCATTCCAGTCCCCTATAATGAAAAGGACATCTTTTTTGGGTGATAGTTCTAAAAGGTCTTGTAGGTCTTCATAGAACCATTCAACTTCAGCTTCTTCAGTGTTACTGGCTGGGGCATAGACTTGGATTACCGTGATATTGAATGGTTTGCCTTGGAGATGAACAGAGATCATTCTGTCACTTTTGAGATTGCATCCAAGTACTGCATTTTTGGACTCTTTTGTTGACTATGATGGCTACTCCATTTCTTCTGAGGGATTCCTGCCCGCAGTAGTAGATATAATGGTCATCTGAGTTAAATTCACCCATTCCAGTCCATTTTAGTTCGCTGATTCCTAGAATGTCAACATTCACTCTTGCTGTCTCTTGTTTGACCGCTACCAATTTGCCTTGATTCATGGACCTCACATTCGAGGTTCCTATGCAATATTGCTCTTTACAGCATCAGACCTTGCTTCTATCACCAGTTATATCCACAGCTGAGTATTGTTTTTGCTTTGGCTCTGTCCCTTCATTCTTTCTGGAGTTATTTCTCCACTGATCTCCAGTAGCATATTGGGCACCTCCAGACCTGGGGAGTTCTTCTTTCAGTATCCTGTATTTTGCCTTTTCATACTGTTCATGGGGTTCTCAAGGCCAGAATACTGAAGTGGTTTGCCATTCCCTTCTCCAGTGGACCATATTCTGTCAGCCCTCTCCCCCATGACCTGCCTGCCCTGGTTTGCCCTGCGGGCATGGCTTAGCGTCATTGAGTTAGATAAGGCTGTGGCCCTAGTATGATTGGACTGACTAGTTTTCTGTGATTATGGTTTCAGTGTGTCTGCCCTTTGATGCCATCTTGCAACACCTACCATCTTACCTGGGTTTCTCTTACCTTGAGCGTGAGGTATCTCTTCATGACTCGTTTTCCTCTGTTTTTTTGCACTGATCACTGAGGAAGGCTTTCTTATGTCTCTTTTGTAACTCTGCATTCAAATGGGTAGACTTTTCCTTTTCTCCTTTGCTTTTCACTTCTCTTCTTTTCACAGCTATTTTTAAGGCCTCCTCAGAGAGCCATTGCGCTTTTTTGCATTTCTTTTTCATGGGAATAGTCTTGATCTTGTCTCCTGTACAATGTCATGAACCTCTGCCCATAGTTCATCAGACACTCTGTCTATCAGATCTAATCTCTTGAATTTGTCACTTTCACTGTATAATCATAAGGGATTTGATTGAGGTCAGACCTGAATTGTCTAATGGTTTTCTCCACTTTCTTCAACTTAAGTCGGAATTTGGCAATAAGGAGTTCATGATCTGAGCCACAGTCAGCTCCTGGTCTTGTTTTTGCTGATTGTATAGAGCTTCTTCATCTTTGGCTGCAAAGAATATAATCAATCTGATTTCTGTGTTGACCATCTGGTGATGTCCATTTGTAGAGTCTTCTCTTGTGTTGTTGGATGCAGGTGTATGCTATGATCGGTGCGTTCTCTTGGCAAAACTCTTATTAGCCCTGGTCCTGCCTCATTTTGTACTCCAACGCTAAATTTGCCTGTTACTCCAGGTGTTTCTTGACTTCCTACTTTTGCATTCCAGTACCCTATAATGAAAAGGACATCTCTTTTGGGTATTAGTTCTAAAAGGTCTTGCATGTCTTCATAGAACCATTGAACTTCAGCTTCTTCAGAATTACTGGTTGGGGCATAGACATGGATTACCGTGATATTGAATGGTTTGCCTTGGAAACAAATAGAAATCATTCTGTTGTTTTTGAGATTGCATCCAGGTACTGCATTTGGACTCTTTTGTTGACTATGATGGCTACTCCGTTTCTTCTAAGGGATTCTTGCCCACAGCAGTAGACATAATGGTCATCTAAGTTAAATTCACCCATTCCAGTCCATTTTAGTTTGCTGATTCCTGAAAGGTCAACGTTCACTCTTGCCACCTCCTGTTTGACCACTTCCAATTTGGCTTGATTCATGGACTTAACATTCCAGGTTTCTATGCAATAGTGCTCTTTACAGCATTGGACCTTATTTCCACCACAGTCCTTTTAGAATCTCCATAGGTCGGAGGAGTTCAACCCACAGTCTTATTGTTTTTCTTCCTTATTCTCTTTGGCCCCACATGTCTTTGTTTCTCTTCTTTCTCTGGTAATATTGCTATTTAAAGACATTCTTGTTACCAGTTTCCCAAATCCCTAGGGCCTACTAGGGAGCACTTTTAAACACTTTAGTCAACTTGGGGAGGCCCCACTTTGCCTGAATCAGGTTGTTCAGACAAAAGAGGCAGGTAGGGCTCTTTGTTCTGGAAATAGGTCAGCTCAGTGTGGTGACCAGGTTTATCCATACTGATGAGGGAAAAGCAAGGGGACCCCGGCTCCACTGAAAGAAGACTATGACTGTGAAGAGACACATTCCCTGGTGTGGGAATGTGCGGGAATTAGGATTCTGTTTTCTGCTTTAGTGTGTGGTAGCCTATTTCAACTTGACAGATCAGGGAGGGCCTTTCAGAGGTAACACTGGAGCAGACTAGATATGAGGGCTGGAGGGTGGCAGATGTGGCTATGGAAGATCTTGGTGGAAGTGTTCCAAGCAGAGGGAACCAGAGCTCTGAGGTGAAAGCACAGAGAGAAAGAGAAGGAAGGAGGCATGGGTGCAGGTTGGATCCTATAGGACCCTGTGAGTTAGGGGAAGGAATTCAGGTTTTATTCTTAGGTGTGATGGAGTTCTTGTGTGCTGTGCTTAGTCACTAAGTGGTTTCCAACTCTGTGACCCCATGGACTATAGCCTACCAGACACCTCTGTCCATGGGGATTCTCCAGGCAAAAATACTGGAGTGAGTTACCATGCCCTCCTCCAGGGGATCTTCCCAACCCAGGGATCGAACCCAGGTCTCCCTCATTGCAGGTAGATTCTTTACTGTCTGAGCCACCAGGGAAGTAGGATATTTTTCAAATGTTCCTCTAGCTGCTGTGTGTAGATCCTCTCCATTTTCCTCTCCGTCCTACTGCAGCTTTTCTGGAGTTTCTATTTCCTTTGGCCATTTCTCTCTTGTTGGTTGATTGTCCCTTGGTTTGAGAATGTGAGATGTTTCCAGAGGTTATTCCTAAAACTTTTCTCTTTTCTTAGCAAATTTGCCCCATCACTTACACAAGCTTCTATTCTTTTCCTGCATGTAGATAAACTCAGATCTGCTTTGCTTCTTGAAGCTCTCCTGGTGGGTTTAGGTAACAGATCGAAGGCATGAAAGCAGAGCTCCAAATAGCCAGTGTCCTTTGAACTCTGAGGGCAGGTGACTGTGTCCTGAAGGCATGTGAGCCCAAATGTAGAGGGGAATATGCTGGTAAACTCTCTCTGGAGTCCACTGTCTAGAAGGAATCAACAACAGCAGTGTCCCCCAGAGTTTACATCCATTCAAGCTGATACAACAAAATACCACATACTGGGTGGCTTATGAACAACACAATTTCTAGAGCCCGAAGTCCAAGATCAGGGCACTGGTAGAGTTGGTGTCTAGTGAGACTCCACTTCCTTGTTCTGATAGGCAGGAAGTTAGCTGAGAGCAACAGAGAGGTGGAGCATTCAGCTGCCTGTCCAATAGCCGCCTAATCTCACCAAGCAATTTACCAGCCCTACCCCTAATACACCCACGAGTACTGCAAAAATAGTCAGTGGGGCTGTAAAAAGCCCCCACCTGCCGACTGGTGGGACTTTCCGCACTTTAGCACATGTACTCACCTCACAGTATCCTGTACTAAAGTAATCTTTTTCAGCCACTGGACTTATTAACTGCTCATAAATACTCCGTGAATGTGCTGTTCTTAGTTGTTCAGTCATGTCTGACTCTTTATGACCCCAAGGACTGTAGCCCATCAGGCTCCTCTGTCCATAGGGATTCTCCAGGCAAGAATACTGGAATGGGTTGCTATGACTTTCCTCCAGGGGATCTTCCCAACACAGGGATTGAACCCAGGTCTCCTGCATTGCAGGCAGATTCTTTACCAGCTGAGCGACCAGGGAAGCCCATTTCCTGAATATATACATCTAATTATAACAGACTAAATTATAGGAAGAACATGCACAGTAGAGCATCTTGTTATACAACCCGCAGCTATCAATCAATGACATCCTCCCAATTATGCAAATGACCCTGCCTTAAAAACTGTACTCCAGCCCTCCAGGGCCATTTGCCTCCCTTGCACGGCCCTCCTCTTGAAGTGTTCCTTCTGTACTTTTTTGTGTATACTCAGTTCAGTCGCTCAGTCGTGTCCAACTCTTTGCAAACTGTATAGACTGCAGCACACCAGGCTTCCCTGTCCATCACCTGGAGCTTGCTCAAACTCACATCCATCAAGTTGATGATGCCATCCAACCATCTCATTCTCTGTCATCCCCTTCTCCTCCTGCCTTCAATCTTTCCCAGCATCAAGGTCTTTTCTAAGGAGTCAGTTCTTCACATCAGGTGGCCAAAATATTGGAGTATCAGTTTCAGCATCAGTCCTTCCAATGAATAGTCAGGACTGATTTCCTTTAGGATTGACTGGTTTGATCTCCTTGCTGTCCAAGGGACTCTCAAGAGTGTTCTCCAACACCACAATTCAACAGCATCAATTCTTCGGCTCTTAGCTTTCTGTCTGACTCTCACATCCATACATGACTACTGGAAAAACCATAGCTTTGACTATATGGACCTTTGTTGGCAAAGTAATGTTTCTGCTTTTTAATATGCTGAGTTGTCATAGTTTTTATCCAAGGGGCAAACGTCTTTTAATTTCATGGTTGCGGTCACCATCTGCAGTGTACTCAGTCTTGTCCAACTCTTCGTAATCTGTTCTTTCCTGATTGTTAATAAACTTTCTTGCAACAGGTAAGACCTTAGATTCTTCTTTGCATCCTTACCAAGAACTGAGGCCCATAGGAGGAAGGGTCTCCAAACTCTCCTTCTGCTGACAGTTCACAGTATTCTCACATGGCAAAGGGACCAAGAAGTTCTCTGGGGCACCTCTTTTATAAGCACACTAATGCCATTCATGAGGGCTCCACTGCTGTGACCTAATCACCTCTCAAAGGCCCCACCTCCCAATATCATTACCTTAAGGGTTAAGATTTCAACAAAGGAATTTTGAGGGTACATAACTATTGAGACCACAACAATTGGTAGAAAATAATAGGTTTTTATTCAAAGTCTTCATCCACAGAAGTGTCAATTAGCAAGAAAATAATTTTCTTAAAAACCACCAGGATTACATCTCTATGCTCCAGCCACACATGGCCACATTACTACAGAAAGGGAGAAATGAAATCATTGGTTTTCCTGCCCTAAAAGAAAACTTGTTTATGCTGTATGGTAAGTGGAATCCAGTAAAAAATACTTCACATCTTGAGAGATTAAAAATAAAACAAAAAACCCCAAAGCTTCCTAGTTGAATCCTTGTCACAATTTAAACAGAGGGTAAGCAGTCAAGGGTAAAAAGGTGGGAAGGCTGCAATCCTGAGCTTGACCTGTGACTCAGGCCTGCAGGTAGGAAATAGCCAACGTGGTCTGCTTGTCATTTAAGGCTTGGCTATGAGGGGCTGCCACAAGTCAGTATGTGGTGTCTCACAGAAAGGGCAAAACCACCTCCTTGAGGAGAAGCAGTGCTCTTTCCTGCCATCCTAACCCTTTGCAGAGAGGGCACACTTGCTGCTCACATAGCTCTTTCTGTGAGGGCTTCTAGCTTCTCAAGTCTTACTGAAGCCTTGACCTCAAAGACCTGGAGACATGTGTGCATCAGCCAAGCTCCCTGTTGTAGACAGATTGGCCCACAGCAAGGAGTCAGCAGAAATTCTAGAAGGTTCAAAGGGAACAGAAGGTACAGGTGATGGGGATTTTGCAGTTTAACTACAACTCTGCCAACATTTTAAACCCAGAGATGTTGACAAGTTATTGTTAGTTCCTCTTGTTCCAGGATGGTGTCCTGAGCTTGCTTCTGGTCACATGGTATGTGGGATCATAGTTTCCTGACTAGGGATTGAACCTGTGACCCTTACAGTGGAAGCACAGACTGCTAATCACTGGACTACCAGGTCATTCCTACTGCTGGATATTTGACACAGAAGGAAGAACTAGCCAAGTTCCCTCAGAAGGGTAGTTAGCCTTCCACCCCTTGCCTCCACCACCCCCAACTTTACAGCCCATGCCTCCATCTGCACCCTTATTTCTGGAGCTGGTGGACCATTTTGCCCACGGAGCACACCTGGCCTTCTAGTGCCCTGGGCCAGGTTATTATTGCTCCTGGGAACAAGCTTTGAGATGAGGCTGGGCCCAGGCCTAATGTCATTTCGTCCCTTTCTTCACATGGATGGAGGGACAGATGCAGCTCTGTGCCCATGTCCTTGCCCCTACAAAGCCTCTGGCCCAGCGATGGGCTTGTTTCCCTGGGAGTCTAAGGTGCGAAATGGTTTTACACACCAGCTTATATGAACTATGCCGTCCACTTAATATGAAAATTGATGTTCATCCTGCACTCCTCTGCCTGCAATGATTCTCCAGAAAGGTGAGCCCTGTGCCACCCAGAAGGTAACAGGGCCCCAATTTCAGAAGGGCCATGTGTGGGAGTGTCGCCAGGTTGCTGAGTGAGCTCCCAGAATGTGCTGTGCTTGTTGGGGAACACAGTCCTTTGCCTGTAGGACCCTCCTCCCTGTCCATCCATCAGGCCCTATCCTAGTTTTAGCTCCTTCCTGAGGCCTGTGTAGTTCCAGTGAACTCTCAGAAAGCAATCACTTTTTCTTTGTATAATTCTTTTCCTTTCCCCCTCCCTTCACACCTTGCACTTGGCAATTGCTCAGTCATTGCCTGGATAAAGCCACCTAAAATCATTAGAAAGTAATGACCAGCCAGCGGTGATGGACATTCCCCATGACTGGCCCCTTGAGCTACTGTGGTGGTGGTGGGGCGGGCGGGCGTGAGCAGCATGGGTGAGAGGCAGGCTCTGAGAGGACAATTCTGTCATTACCTCTTAAAGTGGAGCCCAGCCAAGCCCGTGCACCGAGGTAAGCTCTGTTGCAGGGAGCTGGACAGCTCAAGTGGGCCTATCTGACAGTAAGGATCAGGAGCCTAGGAGAAGTGCGGTGGAGATGGGGTAATATGGAGACGTGACATTTTTTAGGAAAGTCAAGAAACCACTATTTGGTTTGAGAGAGGGCTTGCAGATTTTCTGTAGCTTTTTGTTTTTAATAAAATCCCTCTGCCAACAGAAGAGAAACCCCAATGGTGGTCATGATGAGGCCAGCAGACTGGCTGGGAAGATCACCAGGCCTGAAGGAGCCAGTGTGCCTGGCTGCATGGCACCAGGCTGCTGTTGTGAGGGTGCTGGTGAGATAGGTTGGGGCCTGGGTCCCTTTACTGGAGTGCTCGCACCTGAACAAACATCTCCTTGAGCAACAGAACACAAAGAAACTATAAGGGACTAAAAATAACTTGATGAATGCACAGTTGGGGTCAATTCTGACTAATACAAAAACACCCAAACCCAACTGTCATTTCTGAGGTACGGGGAGCAAAAGCAGGGTTCTGCACACGATCCTTGCACACAGCACAGCCATGTGGGCTGGCACACCACCCAAGCCACCCTTCCAACCTGACCCAGTGGCCCACCCCTGCTCACCTCATTTAAGGGACCAGCTCGGCCTGCCACCCGCAGGGTCAAGCAAGGGCACCGGTTCACTTGTTCTTACTCCCCACTGCTGCAGCATGAGTTTCAGTAAAGCCTTGCCTAAATTTCTTGTCTGATCAATTTCTATTGATTAAAGAGTCCAAGGACTCAGGTTGGTAACACTGGTAAGCCATCCTGTTTCTCAGACCAGCTTTCATGGCTAGGTCTAATCCTCATTCAACCCCCACCCAGTGCTGCCAAGGAGGAAGCATGTGTCACAGTGAGAAGAGCTGGAGGAACAGAGGCACAGAAGAGGGGGCAGGTGAGGGCAAGACGGACAAGTGGCCCGTGCTGCTTCCAAGGCTTTCTCCGCCTCTACCAGAACAGGCCTTCAGGCCAGGAGCTCTGTTGACCAGTCTCACAAGCACGTCTTTATCACTTTAGGAGGCTTTGTCTGAGAGACAGAAACCTGCCTATCCTTGAGCCTCTGTGGTCAGGCGGTGTAGGATCCCATGGTGTGACACATGGGTCAGCTGTGAGCTGCCAGGCCCATTGGACATGGGTGTTCTGGTGTTTTAACCCCTTGTTGGGAGATTTTGACCCTTTGCCATATTTGTGGAACTCTTGGGTCTTCCTATAGTCTGCCAAAGGATCAAGATCACAGCTCCATCCAGCAAACTGAGAAACTTTTGGCCAGAGTTAAGTCATTTGTTCATGTTGGATTAATCACTTAAGATCATGCAATTCCCTGGTATCTCTGGTCTATAGAGAAAACAAAGAATCACTGCATAGTTGGATTTTTAGATCTGCTGTTAAGTTACTGAGCTGGGACTTGCCTTGGACACATGTTATCTATACCTGCGTGATATCTGGGAGCTGCCTGCACACAGAGCATTTTAAAGTAAGGGTTTCAACTTAAGATGCCTGTCCTTCAGGCTGACCTGAGTGCTGGAAGTCTTGAAAATCAAGTTTCTCAGGGGTAGAGAGTCCAAGGAACTTGCCAGGAACAGCCCTGCAGAACATCACTGTGGTGGCCTGTCTATCACTTGGCCTGGCACAATACAGGCCTGTCCAAGTACAGAGTGCAAATCAAGCAAAAGGGTGAATGGTAATTCATAGTGGGGATCGCAAAGGATAATTTTACTATTTCTACTGCATTATTACCAACAGAGACACCAGGCTTGGGAAAATTTTAACCAGACAGAGAAAATTCATGAGCTTCTGGGGAGTCATAAGCTATTATGCTTGAAAGGCTGAAAACGGCACCCTCCAACTCAACACCAACTTGGGCCTGGATATTCCTTCTCTGAACCTCTGACTTGTCTCTGAAATTGGAATCTGTCCCGCCTTCCCATACTTTGTTATATTTGGTTCAAGGAGTATTATGGCCATTGTCTGAAATGGCAGGGTTGTGTGATGGCAGTGTTCCCAGGAATACCTGAAGTTTATTACTTTGTTTAAGTAAAGACCAAAGGGGTAGCAAAGACAGAAAAAATTAACAGGGCAAATCCTCACCATGGTAGAAAGCAGGGAATGGAGCCCAGGGAACACAGAAAGCAGCCTTGTAACTGAGGATCCTAAATGCGGAACCCTGTAAAGTAAATGCAGACCAGGCTCAGACTGCTGTCTGCTTTGCTAGGAAGTGGCGGTGACTAATCCCAGCACTCCCGCTGGAAAGCAAGAACAGTGAAGCTACTTCAGAGTTTCTGGAGCAGGCCAGGCTCACATGGTCACCTAGGGCTGATCCCCAGGTGCAAGGTCTGCAGGTCCCCTTCCAAACTCCACAGACCTGGTCATCTGGCTGAAGAATTTGTGTTTCTCCACTTCCTGGTCCTACTTACCCAAGCATCATTCTCATATGGCTGTTTTGGGAGTGGACTAGCTTTGAAAAACACTTAGAAAAGACTAGGCCAAATTGGATATTCAGAGATGTGAAGTCCCTCAATTTTCCTCCTCTCTTCAGAGGTTCAGTTAGAATAATCCCTTTACTATCCTTCTCCTCACTAACCTAATCTCAAACCTCTGAACTCTAAAGGCAGCTCTTGAAATGTGTTACATGAGAAATTTAAGAGAGGAGGCCAGTTACCCGATGGGCTACCTGTTAAAAGTTTCCATATCTTCTGTTCTGCCTGGAAAAAAAAAAGACTTAAATGTCAGTTATCATTTAGGGTTATGAGTGCATTACATTTTTATTTACATTTAACAAGTCCCTCTCTCTCCCTGTGTTCTGTTCAGTGAATGGCTCACACTTTGCCTTCATGTAGGCTGAGTGGGAAGAGGTAGGGGTGGTGAAAATCTCATCAGATAGAAAAGCATAACCCAAATCTTTTCAAGTTTCATAATTTCATTCTTGCTTCTAAAAGGACAGTCATCTCTCATGGTGTGTTATGTGCTTTATATCCTGACTTTCTATTTACAGCTTCTTGGTGTGGGAGGAGAGTGGCACTGCTGAGGAAGACTGGTGGGAGCTGTGGGGCAAGGCCTCCACTTCCCAGTGACACTGTTTAAATTCCCAGAACTCCTAGGATGAGGTGAGAGTCCTCAGGATGTGGTCTGTGGCAGACATGATGTGAGGAAAGCCTGCCCGCTCCTCCCCTGGGCACTGAGTCCTAAAAGGCAAAGAGCACGTGGTCAGGGGCCAGACTGGGGCCCCTGTGTGGCACCATGGTAAGCGATGCCACCTGAGTGAGGCCAGGCAGGGGAGGCACACAGGTCCCCTGAACAGGTGAGCAGTGAGTTGGGGTGGAGGGACCAATTCCAATGTAGCCAGGAAGGCTGTAGATTACAACAGTGACTACTGATCTGGCATCAGAGACATGACGTTGTCAAAACCATGATGGCTGAGAGTGGTACCAACATGCTGTGGTTGGAGAAAGTGGGTAATCAGCATTTGTTTGCAGAAGAGATGACGCTCTGTGAGTGGCTCAGCCAATAGCTCAGCTCAGCTTCTCTTGGACAATGTCTCCTGTAAAACCTCTGAGGCACTTACATAGCATATTTCTGTGTCCACTCTCTTGCTAGTCTGTTGTACCTGGAAGAAAAAGCAGAGGAAGTGACACCCTCATTCATAATGGTCACTTCCTTTCAATGTGCAGTAGAGAAAAGAACTGATATAGGGGAAATGCTGTTGCTTCTCATCAAATACCTAAGAAGGATGAATGAATGAAATAGACTGCCTGGAGCAGGAACATGTCATTCACAGCCATAAATCCTGAGCTTGGTGAGTCCTAGCAGTTCTTCACAACTATTTGCTCTGGAAGATGCAAGAGCCTAATAGACCTCCTCCTTCTCTCTCTCCTGTCTTTCAACATGGATGCACTTGGATCAGGGAGAGATACACAGAGGTCAGCTTGGGACAGTCCCCGGTATCCAGCACATGGGCTCCATGAATCTGGCCACCAGAGTGTGAGTAAGCACCACCATTGGGAGCCACAGAGCAGGTCTGGTGCCCATTGAGAATATGTGCATTTATCCACATTACTGTAATGAAACCTGGTGCCATGACACTGTAAGAGAGCTATGTAATCAGAGGAGACAATGAAGAAAATCACTTCTGGTATATCTAAAATATATCATAATAAGTGTTGAAATAAATACAAATTAAGATCTCATCAATTAATAATCACTTTGTCATACACGAGAACTAAAATGAGGGAAATGAGCTCTATAAAGGTTTCAAGAAATATATGCTGGAAAAAGCACATTCCATTCTAATCTCTTTAGACAGAAGAGAAATAATGAACTAAAAGACCTACTGGAAAGTTCTTTTAGAAGCCAGCAACTCCACCCTCTGCATCCTGCTCCCGCCCCGAGCTGCTCACAGGGCCGCCACTGCTGATGCCTGGGGCCCTGCCATGTCTGGCCCTTTCTCACAGTGCTGTCAAGGCTCAGAGGTTTTCACACAATGTATCTGCCTCAGCAGCCATAGCCATTTGCTCAGGCTACAGTGCACATGGTTGTGCCTGGCCACATGAGTCAGAATTCTACAGTCAAGGGTCTGGGAATCAGAGAGTTGGCAGTGAGGGCCTGTCAGTAAATCAGGAACACACTGCTTACTTCTTAGCCTCAACTAGCAAACCGAGCACAGCAGTGCTTCCCACCTCAATCAGCCTTGGCCTCACCCTGGGCATATCTGAGCAGATAGCCCATTATCTTGTGATAAAATCCTTGTATTTTAATCCAGAATCTTCTTGCTGTCAGATTCTTCTGAGTCCACTGTTGGCTCACCACTGACATTACTGGCCTCAAGGGCAGGTTTGGCAATAATATTTTAGGATTCAGTAGTGGCAGCTGATGAGCTATCCAGGAGGGCAAACTGCTTTTATCTCCTTCTCCCTCCTCAGAGTCAAAGGATATGTTAGTGAGAGAGGCAGGAGTCTCAGCCCAGCTCAGAATGGGCAGCATGATGTCCATGGGAAAACCTTGTTGGCATAGAAGCACCAGATCAGGGTATTGCTGGGAGCTGCGTGGAGCAGCTGGGCCCCAAAGGCAACCCAAAGAGGACACATACTTCTCTCTATCAGCCTTGTAGGTATGGGCTATTTCTGGCACCAGAGGGTCATCAGGGTTGGGGTCGCAGAGCAGAGAACAGATGGACAGGAGAACTGGAAAGAAAAGAAACAATGAGTCAATTGCAGTCACAAGGCTCCTAGGTCACCCCAGAACCAGTGAGCCCCTCAAATTGAACTCTCTGTTGATAGAGCAATTCTTTTCTCTTCAACATCCCATCTTGGGGTATCAGAATATGAATGTATTTACTTTGTCCACCTATCAGTTGAACAGCAACTTTACCTTGTGGTGTTCCAGTTACATCTGCTCTAGGGCACTTCTGGCCTCCCTTTCCTGATCTCAAATGTCCTTTGGCTCTGTGCCATGTACCTTTGTTGTTTGATCCCAGGGGCCCTGTTCACTATTAAAGAAACCAGAACTCAGAAGATTCTGGTGACCTGTCCAAGGTTACAGACTTGGAACACCCACCAAATGGGTAAAAACAAGATTCAGAACCAGGTCTGTGTGACTGCCAAGCAAATGTGCACTGCCCTACACTCTCAGTTCTGCTCTGGACCTGTGAGGACACTCCCACCAGGGCTCTGGTTGGAGGCTGAGGAAGTGGTGCTTCTGGGATTGTTAGGTCTAGGCTAAATGCACTGTCAATCCTAGATTTGCTCTGGAACCCTCTGTACCACCCCAAACAAGTATCATCCTTGCCTCAGTGAATCTATCCAAGTCCTGACCACAGTTAAACTATGGTAAACCAGGTACACTATGATTGAGGGATGATTTGTCTTTTTAAAGCTCTTCAACTCTCCTGCTGTTCTGAGCTCAAAGGATGCGTCATGAGAGGGTTAATTTCTTCCTTCCTTCCACATTCAAGTGTCTACTCCTGGCCATTCTGATTTCCTCTCCTTACTTTCTTAGAGTGTCCTGACCCCCCACACCCAAAGGCACGCGAGGCAGTGGGGTGAGGATTCAGCTCAGAGAGGAGCAGGCTCCCACTGTGGAGTTGTCTCCTGGAGGCCTGAGTACTGGAGCCCGCTCTGCCTCCGCGGCACCTGCATCACCACACTGGAGTGGGCAGCTTTCCCTGCAATTTACCACGCAGTCTCAAAGAGCCTGCTCTGGTCAGCTATCCTTGTGCCTTGAGGCCCCCCTCTGCTTCCTAAAGCTCTGCCACCTGCATTGCCTCAACTCCACTCTGTTTGTTGGGCTCTGGTACCCTGATTCTCTCAGGTTGCTTTTTTTTTTTTTTTTAAACCACTGACAGGTAACTCACACCTTCTGTGTTCAAGTCTCAGGGTTTGTACAACCATGTTCAGCCTGTCTTAGTTGGGAAGGAGTATCTGCATCCTTTAAGCCCAGTTTAGAATGGTCTCTTCACCCTCATGCAGAGCACAGGCCCTGTGTCTTCTTCACTCAGGGATGGTTCACAATCCATGTTGCATAAATGAATAAATGAGAGAATGGAGGAGGCAATGTAATATTTGCCTTTCTTACTTTTAGATAAAAAGTATAAATAGGATCAATATTTTCTTTTGCACCCATGCAACAGTCTGGCTGGAGCACCCTGCAGCAACAGATCCAGGTGGACATGGTGGGGGTGGGGAAAGCACCACTCGGACTCCTCCCCTCCAGGCTGTGACCATGGGCTAGGACCGTGGCTCCTTCCCCAGAGCCTGAATTTGCTCTCAGGAGTGCAGGGGTAGTAACACTTCTGTGGCAGAGACCGACATGAGACAGGCACTCACAGCATCAGAGCCTAGTGTACACATCTACCTTTTACCTTTTGACACAGTCAGTGCTGGAGACCACTGGGACCGTAGGATGTCAAGGCAGATGCTGCCGTTGCTGTTGATATTGGGATGATAAATTTTGGTTGTGAAAACAACCTGCAGAGATGAGAAATCTCAAGTCAGACAGACCACAGGGACATTCTAGACTGTTTATCTGTCTGGAAAATGAACCAAGTAAGGTGGAAATGACCACTACTGGGACATACCTGGCTGCACCATCCTGGGTGAGCTGGGTATTATTCCAAACCAGAATGGGATACAGGAGGGTGCACCTGGAGAAGAAGTCCCCCAACCCATTCCCTGCTGGGCTCTTGAACTAGACGCGGGGACTGACACCATCTCCCCCAGAATAGTGTGCTCTCAGGGCTAACAAAAGAGCAATGGACAGGATTCAGAAGTCTTGCTGAATAATGGAGTTCTTAAGCCAGATGATGAATATGTGGGCATCCACTGTATGATTATCTACAATACTTTACATGCCTTGAAACAGTTTATAATAAAACAGGATTTTTTTGTTGGCTTCATTTTAAAACAATTCACTTCAGAATATGAGAAGGAAGGCTGTGTATGTGAGGCTCAGCATCTGTTACCAAATGACTTTTTCCAGGAGGGCTTCCACAGTGGCTCAAAGGGTAAAGAATCTGCCTGAAATGCAGGAGACTTCCTGACAGTCCCTGGGTTGGGAATATCCAGTATACCCACTGCAGTATTTTTGCCTGGAGAATCCTGTGGACAGAGGAGTCTGGCAGGCTACAGTCCATGGACTGTACAGAGTTGGACATGACTGAGCGACTAACACTTTCACTTTTCACTTTTTTCCAGGAAGCATCAAACTTCCAAAGTGACTCAGGCACTAAATATTTGCCTTATTCTTTATTATCTCCTGTAGAGAAGATGATGCAACCTTGCCAGATTCCCTCTGTAGACCCAGAAAATTCTTGCCCAAACAGCAATCTTACTTTATCTTGTTCTTCTGTGGAAAGGAGATTTTTAAAAAGACAGAAGCACAACATTCTTCTTCTATTGTAGAAGACACAACATTTTGGCACACAACTCTCCTTGTTACAGTAAACGCAGCTCACAGGGCTGACTTCAGTCTCTAATAATAGGTGCTGCTTTTGCTTTGTCTTTGGGCAATCAGGAATCCTGAAAATGCCCAACAGACATACAGGATTATATCCTATCTGTTTATTTTTGGGAGAATGGCATTGAAACATGTATACTATCATGTAAGAAACGAAGTGCCAGCCTATGTTCGATATAGGATACAGGATGCTTGGGGCTGGTGCACAGGGATGATCCAGAGAGATGATAGGGAGTGGGAGGTGGGAGGGGAGTCAGGATTGGGAGCTTGTATACACCCATGGCGGATTCATGTCAATGTATGGCAAAACCAATACAGTATTGTAAAGTAAAATAAAATAAAAATAAAATTAAATAAATAAATAAAAATAAAAAAGATCAGCAGCAACTTATACACTAATGAAGGGTATAAGATGCTACTTACAAGACACTGCAGCAAATCTCAACAGGGAAAGGGGAGAGTGGGGGTAGACTCAAGACCATGAAATGTGCTTTTTCAACCAAACCCCTGAAAGAACAGTTATACTTAAAAGAGGTATTTTACTATCTGTCCCCTTGTGCCCTGCACAACCCAGCCTTCTTTGTTAAAAGCTGGCAAAGTCTCCAGAATCTTAACCACATTTAACTCTGATTTAAAATATGGAGGCACCAATGGCCTCTGGTGGCAATGACCAGGGAGAGCTGTGGGCTGGGGAGCCCAGAGGGGCTTCTTCTCATTGCTCAGATAGAATGTGCACACAGGGGTGAAAGGTCTGACTTTAACTGACCCATTAAGGTCAACCTCAGGGCAGTAAGACACATCACAAACCCTGAGACAGGGGGCCCTGGCACAGATTCAAGACTTCTGTGTAAGTCTTGCTAAAATGCAAAACCTTAGGTCAATCCTGAGAAAACAGCACACAAACCCCAAATGGGGGAGAGGGGGAGAGAGGGTCTCTGACAATGATCATTACCTCTCAAGAACATCAAAGTCATGAAAGACCAGAGGAAATGGAGGCTCTGTTACAGACTGTGGAGATGGAGGAGACAAGACAATAAATACAGTGCAGGGTTCTAGAACATGAGGAAAACTGGTTAAAAAGTAAGGCCATCAGGTTAGCTCTGAGCATGTGGCCAACACTGACTTTCTGGGTTTGATACTTGGACTTCAATTAAGTAAGATGTTGACTTCAGGGAAAGCTAGACAAGGCATATATGGAAAATCTGTACTATTTTTGCAACATTTTTCTAATTCTAGAATTAATTTAAAATAAAAAGTTGACAAAAAATAGGCTGACACATCTGGGTTCAAGTCCCACCCTCCACTATAAACCACACCATTTTCAGGAAATAGAGTGCCCATTCAAAGTCTTAGTTTCCTCATTCACAACCAGGACTGACAATTTTATTTTAAAAATAAGAATTAAAATGTATATTGGTATATGAAGCAAAACCCTGGAGGAATGTACACTGTTCCTGTCCCCTGTCCTCACCTTTGGGGGCTTGAAAGGATAATCGGTAGGGCTATTAGCTGTGATCTTCTCTGGGGATAGGTTTATAAATAGACTGATTTCCATCTGTGTATTAGTTAGTTCTCCATATGCTCTAATTTTAAAATAACCCACTTTTATCAATTTTTCAATCAGAAAGATAAAAATATGTTAAAAATGATGTGAATAACATACAGTCACTGCTGGGGGGCCACATCTGCCTGTGCTGTTGGCTCCACCTTGGAACATGCCTTAACCACCAGTCTCTGCCCTGCCCAGCCTCTCACCACAGCAGAGCAACTGACTGCACGCCGTGGGTCCCCTCGGGACATCCTTCCCACCCCCAAAGGCTTGCCCTCCAGTTCCCTGTGACCCTTTCCATGCTCAGGGTGATCCCTCACTGTCCTATCCCACTTTCTTGCTCTGTGCTTCTCCTCCAGCATGACGGAGCTCTCATACTAAACTTCTCCCACACCGGACTATGAATCTCATGAAGGCAGGACTCCTTCAGGTGAAGGAAGGAGGTATTTGCCAGGGTCCTAGGCCAGCTTCTCTCCACCAGTGGACATTCAGGGCCATCCTGTGCAATTCAGGATGCTGAGCAGCATTCCTGGCCTCCACTAGATACTAGAAGCAATCCTCCCCCCACCTCCCATCTCAGGCTTTATTACTACAAAAATCTCAGTGTCCCTGGGGCAGGGGCTGAGAAGTCCTGTCCTAGACTGAAAGGTACTGCAGAGAGGGGAGCTGGAGTCTGAGACACATCCTAACTCAGCCACCTCACAAGGAACACCCCTGAAAACATGGCTTCAGTAGGAAGCCCTCCACCACACCAGCCCTTGCTCACATGAACAGTGAGTCCTCAAAGTCCAGAGTTTAATTCCTGGCAAGCTGTACTCCTGGTGGTAGATAAGGGCCCCTGGGAAAAACCCCAGGTGCAGCTTTCTGTACTAGTGACTTCATCACACACTGTCCCTGTCCCCTGTCCTCACCTTCGGGGGCTTGAAAGGATAATCGGTAGGGAAGTGGATGGTCAGGAAGAAAACGCCTCCTTGGTAAGGACTGTCATTCTGGAGGATGAGACACCGAAAGCAGATTAGTGCATGTGCAAGAGGCACAACAGGTAGAGCAAGGGCTGCGCTGAGCGGCTGCTACCTACCGGGCCCATGATGGTGGCTTGCCAGTGGAACACTGCAAGACAAAAGAGAGACAGGAATGTGAGCCTCTGCAGCAAACACACCTCTCCACCAAAGAGGAGCTCCTTGGTTCAGAGGGTGCTGTTCACACACAAGCCTGCCCTCACTTCTGACACCAACCACCTCTGTAGGGGTTTCTGTAACTTGATTGGACTCCAGACTCATGAAAGATTGTTGTCCTCACAGCTCTGATTTATCACAGTGAAAGGCTGAGATCAATGTCAGCTGAGGGAAGAGCTCATGGGGAAAGTTCCAGGCAGAGTCCAAATGTAGACCTTCAACTGTCCTCCTCCCTGGAGTCCTGCATTGATATGTGACAATACACGGAATACTGCCTACAGGGACACTCACCCCTGGCTCGGCGTACAGAGCTTGTACTGGAACTCCATCACGTTAGCACGATGGATCCATGGACTATTCACATGGCTGCTCTATGTCTCCAGTTCCTCTGGCAATGACCCCAAACCTCCACCTTAAATCAGCTGGGTGGTCTGTCTAGTGTGGCCTACCCCCACCGAACTCACATTGCTGGTTTGGGTCAAGGCCTAAACAGTCCTATCAGGCAGGGTAATTTAGACATTGCTTTCCTGGGGCTAGGGACAAAGGCCAGATCTTTTAAGGACAAAATTAGATTCTTTACTATCCAGGTGCCAGTAAACTACAATTCAATCTTCTCTCTGCACAGAATTAAGCCTTAGGTAGGCTTCAGCCACTTTACATGTTGCTTTTATAAACCCCTCTTCTCTTTAGTTCTTTACTATTTACTCTGAAGCCGTCTCCAGAGGGTCTCTCCCAGGAGTCAATCACTGCCTGTGGCCCTGGGGCTTCAGTGGCTATTTCCCACCTGTGTCCTCTGACACATCCCCAGGACTAGGTAACAAGCCAAGAGCAGCCCCCTCGTGTTCTTCCCTCCCAGGTTCCCACCAACCTGGCGGTCAGGCCACGTCCCTGCTTAGAATGCTAGAGCTTTTTCTTGTTGCACATCACGCCTGCTGCCCTCTCTGGAGTCAGGCTTTTACTGCTGTGCACAGCCCAAGAAAAGCTCCTGTACGCTCAGCAAGACTGGCCTAGAGCAGGTGGATGACTCAGTTCCAAAGCTCCCAGGACACTGTCCAGTCTTTGTGGAAAGTGCCTATATACCCACCTGGGGGTGTACTGAGAACATCTGAGGAATCTGTTATTCTCTAGGGAATTCTGTCTCATGGTTCCATCATGGGTGTGAAATCAGCCCCAATTTTCAGACCTGATCCTGTACTGAGTTTCCTGCCATCTATTCAAATATCTCACAGACTCTGCCCTTGCCAGCAGACAGGAAATTGCCAAAGCGGGAGGAGGGGAAGGAATTGAAGGGACAAGAGAAGAGGTTTCCCAAGCTCTTACAGGTATCCAAAGATAGTCACAGCAGCCCTTGCCCTTTTTCAAATGTTTCAAGAAATGCTACTGATGGGAACACTTTTATCTACAATGAGGTTGCCTAAGCTAATAAAGTGTCACTTCTTTTCTTTTGACTGCTTTTATTCCAGCTCATACTAATCATTAGGTGGTAGGTATACATTTTCCTAATCATAGTACAGAATGAAATTCTTTATTAAATAAATGTTTTTTGATAATTAATATACAGAGAAGGGGAGGAGTAGATAATATGATGAGTGGTTCCTTCTGGCAAACAAATGAACCTTTGGTCCCATTCACTTTAACCCCTGAGGTCTGCTGAGGGGCTGAGCAGAACTGAAAGGCACAGTCAGAACAGAAGACTCCAAAAGAGACAGGAAGAAAAATGAAATTGCAGAGGGATTCCGGAAAGGGCCTGTTAACTCACAGGGGCAGGCATGAAATGGCCCCAAAAGGTTAGCTAGTTTCCAAGACTGTGCAAACCTCATCTAAACTCAGGTACTGTGTATGGAGAGTGGCTAGACTCTCAGATAAAGATGGCTGCTCACCAGTACAGGGCTGCAGTGAAGGGTGAGAATGTGTGGTGAAGGGTGAGAATGTGTGGTGCAGAGGAACACTAAGGGGTACCTTTAGAAAGTGGAAGCTGAATCATTACCAGTTTAATCTTATCCGTAACCCCAGTTTACATTATTTTATGCAACAGGAGCTCAGACCTATGACACCTGGAAGGACAACACAGATCAAATAACAAACCGGTGAAGATACACTTGTTCACTAACTCTGCATATGCAATGGGAATCTTTTCTGTTCTGCTCTAAAAAATTATTTAAACTCTCATAAAGCTTCTGGAATCCTCCATTTCCAGTAGCTGTCTGCCCATTTTCAATTCCTCTAAGCATCAGCCCACAGAGCATGCAGGAACACACATGTGACTGCTTCCTCACACGTGACTGCTTCCTCTTTCTTTTCCCATCTCCGTAAGATTTTTCTTTCTTGCATTTTAACACAATAAAAGTTTTTTAAAATGTAGCATATGGCTTCCCTGGTGGCTCAGACAGTAAAGAATCTGCCTGCATATGAGAGACCCAGGTTTGATCCCTGGGTCAGGAAGATTCCCTGGAGAAGGGAATGGCTAACCACTCCAGTATTCTTGCCTGGAGAATTCCATGGGGTTGCAAAGAGTTGGACACGGAAATGTAGCATAAAATATGTCATTTAAGCCATTTTTAAGTGTCACGTCAGTGGCATTAAGTGCTTTCACAATGCAGTGCAACCACCACCATTATCCATTTCTGAAACTTTTCCATCACTTCAAACAGAAATTCTGTACCATGAAATATTTTCCCATTTCTGCTTCCTCTCAGTGTCTACAAACCTTTCTACTCTATTTTCTGTCTCTATATCTGCCTTGTCTAGCTAGATAGTTCATATAAATGGAATCATATTAATATCTGTCCTTTTGTTTCTGTCTTATTTTATATGGCATATTTTCAAGATTCATCCATGTTATTGCATGCATCAGAACTTTATCCATTTTTATTGCTAAATAATATGCTATTGTGCATATATGTATATCTGCTAAGTCGCTTCAGTCATGTCCGACTCTGTGCGATCCCGTAGACGGCAGCCTACCAGGCTCCCCGTTCCCTGAGATTCTCAAGGCAAGAACGCTGGAGTGGGTTGCCATTTCCTTCTCCAATATATGTGTATACACACACATATATACCACTTTGTTTATTCATTAATTTGTTAATGGGCATGTAATGGCGATTGTTAATGGGGGATTATAAACAATGGTGCAATGAACACTCATATATGAGTTCTGTTTGAGTACCTGTTTTTAATTCTTTGGTGTCCTTGAAGGGCACCACCCCCTCTTTACACAGTCTTTCCTTCTTCTGCCTACTTTTCCTTCAGAAGCAGCTATCAGAGCCTCACAGTAAAGGATGAGCATCCCAGAGCCTAAGATGCTCAGAAAGTAGAGGTGAAGTGGGATAGCAGAGTAGATTTGGGATATCCAAGTGTTGGGCGGCATGGCCTACGGCCAGTCGGCTACAGAGGGTGGCAGAGGGCTGCCCATTGCAGCTCCTTCAGTCTCCCCCTGGGAGCAGAAGTGGGAGAAAAGAACTGTCCCTTCCCTTCGCAGAGGCAAGGAGCTAGCCCCATTCCCCCACCCTTCACCAGCCCTCCAGTTCTACCCCCAAGTGCAACAGCAATAGGTCCTCCATGACTAGCTTCATGACCATTTTTCCAGCAATGCCCCAAGTTTTACTTGGCTTTCCAGATGGCTTTCTTGTGCCCCAGTGGAAGGAGATGGTGATTTCCAGCAACATCTTGACCAGCCGGGCTATGAAGTCAATGCATCTAATGAAAAAGCTGAGTGAGTGAAGTCACTCAGTCGTGTCCAACTCTTTGCGACCCCATGGACTGTAGCCTACCAGGCTCCTCTGTCCATGGGATTTTCCAGGCAATAGTACTGGAGTGGATTGCCATTTCCTTCTACAATGAATGAACTGAACAAGTACAGTAATGCAGACTAGAGGAGAACAAAGGTATATTTCAGGTCCCTGAAATGTGACAGGGACAATCAGAAACAGCATTAGAAAGCAGAGCTCATGCTCAACATTGGCGGGCAGAAGGAACAGGACAAAAATAAAAGTGAAGCTGTCACAGAAAAGCCAGCTTTCTACTAAGTTAGGTATTGTGGGAGATTGTTAAGTCACATATTAGCAGTCTCACCAATAAGGTGACCACATCTGCAATCAGAATTTTCAACAATAAAATTATTTGCATACGTATAATATAGTACAAATATTTTTCTAACCTTTAATTTCCCAAGCATGTTCATTCACATCTGACTGACTGATAGTATGTAATATTCTTTTGCAATAGGTCAGTCAGAGCATCTGTGTTATCCCAGTTATACAAAAACAGATACAAAATGGTGTTGGGATTTCCTTGCCTGAAATTACTAAGCATGTGTGCATATATTTTAAAAATCTCTTTATTTCCATTCTGCCCCTTTGACTGAACTTTATTAATACAATATCTGCCCTTCTCTTGTATCCTCCTCTTCTGTGGAAGGCATCACTATCCAGTCACCCAAGCCAAATCTCCTTTGTCATCTCCCGACCAATAGTATTCAATGTTAACAAGACATCTTCCTAAATTTCTGGGATTGATTTCTTCCCCATCAGAGTTCCGTTTTGCAAGTCCATTTCTTCTTCATAAGTCTGATACGTGAGCTCTTAATTGCTCTGCTTAAGCGCCGCCAAGGTCTGAGGAATGCCAACTATTCAACATGGAGGCAGAGGTCGATAAGCTGGAACTCATGTTCCAGAAAGCTGACTCTGATCTGGACTACATTCAGTACAGGCTGGTATATGAAGTCAAGACTAATTATCCTGATTCAGCAGGCAAGAAAAATCCAGTTACACTTTTAAAGGAATTGTCAGCAATAAAGTCTCGATATCAAACTTTGCATGTTCGCTTTAAACCAACTGCTGTGGAGCAGAAAGAGACTAAGAGCCGCATTTGTGCTACTTTCAATAAGACTATGACCTTGATACAGGAATGAAAAAGCTACTCATAAGTAAAGGAAGAGAAAACAACAGTAACAACAGGTTTTCTTAAAACACAAAAAAATGAGGGATGGATAAATTTGGGGGTCTTAATTGCAAGGCTCAAGGGATCTGGAGCCCTGAACGGTACTTACAATCATCTCCCACAGGTCCTGCAGAACACTGGGCAGGGGGGTCCCTCTGCAAGTCAGTTAATTCCTGGAACACAAAATAGTGAGCTCAGAGCTGGGGTGTGAACTGGGGATACTGCTCTACACCCCACACATTTTGGCCAGAAGTACACTCTCCTAGTGGGAGGGGGCTTCCAGACTTCAGGAGGGGGTGAGCCTGGCTAATGAAAACAAGTGATCTGCAATACCCTTGAAAACAAGGGTCTGCGCATGGCTGTGAAGATATGTGTGAAAAATGTATTACCATTTCCAATTAATAAGCTAGAAAATTGAGAGGTAAAGAGGTTAAGTTACTTACCCAAGGTCACAGAGCTGAAAGGGGGCAGGGCACCAATACCACTCAGGAGAAGAAGGGCAGGGGCTCGGCTTTAGCTCTGAGCTCCTGAATGGAAGCACTTAGCCCAGAGGAAGTGCCCAGTCAAGGACAGGACTCCTGTATTTCAATCTCTCTGCCCCACTACTGCCCTACTCGCCACTGGCTGTACGGGAGTCCTAAGGCTCCAAGTGGGAGATGAAGGACATGTGAGCCAGTCTAGCACAGCTATACTATGTACCAATGGGGGAAATAGGAATTATATTATAACTAGATTCCCTAAATGGGATACAACTTGTGGCCACAATCCCCAAAAGTTATCCTAGCCCAGCATGAGCCTCAAGGTCTAAGATTTTGGGTAGTGACTTAAAAACTATAGTTTGCATGAACTAGGATGTTTCCTAACACTCCTCACTCTCCCTAGGTTCCAGATCTGGGTAAACTTCTTGTGGTCTCCAGAGGGGTTCCAAAGAGAAGGAATGAGGCACAAGTAATGGTCCATCAGGTTGCAGGGAAACTCCTCAGAGGATGGCAAATCCCAGGGTCCTAGGGCATTATGTATGAAGTTTAAACCTAGCTGATCACATTCCTCCTTACCTGAACAATGCTTGAAACTGAGCTCATCCACAAAGAACCTCCTGATCCCACCTTGTAATCTTTGGGCATGCTAATCATTCTAATAATGCCTGCCTCTCTGGCCATTCTGTATTTATCCCATCTACACACAAATGTAATTGGCCACAGTGGGAATATTTATATTACAGAAGCCAGCAAGTACCACAAGTCAGGGCCAAGTTTTATCCCAGAGGGGGTTGGTTTTTAAACACCTACTAGTATACTACTGGTCAGTTCTTAGCTGCTGCTGCTGCTAAGTCGTTTCAGTCATGTCTGACTCTATGCGACCCCAAAGACAGCAGCCTACCAGGCACCCCCCCGTCCCTGGGATTCTCCAGGCAAGAACACTGGAGTGGGTGCCATTTCCTTCTCCAAGGCATGAAAGTGAAAAGTGAAAGTGAAGTCGCTCAGTCATGTCCGACTCTTAGCAACCCCATGGACTGCAGCCCACCAGGCTCCTCCGTCCATGGGATTCTCCAGGCAAGAGTACTGGAGTGGGCTGCCATTGCCTTCTCTGTCTTAGCTAGTATCTAATGTATCTAAATAGGTTACTCTTGATAAGTACAAAGTACCCAGTGTTACTAGTTGTCACAATAGAAATGAGCTTGGGGAACAACTAATGTCAGGCGAGGAGAACAGAGGACATGCTCAGAAATGCAGCATGCCTACAGACTGCTCCACAGAACAGCCCCCTTGCCTGTTTACCTCTGCTTTGCGCTTCCACACCTCTGCAAACCACTCTGTAGGGGACCAACTCCCCCAACTCACCAGGGTTTTCCATACCTCCAGGCATCTACATGGGCTGTTCCCTGTCCCTAGAAGGCAAATACCTTGTAAAGGGTGTGGTGAATGGTTACTAAAAGTTGATGATTCCTGAAGGCCCAGAAGTGGGTCTCAACTGACAGAGACTCCAACTAGCACCAATGAGTTTCTAATGCTAACTGGCATTTCAAGGAAGGACAGTGTGAGTTGAAAGAAACTAGTCTACCAATATATTGCATTCCTGTGCTTTCCCAACAGAGGCCAGAAGACCCAGGTCTGAGTTCCAGCTCTGTCACTGGGAAAACAACTTTGACCTCTTTGGGCCTCAGTGTAAATTATCTGATGAGTTGTAATTACATTTGTCTGCCAGTACTAATATTTGGCTATAATTTTGTAATGTTTATAATGTACACAAATGTACTTGGTAAAACATCAAGGATGACAGTGTATAGAGAATTCAATTATTAGCATTACAATAAGAAGAATGAGGAATGTATAAAGATACCTAGTACTAGAAGAGTGTAGAAGAAACTAGTGACACTGATCACACCTTGGGAGAGGAACTGGGGGCTGCAGACGGGAGTGGATGGGAGAGTTTTCCCTGTAGACTCTTTTGCATTTTTTGAATTTTGAACCATGGGAATTTATTACCTAAATGATAAATACATAAATATTTCATAAATTGTAAAGGACTAAGCAGGTTAACATTGTGTAATACTTATTGTTACAAGTAACACTGATGATAAGTGAGTCTTGAAAAGGAAAAAGGTTAGAGTAGAGTGGATTACCAGAGGAAAACAGTGAAGCAAATACAGTCCACACTCATTTCTTTTACTGCGCTGTACTCAATTCAAGATCTCATTCAATGAAAGACACAATCTATAGGCAACTAAGAAAGAAAACACACTGGCAATTAAACTAAGACCAAATGCATTCTTTTCATTTTTTAATTAGTCTTTTATTCTCCCATTGTAAGAGTTTTTACATATTCTGGATATATATCCCTTTTCAGATATTAGTATTTGAGAAATACTTTTCTCCATTCTGTGGGTTGTATTATTGCTATCTTTAAATTTTTAAGTATAGTTGATTTACAGTGCTCTGTTATTTTCAGGTGTACAGCAGAGTGATTCAGTTTTATAATTTTTTTTCTTTTTCAGATGCTGTTCCATTATAGGTTATTACAAGATATTGAATATAGTTCCCTGGGTTATACAGTAGGTCCTTGTGTATTTTATACTGTGTATCTGTTAAACCCAAACTCCTAACTTATCACCCCCTCTTCCCCTTTGGTAACCATAAATTTGTTTTCTATGTCTGATTTCTACTTTGTAAATCAGTTCATTTTTGTATAATTAAAAAAAAAAACTCCACATATAAATGATACCCTATGAGATTCTTTACTCTTAAAATTTTAATTTTAATTTGAAACTAAGCTTTAAATCAAAGCTATGGTTTTTCCAGTAGTCATGTGTGGATGTGAGAGCTGAGCACGGAAGAATTCATGCTTTTGAAATGTGGTGCTGGATAAGATTCTTGAGAGTCCCTTGAAATACAAGGAGATCAAACCAGTCAATCCTTTAAATCAACCCTGAACTTTCATTGGAAGGACTAATGCTGAAGCTCCAATACTTTGGCTACCTGCTAAGAAGAGCTGACTCCCTGGAAAAAATCTTGATGCTGGGAAAGACTGAGGGCAGATGGACAAAAGGCAACAGAGGATGATGAGATGGTTGAATAGCATCACTGACTCAATGCACATGAGTTTGAGCAGCTCTAGGAAACGGTTAAGGACAGGGAAGCTTGGCATGCTACAGTTTATGGGGTTGCAAAGAGGCAGACACAACTTAGTGACTAAACAACAACAACAAAAGCTTACTTGGGCATATGTTTTCATTTTAAAATCATTCATACATAGCAAAAGGAGTAGAAGAAGACAAGTGAAATAAATAAATGGGCTCTCCTCGTTTAGGTGAAGGTGAAGTCGCTCAGTCGTGTCCGACTCTTTGCAACCCCGTGGACTGTAACCTACTAGGCTTCTCTGTCCATGGGATTCTCCAGGCAAGAATACTGGAGTGGATTGCCATTTTCTTCTCCAGGGGATCTTCCCAACCCAGGTATCGAACCTCGGTCTCCCGCATTGGAGGCAGACGCTTTAACCTCTGAGCCACCAGGGAAGCCCCCATCATAGAGGACTAGAATGCAAAAGCAAGAAGTCAAGAGTAACAGGCAAGTCTGGCCTTGGAGTACAAAATGAAACAGGGCAAAGGCTAACAGAGTTCTGCCAAGAGAACACATTGGTCATAGCAAACACCCTCTTCCAACAACACAAGAGAAGACTCTACACATGGTCATCACCAGATGGTCAATACCAAAATCAGATTGATTATATTCTTTGCAGCTGAAGATGGAGAAGCTCTATACAGTCAACAAAAACAAGACCAGGAGCTGACTGTGGCTCAGATCATGAACTCCTTATTGCCAAATTCACATTTAAATTGAAGAAAGTATGGAAAATCACTAGACCATTCAGGTACGACCTAAATCAGATCCCTTATACAGTGGAAGTGAGGAATAGATTTGAGGGACTAGATCTGATAGACAGAGTGCCTGAAGAACTATGGGCAGAGGTTTGCGACACTGTACAGGAGGCAGTGGTCAAAATTATCCCCAATAAAAATGCAAAAAGGCAAAATGGTTGTCTGAGGATGCCTTACAAATTGCTGAGAAAAGAAGAGTAGTGAAAGGAAAAGGAAAGATATATTATTAATCTGAATGCAGAGTTTCAAAGAATAGAAAAGAGAGATAAGAAAGCCTTTCTCAGTGATCAGTGCAAAGAAATAGAGGAAAACAATAGAATGGGAAAGATTAGAGATCTCTTCAAGAGAATCAGAGATACCAAGGGAACATTTCATGCAAAGATGGGCTCAATAAAGGACAGAAATGGTATAGACCTAACAGAAGCAGAAGATATTAAGAAGACGTGGCAAGAATACACAGAGAACTATATACAAAAGATGTTAGAGCCAGATTACCACAATGGTGTGATCACTCACCCAGAGCCAGACATCCTGGAATGTGAAGTCAAGTGGGTCTTAGGAAGCATCACTCTGAACAAGGCTAGTGGAGGTGATAGAATTCCAGCTGAGCTATTTCAAACTTAAAAGATGATGCTGTTAAAGTGCTGCACTCAATATGCCAGCAAATTTGGAAAACTCAGCAGTTGCCACGAGACTAGAAAATGTTAGTTTTCATTCCAATCCCTAAGGCAATGCCAAAGAATGTTCAAACTACTACACAATTGCACTCATCTCACATGCCAGCAAATTAATGCTCAAAGTTCTCCAAGCCAGGCTTCAACAGTACATGAACTGAGAACTTCCAGATGTTCAAGCTGCATTTTAAAAGGCAGAGGAACCAGAGATCAAGTTGCCAACATCGGTTCAATTATTGAAAAAGCAAAAGAGTTTCAGCAAAACATCTATTTCTGCTTTATTGACTATGTCAAAGCCTTTGACTGTGTGAAAGTGAAGTCGCTCAGTCGTGCCCGACTCTTTGCAACCCCATGGATAGTAGCCTGCGCCAAGCTCCTCTGTCCATGGGATTTTCAAGCCAAGAGTGCTGGAATGGGTTGCCATTTTCTTCTCCAGGGAATCTTCTCAACCCAGGGATGGAACCCAGGTCTCTCACATTGTGGACAGACATTTTACTGTCTAAGCCACCAGGGATTACAACAAACTGTGGAACATCCTTAAAAGATGGGGATACCAGACCACCTTATCTGACTTCTGAGAAATCTGTATGCAGGTTAAGAAGCAACAGTTAGAACCAAACATGGAACAATGGATTGATTCCGAATTGGGAAAGGAGTACAAGGCTGTATATTGTCACCCTGCTTATTTAACTTACATGCAGAGTACATGATGCGAAATACTGGGCTGGATAAAGCATGAGCTGGAATCAAGATTGCCAGGAGAAAAAAAAATTGCCAGGAGAAATATCAATAACTTCAGATATGCAGATAACACCACTCTTATGGCAGAAAGTGAAGAACTAAAGAGCCTCTTGATTAAGGGGAATGAGAGGAGTGAAAAAAGTTGGCTTAAAGCTCAACATTCAGAAAACTAAGATCACTTCATGGCAAACAGATGGGGAAACAATGGAAACAGTGACAAACTTCATTTTCTTGGGCTTCAGGATCACTGTAGATGGTGACTGCAGCCATGAAATTAAAAGACGCTAGCTCCTTGGAAGAAAAGCTATGACAAACCTAGACGCATATTTTAAGCCAGCTTTTCACTCTCCTCTTTCACTTTCATCAAAAGGCTCTTCAGTTCCTCTTCACTTTCTCCTAGTTCTCCTTTTACAAATCTTATCAGTCTATACGTTCAGACATGGAAGTTCTAACCTACACCCTTATCTCCCTCACGCTACTCACTGCCCTCAAAATGTTTGATTTCCAACACAGGCAATAACACTGCCATCTAATCAGTTATCCACATTGTGCATCCCCCTTTCTCACTTTCACCACATGCTCTTTTTCAAGTTCTGTCAATTGTACTCTTTGCATGTCAGCCAAGCACAGTTCCTGTCTTGGCATCTGCTCCACGGTCAGTCACTTGGGCGACAGCTTCACTGGACGTTCACAGTGCCCTCAGTTTCCCCTCTGGCTACTCCAGGCTACAGCAGAGCCAGAAGCCTCTTTTCACGACAGAGATTTGAGCATATCATTCACCTGTCTCAAAGTCCTAGGATAACAGATGACCTCTTTTCCAACTCATTAGAAAAGACCTTGATGTTGGGAAAGACTGAAGGCAAAAGGAGAAGGCGACAGCAGAGAATGAGATGGTTAGTCAGCATCACTGACTCAATGGACATGAATTTGAGCAAACTCTGGGAGATAGTGGAGGACAGAGGAGCCTGGTGTGCTGCAGTCCGTGGGGATGCAAAGTCAGACAGCACTTAGCGATTGAACAACAACATCATATTCTTAAGAGATCCTGCAATACCACCTCAGGCAATCAAACCTAAGCTCACCATGTTGCTTTCAGTTGCTAAGTCACAGCCGACTCTCGGGACCCCATGGACTATATCCCGCCAGGCTTCTCTGTTCATGGGATTTTCCAGGCAAGAATACTGGAGTGGGTTGCCATTTCCTTCTCCAGGGGATCTTCCTAACACAGGGATCAACTAGAGTCTCCTGCATTGACCAAACTCACCATACAATGATGCTTAGCACAGAATTATTTACTTCCTATAAAATTCAGAATAACAGTGGTCGTTAATTCATACTGAGCGCTTGATATATTCCACGCATGTACTAAACATGTATCATCTAAGTCTAAAAAAGAAAAAAAAAAAACAACTTATAAAAACATGGGACACGGAGGCTGGGAATGATTAAGTTCCCTGCCTTCTGACATCTATTTCCATGTGTTTATTCACTACAGGTAATGATTAACTAAATTAATGGTCATATACTTTTGGAAAGCTGACGTTAAAAACTATGTTATGAATACTATTTAACAACATGAAAAATGACTACCTTTAATGCTATGTGAAAAAGCGGGATGCAAAGTGCAATTTTTTTTTTTAAGAAAAGGGAAAAAACTGATAGTAGGTATACTACGATGTCAACAAATAATATAGCATAACTGAAAATACTTTTTCTTTCTCCTATTGTGCATTCTCCAAATTCTAGTTAATATATTAAATGCCCATAAGGACTCCCAATTACCTACAGGATAAAAAAGTTATCCTAGCACTGCCCCTAATACCCCCACCCTAGTCCTGCCCACCCACTCCCATCTCCTATTCCAGCGGCACTTAAACCTCAGTCATGCTCTCCCCACTCCAAGCCCGGCCACGGCATCTCTCCAAGACCGCGAACGCCCTTGTTCCTTTTCTGTACTTCCAGAGTTCGTACTCATCCCTTAGAATCCAGCTCCAGCCTCGACTCCTCTGACCAGCCCTCCAGATACGCCCACAAGAGCATGCCCCTCTTCCTCTGAGGCCAGGGGCTACCTCTCCGCCCAGGCGCCCGGAACACAGCGTCCAAGGCGCAGGGAGCCCTCACCTTGCCACAGACGCCGAGACGGGAGGCGAGGGAGGCGTGTGGAACGCTAACCCTCCGTGGCTCCGCCCGGGGCCCCGCCCCGTTCAGCGCGACGCTCACCCTACGTGATGCCGCCCCGCCCCCGCGCGCTGCGCGGTACCCTTTAAGGCCGCGCGGGCGGCGGTTCCGCCTCCCTCCCTGACAGGTGTGACCGTTGTCTGCTCGGTCTAAGCTGCCGTTCGTTTGGCGGCCGTAGCGTCCCCCAGCCGGGAGTCAATGCTTCGGACTCGCAAGGAGCCCTCAGGCGGAAGGGCTTCTTACCTTCTGGATCCTCTTCAGCGCCATCTTACCCCCGCTGCTGGAGACGGGGGCGCCTGGCCCGGGGCTGCCAGAGGCGGCCCGCTGCCGGCTCGGCCGCCGCGCAGCGCTGCAAGCTGGGAACGGCCGCTTGTGCGCGTGCGCGCCGCGGGGCACTGTGGGTAGGCGCTCCGCGTGTGGCAGGTACCCGCGCGGGCATGCGGAGCGGGCCTGACCTGGAGAAACTGCTCTGTCGGCTGTTGCCTTTCCTCTGCTTTACGCAGCCCCGCAACCTTATCTCTGGGTTGGCGAGGGCGTGGAGAGGCCTGCGGAGAGGGGCGCTGGTTGCTTTTAACACAGGACGTGCCCGGGTCGTGCCCTTTTAGCTTCCGCCTGTGTTTCATCCCAGGCTTTCACATATTCTTGTACACAGTGGTTCTCAGTGGTTCTGTTTTGAACTTAAGTCTGTAAGTATTCATACCCCTTCATTTGTTTTATGTCAAATATGTTACAGTTCTTTCCATAGAAATACATGTAGTAGAGCTTTATATGCAGTGGACCTGGAAGTGTGCATTTTCAGTAATCTTTCAGGCTTTTTTGATGGACAGCCAAGGTTGAGAACTACAGCCTCAAAAGTGTGCATATCCAAACTTAAACTGTGTCTTTTTCCTCCTTAAAACCTGACAGGCATTTTGGTCAGAGTTTTGGGATTAGGAACAATTAATGTGTGTCGTAAAGTCAGTTTAATGTGTTGCAGCTCATCTAGGGGTGCCAGCAATAGGGCTTGGAGCGGGGTGTGTGTTCCTAGCCAGAGACTGAGGCAGGGTCCTGGCAGTGAGAACACCAAATCCTAACGACTAGACATGTGGTCAGTGACAAAGGCCCTGGCTCTTTGGCTTTGCAGAGAATGCCCCAAAGAAGGAAAGTAGTGAAGCAGATAAAGGATTTAATAGGAGGAAAAAGAATACAGGACTTATGGATAGACACACAGGCAAACTGAGAGTGAGTCGCTGAGTCGCACCCTCAAGGTAGTTAGAATTACCTTTATGGGGCATTTCTTCCGGGTTTCCTTTGGTCAATCACTTTGATTCTCCTGTTTCACAGCCCATATTTGGTATATCTCAGGGTCCACCCACGTGTGCACATGCATCTCTTAGCCAAGATGGGCTACTGTAAAGGCCAGTTGGTAGAACAGCTCTTGACATCACTCCCACTTTGACTTCTAAGGAGCCTTTCTGTGCATGTGTGGTCAGGAAAGTCTCCTGACTTTGAGAAACAGGTGGTCTGGCCTGGCCCCAAGCCTCCTCCCCTAATTGTATTATTATCGTCTTGGAATTTTTCAGTCTACAGGGAATGAATCTCCAATTGCCTGGGGCTATCTACCTCCTGCCTTACAGCCAATGTACATTTTTTTTTTTTTTAGTGAATTAGAAAACAAAATCTCAGTGCGTTTTGCAAGGTGAGACTTGTGAAAGTTCTGTGTGTGTGTGTGTATGTAGATGATGATATTTATCCTCCAAACTTAGGCATTTTGAGAGTGAAAGGGGTACAACTAGAAGACCAAAGGTGTAACTGAGGCTGTGACCAACCAGGACATATCATCATCTATATGTGAGTACTCAGAATATAAAGTGCATCACAGACATTTCCATTGTCCTCAGCTGTCTTTGTCCAGAAGTCCTTAAGGATGCCCAGTTGCCTGCATGGATCACATCCATTGCAATGTAAAGCCCTCAGTCTGGCTTAGTATCAAGAGGTAAATCACTGCTCCCTTGACATTCCTTTACTTCTGGTTACCCTCTATAAAACTTTCTTTTTCCCCTAAAGCACAGCCATCACTCACCTGTAAAGTCAGTTCAGCCCACCACTATCTCTATTTGGTGTCACATGGCATCACAATAGCTTTCATGCACAGAACAAGTGCTCAATTATTATGAATATTTATATATTTGTATGAGAATATAACCCTCCATAACTGTGATAATTATCTATGGATGGTGAGTTTACTAATGTTACTTTCCAGAGAATTTGCATCACTTGTATAATCTGGAAAAGAAGCACAGTTGTATTTAATAACAAAGGAAAAATTCCATTTCTCCTTCCTTTCGGTAGTATAGAGCATAGTCTTCTAAATGTCTTACATAGATTTTTAGTTTTTTTATATTGAAGTAATTTTAGATGTATAGAAGTATTGGAAACCAGATACAACATTGTAAAACTTTTGTGCTTTAAATAGCACCATCAAGAAAGCAAAAGACAGCCCACAGAATGGGAGAAAATACTTGCAAATCGTGTATTTGATAAAGATTCAGTATCTAGGATTGTTGCCCAGATGGCTCAAGCAGTAAAGAATCACCTGCAATGCAGGAGATGCAGGTTCAATCCCTGGATTGGGAAGATCCCCTAGAGGGGGAAATGGCAACTTACTCCAGCATTCTTGTCTGGGAAATCCTATAAACAGAGGAATCTGATTAGGGTACAGTCCATGGGATCGCAACAGTTGGACATGACAGCGTGTGTGCATGCATTCAATATATATATAAAGAACTCTCTCAACTCAAAGTGATTAAAAACTAGGGAAAGGATTTGAGTAGAAATCTCTTCAAAAAAGATAGAGAAATGGTCAGTAAAGCACATAAAAATGTTCAACATCTTTTCCTCTATGTCCAAATTTCCCCTTTTTATAAGGACTCAATCATTGGATTAGGACTCACCACACCTAATGACCTCATCTTTACTTGACATCTGCAAAGATCCAAATTTCAAATAAAGGCACTTTTCATAGGTACTGGCATTAGACCGTCAACATCTTTTCAGTTCAGTTCAGTTGCTCAGTTGTGTCTGACTCTGCAGTCCCATGAAACGCAGCACGCCAGGCCTCCCTGTCCATCACCAACTCCCGGAGTTCACTCAAACTGATGTCCATCGATTCAGTGATGCCATCCAGCCATCTCATCCTCTGTTGTCCCCTTCTCCTCCTGCCCCCAATCCCTCCCAGCATCAGTGTTTTCCAATGAGTAAATTCTTCACGTCTTTTGCCAAAGTATTTGAGTTTCAGCCTTAGCATCATTTCTTCCAAAGAACACCCAGGACTGATCTCCTTTAGAATGGACTGGTTGGCTCTCCTTGCAGTCCAAGGGACTCTCAAGAGTCTTCTCCAACACCACAGTTCAAAAGCATCAATTCTTCGGCACTCAGCTTCTTCACAGTCCAACTCTCACATCCATACATGACCACTGCAAAAACCATAGCCTTGACTAGACGGGCCTTTGTTGGCAAAGTAATGTCTCTGTTTTTGAATATGCTATCTAGTTTGGGCATAACTTTCCTTCCAAGGAGCAAGCATCTTTTAACTTCATGGCTGCAATCACCATCTGCAGTGATTTTGGAGCCCCCAAAATAAAGTCTGACACTGTTCCCACTGTTTGCCCATCTATTTCCCATGAAGTGATGGGACCAAATACCATGATCTTAGTTTTGTGGGGGAGACAATTCAGCATATAACAATGGATGAATCTTGAAAACATGTTAAATGAAAGAAGCTGGTTACAAACAACTTCCATTTCCATATGATTCCATTTATATAAAATGTCCAGAATAGGCAACTGTATTGAGACAAAATATATTGGTAGTTGCCTAGTGCTGAAGAGGACTAGAAGAGTTATTGCTAGTAGTTAAATATACATTGTGGACTTGCCAGGTGGCACTGCTAGTAAAGAACCTGCCTCTCAATTCAGGAGATGTAAGAGACACACGTTCAATCCCTAGATCAGGAAAATTCCCTTGGAGAAGGAGATGGCAACTCACTCCAGTATCCTTGCCTGGAGAATCCCATCCCCTGGCAGGCTATGGTCCATAGGGTTGCAAAAGTTGGACACGACTGAACCATCTTAGCAAGCAGGCAAAGCTGTTTTCAATATAATAACAGCAATACACAGAGTCCTTGTATACCTTTCATCCAGCTTTTAATGTTCACATATTACATAACTAATTAATTGAGAAAACACCTATACAATACTAATTTACAGACTTTAATTAAATTTCACTATGCACACTAATTTTTCTCGTCAAAATCTGATTTAGGATCCCATGTGTTTTTTTTTCCTATCATCTTAGCCACCTTCAATCTTAGACAATTCTTTAGGTTTTCTTTTTCTTTGATGCCCTTGACACTTGGGAGTATTGGAAAGTTATTTTGTAAGATGTCCTTAGTTTGGGTTTTCTGATTGATTAAATTAAGGTTATGCATTTTTGGCAAGACATATTACAGAAGTGATGTATCTTTCTTGTGCAGCATATTACAAGTATACGAAATTGATATCATTATTGGTTAAGTCTGGTTATTCTGTTATTAAATTTGTGTACTAGAAACTTAAAATTTTCTTTATAAATTAATAAGTAGCCTGTGGGAAGAAGATTTAAGACTTTGCATTTACCTTATTTTTTAGAATCAGAATTTCATCCAGTAATTTTAGATTCCATTCTTGCTCACAGCATTTATTTATGTGGTATGGACCAAATGGTAATTTTCTTCCTACCTTTGTTAAATGGAATTGTACTGTAAGGAATAGCTTTTTCCTTTCCCCTTCATTTATTTAGAGACAGTCCCTGACTTACAGTGATTCAATTTATAATTTTGTGTTTTGCAAAAGCAAATTTGAGTACAAACTGTACATGGAATTTTGAACTTTGATCATTTCCTGAACTGGTGATAAGTAGTATGATACTCTTAATGATGCTGGGCAGTGACAGTTAAGCTGTCAGCCACAGTCAAAAAGGTAAACAACAAATACACTTGCAACCATTCCATACATCCATTCTAGATCTTTACTTTCCATATAGTATTCAATAAAATACATGAGATAGTCAATAGCTTATTATAGGTTTTGTGTTAGATGACTTTTTCCAACTTTATAGGTAGAGTAACCTAAGTGTTCTAAGCACATTTAAGATAGGCTTGGCTGAACTGTGATGTCGAGTAAGTTAGGTGTAATAAATGTATTTTCAGTTTATGATGGGTTTATCAGGACATAACCTCATCATGTGTTGAAGATATGTGTTTATTCAATTTTTTTATATAACAGTATGGACTCATGGATTTTTATTCTATCAGTTTTAATCCATTAGAGTCATCATTTATTATGGTGCTTAAATTGTCCCAACTTTGGCCATTGAGACCTTGTTCAGTTCAGTTCAGTTGCTCAGTCGTGTCCGACTCTTTGCGATCCCATGAACCACAGCACGCCAGGCATCCCTGTTCATCACCAACTCCCCAAGTCTACCCAAACCCATGTCCATCAAGTCAGTGATGCCATCCAACCATCTCATACTCTGTCGTCCTATTCTCCTGATGTCATCTTTCTCAGCATCAGGGTCTTTTGAAATGAGTCAGCTCTTTGCATCAGGTGGCCAAAATATTGGAGTTTCAGCTTAGCATCAGTCCTTCCAATGAACACCCAGGACTGGTCTCCTTTAGGATGGACTGGTTGGATCTCCTTGATAGGCTTCTGCAACAGCACAGTTCAAAAGCATCAATTCTTCGGCGCTTAGCTTTCTTTATAGTCCAACTGTCACATCCATACATGACCACTGGAAAAACCATATCCTTGACTAGATGGACCTTTGTGGGCAAAGTAATGTCTCTGCTATTTAATATGCTGTTGAGGTTTGTCATAGCTTTTCTTCCAAGGAGTAAGCATCTTTTAATTTCATGGCTGCAGTCACCATCTGCAGTGATTTTGGAGCCCAGAAAAATAATGTCAGCCACTGCTTCCACTGTTTCTCCATCTATTTCCCATGAAGTGATGGGACCAGATGCCATGATCTTAGTTTTCTGAATGTTGAGCCTTAAGCCAACTTTTTCACTCTCCTCTTTCACTTTCATCAAGAGGCTCTTTAGTTCTTCACTTTCTGCCATAAGGGTGGTGTCATTTGCATATCTGAGGTTATTGATATTTCTCCAGGCAGTCTTGATTCCAGCTTGTGCTTCCTCCAGTCCAGCGTTTTTCATGATGTACTCTGCATATAAGTTAAATAAGCAGGGTGACAGTATACAGCCTTGACGTACTCCTTTTCCTATTTGGAACCAGTCTGTTGTTCCATGTCCAGTTCTAACTGCTGCTTCCTGACCTACATACAGGTTTCTCAAGAGGCAGGTCAGGTGGTCTGGTATTCCCATCTCTTTCAGAATTTTTCACAGTTTATTGTGATCCACACAGTCAAAGGCTTTGGCATAGTCAATAAAGCAGAAATAGATGTTTTTCTGGAACTCTTTTGCTTTTTTTTGATGATCCAACGGATGTTGGCAATCTGATCTCTGGTTCCTCTGCCTTTTCTAAAACCAGCTTGAACATCTGTAAGTTCCTGGTTCACATATTGTTGAAGCCTGGCTTGGAGAATTTTGAGCATTACTTTAGTAGCATGTGAGATGAGTGCAATTGTGCGGTAGTTTGAGCATTCTTTGGCATTGCCTTTGGGATTGGAATGAAAAATGACAGATGACAAGAGTGAACATAGACATTCTAGGAATCAGTGAACTAAGATGGACTGGAACGGGTGAATTTAACTCAGATGACCATTATATCTACTACTGTTGGCAGGAATCCCTTACAAAAATTGGAGTAGCCATCATAGTTAGCAGAAGAGTCCAAATTGCAGTACTTAGATGCAATCTCAAAATGACAGAATGATCTCTGATCGTTTCCAAGGCAAACCATTCAGTATCATGATAATTCAAGTCTATGACCCGACCAGTAATGCTGAAGAAGCTGAAGTTGAACAGTTCTATGAAGACCTACAAGACCTTCTAGAACTAACACCCAAAAGATGCCCTTTTCATTATAGGAGACTAGAATGGAAAAGTAGGAAGTCAGGAAACACCTGGAGTAACAGGCAGATTTGGCCTTGGGGTACAGAATGAAGCAGGGCAAAGGCTAATAGAGTTCTGTTCTGCCAAGAGAATGCACTAGTCATAGCAAACACCCTCTTCCAACAACACAAGAGAAGACTCTACCTATGGACATCACCAGATGGTCAACACCAAAATCAGATTGATTATATTCTTTGCAGCCAAAGATGGAGAAGCTCTATACAGTCAGCAAAAACACAACCAGGAGCTGACTGTGGCTCAGAACATGAACTCCTTATTGCCAAATTCAGACTGAAATTGAAGAAAGTGGAGAAAACCACTAGACCATTCAGGTATGACCTAAATCAAATCCCTTATGACTCTACGGTGAAAGTGAGACATAGATTAAGGGACTAGATTTGATAGAATGCCTGATGAATTATGGATGGAAGTTCATGACATTGTACAGGAGACAGGAATCAAGACCATCCCCATGAAAAAGAAATGCAAAAAGCAAAATGGCTGTCTGAGGAGGCCTTACAAATAGCTCTGAAAAGACAGGAAGTGACAAGCAAAGGAGAAAAGGAAAGATATAAGCATCTGAATGCAGAGTTCCAAAGAATAGCAAGGAGAACTAAGAAAGCCTTCCTCAGTGATCAGTTGGAAGAAATAGAGGAAAACAATAGAACAGGAAAGACTAGAGGTCTCTTCAAGAAAATTAGAGATACCAAGGGAACATTTCATGCAAAGATCGGCTCAATAAAGGACAGAAATGGTAGGGATCAAACTGAAGCAGAGGCTGTTAAGAAGAGGTGGCAAGAATACATAGAAGAACTGTACAGAAAATATCTTCATGAACCAGATAATAACAATGGTGTGAGACCTTGTAGGAGCCTCCAGGATGACCTCAAATAATACCTACTTCCTAGTATTCAGCCCCTTTTAAAATCTCTCTGAGTGTGAGCTAGATTTAGTGACATTTCTAATGTAAAGAAAAGGTGATGAGATGTCACTGCTGAGATTAGGTTGAAGTAAAAGACTGGCTTCCATCTTGAGCAGACAGTTGCTTCCAGATTCTCTTATTCCCTTGCTCCTTCAGTTCCTTGCTGTGATGGAAACCAGCCACCATATTGTTAGCTGCCCTTTGGAGAGACCCGTGTGCCATGGAACTGAGAGAGGCCTCCTCACAATAGCTAGTGAAATACAGGTCCTTGGTCCAGCATCCCACAAGATACTGAATCCTGCCAACACCTTGTTAGTGTGAAAGTTGATTCCTGGGATGATCCTGGGTGACAGTTTGATTACAACCCCATGGAAAACTTTTAGCCAAGGCAATCTATTAGTTTGCTAGGATTGTCATAAATACCACAGAATGGGTGGCTTAAACAGCAGGAATTAATTTTCTCACAGCTCTGGAGGTTAGAAGTCCAAGATCAAGGGTCTAGCTGACTTGGTTTCCAGTGGGAGCTCTCTTCGTGGTATGTAGATGGCCTCTTTCTCACTGTATAGTTACATGGCCATTTTTGGTGTGTGTGTACATAGGGAGGGGGCCTGGGTGGGGAGAGCAATAGTTCTCTGGTGTGCTTTATATAAGGACACTATTCCTATTGAATCAAAACCCAACATTATGACATCATTAACTTTAATTATTAATTACTTAGAAACCCTATTTCCCAGTATAGCCACACTGGGGGCTTCAACTTATGGGCTTTGGGGGAAAATAAATAAGGACCAAAAAGAGGCAACTTAGCAAGAGAGAAAACTTAACAGACAATAAATGCTTTACTGCAGCCAAACACGGTGAAATAAAGTATACCCTTATCCCTCTCAGCATAGGTTAAGTGGAGAGCCTAGACTTCCATGATAGTCTTGCTGATATGGTTTCAGAAAAGGCTAAAAGAAGCTGAGATTGTCATGGTCACCCAGTGGTAAGGAGGCCTTTCCTCTATAGTGTTTTTGAAAGTAATGTAGGGAACAATTGCAAGGCATTCTTCCCTACCCTCAAACTGGCACTTGGCATTTAGGGTTCCCCTGAGAAACTAGAGGGAGGTGGAAAGAAGACGAGATTGACCAGAAACACTAAGGGCAGGAGAAGATGGATATATTAAACCCAAGCATTCAGGCTTGAACTTTTGTTCTGTTCAGGCTCTTGATAGATTGGATGATATCCACCCACTTTGGGGAGGACAGTTAGCTTTATTCAGCTCACCAATTCAAGTGCTAGTAATTGCTTCTGGAAACACTCTCACAAACATTCAGAAATAATCTTTAGCTATCTAGGCATTCTGTAGCCTAATCAAATTGAAGCATAAAATTAATTATACTCTCTCAGCCATGGTGGTGACTTTCATCCCCACTTGGCAGAAATGGGGTGAGGTCTGCCTTTCTGTGCTGATGTCAGAGGAGGCTGTAAAACAGAAGATTTAAGTAGGGTCCCAGTCTCATAATGTAGTAATCAAAAATGTCCAGGCTACAACTGAAAACCACTGATAGATACCGAGAATCAGGACTATCTTGAGTAAGACAATTGTCTTAATATACAGAGATGGGAATTATCTAACAAAGGATTTAAAGCAGGCTAAATAAAAATACTTGAATGAAAAGTTATGAAAATGCTTGAAACAAAACTGTAAAGTCTCAGCAAAGAAGTACAAAATATAAAGAGGAATCAAATGGAAATTTAAAAACTGAACAATAAAAGAAATAATAAGCTTACTAGAGTGGAAACAATAGTGAAAAGATCAGTGAAAGTAAAGCAATAGGAATTAACCAGCAGAGAACAATAGATTGGAAAAAAGGAAATAGAGCCCCAGAGATCTTTGGTAGTATAACAAATGATCTAATATTTATTTCATCTTTGTCCTAGAGGGTGAGGAGCAAGAGGGTAGAGTTGAAAGGCTATTTAATGGCTAGGGAAAAAAAATTGGTGAAAGACATAAACCTACAAATTCAAGAAGCTGAGCTAACCCCAAATAGGATACACCCCCAAAAATATCTTGCCAAGATAACATCATAATCAAAATTCTGAAAATTTATGGTGAAAACTTTTGAAAGCAGAAAAAAAAATAATACTTTACCTATAACTGAAAAGCAATTTGAATCATATCAAGTTTCTTATCAGAAAACAAAGAGGCCAGAAAGAAGGGGCATTACATTTCCAAGTGCTGAAAACAAAGAACTGTAATTCAGAATTTAATATGCAGTGAAAATATTCTTCAGGAATAAAGGGGTTAGATATCAAAACATTCTCAGATGAAGAAAACTAGAAGAGTTTGTCACCAATAGATTTACCTTGTTTTTAAAAAGTAAAAGACCTGCAGGAGGTTCTTGAATTGGAAAGGAAATGATAAAAAGAGGAAACTTGAAATATTAGAGAAGGAGATTGAACAATACAAAGAGTAAATATATTAGTGGAATTTTTTCTTAAGTTTTCTAAATTATATCTGAAGCAAAATTATAACATTGTCTGACAGTAACTGCCATACAGTTGTGCTCATTTCACATTCTAGCAAGATAATGCTCAAAAGTTTTCAAGGTAGGCTTCCTAGGTTCCTATAGTATGTGAACCAAGAACTTGCAAATGTACAAGCTGGATTTAGAAAAGGCATAGGAACCAGAGATCAAATTGCCAGCATCCATTGGGTCATAGAAAAAGCAAGGAATTAAAAAAAAAATCTCCTTCATTGACTACGCTAAAGCTTTTGACTGTATGGTTTACAACAAACTGTGGGAAATTCTTAGATGGGAATACCAGACCACCTTACCTGTCTCCTGGGAAATCTGTTTGCAAGACAAGAAGCAACAGTTAGAACCAGACATGGAACAATGGTCTGGTTCCAAATTGGGAAAGGAATACATCAAGGCTGTATATTGTCACCCTGCTTATTTAACTTATATGCAGAGTACCTCATGCAAAATGCTGAGCTGGATGTCACAAGCTAGAGTCAAGATTGCTGGGAAAAATACCAGCAATCTCAGATAGGAGGTGACACCACCCTAATGGCAGAAAGTGAGAAACTAAAGAGTCTCTTGAAGGTGAAAGAAGAGAGTAAAAAGCTGGCTTAAAACTGAACATTCAAAAACCGCAGATCATGGCATCTGACCCCATCACTTTATAGCAAATGGGGGGAATGGAAGCAGTGACAGATTTTATTTTCTCGGGCTCCAAAGTCACGGTGGATGGAGACTGCAGCCATGAAATTAAAAGACCCTTGCTCCTTGGAAGAAAAGCTATGAAAAAGTGTATTTAAAAGCCAAGGCATCACTTTGCCAACAGAAGTCTGTATGGTCAAAGCTATGGTTTTTCCAGTAACATATGGTTGTGAGAGTTGGACCATAAAGAAGGCTGAGTGCTGAAGAATTGATGCTTTTGAATTGTGCTGGAGAAGACTCCTGAGATTCCCTTGGACAGCAAGGAGATACAACCAGTCCATCCTAAAGGAAATCAGTCCTGAACATTCACTGAAAGGACTGAGACTGAAGCTGAAGCTCCAATAATTTGGCCACCTTATGGGTGGGAAAGATTGAGGACAAGAGGAGAAGGGGGCAGAAAGGGATGAGATGGTTAGATAGCATCACTGATTCAATGGACATGAGTTTGAGTAAATTCCAGGAGATAGTGAAAGACAGGGAAGCCTGGTTTGCTGCAGTTTAGGGGTTGCAAATATTCGGACTTGACTTAGCAACTGAACAACTAATAGTAAAGGATCTTAAAGGATTGACAGGTTTTTGCACTTCACTGGAACTGGTGAAATCTTAACACCAGAGGACTATGAAAACTTACATATACATAATACGATACAAGAACTAAATATCTACAGAAAGATACAGAACCACTATTGATAAAATGGAATTCTAAAATGGTACAAGTAACCCAAAGGAATAGAGTAGAAGAAACAAATCCCACTGAAGCCCTAGCCCAGCAGTAATTACATTAAATGTAAATGTTCGAATATATCAACTAAAAGAGAGGGACAGAGTAGATAAAAACAATACCCTACTGTATGCTCCCCAGAAGAAACTGAGTTCAAAATGAATAGTGTTAAAGGTTGTTGAGCCATGAAAAACGCCAGGATTCTTGGCCTCCGGAGGAGAGGAATTGAATCTGGGGCCAGTGATGAGGCTTGATCACTCAGAGCTTTTGTGTAATAAAGTTTTATTAAAGTATAAAAGAAAGCTGCTGACACGGACATCAGAAGGGGGCAGAAAGAATGCCCCACTGCTAGTCTTTAGCCAGAGGTTACATAGTTACTAGCAGTCTGCTAATTAGAGAAAGGAAATGTCTGAAAACTCAGAGCCTGGCACCAGGCCCCTCACCCACAACATGCATTTTGAGATAACATTGGCACAAGGTGAGTTGTCCTGGGCCATAAAATGATTGACATGAATCTTGAAGAAAGGCAGGTTTCCAAGCAAATACAGTCTCATTAACATAGCTTAAGAGAACATTTGCATGAGTAAAACGTACTGGTTTGTCAAGTGGGTTCTGAGTCTTAGGCAAACAAGGTGAAGACAGTCTAGGGTAAATACATAGTTCATTAACATATCTTAAGACAAATGTTTCCATAAGAAAAGTGGATTGGTTAGCTCAAGGTTTGACAATAGTTAAGTTCAGGTGGAACCAGTTGTCTTTATGGCAACACAGAATTTTAAAAGAAACCTGTTTTAAAATTCATATAGAGAAGGGAAAAAATCGAACACTTGTAGTTTGTTTCCTCCTGCTGCTTAAGAGAGAGAGAAAAAAATGTCTGAGACTTGCAGCCTATTTCTTCCGTTTGGAGACCCCTGGCCTACCTTCCTTACCCTCTCATTCCCCCCTTTTAGGAGAACTATGTTGCCTAGGGGAAAGGGGCATCATTCTCATTCTGTAACTGCTTCCAAGCTGTTAAGGGGTGTCATCACTAAACTGGTGAGGCAAGATATTCTAACCCTAATATTGAAGGTCTCTGATCCAGGGAAGCAAGTAATAGTTGGTGGGAGCTGCCACAGTTGCAGGAGTTTGAGCAACCATTTGTAACTTAAAAGCTGTCATGCAACTAGAAACAAATCCAGCTACACAGTTACAGATGAAGGGAGAAAATAGTAAAAACAGAGCAATCAAAATCATTACAATTAGGATAGTTTTCCAGCATGGGGAACTAGTTCAGTTCAGTTCAGTTGCTCAGTCGTGTCTAACTGTTTGCAACCCCATGAATCGCAGCACACCAGGCCTCCCTGTCCATCACCAACTCCCGGAGTTCACTCAGACTCACGTCCATCGAATCAGTGATGCCATCCAGCCATCTCATCCTCTGTCGTCCCTTTCTCCTCCTGCCCCCAATCCCTCCCAGCATCAGAGTCTTTTCCAGTGAGTCAACTCTTCGCATGAGGTGGCCAAAGTACTGAAGTTTCAGCTTTAGCATCATTCCTTCCAAAGAAATCCTAGGGCTGATCTCCTTCAGAATGGACTGGTTGGATCTCCTAGTTAGCATCTCCAAAATTGAGGCAGTTGAGGATTTAGGAGTATCCATAGCCTGAATCATTTTGTTCATATGTTTAGTAAAGTAAGTAACATTAGTGCTTATATCAGGTATATATGTACAGCACTGGGTATGAATAATGGTACAAGTTCCTCCTTGTGTAGCTGTCAGAATAAGGCCCATCTGTTTTGTAAAACCATGTTTCTAGTTTGTATTTGTTCAGCATTAAGAGCTGAAATAGCTTTTTGAGACTCTTGTAAAGCCTGTTGAGTAAAGTTAGAGCATCCACTTAAAGCATAACATTTGTAGTTCCCAGAGAGGTAACAAAAACTCAGCCAAGTAATGATACCAGTGAAATACAGACCTTGCCCTTCAAGTTCTAAGGTGTTGTAAATTAGCAGGCTTCTCTGGAAGCTCTGAAAATATGAAACCCTGAGTAAAAGCTAGACCTAGGGTTCATCTTGGAGAAGGCAATGGAAACCCACTCCAGTACTCTTGCCTGGAAACTCCCATGGATGGAGGAGCCTGGTAGGCTGCAGTCCATGGAGTCGTGAAGAGTTAGACACGACTGAGCGACTTCACTTTCACTTTTCACTTTCATGCATTGGAGAAGGAAATGGCACCCCACTCCAGCGATCTTGCCTGGAGAATCCCAAGGACGGAGGAGCCTGGTAGGCTGCCGTCTACAGGGTCACACAGAGTCAGACAAGACTGAAGCGACTTAGCAGCAGCAGCAGGGTTCATCTCCCTATCCAGCCAGGGGGAAGCCATGCCCAGAGGTAAGAACCACATATCCAGTAGGCCCCGTTTGGAGCAAACCACCGTGACTGAGATATCTAGTCCCAGCTAGTGCCTGGCCAGGCAAAGGGAAGACCTGAACTGGGATTGGAGAAAACAGGAGAGATTACATTGCATATTTCCTGAGGCAAAAATCCCAAGTGTTTCCAATCATTATAATTAAGTTGGCTAACTTCTGGGGATGGCTTTATTTCTTCCCAGCATATGGCTGCTGCTGCTGCTGCTGCTAAGTTGCTTCAATTGTGTCCAACTCTCTGCGACCCCACAGACAGCAGCCCATTGGGCTCTGCCATCCCTAGGATTCTCCAGGCAAGAACACTGGAGTGGGTTGCCATTTCCTTGTCCGATGCATGAAAGTGAAAAGTGAAAGTGAAGTCAGTCGTGTCTAACTCAGCGACCCCATGGACTGCAGCCTAGCAGGCTCCTCCGTCCATGGGAGTTTCCAGGCATGAGTACTGGAATGGGGTACCATCGCCTTCTCCTCAGCATATGGAGGGACTAGATATTAGGCATCTCTTTTCAGGAGTTAGCCATATAACTTCATCCCATATTTGGTAAACATCAGGTTAAAAGCCACCAAATCTAGACCCATTTACCTTCTTATGTGTAGCAGAATAGTCATTAAACCAAGACAATGTATAATCGAAATCAAAAGTCACATAATGTCTATCGCTAAAGTACAAAATGTTGTACTTTTTTAGGATCGCTAGACGTCATCACATTAAGAAGAGGCATCACATATGATTTTGTTGTCAAAGGTATTCACAGACTTGGAGAAAGTTCTTTCCTTGAAGTGGAGATGCCTACTATAGGAAGCCTTCCACTGGTGAAGAGGGGAGCACTCTGCAGACCCAGCAGTTAGACCAATTGTGGAATGCAGTGTAGGAGTGAGCCCAGGACAGGGAAGACATTGTCTTGATGATCAGATGGCAGATTCAGGATTTTTGGAGTCAGAAGAAGCAAGCTCACATAGATTATCAGGCTCGTCTGAAAAATACAAAGTCAGAGCCTACAAAATACAGACATGAAATGACATCACTTAGTTCTGGTCAGGATGCTCCCTCTAATATCAAGTGTGATGCACCCAGGAATCAATTCCTGGTACTTTGACAACTATGAATGAAGAAAGAATTACCAATTAAGGGCCTTCCCTGAGGGGCTCAAGGGATTGGCCCCAAGATACCAGTGGTTTTATGAAGACCTTTGTTCCTGGTTCAAATAGGGGCTTGCTTAACTCAGAGGCAGAGTCAGGAGTCACCTCCCGGAGTTCTGCTAATGCCTGTTGAAAAGCTGAGAGCTGAGCTACATAATTAGTTAATTCCAAGGCTTCAGAGTCTATAACAATGTCTAATGTCTATGAATAAGAAAGGCCTCCCATAAATACATTCCTCCTTTGGGGGAGCAATTTGAGCCCTCATTACGGCTATGGGTAGAACTTTTATCCAGTTGTCCTGCATCTCGAGTTAATTTGCGCAGATGGCACTTAATAATGTCATTAGCTTTTATCAACCTTTCCTGAGGATTGGGGTCTCCAGGAACAGTGTAAGTGATATTCTGTTCCTAGAACTTTTGACACTCTCTGAGTTACAGCGGCTTTAAAGGTAGAGTCATTGTCACTCTGAAGGCTCCTTGGCAGCCCAAACCTGGGAATAATTTCATGGATTAAAATTCTTTAACCACTATAGCCTGTTCACTATGACAGGGAAAAGCCTCATCCACCCAGTAAAGGTAGCCACCCAAACTTGTAAGCAAGAATATCCACTTGCTTTTGGCATATGAGTAAAATCAATTTCCCAGTCCTCTCCAGGATATTTTCCACTTCGTTGTAACCCAGGATTTTGTTAGCTTTTCGGTCTTTGGGTTATTTTTCTGACAAACCTCACATCTTTTGATAATGTTCTTTCGTCTTCATTACATTTTCACCTTCAAACAACTGAGAAGCCATCTGGTAAGTACTCTCTACACCTAAATAAAAACTCTGGTGTAAACCCTTAAGAATTTTCCATTAAGCATTTTCAGGAATTAATTGTCCATCCTTGGACTGTAAAAATCCCTTATCAGTAATCTTTGCTCCTCTTTTCTCATATCTTTCTAATTCTTCTTCAGTATATTGTTTTTATTTTATTTTTTTTTTTTTTTTTTTTGCTTTTTGTTTTTGTTTTTTCTGTTCCACAGAACCTGTCTAGATCAAAGGTGTCTGCAGTGAGGGGGTTTTGGAAAGTGCCACTTTTCTGGCTTGACACCCAGCCAGCTGGTTACCTTCAGCTACTTTACTCTTGCCCCTGCTGTGCCCTTTACGGTGCATAACAGCTAATTCTTTAGGACAATATATAGCAGTTAAAAGTCTCTCAGTCTCTCTGAAATGCTTAATAGGTTCTCCTGTTGCCATTTTAAACTGTCTTTCCATATTGCAGCATGAGCATGTAAAGTCAAATAAGCATACTTAGTGTAGATATTTACTCGCTGCCTTTTGCTTAACTCTAGAGCTCAGGACACAAGCTCCTCTAACTGAGCACTCATTCCCTGGGGGAGAGATTTTGCCTCTAAAACCTGTTCAGCCATCACCATGGTGTAACCTGCTTTACACTTCCCACCCCAAACGAACTGCCATCGGTAAATATTTCCATATCTGGATTGTCCAATGTGGTATCCATCAGATCTTCCTAAACTGCAAAGTTTAAAGTTAGATATTGGGAACAATTGTGATCAGGTGTTTCATTTTCCTTTTCAGGAAGGAAAGTGGCTGGATTTAAATTTCCAATAACTTTAAGCTTAGTTTTTGATCCTTGGAACAACAAGGACTGTCATCCAACTATTAACCTTAGAGTTTAACAGTCCACTCAAATCATGAGAAGGCAGTACAATAAGAAATCACCTATTAATTATTTTGAGGGATTCAGGTGTTAATAAAACAGTTGCCTTAATTACTATTAGACAGTGTGGCCACCCATGTGACACTACATCTATAGGTTTCTAGTGAAGCCCTAGGGGTTTTGTCAAAACTCCCAAGGCTGTACTTTTTCTTTCAGTGACAAATTAAATTCTGACCCTGTGGGCAAGCTCAAAGTGGAAGCTTGCAGAATAGCAGTCTGAAGAGACTTTAAAATCTTTTGATTATCTGGAAACCAAACCAGTTTGTCAGCTTGGGCTTGTTGAGTTTCAGTTAGAAATTTATATAAAGGCTGGGCAAGTTCCCCATAACCTGGAATCCAAATGCAGCAGTAGCCTATGATTCCTAAAAGTCCTCTCAGTTGTCTAAAAGTCATAGGTAGCGGATGATTTCAGCAATATGTGAACCTTGAACTTAAAGATGTTCAAGCTGGTTTTAGAAAAGGCAGAGGAACCAGAGATCAAATTGCCAGCATCTGCTGGATTATGGAAAAAGCAAGAGTTCCAGAAAAACATCTAGTTCTGCTTTATTAACTATGCCAAAAGCTTTGACTGTGTGGATCACAATAAACTGTGGAAAATTCTGAAAGAGATGAGAATACCAGACAAGTTGACCTGATGTTTGAGAAACCTGTATGCAGGTCAGGAAGCAACAGAACTGGACATGGAACAACAGACTGGTTCCAAATAGGAAAAGGAGTATGTCAGGGCTGTATATTGTCACCCTGCTTATTTAACTTACATGCAGAGTACATCATGAGAAATGCTGGGCTGGATGAAGCACAAGCTGGAATCAAGATTGCTGGCAGAAATATAAATAACCTCAGATATGCAGATGACACCACCCTTATGGCAGAAAATGAAGAAGAACTGAAGAGCTTCTTGATGAAAGTGAAAGAAGAAAGTGAGAAAGTTGGCTTAAAGCTCAACATTCAGAAAACGAAGATCATGGCATCTGGTCCCATCACTTCATGGCAAATAGATGGGGAAACAGTGGCTGACTATTTTGGGGGCTCCAAAATCACTGCAGATTGTGATGACAGCCATGAAATTAAAAGGCTTACTCCTTGGAAGGAAAGTTATGACCAACCTAGATAGCATATTAAAAAGCAGAGACATTACTTTAACAAAGGTCTGTCTAGTCAAGGCTATGGTTTTTCCAGTAGTTATGTATGGATGTGAGAGTTGGGCTATAAAGAAAGCTGAGGGCCGAAGAATTAATGCTTTTGAACTGTGGTGTTGGAGAAGACTCTCAAGAGTCTCTTGGACTGCAAGGAGATCCAACCAGTCCATCCTAAAGAGATCAGTCCTGGGTGTTCATTGGAAGGACTGATGCTGAAGCTCCAAAACTTTGGCCACCTGATGCGAAGAGCTGACTCATTTGAAAAGACCCTGATGCTGGGAAAGACTTAACTGAGGGGATGATTTAATATAGGTTTAATTCTCTCAGGGCCTATGGCCCTAGTCCCTTCTGATATGATTAGGCCCAAATATTTAACAGATTGTTGACAAAGCTGAACCTTTTCTCTTGATGCCTTATAACTGCAGCCAGCCAAAAAGTTTAGGAAGTTTTCTGAGGCTTGTGAGCAAGTTCCCTTTGTCTCAAAACAGCAAAATATCATCTACATATTGTAACACCACTGCCTTAGAGTTATTAAAAATTTTGTAGATCCTGTGACAAACTTTGCCCAAGTAGGTGGTTGCTGTGATGACATCCCTGGGGCAAAACTGTCCAGGTTAACTGAGAAGCTGGCTGAATAGGGTCTTTAAAGGCAAATAGAAATTGACTTTCCTCTGCCAAAGGTACAGAATAGAAGGCATATTTCAAATCAATTACTGAGAAATATTTGGCTCATTCAGGAATTTCAGACAATAAAGTATAAGGATTAGGCACCATGGGGTATAAAGGAACTACAGCCTCATTTATTATTTGTAAATCTTGAACTAGTCTCCATTTATCCTTTGATTTCTTTATACCAAAAATAGTGTTGCATGCACTGTTGCAGGGAATTAATAGCCCCTGCTCCTTTAAATTCTCAATGATGGGTTTTAACCATTCCTTAACCTCAGGTTTCAGTAGATTCTGCTTTTTATGTGGAAATAAATGTGGCCTTTGAGCTTGACAACTATAGGAATAGCATTTTTGTGCTTGACCCACAGATTTTTCCATCAGCCCACACTCTAGGATTACATTTTGCTCAGTTAGAAAGAGAGGGATCCACATTCATGAAAACAGGCATGGACCTTGCTCAATATATCCCTCCCCAGAAGGGGTGAGGGAGACTAGCATGATCAAAAATTTGTGTGAAAATAGCACAAAGTCCCAGTTGCAGTTTATAGTACGACTGAAATAATAATGTTTGGCTCATCCAGATAGTTCCATTACAGAAGCGGATTGGGGTGGGCCAGGGGGTTCAGTAAGCACAGAGTAAATTGCCCCAGTCTCTAAAAAGGAAATCAATGGATTGCCCCACCCCCCAATTATTAATACCTGGGGTTCCTCAGGTGTAATTAGGGTGGGAGCTTGTGTGGGGACCCCTGGACACCAGTCCTGATTGTCTTGAGAGTCTGACCCCTGAAACCTACATCTTTGCTGGCAGTCTTTCTTCCAGTGTGGTCCTTTGCAGACTGGACAAGGAGCCGGGGCAGCTTAGATGCCTGAGGGCAATCCCCCTTGAGGTGCCCCCTCCTTTCAACAGTAATAGCAAGCCCATCCCTTTTCACCTGGGTCCCTCTGGGCATTTTTCTCAAGACTGTTTAAGAATAGTTCTGACAGCCATTACAAGGGCGTCTGCCTGTTCCTTTGTCTTTCTCTGTCTTACTTTTTTTCCCTCATATTCCCTGCCATAATAGACTGTCTCAGCCAGTTGCAACAGATTATCTAAAGACTGATACACCTGTTGTAATATCTTATGACTATTCTGAGTCTTCAGCAGAATCGACTTGAAGACAGAGTCTAGGGTAAATACATAGTTTATTAACATAGCTTAAGACAAACATTTCCTCAAGAAAAATGCATTGGTTAGCTCAAGGTTTGAGAAAAGTTAAGCTCATGTGGAATCAGGTGTCTTTAAGGAAACACAGAATTTTAAACTTTTTAAATTTGTGTGGAGAAGGGGAATAAAATCTAGCACTTGTACTGTTTCCTCCTGCTGCTTAAGAGAGAGAAGAGATGTTTGACACTTGCAGCCTGTGTTCTCCATTTGGAGACCCCTGGCCTTCCTGCTTTTTACCCTCATATGGATAGGTTGAAAGGAAAAAGATAGCAAAAGATATGCAATACAAACATTAATCAGAAAAATGCATTAGCAGATACATTAATGTCAGATAAAGTAGAGTCTAGGGCAGAGAAAATTGCTATGGTCAGAGAGGAGCATCTCATAACAATAAAAAGGCAGGTTGTCAAGACAGGGCAATCATAAATTTATATGTACCAAACAACAGAGCTGCAAAACACTTAAAGCAGAATGGATAGAGCTGAGAAGAGAAATAGACAAATCCATGATTATAGTTGGAGACCTTAGTGTTTCTCTTTTGATAATTTAGCTACATGGAAATCAGCAAGGATATATAATAACTGAACAGCATCATAATCAACAGGATGCAGCACACATGCGTTCACACACTCACTTTCCCTTTCTGCTGTGCATAGTTTACCATGACAGATCACTTACCATAATAGGACCATAAAACAGGCTTAAAGATATTTAAAATACTTGAAGTCATACTGTGTGTGTGCTCACCACAAAGGAACCAAACTAAAAGACAATACCAGAAAAATAATAGGATCTCTGAATGATTGGAAACTAAACAATAAATTGTTGAATAATCTTTGTATCAAAGAGGAAATCTCAAGGGAAATTAAAAACAACACATTGAACTAAATGAAAATGAAAGTGAAATTACCCAGTTGAGTGGACCACAACTAAAGTAGTATTGAGTGAAAATTTATAGCACCAAATTCTTACATTAGAAAAAAAGGAAAGTTGGGACTTCTCTTATGCTCTCGTGGTTAAGAATCCACCTTCCAATGCCGGGTGTGAAGGTTTGATTACTGGTCAGGAACTAAGATCCCATATGTTACAGGGCAACTAAATTGCATGCCACAACTGGAGAAAGCATGTGGCTGCAACAGAGACCCAATGCAGCCAAAAATAAATTTAAAAATATTTTGTAAAGGGAAAGCCTGAAAAAAATAATGTAAGCTCTCATCTTAGGATCATATAAAACGAAGAGTAGGGTAAACCCAGAGGTGCAGAAGTAGGAAAATAATGAAACTGAAAATAGAAAATCAATAAAGTACGTGAAAGATGGTTCTTTGAAAAGACCAATAATATTGCCAAACAACAGAAATTAACAATATAAGAAATGAAAGGTATATTACTAAAGATCTTGTAGATGTCAAAAGAATAATAAGGAAATATAAATTTTACAAAATTGACAAATAAGAGGAAATAGACTAGTTCTTTAAAAAAAACACCTAATATGAAATATATAATTTTATAGTTCTGTAAATATTAAATTGAATTTTTAATTTACAAATGCCCAAGAAGGGACTTTCCTGGTGGTCTAGTGTTAAGACTGATCTTCCAATGCAGAGGCATGGGTACAGTCCCTGGTCAGCATACCAAGATCTTAAACATATTGCATGATATGGCCAAATAAATGATTCAAACATTTTAAAAATAGAAACAAAAACTTCCAGGAAAGAACCAGATGTTTTCAGTGGAGAATTATACCAAACATCTACAGAAAAAGCAGTTCTACTCATTATCTACCAGAAAACAGAAAAGGAGAAATTCCCCAACTCATTTTACAAAGACCACCACTCAAGAAAGGAAAACATTAATAGCGCTCATGAAAACATGTGCAAAAATCCTCAAAGAAACATTAATAAGTGGAATTCAGCAATATATAAAAGAACTATGGGATTCTGGGAAGATGACAGAGTATGAAGTGTCAGGAACCCATCTTTCCTAGACAGTTGTACTGTCAGAATCTGCTTGATATAGCTATGTTGTAACTCTTGAGTCTATTCAGACTTGCAACTTCAAGGAGAGGGTTTAAATGGGAAATTACAGTTAATTTTGGTCAATTTCAGCAATAGCTACCCATCCTCCACTTATATCTCTGAGACAGACAGTTGTTCATTTCTACCAGGAGCAGTTTATATGCAGCTTGCTGACCCAGGGTGGGCAATAAGGACTGTGCTCTCAATATCAGGGATCTGTTTTCTGATTGCTGATTGCTGCTTCTGATAATGGAAGTACAGACCAAAGAGGTGGGCAGTCATTGCTGCACAACCACTCCCATTGTTGCAAGCCCCTTGCTCAATAGCTTAAGCAACTTCCAGGAGATTTAAAGAGCTGGCAATTCTCTCTCCATTTTTATTTATCTTTTTTCTTCATTTTGGGAGCCAGACATTAAAGGACTAGGACATTTAAAGGCAACTATATATGCATGTCACCATACATGCCTAAGGTAAAAATACAGGATCAGAAAGACCTGATAAGACCTTAAGTTTATACCTCAGGTGAGTCCCTTGTAAAGAGAACATAAAACAATAAAAATATTAATAAAAGCAAAAGGAAATACCTTGAGAACTGAAACAATCTGGACTCAATTATCAAGATTTTAGAAAAAAAATTATAAGATGTGTAAAGAAACAGGAGAAAAATTCTATTCCAAGGAAAAAAATCAACAAAAACTGGTGAGAAAGGCAAGATAGCAGACACAATAGACAAAAAATTGGGGGAAAATATCTTGAAGATGTTCAGAAAACTAAACGAAGACATGGAGAAGGTCAATAATGTATGAACAAAATGGAAATATGAATAAAGAGAAAATATAAGAAAAAGAAACTGAAGCTGAAAAGTACAATCAGTTCAGTTCAGTCACTCAGTCGTGTCTGGCTCTTTGCAACACCATGAATTGCAGCACGCCAGGCCTCCCTGTCCATCACCAACTCCCGGAGTTCACTCAGACTCACGTCCGTAGAGTCTGTGATGCCATCCAGCCATCTCATCTTCTGTCGTCCCCTTCTCCTCCTGCCCCCAATCCCTCCCAGCATCAAAGTCTTTTCCAATGAGTCAACTCTTCACATGAGGTGGCCAAAGTACTGGAGTTTCAGCTTTAGAATCATTCCTTCCAAAGAAATCGCAGGGTTGATCTCCTTCAGAATGGACTGGTTGGATCTCCTTGCAGTCCAAGGGACTCTCAAGAGTCTTCTCCAACACCACAGTTCAAAAGCATCAATTCTTTGGTGCTCAGCCTTCTTCACAGTCCAACTCTCCTATCCATACATGACTACTGGAAAAATCATAGTCTTGACTGAAGGTGAAGGTGAAGTCGCCCATTCGTGTCCGACTCTTTGCGACCCCGTGGACTGTAACCTACTAGGCTTCTCCGTCCATGGCATTTCCTTCTCCAGGGGATCTTCCCGACCCAGGGATCGAACCCAGGTCTCCCGCATTGGAGGCAGATGCTTTAACCTCTGAGCCACCAGGGAAGCTCATAGTCTTGACTAGACGGACCTTGGTCGGCAAAGTAATGTCTCTGCTTTTGAATATGCTATCTAGCTTGGTCATAACTTTTCTTCTAAGGAATAAGCGTCTTTTAATTTCGTGGCTGCAGTCACCATCTGCAGTGATTTTGGAGCCCCTCCAAAATAACCTGAGATATGGAGATGACACCACCATTATGGAAGAAAGTGAAGAGGAACTGAAAAGCCTCTTGATGAAAGTGAAAGAGGAGAGTGAAGAAGTTGGCTTAAAGCGCAACATTCAGAAAATGAAGATCATGGCATCTGGTCCCATCACTTCATGGGAAATAAATGGGGAAACAGTGAAAACAGTGTCAGACTTTATTTTGGGTGGCTCCAAAATCACTGCAGATGTTGACTGCAGCCATGAAATTAAAAAGTACAATAGCTTGGATAAAAAACTCACTAGATGGCAATCAAGACAGATTTGAGTAGGAGAAGAATCAGTGAACTAGAAGATAGAACAATTGTCAAGTCTGGGGAACAAAGAATATAGAGTGAAGAAAGGTGAAAAAAGTGCAAGGAATCTGTGGAACGTCTTCCAGAGGATCAGCATGCATTATTGGAGTTCCAGAAGAAGAGAGAAACAAGAGCAAAGGGAAGGAAAGAATGCCTTAAAACTCCCCAAATTTGAAGAAACACCTGAACATAAACACTCAAGAACCTTAATGTAATACCTAATCCGAATAATTTGAAGAAAGTAATGTGATGTGTGGAGATACAAAAACTGTTGAAAGTAAAAGAAAATATTGAAAATATCAAGAGAGAAGTGACGTCACACAAAAGCGAACTTCAGTAGGTTATAAGCAGATTACTCCCTTGAAACTTTGGAGACCAGAGGCCAGGGTTGATATATTCAACCCTGGTATATAGTCAACCTGGTATATATTCAATATATACCAGGGTTGGTATAGTCAAAGTGTGTGCTGGAGAAAACTCTAAAAAGTGTCAATCAAGAATCTTATGTCTGTCCAAAGCTGTCCTTTGGAAGAGAGGGAAAAATTAAACCAAAATCTAGCACAAGGTATAAATATAATAAAGATTAGAACAGAGATGAATTAAATATAAATTAGAAAGATTGTAGAGAAAATGAATAAAAGCAAGGTATTTTTTAAAGAACATGTAAAATCAATTTTTATCTAGAAAGATTGAAGGAAAAAAAGAGGCTTCTGGATAGATGGTGAAGACAGAAGCACGACAAATCTGTCTACCCAAATCGACAACAATTATCTCAACAAATAACTTGACAGCTGAATTATCTTATGAAACTACTGTGGAGCTCTGGAGTCTGTTGAACACAAGTAACATTTATGGGAACACTTGGATGGTAAATTTTATGTCAATAATCAACATTTATCACAGTGGCAGCTACAAATTTCCAACATACAGTTACATGGAAGGCAGCTATAACTGTGTTCCTGAAGCAGCTTGCACCCAACTTGTGAGAGTCAGGGTGGGCAACAAGTACCCTTTCTTTTAAGTATCAGGGATCTCCGATATGATTGTTGATTGCTACTTCTGATCAGCGAGATGCAGATAAATAGAGCTAGGAGGGAGCCATTGTGGTTCTACCTCTTCCCATTATTGCAAACTCGTACCCCTACTAGCTCAAGTGTCTTCCAAGATACTTAAAAGAGTATCACTTTCATCAAGAGGCTTAAAAGAGTATCACTTTCATCAAGAGGCTTTTACTCTTCCTCACACCTTCGTTTTCAGATTTTTCTCTTTTAAGAGACAGGAATTAAAGGCAAGACTATTAACAACAAATGCATATATGGATAAAATTAGAAGGTGGTTGCAAATGCCTAAGGAAATTCGCAAAAAATATATAAGCCCTTGACTTTACACCTTAGGCTGATACTCAGGACAGAGACAGTCAACAGCAGTCAAAAACAACAACAGCAAACTCTTGGCGAAGGGGGAAGAATCTGATTTCCAGAGCTATCACATTATTACATTCAAATGCCCAGTGTTCAACAAAAACATCACAAGACATACAAAGAAACAGAAAAGTGACCCATTCAAAGGAAAAAATGTATATCAACGAAATCTGACCCAGAATAGAGCTTATGGCACAAGAGGGGCAAGATGGCATAGGAGAGGTTGTGAGATCACCCTGTTTTATGGAAACACCCAAATGACAAATAACTGTTGAAAAACCACTGACAAAAAATGCTGGAACCTACCAAAAAGATACCTCACATGCAAAGGCAAAGAAGAAGCCACAAGGAGATGATAAGAGGGACAGAATCACAGTAAAATAAAATCTCAAACACACTGGGTGGGCAATCCACAGACTGGAAAATAGTTATACCACAGAAGTTTTCCCACAGGAGTGAAACTGCTGAGCCCTACATTGGGTTTCTCAGTCTTGGAGTCTGGGAAGGAGAGGAGTAGCCCTCACAGAGTTTAGCTTTGAAGACCATTTGGATTTGGCCATAGGACTTCCACAGAACTTGGGGAAACAGAAACGCCACTCTTGGAGGGCATTGTGTGCACCAGGACCTAGGGAAAATAGCAGTGACCTGATAAGAGACTGGGCCAGACTTAGCTGCAAGTGATGGAGGGTCCCCTGCAGAGGCAGGGGGCTTCTGTGATGTACTGTGAGGAAAGGGAGACTGGTAGAAGTGACTCTGTCAAGTGCTAATTGGCATGGGCCCTCTAGGAGGCTGCCACTTTTTCCCTAAGACCTGGCCCCATCCAACAGTCTGCAGGCTCCAGAACTGTGGTGCCTAAGGCCAAAGAAGCAACAGAGTGGGGACATAACCTCACCCATCAGCAGAAAGGCTTCTTAAAGTCTTCCAGGATAAATAGCTGACCAATAATGAACAGACACCCAGACATGATCCTGCCCACCAGAGAGATAAGACTGAATGCCACCCACCAGTGGGCAAGTACTAGTGTCTCCCACCAGGAGGCCTCAGCTATGGGTGGCAGACAACAGAAGCAAGAACAACTACAATCCTGCAGCCGCATCATGGAACTGCAATCACAGAAAGTTAGACAAAATAACACAGCAGAGGAATATATCTTGATAAAGGAAAATGATAAACCATGAACAGAACAACTAAGAACAGACTAAGAGCAGTGGAGATAGGCAATATCCAGAAGAACAACTAAGTGAGGTGGATCTAGCCAAAAAGAATTCAGAGTAATGATATTAAAGATTATCCAAGATCTCAGAAAAAGATTGGGGGCACAGACTGAGAAGACACAAGAAATGTTTAACAAAGACCTAGAAGAACTAAAGACCAAACAAACAAAAGTGAACAATAAAATAAATGAAAACTACACTAGAAGGAAACAATAGTAGAATAGCTGAAACAGAAGAATGGATAAGTGACTTGGAAGGCAAAATGGTGGAACTGCTACAGAACAGAATTTTAAAAATGAGAACAGTCTACAAGACTTCTGGGAAAACATTAAATGCACAATCACATGATAGGGGTCCCAGGAAAAGAAGAGAGAGAAAGGGCCTGAGAAAATATTTGAAGAGATAATAGCTGAAATATTCTCTAACGTGGGAAAGTAAACAGTCACCCAAATCCGGGAAGTGCAGAGTCCCAGCCAGGATAATCCAAAGGAGGAACACACTGAGACATATAGTCATCAAAAGTAAAGTAAAGCTTTTTGTTTTAATTTTAAATTTTTTAATTTAATTTTTAAAATTAAAAATATTAAAAGCAACAAGGAAAAACAACAAACAACACATAAGGGAAACCCATAAAGTTATCAGCCGGTTTCTCAGCAGAAACTTTGCAGGCCAGAGGGGAATGGCACAATATATTTAAACTGATGAAAGGGAAGAACCTGCAACCAGGAATACTCTACCCAGCAATGTCTTCATTCAGATTTGACATAGAAAGTGAAGTGAAGTCGCTCAGTTGTGTCCGACTCTTTGCGGCCCCATGGACAGTAGCCTACCAGGCTCTTCTGTCCATGGGATTTTCCAGTCAAGAATACTGGAGTGGGTTGCCATTTCCTTCTCCAGGGGGTCTTCCCAACCCAGGGATCGAACCCAGGTCTCCTGCATTGCAGGCGGATGCTTTACCCTCAAAGCCACTAGGGAAGAGAAAGCGAAACCTTAACACAAAAGTGAAATCTAGGAGAATTCTGCACTACCAGACCAGCTTTGCAGTAATGCTGAAGGGGCTTGTCTAGGTAGAAAATAAAAGGCCACAACTAGAAACAAGAAAATTACAAATAGAAAAGCTCACTGGTAAAATAAAACATACAGTTTAGGGAGGAAATCATCTGTACCAAAGGATGGTATCAAAACCAGCAAGAGTGAGAAGAGAGCACAAATGCAGAATTTTAGAAATGCATTTGAAATTACAATATATTATTTTTCACATATAGACTCCTATATAAAAACTTCATGGGAACAGAGATTTGAAAATTTATAATGATATACACTCAATGGACATGGGTTTGGGTGGACTCTGGGAGTTGGTGATGGACAGGGAGGCCTGGCGTGCTGCGGTTCACAGGGTCACAAAGAGCTGGACACAACTGAGCGACTGAACTGAACTGATAAGCACAAAGAAGAAAAAGGAATCCAAACAGAACACTAGAGTTAGTCGTCAGATCACAAGAGAACCAAAGAGGAAGGGAAGGGGAAAAAAAAAAACCCTGCAAAAACTAATCCAAAACAATGAACAAAGTGGCAATAAGAACATATATATCAAGAATTACCTTAAATGTAAATGGATTAAATGCTCCAACCAAAAGACATAGGCTGGTTAAGTGGATGAAAAAAACAAGACCTGTACAGGTTCCCCTGGTGACCCAGACAGAAAAGAATTTGCCTACAAGGCAGGAAACCCGGGTTCAATCCCTGGGTCAGGAAGAAACCCTGGAAAAGGGCATAGCTACCCACTCTAGTATTCTTGCCTGGGGAATTCTATGGACAGAGGAGCCTGGTAGGCTACCACCCATGAGATCACAAAGAGACACAACTGAACAACTAACACACACATGCTGTCTACAAAAGATTCACTTTTGATCAAGGGACTAAAAATGAGGGAATAGAAAAATATATTCCATGCAAATGGAAATGAAAAGAAAGCTGGAGTAGCAATACTCAGTTCAGTTCAGTCATTCAGTCATGTCCGACTCTTTGTGATCCCATGAATCGCAGCACACCAGGCTTCCCTGTTCATTACCATCTCTCGGAGTTCACTCAGACTCACATCCATCGAGTCCGTGATGCCATCCAGCCATCTCATCCTCTGTCGTCCCCTTCTCCTCCTGCCCCCAATCCCTCCCAGCATCAGAGTCTTTTCCAATGAGTCAACTCTTCACATGAGATGGCCAAAGTACTGGAGTTTAAGCTTTAGTATCATTCCTTCCAATGAACACCCAGGGTTGATCTCCTTCAGAATGGACTGGTTGGGTCTCCTTGCAGTCCAAGGGACTCTCAAGAGTCTTCTCCAACACCACAGTTCAAAAGCATCAATTCTTCGGCCCTCAGCCTTCTTCACAGTCCAACTCTCACATCCATACATGACCACAGGAAAAACCATAGCCTTGACTAGACCTAGGTTGGTCATAACTTTTCTTCCAAGGAGTAAGCTTCTTCTAATTTCATGATTGCTGTCACCATCTGCACTGATTTTGGAACCCAAAACAATAAAGTCTGACACTGTTTCCCCATCTATTTTCCATGAAGTGATGGGACTGGATGCCATGATCTTTGGTTTCTGAATGTTGAGCTTTAAGCCAACTTTTTCTCTCTCCTCTTTCACTTTCATCAGGAGGCTTTTTAGTTCCTCTTCACTTTCTGCCATAAGGGTGGTGTCATCTGCATATCTGAGGTTATTGATATTTCTCCTGGCAATCTTGATTCCAACTTGTGTTTCTTCCAGTCCAGCACTCTGCATATAAGTTAAATAAGCAGGGTGACAGCCTTGACGTACTCCTTTCCTATTTGGAACCAGTCTGTTGTTCCATGTCCAGTTCTAACTGTTGCTTCCTGACCTGCACACAGATTTCTCAAGAGGTAGGTTAGGTGGTCTGATATTGCCATCTCTTTCAGAATTTTCCACAGTTTATTGTGATCCACACAGTCAAATGCTTTGGCATAGTCAATAAAGCAGAAATAGATGTTTTTCTGGAACTCTCTTGCTTTTTCCATGATCCAGCGGATGCTGGCAATTTGATCTCTGGTTCCTCTGCCTTTTCTAAAAATAGCTTGAACATCAGGGAGTTCACGGTTCACGTATTGCTGAAGCCTGGCTTGGAGAACTTTGAGCATTACTTCACTCATGTCAGACAAAATAGACTTTAAAAATAAAGACTATCTTAAAATATACAAAGGGCATTACATAATGATCAAGGGATCAATCCCGAAAAGATACAGCAATCGTAAATATATATACATCCAATATAGGAAGTACCTCAATTTTTAAGATACTATCAACCATAAAAGGAGAAATCAACTGTAACACAATAATAGTGGGGGATTTTAACATCCTACTTTTCCATCAGTGGACAGATGATCCAGCAGAAAATAAGTAAAGAAACACAGGCATTAAATGGCCGATTAGACCAGATGGGCTAAATTGATATTTATAGAATATTCCATACAAAAGAAGCAGAATCTCAAGTGCACATGAAACGTTCTCCAGAATTGATCACATTCTGGTCCAAAAAGTGAGACTCAATAAATTTAAGAAAATTGAAATCATACCAGGCACCTTTTCTGAATACAATGGTATGAGATTAGAAATCTACTACAAGAAAAAAAAATTCGTTAAAACCCCCAAGTACATGGAGGCTAAAGAATATGCTACTGAACAACTGATGGATCACTAAAGAAATCAAAGAGAACATTTAAAAATACCTGGAGACAAATGAAAATAAAAGCACAACAATCCAAAACCTATGGGACACAGTAAAAGCAGTTTGCAGCAATAAAGTCTTACCTCAGTAAACAAGGAATATCTCAGGCATACACCTAACCTTATACCTAAAGCAACTTAGTAGAAAGGAAGTGAGAGGCTAACAGGCATGAAGGTCAGGGGTCTCCAAACAGAGGAAATAGGCTGCAAGTGTCTGATATTTTTTTCTGTCTCTCTTAAGCAAAAGGAGGAAACAAACCAGTGATATATTTTTTCCCCTTCTCTATACAAATTTAAAAAGAGGTTTCTCTTAAAATACCTACCATAATGACACTTGGTTCCACCTGAACTTAACTTTTCTCAAATCTTGAGCTAACCAATGCATTTTTCTTATGGAAATGTTTGTCTTAAGCTATGTTAATGTACTATGCATTTACCGTAGACTCTATCTTCAAGTCTGCTGCTGCTGCTGCTAAATTGCTTCAGTCGTGTTCAACTCTGTGCGACCCCATAGACAGCCCACTAGGCTTCCCTGTCCCTGGGATTCTCCAGGCAAGAACACTGGAGTGGGTTGTCATTTCCTTCTCCAAGGTGTGAAAGTGAAAAGTGAAAAGTGAAAGTGAAGTCGCTCAGTTGTGTCTGACTCTCCGTGACCCCCAAGGACTGCTGCCTACCAGGCTCCATGGGATTTTCCAGGCAAGAGTACTGGAGTGGGGTGCCATGGCCTTCGGTTCTGCCTAAAAGCTCAGATTTAGGCTCAGAACTGACTTAACAAACCAGTATGTTATACTCATACATTGTTTTCCTAATCTATGTAAATGAAACTATTTGTATAGCTTCAAGATTCAAGTCAATCTTTTTATGGCCGGGATGACTCATCTGGTGCAAAGATTATCTCAAAATGCATCTTGTAGGTGAGGGGCCTGTTGAGACATTTCCTTTCTTTAATTAACAGACTGCTAGTAGCCATACAACAATCCAGCTAAAGACTAACAGGTGGGTACTCTTTCTGCCCCCTTCTGATGTCTATGTCAGAAGCTTTTTCTACCTCTTTTATACTTTAATAAAACTTTATTACACAAAAGCTCTGAGCAATCAAGCCTCGTCTCTGGCCCCGGATTGAATTCTTCTCCCCCAGCGGCCAAGAATCCCGGCATCTTTCATGGTTCAGCAACAACTTCTCAGAAGTAATCATAAAGATCAGAACAGAGATAAATGAAATAAAGTGAGGGTGAGAAATGCTGCTGCGGTAGCTGCTTAGTAAATATAAAAAATTAGATTATGCAAGTAAGGCCAAATGAGCCTAATTCTTTCATTCCTGCAGGGAAACATCTTCTGCAGTATATTCAGCAGTGACTGCAACTTGGATATTTCTAAAGCTCCAGAACCTACCATAGGATTTATTACAGGAACAAAAGAAGGGAAGAAAATATAAAGAAGATAAAAATTACTTGCATTGAAGCAGCTAGAATATATAAAATATAAAGTGTGTGTGTGTGTGTTAATCGCTCAGTCATGCCTGACTCTTTGTGACCCCATGGACTGCAATCCACCTGGTTCCTCTATCCATGAGATTTTCCAGGCAAGGATACTGGAGTGGGTTGCCATTTCCTTCTCCAGGGGATCTTCCTAACCCAGGTATTGAATCCGGGTCTCCTGCACTGCAGGCAGATTCTTTACCAACTGAGCTACAAGGGCAGCCAAAATATAAAATAAGTCATAATAAAATAAAAACATAGAAGGATTAAGTAAACAATATGAAAAATACTAAGAACTATTGCTTTAATAGATGTAAAATATCAAGACAAGATTACCACTGATCAAACCACATTTAGAATATACAGTTCTGGATGCCAAAGCATAAGTGCGATATTTCAAAATCTTTTGAGCAGAGGAAAGATTTTCCAGAAGATTAAAGAAACTATGCCATGGTGATAACAATGGGAGTGGAAGCAATCATGGCTGTGTAACCAGAAGAGAAGAGCAAAAACTGTTAATCACTTGGAAGAATTATAATTTTTCTTCTGACATTGGAAAGATAAAACAGAGTAGGTTTCTTTGTTTTTCTTTTGAGGAAACTGCAGCTAAGGACACTGAATCAATTGTACTGTTCAGTTTATGATAACTTCTTATTGGCCTTTACAGTGATTTATTCTCTTTATCACCATAACATGACCCATTCTAACTCTATTCTATAAGCAATTATGTTTAATGAAAATAGTTTTTCTGTTTTTAAAAAATATATATCAAGTAATAGTATACACAATTCTGTTATTAAATATTTTTCAAGCTTTTTGTTTGTAATAATTATTTGCTATGCTGTGTATATATCTAAAGTTTTATTCTCAGCTGCTGTGTAATGCCCCATGGAGATTATCCACCATGCTTTACCTCTCTGGCCCCTGAATGGTAGACTCAAAGATTGTCTTAGGTCTCAATTCCCACAGCACCATCATAGATAAAGCCATGAAAAATATTTTTGTAAATGTCCTTTTACAAAATGTGTGAGAATTGACTTGAGTTATACACCCAAGAATAGAATTGCAGTGTCAAAGTGTGTAAAAGCAAATGAAGTAGAGATAAAATGATAGAAAAGATCAATGAAACCAAAAGCTGGTTCTTTGAAAAGATAAATGAAATTCATAAACCTTTAGCCAGACTCATCAAGGAAAAGAGAGGGCTCAAACCAGTAAATTAGAAAGGAAAAGGGGGCATTACAATGGACACGATAGAAATTCATAGGAAATTCATAGGATCACAAGAGACTGGTACAAACTCTTATATACAAATAAAATGAACATCATGGAAGAAATGGATAAATTCTTAGGAAGGTACAATCTCCCCAGACTGAAGCAGGAAGAAATAGAAAATATGAACGGACCAGTCATATGCTGAGATGGAAACTGATTTAAAAACTTCCCAAAGCAGTCTAGGAAGAGCTGACTTCACAGGTATGTTATATCATACATGTAGAGAAGAGTTCTAAACTATTATAAGACATCTCAGAGAAATTAACACACCCAAACTTATTCTATGAGGCCACCATCACCCTGATACCAAACAAGACCAAGATAACACAAAAAGAGAGAAATACAGGTCAGTATCACTGATGACCATACAGACAAAAATCCTCAAAAAAATTCTAAGAGATTCAATAATACATTAAAAGGATCATGCACCATGATCAAGTAGGATTTATTCTAGAAATGCAAGATTTTTCAGTATTTCCAAATCAGTCAGTGTGGTCACCACATCAGCAAGCTGAAGAATAAAAATCATACCAATAGGTGGAGGAAAAGCTTTTGACAAAATTCAATATATATTTATAATAAAAATTCTGACAGTAGGCATAGAGGGAATATACTCAGCATAATAAAGGGCATATATTACAAACCTATAGCTAACATAAGCAATGGTGAAAAGCTTAAAGTATTTTCTCTAAAATCAGGAATGACAAGGATGTTTATTCTAACCACTCTTACTCAACATAGCTTAGCCCTGGCAATCAGAGAAGAAAAAGAAATAAAGGGAATCCAAATTGGAAAAGAATAATAAAACTATCACTGTTTGCAGATAACATGGTACTGTACATACAAAATTCTAAAGATGCATCAATGAATTCAGTAAGGTTGTAGGAATTAAAATTAATACAGAACTCTGTTGCATTTCTACAGACTAACAACAAAAGATCAGAAAGATAAATTAAGGAAACTATTCCATTTACCACATTGAAAAGAATAAAATACCACACCCCACTCCAGTACTCTTGCCTGAAAAATCCCATGGACAGAGGATCCTGGTGGGCTGCAGTCCATGGAGTCGCTAAGAGTCGGACATGACTGAACGAATTCACTTTCACTTTTTACTTTCATGCATTGGAGAAGGAAATGGCAACCCACTCCAGTAATCCCAGAGACAGCAGAGCCTGGTGGGCTGCCATCTATGGGGTCGCACAGAGTCGGACACGGCTGAAGCAACTTAGCAGCAAGGAGGGAAAAGACCTGTACTTCAAAAATTATAAAATGCTGATGAAAGAAATTGAAGATGACACAAACTAAAGATATACCTTTTTCTTCTTTGGGATATTTTCAAAATGACTATATTATACAAGAAAATCTATAAATCCAGTGTAATTCATATCAAATTGCAAATGGCATTTTTCACTGAACTAGAAGAAAAACATTTTTAAGATTTTTGGAGACCCAAAAGACTGAATTACCAATGCAATCTTGAATAAGGAAAACTGGGCTGGAAGAATCAGGGACCCTGACTTCTTACTCTACTACAAAGCTACAGTCGTCAAAACAGTATTGTACTGTCACAAAAGCAGAAACCGAGATGAAAGGGATAGGATAGAAAGACCAGAAATAAACCCACAAACCTATAGTCAACTAACCTATGATGAAGGAGGCAAGACTACAAAATAGAGAAAAGACAGTCTTTTCACTAAATGGGGCTTAGAAAATTGGACAGCTGTGTATAAAACAATGAAATTAGAACATTCTTTAACCCCATACACAAAGACTCAACATGGATAAAAGTACTACACATAAGAATGGATACTCTAATACAGTTAAAAGAAAATTATCAACAAAAAATTCTGACAGAAATTACAGCAATATCTTTTTCAACCCAACACCTAGAGTAAGAGAAATTTTACAAATAAACAAATGGGACCTAACCAAATTCAAAAGCTTTTGCACAGCAAAGGAAATCATCAGTTCAGTTCAGTTCACTCACTCAGTCGTGTCTGACTCTTTGGAACTCCATGAATCGCAGCACGCCAGGCCTCCCTGTCCATCACCAACTCCCGGAGTTCACTCAGACTCACGTCCATCGAGTCCGTGATGCCATCCAGCCATCTAATCCTGTCGTCCCCTTCTCTTCCTGCCCCCAATCCCTCCCAGCATCAGAGTCTTTTCCAATGAGTCAACTCTTCACATGAGGTGGCCAAAGTATTGGAGGTTCAGCTTTAGAATCATTCCTTCCAAAGAAATCCCAGGGTTGATCTCCATCAGAATGGACTGGTTGCATCTCCTTGCAGTCCAAGGGACTCTCAAGAGTCTTCTCCAGCACCATAGTTCAAAAGCATCAATTCTTCGGCCCTCAGCCTTCTTCACAGTCCAACTCTCACATCCATACATGACCACAGGAAAAACCATAGCCTTGACTAGATGGACCTTATCGGCAAAGTAATGTCTCTGCTTTTGAATATACTGTCTAGGTTGGTCATAACTTTATTCCAAGGAGTAAGCGTCTTCTAATTTCATGGCTGCAGTCACCATCTTCAGTGATTTTGGAGCTCCCCCAAAATAAAGTCTGACACTGTTTCCACTGTTTCCCCATCTATTTCCCATGAAGTGATGAGACCAGATGCCATGATCTTCGTTTTCTGAATGTTGAGCTTCAGGCCAACTTTTTCACTCTCCTCTTTCACTTTCACCAAGGAGGTGTTTTAGCTCCTCTTCACTTTCTGCCATAAGGGTGGTGTCATCTGCATATCTGAGGTTATTGATATTTCTCCTGGCAATCTTGATTCCAACTTGTGTTTCTTCCAGTCCAGCATTTCTCATGATGTACTCTGCATAGAAGTTAAATAAGCAGGGTAACAATATATAGCCTTGACATACTCCTTTTCCTATTTGGAACCAGTCTGTTGTTCCGTGTCCAGTTCTAACTGTTGCTTCCTGACCTACATACAGATTTCTCAAGAGGCAGGACAGGTGGCCTGGTATTCCCGTCTCTTTCAGAATTTTCCACAGTTTCTTGTGACCCACACAGTCAAAGGCTTTGGTATAGTCAATAAAGCAGAAATAGATGTTTTTTCTGGAACTCTTCCTTTTTCCATGATCCAGTGGATGTTGGCAATTTGATCTCTGGTTCCTCTGCCTTTTCTAAAACCAGCTTGAACATCAAGGAATTCACGGTTCACATATTGCTGAAGCCTGGCTTGGAGAACTTTACTAGCATGTGAGATGAGTGCAACTGTGTGGTAGTTTGAGCATTCTTTGGCATTGCCTTTCTTTGGGATTGCAATGAAAACTGACCTTTTCTAGTCCTGTGGCCACTGCTGAGTTTTCCAAATTTGCTGGCATATTGAGTGAAGCACTTTCACAGCTCATCTTTCAGGATTTGAAACAGCTCCACTGGAATTCCATCACCTCCACTAGCTTTGTTCGTAGTGATGCTTTCTAAGGCCCACTTGACTTCACATTCCAAAATGTCTGGCTCTAGATTAGTGATGACATCATCATGATTATCTGGGTCATGAAGATCTATTTTGTACAGTTCTTCTGTGTATTCTTGCCATCTCTTCTTAATATCTTCTGCTTCTGTTAGGTCCATACCATTTCTGTCCTTTATCGAGACCATCTTTGCATGAAATGTTCCCTTGCTATCTCTAGTTTTCTTGAAGAGATCTCTAGTCTTTCCCATTCTGTTTTTTCCTCTATTTCTTTGCATTGATTGCTGAAGAAGGCTTTCTTATCTCTTCTTGCTATTCTTTGGAACTCTGCATTCAGATGCTTATATCTTTCCTTTTCTCCTTTGCTTTTAGCTTCTCTTCTTTTCACAGCTATTTGTAAGGCCTCCCCAGATAACCATTTTGCTTTTTTGCATTTCTTTTTCATGAGGATGGTCTTGATCTCTGTCTCCCGTACAATGTCATGAACCTCATTCCATAGTTCATCAGGCACTCTATCTATCAGATCTAGGCCCTTCAATCTATTTCTCACTTCAACTGTATATTCATATGGGATTTGATTTAGATCATACCTGAATGGTCTAGCGGTTTTCCCTACTTTCTTAAATTTGAGTCTGAATTTGGTAATAAGGAGTTCATGATCTGAGCCACAGTCAGTTCCTGGTCTTGTTTTTATTGACTGTATAGAGCTTCTTGATCTTTTGCTGCATAGAATATAATCAATCTGATTTCGGTGTTGACCACCTGGTGATGTCCATGTGTAGAGTCTTCTCTTGTGTTATTGGAAGAGGGTGTTTGCTATGACCGGTGCATTTTCTTGGCAAAACTCTATTAGTCTTTGCCCTGCTTCATTCCACATTCCAAGGCAAAAATGCCTGTTACTCCAGGTGTTTCTTGACTTTCTACTTTAGCATTCAGTCCATTATAATGAAAAAGACACCTTTTTTGGGTGTTAGTTCTAAAAGGTCTTGTAGGTCTTCATAAAACCGTTCAACTTTAGCTTCTTCAGCATTACTGGTTAGGGCATAGACTTGGATAACTGTGATATTGAGTGGTTTGCCTTGGAAACGAGCAGAGATCATTCTGTCGTTTTTGGGATTGCATCCAAGTTCTTCCTTTCAGACTCTTTTGTTGACCATGATGGCTACTCCATTTCTTCAGAGGGATTCCTGCCCACAGTAGTAGATATAATGGTCATCTGAGTTAAATTCACCCATTCCAGTCCATTTTAGTTTGCTGATTCCTAGAATGTCGACATTCACCCTTGCCATCTCTTGTTTGACCACTTTCAATTTGCCTTGATTCATGGACCTGACATCCCAGGTTCCTATGCAATATTGCTCTTTGCAGCATCAGATCTTGCTTCTATAACCAGTCACATCCATAGCCGGGTATTGTTTTTGCTTTGGCTCCATCCCTTCATTCTTTCTGGAGTAATTTCTCCACTGATCTCCAGTAGCATATTGGGCACCTACTAACTTGGGAAGTTCCTCTTTTGGTATCCTATCATTTTGCCTTTTCATACTGTTCATGGGGTTCTCAAGGCAAGAATACTGAAGTGGCTTGTCATTCCCTTCTCCAGTCGTCCACGTTCTGTCAGCCCTCTCCACCATGACCCGCCCGTCTTGGGTTGCCCAACAGGCATGGCTTGGTTTCATTGAGTTAGACAAGGCTGTGGTCCTAGTGTGATTAGACTGACTAGTTTTCTGTGAGTATGGTTTCAGTGTGTCTGCCCTCTGATGCCCTCTTGCAACACCTACCATCTTACTTTAGTTTCTCTTACCTTGGGCCTGGGGTATCTCTTCACAGCTGTTCCAGCAAAGCACAGCTACTGGTCCTTACCTTGGATGATGGGTATCTCCTTACCGCCACCGTTCCTCACCTTCAATGTGCAATAAAGGAAATCATAGTCAAATCGAAAAGACACTGCACAGAATGGAAGAATATATTTGCAAGTGCTGTAACTGACAATGAATTAACACCCAAGATATACAAAGAGCCTATGCAGCTCAATATAAAAAGAAACCTAATTTGAAAAGTGGCAGGAAATCTAAACAGACGTTTCTCAAAAGAAGATATCCATATGGCCGTGAGACACAGGAAAAAATGCTCAAAATACTAGTTATTAGAAAAATTCAAATCAAAACTACAATGAGATATCACTTCACAAGAATTTGTGCCAGAGTCCAGCCCCCACAGGATCCAGGGGAACCCAAAGGAGGAATGGCGTTGGTGGATGATTTAGAGAGAGATAAGGAAAGAATGTTGTAGATAAGAAAACAGAGGAGAGAAATAGGCTGATATTCTTTGGTTTGCACAGAAAGCTAATAAAGTCTTAGAAGCTCAAGCAGGAAAGTGAACGCAGACAGCCTCTGTGTTCCAAGGGATCAGCCTGAAAAAGAGAGGGAGAGGGAGGGAGAGAGAAAGAAGGAAAGAAAGAGAGAGAGAGAGAGAGAGAGAGAGAGAGAAGAAAAACACAGGGTGACCAAGCTTCTTTGGTGAGCGAGGCCCATTATTTTTATTTTCAAAAGGGACTTTTATACCTTGACTTGTACATAGAGGCAAAAGAAAGATGCAAAGTCATACAGAGTCAGCCCAAACATTACATCTGTTTTGTCTTTATCAAAACAAGTATGTTTTCTGCAAACCTTTCCCATAGACAATGTTGTGTACATTATCTTCTCCGCTTGGAGGCCTGTGGACATTTTATGACCCTCTTTTGATAAAGGCTGCTCAACCAAAACACTTATTTTCCCTTGAAATATTTTTTTCTTTATATTTCAAATCTATGTCAGCCTCAGAAAATGTTAGAGTTACATTTCTCACAGAGCAAAGGTGCAGTGAGTTACAAGAAAGAACCAATTAGCTCAAAAGTCTGATGTGGTTAATTTCTAGGCTACACTTGTTTTTCTTACATTCCAACTATGTCAACTATGCACTCCCAGGTGCACAGTGGATAAGAGATATGGGAACTCAGCAATAAGCATTGGCCCAGTAATGAAATCCTATACCAGCATTACTCTAATAACTTTTAACTCTTTGAAAGGCTCTGTGTTTTAGGCTTCTCATGCCTCTCATAGTTGGGAGGTTGTGAACAATCATATGAGTAGCTGCAAGATTCTGGATATACCTGCCAAGCAGGCTAGAATGCTAACAGAGGGGGTTTGATTTGAAATATTCCTCTCATGTCCAGGAGACTTATTAGCAAGAGGCCTAAGTTGATTTTCTCCAGAGAAAGGTGGTCAGAGATAGCCCCCTGTTAATGTCAGAGGACTTGGTGAAAGGCACAAAATAGTAAGACAGACAGATTCTGGTTTGGGAGTAGATGGTTGAGCAGGTCTAGGGAGCCCCTTGAGTCCTGAAGTCTTGCTTAATAGGTCTCTTCCACATGACCTTGTCATGAGTGGGATCTCCTGTGCTGGCTCCTGGCAAATTTGAATGGCCATTGTCAAAAAGTCTACAAGTAATGCTGCAGAGAGTGTGGAGAATAGCAAACTCTCCTACAGAGTTGGTGGGAATATAAATTGGGAAAGCCACCATGGAGAACAGTATGGAGGTTCCTTAAGAAACTAAAAACAGAGCTACCATATGATCCAGTAATCCTACTCCTCAGCATATATCCAGAGAAAGACACGGTTCAAAAGGATATTTTCACCCCAGTGTTCTTTGCAGCAGTGTTTGCAATATCCAGGATGTTGAAGCAACCTAAAAGTCCATTGACAGGTGAATGGGTGAAAAAAATCTGGTACAATGAAATATTACTCAGACACCAAAAGGACAAAATTAGATCATTTGTAGAGATGTGGATGAACCTAGAGTCTGTAAAACAGTGAAATAAGCCAGAAATAGAGAAGCAAACATCATATATTAATGAATGCATGTGGATCTAGAAAAATGGCACAGATTAACGTTTTTGCAGGGCAAGAATAGAGATACAGTGAACAGATTATGGACATGAGGGAGAACAGATAGTAGGAACCTGCTGTATAGCACAAAGAGCTCAGCTTGGTGCTCTGTGGTGACCTATATGGATGGGATAGGGAATGGAAGGTAGGTCCAAGAAGGAAGGCAAGTATGTATACATATATCTGATTTACTTTGTTGTGCAGCAGAATGAATACAAGATTTTAAATCAACTATACCCCAATTTAAAAAAAAAAAAAGATAACAAACAAGGGCCTACTATTTAGCACAGAGAACTCTGATCAGTACTCTGGGATAACCTAAATGGGGAAATAATTTGAAAAAGAATAGATACGTGTATATGTATAATGAATCATTTTGCTGTAAACTTGAACACAACATTGTAAATCTACTTTACTCTATTATGAAATAAAATTTTAAAAAGTTTATGGCAGCTGTATTAGACAAAGGCTTTTAAACAATGGTTCTAAAGATGCTGAAATGAGTAAAAGAATATGTGGAGAAACTCAAGAAAACTGTGAGTAAACAAATGGAAAATATCAATAAAGAGAAAACCTAGAAAGAAACCAAAATAAAATTCTGGGATGGAAGACGATAATAACTAAAATGAAAAATTCATCAGCAGCATTCGAAGAAGACTTGGCAGGCAGAATAATAAATCAGTAAACTTGAATATAGGACTTTGGAAATGATCATGGCTGAGGAACAGAAAGAGTAAAGGCAAAATACTACAGAAGTTATCCAGTCTGGGGAACAGAAAGAGAAATGATTGAGGAAAAGCACACAGAGCATAAGAGACCAATTGAATGCCATCAAAAAGACCAAAATATGCATTGTGGGAGTCCCCTAAGGAGAAATGAGAAAGAGGCAGCGAGACAGAGTGAAGAGATAATATTAGAAGCTTCTAGAATTTAAAGAAATGAATGCATGTAAACATCAAGAAGTTCAGTAAACTCCAAGTAAAATGGATTCAGAGACCTACACCAAGACACACTATAGTTAAATTTACAAAAGAAAAAGAAATTCTGAAAGTAGCAAGTGAGAAGGAAATAATTACACACAAGCGACCCAAAACGAGATTACTCGCAGGTTTCTCATTAGGAGCTTTGGAAGCCAGAAGAGAGCGGGGAGATGCATTCAAAGTGCTTAAAAGCTGCCAATCGAGATTCATATAGAGCAAAACTGTCATTCCCAGATCAACAAAAGCCAAGGGACTCTGACCACTCCACTGTCCCCGGAAGAAGCCCTCAAGGGAATGCTGCAAAGAGAAAGGACATTAAATAGTAACCTTAATCAGTGGGAGCGCTGAGCTTGTTTCCCTGCAACTAGATGGTCCCACCTGGGGGTAATAGAAGACAGTGACACCCAAAGTGTGTTGCTTATGTCCATTCTCCTCTGTAATCTTGTTCTGATTGCTGTCACTGCAGAAAATCTTCCTTCACAAAGATAAGACATTGGAAATGGAAGCCGCCTTCTCAGTGCTTTTGTGGGAATTTCAGCATATTCCACCTTGACTTCAATCCAGAATGGAGATTTGACATTGTCTCAAACATACTTTTAAAGGTACCATCATTTGCAATCTCAAGCATTTGCCTCTTCTAGCATGTATAAGGTCGATTTACCTGGCTTATTCACAAATGGGTCACTGATTCATTCCTTCCCAGTTTGGGGATCTTTTGTAATTGGGAACTAATTCTAAAACTCTTTTGAAAATTGAAATTGATGATCATGCATGAGCTGGGAGAAAGAAGGCCCATAATTTAAATTTGGCTTTGAATGCAGGCACTTTATCTGCTGGTTAAAACACAGTTGTCCTTCTCCCCTGAAGTGACAGATTGAGTTTGTTGAGCAACTTGAATATGTCACACAAGTAATGTTTGTGAACCATTCTGTTCCACTGAAATGTGCTTCCAGTGGTGACTGTTTTTCTAAAAAAACCTATCTGGTGTGGCTCTCATAACTTAAAAACTCTGGCTGGAGGTCTACCTTTAGAAAGCCATCTCACTTCTGTTTATAAGAGAAGGTCTGTGTGCTCTGCATTCATCTCCTCACAGAGCTGTGTGAACAGATGTGAATTAAGGGCATGTATTTTGATGTTGTTAACTAATTTTAATCATAATCTGTGAAATGTTTGGGTGCATTTTTGGCCAGCGAGCATTTATCTATGAATGACACAATGCATACACTCACATTCAGAAGCGACCTTTTTGGCTGGAGTAGTGAAACCAGAAAGCTGTCTAGTAATGGCAGGTGCTCCATCCATGCATATACTGACTCAAAACGACCAGTCCAGCTTTCCTGATACATAGTCACTTAAAGACTTGAATAGTTCTGAAACTGTGGTGTTAGCTGACAACAAAAGTGCAAATAGCATATCCTCTTGCACATCCTCCTGAAATCTCTCTCTCTCTTACACACACACACACGCACACACGCACACACACAGAGCATTTTGCCTCTTTGTCAATATCAGTAGACTCACCAACCTGGATTACTTACCATGGTGACTCATCAATCCTTGCTAACAATTGTACCTCAATATCTGCTGCTATTTCATTAATTCATCTAGTCATGGTGGTACTTTTGAACTTCAGCCTCTTGTAAGAGCTCACAAAAAATATCCTTAGGAGCAAGTAGAATCAACTGTTCCCCAGTAATAAAGGGCTTCTTAGCTTTAGAAATGCAGTTAGCCACTAAGAATGATGCTCTCAGTGTAGACACATTTGACGAAGTGGTGGCCTTCAATGATTGCTTCTGATCTTTTCATTTACATTACTTTCTTTTGAAAAATTCCAAAGGCTTGTCTTTTAATACAGTTTGCTTGGTGTCTATGTGCCAAAGCAGGTTTAATGGCTTCATTGGATAGCTGGTTGCTACATATTATACAAAGTGGGCTTAGAGGACATGAATCACCTGTTGCAATAAACCTGTAATTTAAGTAGGACTCTGTTATTTTCTTTTAAATTCAGCTTTCTTTTTGTTGACAGTCTTAGAATCTTCTGTTTTTTTCTTATTGGATCTTCCTCCCTTTTCAAAGAAGCACCCCAATGACATTTGGTTTTACTCATTTTGGTTAGTGTTAGCTTGTGGTCTCACCAGACTGTGACTGAGACACATATGCAGCATGGGGAAAAGGCATGGACAGAAATGGTAAGTAAAATAATGGGCAGGCCATGTGCTGCTGCTGCTGCTGCTAAGTCACTTCAGTCGTGTCCGACTCTGTGTGACCACACAGATGGCAGCCCACCAGGCTCCCCCATCCCTGGGATTCTCCAGGCAAGAACACTGGAGTGGGTTGCCATTTCCTTCTCCAATCAGGCCATGTGCAGACTAAAATAAGTGTTGGATTCTGACTTAAAGCCTGCCACAGATGCAGCTATACAATTGAAGTATATCAATTCACTTGTCATTCTAAAGCCTGCCACCAGATATAGCATAATTTTCACTTGTCACTCACTGACAAGTTTTGATATATCTCCAAGCTATTGATTTATTATGGACTCTGCAGTCAAACCTCTCTGGTAATAATAATTTGTATTTGCAGCCACTCCCGGCACTAGCATCACTGCCTCAGCTCCACCTCAGATCATCAGGCATTGAATTATCATAAGGAGTATGATTTCTCCACATCCAGTCCCTCCCATCAGAAAGCTTTCATAAGACTTATCCATCAGAAGGCAGACAGAAGAAGCAAGAACTACAATCCCATAGCCTCCAGAACGAAAAAAAAAATTGTAGAAAGCTAGCCAAAATGATCACAATAAACTGTGGAAAATTCTGAAAGAGATGGGAATACCAGGCCATCTGACCTGCCTCTTGAGAAACCTATACGCAGGTCAGGAAGCAACAGTTTGAACTGGACATGGAACAACAGACTGGCTCCAAATAGGAAAAGGAGTACATCAAGGCTGTATATTGTTACCCTGCTTATTTAACTTACATGCAGAGTACACCATGAGAAATGCTGGGCTGGAAGAAGCACAAGCTGGAATCAAGATTGCTGGGAGAAATATCAATAACCTCAGATATGCAGATGACAGCACCCTAATGGCAGAAAGTGAAGAGGAACTAAAAGCCTCTTGATGAAAGTGAAAGAGGAGAGTGAAAACGTTGGCTTAAAGCTCAACATTCAGAAAACGAAGATCATGGCATCTGGTCTCATCACTTCATGGCAAATAGATGGGAAACAGTGTCAGACTTTATTTTGGGGGGTTCCAAAATCAGTGCAGATGGTGATTGCAGCCATGAAATTAAAAGACGCTTACTGCTTGGAAGGAAAGTTATGACCAACCTAAATAGCATATTCAAAAGCAGAGACAGCACTTTGCCAACAAAGGTCCATCTAGTCAAGGCTATGGTTTTTCCTGTGGTCATGTATGGATGTGAGAGTTGGACTGTGAAGAAAGCTGAACACTGAAGAATTGATGCTTTTCAAATGTGGTGCTGGAGAAGACTCTTGAGAATCCCTTGGACTGCAAGGAGATCCAACTAGTCTATTCTAAAGGAGATCAGCCCTGGGTGTTCTTTGGAAGGAATGATGCTAAAGCTGAAACTCCAGTTCTTTGGCCACCTCATGTGAAGAGTTGACTCACTGGAAAAGACTCTGATGCTGGGAGGGATTGGGGTCAGAAGGAAAAGGGGACGACAGAGGATGAGATGGCTGGATGGCCTCACCAACTCGATGGATGTGAGTTTGAGTGAACTCCAGGTGATGGTAATGGACAGGGAGGCCTGGCGTGCTGCAATTCATGGGGTCACAAAGAGTCAGACTGAGTGCCTGAACTGAACTGAACGAAGAAGAAATGTAGAGATATGGAGTTGGAGCCCAAAGTAAAAACAGGTGGCCAAATGTTAAATTTTTAGTACCCATTTTCTACCTTATTAAAAAAATATAGTATATTTTAAATCACTAAGGTAATGTGTATAGTTGCTAAATACTCTCATGTGTCACGTTGTTCCAAGAATGAATTTAAAGGTTTTTCCACTTCCCTTCATGTTTATTACCTATATATATGTGTGTGTGTGTGTGTGTGTGTGTGTGTGTATACATTTACGCAAGAAATTATGAAGGTAAAATGTCAGCAATAAGCCTAATCCTACAAAATTTGTAAATAAAGCTATTCCTTTCTTTTTTGACACCGTTAACTTCAACGTCTTCAATGTGAATTTTAGGTCAGAAGTCTCTTGTATATGAGCCATCCTCCAAATAAGTGATTTTCCTCTATATTATGTACTGTTGTTATATTTTAGTCATTTAATGCTAAAAATATTTAATGTTATGCCTTGTTCTTCCATATGTCATTGAGCAAATAGAGCTGTTTTAAAACATATTTGTTAGGTAACTAACTCTTTGCCTTTTCAGAGACAAAATAGAGAATAGCAGATCATTATAAAACTATAAACTTCAAAAGGACAAATTTATTAGTTGATTAACTTTGTGTCACAACATCTAAAGGTAAATAACCTTAGTTTTACTTGTCAATTAAAATTTAAACATCTTTTCTATATTTTTTAATGCTTTAATGCTAGATATGCCTGTTTTGTTTTTACACTGCAACTCAAAGCTACTGTTTTATCATTTAACTTAAAAACAAGTAATTCATTTATTTTTGCACCAATCTACACACTATATTTATGGTATAATGATGAAAGAACATTAAATATGAGAAGAGTGGAATCGAAATTTAGACCACATCTTCCCACTGATCACATATACTCATTGTATCTTAATCAAAATTAGCTCATTCCTATTTTGGATTGACTTTTAAACTACACTTAGTAATCATCAGATTGCCCAAACACCACTCTTTCCTATGTTTAAAAACAGTCTGAAAAACTTCATTTAACTAGCAACAGCTGAATTGAATAGTATATGCCATTCAGTAGGTGTTGCATGTTCTAAGGCTTGTATGTTAATTGTATATACCAAATTATTTATAAATTTTAAATGACTAGAACCATTCTTATATGAAATAGATTGTATTCTTTACATGCTTATATTTTTGTAACTTGAAAAAGTATAATATTTGCCCTGTGACAGGTTTTCTCAAAAGAAAAAGGATTATCCACTCTGACCAAGTCAGATTTATACCCAGAATTTAGTGATGGTTCAACATAGGAAAATGAATCATTGTAAGATGTTACATTAACAGTAAAAAGAGGAAAAAACATCATGATTATCTCAATTGTTGCATAAAGAACACTTTACATGATTTAACACATTTTTATGATAAAAACATGCAACAAACTATGACTAGACATAACACCTTAACACAGTAAAATCTATATATGAAAACTCCACAGTGGACATCATATTCAATGGTGAAAGACTGAAAGCTTTTCCTCTAAGATAAGGAACAAGACAAGAAGGTTCACTTTTGCCATTTCTACTCAACATAGTGTTTGAATTTTAACCAGAGCAGTTAGGCCAGAAATGGAAATGAAAAGCATCCAAATTAGAAAGGAAAAAGTAAAATGATCTCTCCACACAAATGATATGATCTTGCAGGCAGAAAACATTAACGATCTCATATACATATAGAAATTGTTAGAATAAACAATTTCAGTAGAATCACAGAATACAAAATCATCACAAAAAATCAGTTGGATTTCTATTTACTAACAGTGAACCAAAAGTTCAAAATTCAGATTTAAATTGAAGAAAGTAGGGAAAACCACTAGACCATTCAGGTATGACCTAAATCAAATACCTTATGGTTATCAATGGAAGTGAGAAATAGATTTAAGGGACTAGATCTGATAGATAGAGTGCCTGATAGGCTATGGACGGAAGTTTGTGACATGGTACAGGAGACAGGGATCAAGACCATCCCCATGGAAAAGAAATGCAATAAAGCAAAATGGCTGTCTGGGGAGGCCTTACAAATAGCTGTGAAAAGAAAAGAAGCAAAAAGCAAAGGAGAAAGGAAAGATATAAGCATCTGAATGCGGAGTTACAAAGAATAGCAAAAATAGATAAGAAAGCCTTCCCCAGCGATCAATGCAAAGCAATAGAGGAAAACAACAGAATGAGAAAGACTAGAGATCTCTTTAAGAAAATTAGAGATACCAAGAGAACATTTCGTGCAAAGATAGGCTCGTTTCCAGAAATGGTATGGACCTAATCAGTTCAGTTCAGTTCAGTCGCTCAGTCGTGTCTGACTCTTTGCGACCCCGTGGACCTAAAAGAAGCAGAATATATTAAGAAAAGGGGGCAAGAATACACAGAAGAACTGTACAAAAAGATCTTCACGACCCAGATAATCACGATGGTGTGATCACTCACCTAGAGCCAGACATCTTGGAATGTGAAGTCAAGTGGGCCTTAGAAAGCATCACTACAAACAAAGCTAGTGGAGGTAATGGAATTCCAGTTGAGCTCTTTAAAATCCTGAAAGATGATGCTGTGAAAGTGTTTCACTCAATATGCCAGCAAATTTGGAAAACTCAGCAGTGGCCACAGGACTGGAAAAGGTCAGTTTTCATTCCAATGCCAAAGAAAGGCAATGTCAAAGAATGCTCAAACTACCGCACAACTGCACTCATCTCACATGCTCAAAATTCTCCAAGCCAGGCTTCAGCAATACGTGAACCATGAACTTCCAGATGTTCAAGCTGGTTTGAGAAAAGGCAGAGGAACCAGAGATCAAATTGCCAACATCCACTGGATCATGGAAAAAGCAAGAGAGTTCCAGAAAAAACATCTATTTCTGCTTTATTGACTATGCCAAAGCCTTTGACTGTGTGGATCACAATAAACTGTGGAAAATTCTGAAAGACATGGCAATACCAGGCCACCTGGCCTGCCTCTTGAGAAACCTATATACAGGTTAGGAAGCAACAGTTCGAACTGAATATGGAACAACAGACTGGTTCCAAATAGGAAATGCAGTACGTCAAGGCTGTATATTGTTACCCTTCAACATATATGCAGAGTACATCATGAGAAATGCTGGGCTGGAAGAAGCACAAACTGGAATCAAGATTGCTGGGAGAAATATCAATAACCTCAGATATGCAGATGACAGCACCCTAATGGCAGAAAGTGAAGAGGAACTAAAAAGCCTCTTGATGAAAGTGAAAGAGGAGAGTGAAAATGTTGGCTTAAAGCTCAACGTTCAGAAAACGAAGATTATTGCATCTGGTTACATCACTTCATTGCAAACAGATGGGGTAACAGTGTTAGACTTTATTTTTTGGACTCCAAAATCAGTGCAGATGGTGATTGCAGCCATGAAATTAAAAGACATTTACTCCTTGGAAGGAAAGTTATGACCAACCTAGATAGCATATTGAAAAGCAGAGACATTACTTTGCCAACAAAGGTCCGTTTAGCCAAGGCTATGGTTTTTCCAGTGGTTGTGTATGGTTGTGAGGGTTGGGCTGTGAAGAAAGCTGAGTGCCAAAGAATTGATGCTTTGGAACTGTGGTGTTGGAGAAGATTCTTGAGAGTCCCTTGGACTGCAAGGAGATCCAACCAGTCTATTCTAAAGGAGATCAGCCCTGGGATTTCTTTGGAGGGAATGATGCTAAAGCTGAAACTCCAGTACTTTGTCCACCTCATGCAAAGTGTCGACTCATTGGAAAAGTCTCTGATGCTGGGCGTGGCTGGGGGCAGGAGAAGAAGGGGACGACAGAGGATGAGATGGCTGGATGGCATCACTGACTCGATGAACGTGAGTCTGAGTGAACTCCGGGAGTTGGTGATGGACAAGGAGGCCTGGTGTGCTGCAGTTCATGGCGTCACCAAGTGTCGGACATGACTGAGTGACTGAACTGAACAGAACCAAAAGGAAATTAAGAAGACAATTCACTTATATTAGCATCAAACAGAAGAAAATAGTAACATTTAGGAAGCAACAAGGTAAAAGACATATATAGTGAAAACTATAAGACATTGCTAAAAAGAAATTAAAGGATGAATAAACATGGAAAGACAGTCTAAGTTCACATTGCAAATCTTAATATTGTTAAGAATATTGATATTACCATATAAACCTACCATTTCAATCAAATCCTTATAAAAATCCCAATGATGGTTTTAGCAGAAATGAAAAAAAAAATCTAAAATACATATAGAATTTCAAGGGACACTGAATATCCAAAACCATTTTGAAAATGAGCAAAGCTGGAAGACTTGCCCATCTGATTCAAAACTTAGTATTAAGCCATAGTAGTCAAAACAGTATAGTACTGACAAAAGACCTACATATATAGACGACCCAAATAGAATATATAGCTTGGAAGTAAAACCTCAAATAAATGGACAATTCAATGAAGGAAAGGATAAGGTTTGCACAAGATGGTGCTGAGAAAACTGGATATCCACATGCAAAAACATGATATTAAACCTTCATACCATATACAAAAAATAAGCTCATGTGTGAGCTTGGACTGCTACAACAAAATGCTATAGACTGGGTAGCTAAACATTGTAAATTTAATTTTATCACAGTTCTGGAGCCTGGGAAGTCCAAGATTAACATTCTGCTAAGGGCCTTCCTCTGCCTGCAGATGACTGCAATTTACTCTGTGCTCACCAGGCCTTTACTCAATGTATATGGAGGAAAGGTGAAGGGGGCACTCTGATTTCTCTTCCACTTCTTATAAGGTCATTAAACCTGTAGGATTAGGACTCTACCCATTTGACCTCATTTATCCCTAATTACCTCTTAAAGATCATACCTCCAAATACATTGGGGATTAGGACTTAAACATGAATTTGGAGGGAACATAATTCAACCTAGGGCTTCCCAGGTGGCTCAGCTGGTAAAGAATATGCCTGCAATGCGAGAGACCTGGGTTCGATCCCTGCATTGGGAATATCCCCTGGAGAAGAGAAAGGCTCCTCACTACAGTATTCTGGCCTAGAGAATTCTATGGACTGTATAGTCCATGGGGTTGCAATGAGTTCGACAGAACTGAGTGACTTTAACTTCACACTTTTATTAATTCAAACTATAACAATTCCAAATGGATCCATGACCTAAATTTAAGACATAAAATTCCATGACTCTTAGAAGAAAATATAGGACATAAACTTCATGACATTGTATCTGACATTGGCTTATTGGATATAACACCAAAAAATCACAGACAACAACAAAAATAAATATAGACATGGATTTCATGAAAATTTAAACTATTCATATATCAAAAGACACCAAGAAAGTAAAAAGAAACTCACAAAATGGGAGAAAATATTTGAAAATAAAATATTAGTCAGAGATTAATATCCATAATATATAAAGAACTGAAACTAAACAAGAGAACAACATGTTTAAAGACTGGGTAAAGGACTTGAACAGGTGTTTCTCTAAGGAAGATAAGCAAAATCACTGCTAAGCACATAAAACAATGTTCAACATCACTAATTATTCAACAAATATAAACTGAAATTATACTGAGATAACTCCTCACACACATTAGAATGACTGCTATAAAAGAAACAGTAAATAAGAATTATCAGTGAGGAGGAGGGAAAATGGAAATTGTACACTGGAGGTAAAAATGCAAAACGGCATAGTTCAGTTCAGTTGCTCAGTCATGTCTGACTCTTTGTGACTCCATGGATTGCAGCACGCCAGGCTTCTCTGTCTAACACCAACTCCTGGAGCTTGCTCAAACTGATGTGCGTGAAGTTGGTGATACCATCCAACCATCTCATCCTCTTTTTGTCCCCTTCTATTCCTGCCTTCAGCTTTCCCAGCATCAGGGTCTTTTCTGAGGAGTTACTTCTTCGTATCAGGTGGCCAAAGTATTGGAATTTCATCTTCAGAATCAGTCCTTCCAATGAATATTCAGGACTGATTTCCTTTAGGATTGACTGGTTGGATCTCTGTGCAGTCCAAGGGACTCTCAAGAGTCTTCTCCAACACAACAGTTCAAAAGCATCAGTTCTTTTGCACTCAGCTTTCTTTATAGTCCAACTCTCACATCCATACATGACTACTGGAAAAACCATAGCTTAGACTAGACACACCTTTGTCAGCAAAGTAACATCTCTGCTTTGTAATATGCTGTCTAGGTTTGTCATAGTTTTTCTTCTAAGGAGCAAAATTCTTTTAATTTCATGGCTGCAATCACCATCTGCAGTGATTTTGGAACCCAAGAAAATAAAGTCTGCCACTGTTTCCATCTATTTGCCATGAAGTGATGGAACCAGGGGCGATGATCTTAGTTTTTGGATGTTGAGTTTTATGCCAACTTTTTCACTCTCCTCTTTCACCTTCATTAAGAGGCTCCTTTATTCTTCTTTGCCTTCTGCCATAAGGGTGGTGTCATCTGCATATCTGATGTTATTGATATTCGTCCTGACAATCTTGATTCCAGCTTGTGCTTCATCCAGCCTAGTGTTTCACATGATGTACTCTGGATGTACATGTACATGACAGATCATGCCATCTGGTCCCATCACTTCATGGGAAATAGATGGAGAAACAGTGGAAACAGTGTCAGATTTTATTTTGGGGGGCTCCAAAATCACTGCAAATGGTGATTTCAACCAAGAAATTAAAAATGCTTACTCCTTGGAAGGAAAGTTATGACCAACCTAGATCTCTTCAAAAGCAGAGGCATTACTTTGCCAACAAAGATCCATCTAGTCATGGCTATGGTTTTTCCAGTGGTCATGTAATGGATATGAGAGTTGGACTGTGAAAAAAGCTGAGTGCCGAAGAACTGATGCTTTGGAAATGTGGTGTTGGAGAAGACTCTTGAGAGTCCCTTGGACTGCAAGGAGATCCAACCAGTCCATCTTAAAGGAGATCAGTCCTGGGTGTTCATTGGAAGGACTGATGCTAAAGCTGAAACTCCAGTCTTTGGCCACCTCATGCGAAGAGTTGATTCATTGGAAAAGACTCTGAAGCTGGGAAGGGTTGGGGGCAGGAGGAAAAGGGGACGACAGAGGATGAGATGACTGGATGTCATCACTGACTCGATGGACGTGAATCTGAGTAAACTCCAGGAATTGGTGATGGACAGGGAGGCCTGGTGTGCTGCGATTCATGGAGTCACAAAGAGTTGGACATGACTAAGAGACTGAACTGAACTGAACTCTGGATGTAAGTTAAACAAGCAGGGTGACACCCTCAAATGGGAAAATGGCACAACTGCTGTGGAAAACAGTATGGTGGTTCTTCAAAATATTAAACAAAATTATCATTCAGTCCTTACAAATAGCTGAGAAAAGAAGAGAAGTTAAGGCAAAGGAGAAAAGGAAAGATATACCAATTTGAATGCAGAGTTCCCAAAAATAGAAAGGAGAAATAAGAAAGCCTTCCTCAGTGATTAATGCAAAGAAATAGAGGAAAAGATAGAATGGGAGAGACTAGAGACTAGACTTCAAGAAAATCAGAGATATGAAAGCAACATTTCATGTAAAGATGGGCACAATAAAGTATAGAAATGGTATGTACCTAACAGAAGCAGATGAGATTAAGAAGACATGGCAAGATTACACAGAATATCTATACAGAAAAGATCTTCATGACTCAGATAACCATGATGATGTGATCCCTCACCTAGAGCCAGACACCCTGGAATGTGAAGTCAAGTGGGTCTTAGGAAGCATCTCTATGAACAAAACTAGCAGAGGTGATGGAATTCCAGTTGAGCTGTTTCAAATCCTTAAAAATGATGCTATGAAAGTGCTGCACTCAATATTCCAGCAAATTTGGAAAACTCAGCAGTGGCCACAGTACTGGAAATAGTCAATTTTTATTCCAATACCAAAGAATGTTCAAACTACGGCAAAACTGCACTCATCTAACACACTAGCAAAGTAATGCTCAAAATTCTCTAAGCCAGGCTTCAACAGTATGTGAACCATGAATTTCCAGATTTTCAAACTGGATTTAGAAAAGGCAGAGGAACCAGAGATCAAATTGTTAACATCTGGTGGATCACAGAAAAAGCAAGAGAGTTTCAAGAAAGCATCTACCTCTGCTTTATTGACTATGCCAAAGCCTTTGACTGTGTAGATCACAATAAACTGCAAAATTATTCAAGAGATGGGAATACTAGACCCCCTCACCTGTCTCCTGAGAAATCTGATGCAGATCAAGAAGCAAAAGCTAGAACTGGACATGGAACAACAGACTGGTTCTGAATTGGTAAAGGAGTACTTCAAGGCTATATATTGTTAAGTATTATTTAACTTATATGCAGAATCCAGTTCAGTCACTCAGTCATGTCTGACTCTTTGGGACCCCATGAATCACAGCACACCAGGCCTCCCTGTCCATCTCCAACTCCTGGAATTTACTCAAACTCATGTCCATCGAGTCGGTGATACCATCCAGCCATCTCATCCTTTGTCGTCCCATTCTCTTCCTGCCCCCAATCCCTCCCAGCATCAGAGTCTTATCTAATGAGCCAACTTTTCACAAGAGGTGGTACTGGAGTTTCAGCTTTAGCATCATTCCTTCCAAAGAACACCCAGGACTGGTCTCCTTTAAGATGGACTGGTTGGATCTCCTTGCAGTCAAAGGGACTCTAAAGAATATTCGCCAACACCACAGTTCAAAAGCATCAATTCTTTGGCGCTCAGCTTTCTTCATAGTCCAACTCTCGCAACCATACACAACCACAGGAAAAACCATAGCCTTGACTAGACGGACCTTTGTTGGCAAAGTAATACCTCTGCTTTTAATATGCTATCTAGGTTGGTCAAACTTTTTCTTCCAAGGAGTAAGCATCTTCTAATTTCATGGCTGCAGTCACCATCTGCAGTGATTTTGGAGCCCAAAACAATAAAGTCTGACACGGTTTCAACTGTTTCCCCATCTATTTGCCATGAAGTGATGGGACCAGATGCCATGATCTTCGTTTTCTGAATGTTGAGCTTTAAGCCAACGTTTTCACTCTCCTCTTTCACTTTCATCAAGAGGCTTTTTAGTTCCTCTTCACTTTCTGCCATAAGGGTGGTGTCATCATCTGCATATCTGAGGTTATTGATATTTCCTCCAGCAATCTTGATTCCAGCTTGTGCTTCTTCCAGCCCAGCATTTCTCATGATGTACTCTGCATATAAGTTAAATAAACAGAGTGACAATATACAGCCTTGCTGTACTCCTTTTCCTATTTGGAACCAGTCTGTTGTTCCATGTCCAGTTCAAACTGTTGCTTCCTGACCTGCATAAAGGTTTCTCAAGAAGCAGGTCAGGTGGCCTGGTATTGTCATGTCTTTCAGAATTTTCCACAGCTTATTGTGATCCACACAGTCAAAGTCTTTGGCATATTCAATAAAGCAGAAATAGATGTTTTTCTGGAACTCTCTTGCTTTTTCCATGATCCAGCAGATGTTGGCAATTTGCTCTCTGGTTCCTCTGCCTTTTCTAAACCAGCTTGAACATCTGGAAGTTCATGGTTCACGTATTGCTGAAGCCTGGCTTGGAGAATTTTGAGCATTACTTTATTAGCATGTGAGATGAGTGCAATTGTGCGGTAGTTTGAGCACTCTTTGACATTGCCTTTCTTTGGGATTGGAATGAAAACTGATCTTTTCCAGTCCTGTGGCCACTGCTGAGTTTTCCAAATTTGCTGGCATATTGAGTGAAGCACTTTCACAGCATCATCTTCCAGGATTTGAAATAGCTCAACTCGAATTCCATCACCATTTGTTCATAGTGATGCTTTCTGAGGCCATCTTGATTTCACATTCCAGGATATCTGGCAGAATATGCACTATATGCAGAATACATCATGAAAAATGCCTGGCTGGATGAAGCACAAGCTGGAGTCAAGATTTCTGGGTGAAATATCAATAACCTCAGATATGCAGATGACATCTTCTAGGAAACCCATGTCCCTGTCCAGGGTACATATGGCTGCAGCAAAGATAGTCTGATCCTTATTCCATTTAGGCTGCCACAGACCAGCTGCTTCACTCTGAGACTCAAATGTTTCTCCTCTGAACCAAACAATTGCTCTTTTTTCGTGGACCAGACCCTTACTTCAGTTCCCCCACCCACCTAGGGCAGATCCAGTCCAATTAACTCTCCTATTTTTCCCCCTACTTCCTTCATCCAAGTTTTACATTGGTCTATATATTCCTTTCTGGTGGTTAGGTACTCCTGTTCACTTTCAGCTGGTGTTCTGCAAGCACTTCTGTGTCTCTGTTATGTATATTTCATCACAGCAAAAAATAAAAGACAATTGAGCCCATGAACACTGGAAACTTAATATGTGATCTTGACAGTTTAGACAGCCTTGTGAATAATGGACTCAAATATCAAATCCAAGTCTTGTTGTTATTGTTCAGGTGCTAAGAATGCCTGACTCTTGCGATGTCATGGACTGTAGCATGCCAGGTTCCTCTGTCTTCCACATATTCCTAGAGTTTGTTCAGATTCATGTCCATTGAGTTGGTGATGCTATCTAATCATCTCATCCTCTGCTGCTCAAATCTTTAATCTTTCCAAAAATCAGGGTCATTTACAATGAGTTGGTCATTTACAATGAGTTGGCCATTTTCATCAGGGGACCAAAATATTGGAGCTTTAGCTTCAGCAACAGATCTTCCAATGAATATTCAGGGTTGATTTCCTTTAGAATTTACTGGTTTGTTCCTCTTGCTGTCCAAGGGCGTCTATAGAGTGTTCTCCAGCACCACAATTCAAAAGCATCAATTCTTTGGTGTTTAGCCTTCTTTATGGTCGAACCCTCACATCTGTAGATGACTACTGGGAAAACCATAACTTTGACTATATGCACCACTGCTGGCAAGGTGATATCTCTGCTTTTTAATACACTGTCTAGGTTTTTGTCATGGCTTTCCTTCCAAGGAGCAAGCAGCTTTTAATTTCATGACTACAGTCACCATCCAAAGAACAATAATAACAAAAGAGGGAGAAGAGCTGTATTCTGAAAACTTTAAAACACTGATGAAAGAAATCAAAGAAGACAAGCAGATGGGTACATATACTATGTTTTGCATTTGAAGAATTAATATTCTGAAAATGGATATACTACCCAAAGCAATCTACAGATTCAGTGCAATTCCTATCAATTACCAATGGCATTATTCACAGACTTAGAACAAATAATTTTGCAATTTGTTTGGAAACACAAAACTCTTTGAATAGCCAAAATATCTTTAGAAAGAAAAACAGAGGTGGAGAAATCAGGCTCCTCAGCTTTAAACTATATCACAAAGCTATGGTAATCAAGATAGCATGGCACTGGCACAAAAACAGAAATGTAAACCAATGGTACAGAATAGAAAACCCAGAGACAAACTCATGCACCTGTGGTAACCTAATCTATGACAAAGGAGACAAGAATATACAATAGAGAAGACAGCATCTTCAAAAAGTGGTGCTGAGAAATCTGGACAACTACATATAAAAGAATGAAATTAACACTACCTAGCATCATACATGGGACAAGGCAATGACACCCCACTCCAGTACTGTTGCCTGGAAAACCCCATGGATAGATGAGCTTGCTAGGCTGCAGTCCATGGGGTCTCTAAGAGCAGCTTCACTTTCACTTTTCACTTTCATGCATTGGAGAAGGAAATGGCAACCCACTCTAGTGTTCTTACCTGGAGAATCTTAGGACAAGGGAGCCTGGTGGGCTGCAGTTTATATGGTCACACAGAGTTGGACATGACTGAAGCTACTTAGCAGCAGCAGCAGCAGCAGCATCATAAACAAAAATAAACTCAAAATGGATTAAAGACTTAGTTCAAGACCATTCACTATAAAACTCTTAAAGGAAAACATAGGAAAAACACTTTTTGACATAAACCACAGCAAGATCTTTTTGACCTACCTCCTAGGATAAAGAAAATAAAAACAAAAATACCTGAATTTAAAAGCTTTTGCACAGCAAAAGAAACCAAAATAAGATGAAAAGATAACTGTCACAATGGGAGAAAATATTTGCAAATGAAAAACATAAAAATGTTTAACCTCCAAAATATATAAATAGCTCATGGAGATCAATGTCAAGAAAACAACGCAATCAAACATGGATGCAAGGCTTAAATAGATCTCTCTTCAAAGAAGACATACAGATGGCCAAGAAGGACATGAACAGATGTTCAACATCACTAATTATTACAGAAATACAAATCAAAACTACAACGAGACACTGCCTCACACCAGCTATTGTAAAAATTTTCCAAACAATTAATGCTGGAGAGGGTGTGAAGAAAATGAAACCGTCTTACACTCTTGGTGGGAATGTAAATTGATACAGACACTGAAAAAATAGTATGGAGATTTCTTAAAAAACTAAACCATATGACCAAGCAATCCCACTACTGGGCATATATCCTGAGAAAACCATAACTCAAAAAAAAAAAAAAAGTGGTAAATGGATTAAACACACCAATCAAAAGACATAGACTAGCTGGGTGAATGAAAACATGTGCATGTATGCACTTTTACTTGCCATATCACTCTAACCTCCAAAATTGTATATAATTATTTTATATTAGGTGAACCATTTTTTCATTATGGCTCACAACTGCAATTATCTTTCTTTTCCCTGGCTATTGTTTATAAAAAATGATAATTTTTTTTCTATTGAGATTAACTATTATTCATTTTAATAGTATCTTGATTGGTCAGCAGAAAATGATATAACTCTATATCACTAAAACTACCATTTATAGAAAAACCTGTAATTACTTTTCAAAATCCAAATGTACATTAGAATTATCTTGGAATTTTTTGAAAAATATTAATACCCGGGTATTATTTTTTTCCTCCAAAGCTCCAGATACAATTCTAATGAGCAGCCATGTTTAAAAATAACTGGACTATATGATGATCTTTTACTTTTATCTGGTCTGTTTCACTTTTTCTATTCCATATTCAGTGCTCCCATTTCATTTAATCTATACTTTCCAATTTCTTGATCTCATTTTTGTTGTTCATTCTTAAGCCTTTATCAAGCATAGTAGAAAGGTTTTGTCGGAGAAGGCAATGGCACCCCACTCCAGTACTCTTGCCTGGAAAATCCCATGGACGGAAGAGCCTGGTGGGCTGCAGTCCATGGGGTCGCGAAGTGCTGGACACTGAGCGACTTCACTTTCCCTTTTCACTTCCATGCATTGGAGAAGGAAATGGCACCCCACTCCAGTGTTCTTGCCTGGAGAATCCCAGGGATGGAGGAGCCTGGTGGGCTGACGTCTATGGGGTCGCACAGAGTCGGACACGACTGAAGTGACTTAGCAGCAGCAGTAGCAGCAGAAAGCTTTTGTATACATATATATATCTATAAATAGCATGTATAATATAATATATATGTTAGAAAACTTATGTTTGTGCATAAATAGAAACAATATAACATTAATTCCACTTGTTTGACTAAGTATGAATAGACTGTTAGATTTCTAATTTTATTCACTCAAAACTTTGATATAGTTCCACTTATTTTGGCATCTAATATTACATCTAAAAGTCTAGAAAGCTATTATCTTAGTGATTTTTCTGGTCACCTGAGCTGCTCGGACCTGGGAAGGGCACAAAGGCAGGCCCAACCGAGTCTGTGCCTTTGTGGAGTACCTGAGAACCTGAACCTGAGCAACTTAGACCTAGGAGGTGCACGCAACCCAGGGCCCGCCTCTGACAGTTCCCAGCAGAACAACCTAGAGCCTGAGCAGTGTAGACCATGAAAGCACATATGCCCTGAGCAGGGGCAAACCCAGTGCGGCTGACACAGTAAGCACTCCCCACACATGTCAGTGACATTTGATTGCAGTGTTTCTCCCTCCCCACAGCAGGACTGAATAAGTGAGGCAAAAAAGTGACCACTATCGCCCCCTTGTGTCAGGCCCGAAATTAGACGCTGAAGAGGTCCTCAAACAGAAGCTAAAATAAACGGAGGGAACCGCTTTGGAAGTGACAGGTGCAACAGATTAAAACCCTGTAGTTAGCACCAACTACATAGGAAGGGGCCTATAGATCTTGAGAAAAAGTATAAGCCAGATCAAGGAACTATCTGAAAATGAACTGACCCCACACTGTCCGCAACAGCTCCAGAGAAATAACTAGATATATTTTTACTATTATAATTTTTACATTAAAAAAATTAAGTCCTCTATTACTCCTTTAATTTTCATTTTTATAACCTACTATTACCCTGCAAAGAAAGACCCTATTTTTAAGGCAAACATCGGTGTGTGTGTGTGTGTGTGTGTGTGTGTGTGTGTGTGTGTATATATATGTATATGTATATTATAATTGTGACTTTAAAAAAATATTGTATTTTTGAGAATCTAACCTCTACTCTAGATTTTGAATCTTTGCTTTTTGGTATTTGTTGTCAATTTTGTACCTTTAAGAACCAATCTTCGGTACCCACTTTGATTTGGGAGTGAGATTACTGGCTTCACTGCTCTCTCTCCCCTTTGGACTCTCCTTTTTCTCCACCAGGTCGCCTCTGTCTCCTCCCTTCCCCTTCTCTTCTCTACCCAACTCTGATATTTTTTGTGTGTTCTCTGATGTGGAGAACACTTAGGGAATTGATTCCTGGCTGGATCTTTCTGTCTTCTTTTGATTCCCCCTTATATCCTCCTAGCCACCTTCTGTCTCCTTCCTCCCTCTTCTCTTCTCTGTGTAACTCTGTGAACATCTCTGAGGGGTTCAGACTGTGGAGAGCGCATAGGGAAGTGATTACTGGCTAGCTTGCTCTCTCCCTTTTGCTTCCCTCTCTTCTCCTCCTGGCCACCTCTATCTCCCTTCTCCCTCTTCTCTTCTCCATGTAACTCTGTGAAGCTCTCTGAGTGTCCATCACTGTGGAGAAACTTTTCATCAGTAACCTAGATGTTTTATTATTGGTGCTGTATAGATGGAGAAGTCTTGAGGCTGCTGTAAGAATAAGACTGAAAACCAGAAGCAGGAGGCTTAAGTCCAAATCCTGAGAACACCAGAGAACTCCTGACTCCAGGGAACATTAATCAATAAGAGCTCATCAAAAACCTCCATATTTCATTACACTGAAACCAAGCATCTCCCCAAAGCCAACAAGTTCCAGAGCAAGACATACCATGCAAGTTCTCCAGCAACATAGGAATATAGCCCTGAGCTTCAACACACATGCTGCCCAAAGTCTCAAAACTCACTACTGGACACTTCATTGCACTCCAGAGAGAAAAATCCAGCTCCACCCACCAGAACACTGACACAAGCTTCCCTAACCAGGAAACCTTGACAAGCTACCCATCCAACCCCCCCACACAGCAAGGAACCTCCACAATGAAAAGGAACCACAAACTGCCAGGATATAGAAAGGCCACCCCAAACACAGCAATATAAACAAGATGAAAAGGCAGAGAAATACTCAGCAGGTAAAGGAATGGGATAAATGTCCACCAAACCCAACAAAAGAGGAAGAGACAGGGAATCTACCTGATAAAGAATTCAGAATAATGATAAGGAAAATGATCCAAAATGTTGAAAACAAAATGGAGCTGCAGGTAAATCGCCTGGAGACGTTTGAGGAGATGCAAGGAAGGTTTAACAAGGACCTAGAAGAAATAAAAAAGAGTCAATATATAATGAATAATGCAATAAATGAGATCAGAAGCACTCTGGATGGAACAAACAGTAGAATAACAGAGGCAGAAGATAGGATAAGTGAGGTCGAAGATAGAATGGTAGAAATAAATGAAGCAGAGAGGAAAAAAGAAAAAAGAATTAAAAGAAATGAGGGCAACCTCAGAGACCTCTAGGACAATGTTAAATGCCCCAACATTCGAATCATAGGAACCCCAGACGAAGAAGACAAAAAGAAAGGCCATGAGAAAATACTTGAGAAGATAATTGTTGAAAACTTCCCTAAAATGGGGAAGGAAATAATCACCCAAGTCCAAGAAACTCAGAAAGTCCCAAACAGAACTTGTTCTGTTTATAAATCAAGGCAAAACACCTCAAGACATATATTAATCAAATTAACAAAGATCAAACACAAAGAACAAATATTAAAATCAGCAAGGGAAAAACAACTAATAACACACAAGGGGATACCCATAGGGATAACAGCTGATCTTTCAGTAGAAACTCTTCAGGTGAGAAGGGAGTGGCAGGACATACTTAAAATGGTGAAACAGAAAACATACAACCCAGATTACTGTACCCAGCAAGTATCTCATTCAAATATGAAGTAGAAATCAAAAGCTTTACAGACAAGCAAAAGCTGAAAGGATTTAGCATCACCAAACCAGCTCTCCAACAAATGCTAAAAGATCTTCTCTAGACAGGAAACAGAAAGGGTTTATAAATTCAAACCCAAAACAATAAAGTAAATGGCAACAGGAATCATACTTATCAATAATTACCTTAAATGTAAATGCGTTGAATGCCCAACCAAAAGACAAAGACTGGTTAAATGGATACAAAAACAAGACCCCTATATATGTTGTCTACAAGAGACCCATCTCAAAACATGGGACGCATACAGACTGAAAGTGAAGGGCTGGAAAAAGATATTCCATGCAAATAGAGACCAAAAGAAAGCAGGAGTAGCAATACTCATATCAGATAAAATAGACTTTAAAACAAAGGCTATGAAAAGAGATAAAGAAGGACACTACATGATGATCCAAGGATCAATCCAAGAAGAAGATAATAACAGTTATAAATATATATGCACCCAACATAAGGGCACTGCAATATGTAAGGCAAATGCTAGCAAGTATGAAAGGGGAAATTAACAATAACACAATAATAGTGGGAGACTTTAATATCCCACTCACACCTATGGATAGATCAACTAAGCAGAAAATTAACAAGGAAACACAAACTTTACATGATGCAATAGACCAGTTAGACCTAATTGATATCTATAAAACATTTCACCCCAAAACAATGAAGTTCACCTTTTTCTCAAGTGCACATGGAACCTTCTCCAGGATAGATCACATCCTGGGCCATAAATCTAGCCTTGGTAATTCAAAAAACTCAAATCATTCCAAGCATCTTTTCTGACTGCAATGCAGTTAGATTAGATGTCAATTACAGGAGAAAAACTATTAAAAATTCAAATGAATGGAGGCCAAACAACACACTGCTGAATAACCAACCAATCACAGAAGAAATCAAAAGAGAAATTATAATATACATAGAAACGAATGAAAATGAAAACACAAGAAGCCAAAATCTGTGGGACACTGTCAAAGCAGTGCTAAGGGGAAGGTTCATAGCAATACAGGCATACCTCAAGAAACAAGAAAAAAGTCAAATAAATAACCTAACTCTACACCTAAAGCAACTAGAAAAGGAAGAAATTTAAAACCCCAGGGTGAGTAGAAGGAAAGAACTCTTAAAAATAAGGGCAGAAATAAAAGCAAAAGAAACAAAAGAGACCACAGGAAAAATCAACAAAGCTAACAGCTGGTAAAAGAATGAAACTGGAATACTTTCTGACACCATATACAAAAATAAACTCAAAATGGATTAAAGATCTAAACATAAGACCAGAAACTATAAAACTCCTAGAGGAGAACATAGGCAAAACACTCTCTGACATAAGTTACAGCAGGATCCTCTATGACCCACCTCCCAGAGTATTGGAAATAAAAGCAAAAATAAACAAGTGGAACCTAATTAAACTTAAAATCTTTTGCACAACAAAGGAAACTATAAGCAAGGTGAAAAAAACAGCCTTCAGAATGGGAGAAAATAATAGCAAACGAAGCAACTGACAAAGAATTAATCTCAAAAATATACAAACAACACTTGCAGCTCAATTCCAGAAAAAATAAACGACCCAATCAAAAAAATGGGCCAAAGAACTAAACAGATATTTCTCCAAAGAAGACATATGGATGGCTAACAAACACATGAAAAGATGCTCAACATCACTCATTATCAGAGAAATGCAAATTGAAACCAAAATGAGGTACCATCTCATGCTGGTCAGAATGGCTGCTCTCCAAAAGTCTACAAGCAACAAATGCTGGAGAGGGTGTGGAGAAAAAGGAATCCTCTTACACTGTTGGTGGGAATGCAAACTAGTACAGCTACTATGGAGAACAGTGTGGAGATTCCTTAAAAAACTGGAAATAGAACTGCCATATGACCCAGCAATCCCACTGCTGGGCATACACACCGAGGAAACCAGAATTGAAAGAGACACGTGTACTCCAATATTGATCACAGCACTGTTTATAATAGCCAGGACATGGAAGCAACTTAGATGTCCATTGGCAGACGAATGGATGAGAAAGCTGTGGTACATATACACAATGAAATATTACTCAGCCATTAAAAAGAATACATTTGAATCAGTTCTAATGAGGTGGATGAAACTGGAGCATATTATACAGAGTGAAGTAAGCCAGAAAGAAAAATACCAATAGGGTATACTAACACATATATATGGAATTTAGAAAGGTGGTAATGATAACCCCATATGCGAGATAGCAAAAGAGACACCGATGTATAGTACAGTCTTTTGGACTTTGTGGGAGAGGGTGAGGGTGGGATGATTTGGGAGAATGGCATTGAAACATGTATATTATCATATGTGAAAAAGATCACCAGTCCAGGTTTGATGCATGAGACAGGGTGCTCAGGACTGGTGCACTGTGATGACCCAGAGGGATGGGATGGAGAGGGAGGTGGGAGCGTATTCATAATGGGGAACACATGTACACCCATCACAGATCTATGTTAATGTATGGCAAAACCACTACAATATTGTAAAGCAATTAGCCTCCAATTAAAATAAATAAATTTATATTAAAAATTAAAATAAATAAATAATTTTTAAAAAATAATAAAAGGAAAAGAAAGAGTGAGACTAATAAAAAATTTAAAAATAAAAATAAAATTTTTGAAAGAGCCTTGAAACTTCTAATCCAATTCTGAGAATATAAAGAAATACTATGTTGCAAAGAAATAGGAAATTAACCTTTCATGGGGTTGCAAAGAGTCAGACATGACTGAGTGACTGAACTGAACTGAACTGATGATAAATTTATATATATTATAAATTTTTAATTGATATGCACAAATACCAAATAATCTACATGAAAAGAAAATAATTTTAAATGTCTTATTACACCTAATCTACTTCTTTTGGGGAAAAGTTCATTAATCATGTTACATTAGATAAGATTTTAAATTTTCACTATGTTTTTCTTGTATTTTCATCTCTTACATCACTTATATTTTCTCTCTTAAGTAAAGAGCTATGTAATTTTATTTCCAATTGAATAGTATTTACAAAGGTATTTACAGAAGCAGAAGGTACAATATCTTGATATATTTCTGAAGCCATGAAGTTAAAAGATACTTGCTCCTTGGAAGAAAAGCTATAACAAACCTAGACAGCATATTAAAAAGCAGAGTCATCACTCAGTTTGCCAATAGAGGTCCATATAGACAAAGCTGTGGTTTTTCCAGTAATCATGTACAGATTTAAGAATTGGACCACTGAGTGGCTGAGTGCTGAAGATTGATGCTTTTGAACTGTGGTGCTGCAGAAGACGCTTGAGAGTCCCTTGGACAATAAAGAGATCAAACCAGTCTATCCCAAGGAAATCAATCCTGAATATTCATTGGAAGGACTGATGATGAGGTTAAAGCTCCAATACTTAGGCCACCTGATGCAAAGAGCCAACTCATTGGAAAATATCCTGATTCTGGGAAGGATAGAAGGAAGAAGGAGAAGAGAACAACAGAGGATGAGACGGTTGAATGGCATCACTGACTCAGTGGACATAAATTTGAGCAAACTCTGGGACATAGTGAAGGACAGGGAAGCCTGCCATGCTGCAGTCCATGGGGTCACAAAGAGTCAGACACGACTAAGTGAGTGAAGAACAATAACAAGAGCCTGTCGTACAGAGTCAAGTAAGCCAGAAAAAGGAAAACAACAACAAAAGATCATATGTTAACACATATATATGGAATCTAGAAAAATGGCACTGATAAACTTATATGAAGGAGAGGAATAGAGACACAGATGTCGAGGATGGACTAGTGGACACAGGGAAGGAAGGAGAGGGTGGGACAACTGAGAGAGTAGCGTTGACATATATACACTATCATCTATAAAATAGATAGCTAGTGGGGAGCTGCACAGGGAGCTCAGCCCGATGCTCTGTGGTGACCTAGAGTGGTGGGATGGAAGGGTAGGAAGGAGGCTCAAGAGGAGGGGATTTATGTACACAAATAGCTATTTTACATTATTGTACATCAGAAATTAACACAGCATTGTAAAGCAGTTATATTCCAATAAAAAAATAATAAGGAAAAGGCTCAATGGAAAAAGCAGGTGAACAATATGAATCACAACTTACAGTGGAGCAAATCCAATGATTGAAGACAGTTTGAAATGATTCTCAGCCTCATTAGTGATCATGGAAAATAAAATTAAAAAAAAAAAGAAAAACAACAAAGGGATATTCTTTTCCATACAGCAGATAGTCACAATACTACAAAGCAGGGCCTCAGATCCTCCTGATGGGAATATGGATTGCTCCACTCTTTGGGAATAAAAGCCTGGAGGTTGATTTAAGATGAAAAATACACATACTCTCTGAAATTTCATTTTAGATAACATATCTTGTGAAAATTAAGCTTACATGAACAGACAAACATGCATTTTCCACAGATATTTTTCTATGGACATAAATATATACACAATTAACAACTGAAAGCTACCTTAATGCCAATCAATAGAATGTTTGGATAAACTAGGGTACATCTTAACTATGGGTTATTTATTATGCAGTCATTAGAAAATGAATGTGTTTGTTATGGTGATCTGTGATCAGTGATCTTGATATTACTATAGTAATTGTTTTGGGATGCCACAAACTATCCTTAAGTAAGACAGTGAATTTAATCAATAAAAATTGCATGCATTTTGATATATACTATGATAATGAATATCACGTTTCTCACTGTCAGAGGGAAATATGCTATGCTATTGCTTGCACTGAATTAGATTCTGTTAATCTGACCTTTTTAATATGCATTTTTATTGTGGTAAAAATACCTAACACAAAGTTATTATTTTGATAATTTTAAAGTATTAGTCCAGTGAAAATAAGTACATTCACATCATTGTACAAGCATCACCATTATCAATTTCCAGAACATTTTCATAATCCCAAATTGAAACTCTGCACCTACTAAACAATATTTCCCCATTCTCCCTCCCCTCAGCCCCTTATAATTTCTGTTCAGTTTTGTTTCTTTGTGATTTTAATTCTTCAAACTCCTTCATATAAATGTATGCATACAATATTTGCACATTTTTGTTTGGCTTATTTCACCTAGCATAATGTCTTCAAGGTATAGCTACATTGTGTCAGAACTTCATTCTTTTTTTTTTTTTGTATTTTTTTAAATTGAAGGTTAATTATTTACAATATTGTATTGGTTTTGCCGTACATCAACATGAATCCGCCAGAGGTATACATGTGTTCCCCATCCTGAACCCCCCCTCTCTCCTCCTTCCTCGTACCATCCCTCTGGGTCGTCCCAGTGCACCAGCCCCAAGCATCCAGTAGAACTTCATTCTTTTTTAAAGACTATATATATCACACTTTGTTTATCCATTCATCCACTGATGGACATTTTGGTTGTTTCCACCTTTTGGCTATTGTGAACAATGCTTCTTTGAGCACTGATTACAGACAATCGCTTGAGTTCATCTTTTCAATTATTTGAGTTACATACCCAGAGGCCAATAGCTAGGTTAAATGTTAAGTCTATGTTTAATATTTTGAGGGCAACCATATTTGCCCACAATGACTGCACCATTTTATAATTCCACTATAAACCCACAAAAGTTGCTGTTTCTCCACATCCTTGCCAACCCTTTTTGTTTTCTGACAAAATATATATATATAGGTACTAATGGATTTAACTTATATGCAGAGTACATCATGAGAAATGCTGGACTGGGAGAAACACAAGCTGGAATCAAGATTGCTGGGAGAAATATCAATAACCTCAGATATGCAGATGAAACCACCCTTATGGCAGAAAGTGAAGAGGAACTCAAAAGCCTCTTGATGAAAGTGAAAGAGGAGAGTGAAAAAGTTGGCTTAAAGCTCAACATTCAGAAAACGAAGATCATGGCATGTGGTCCCATCACTTCATGGGAAATAGATGGGGAAACAGTGGAAACAGTGTCAGACTTCATTTTTTGGGCTCCAAAATCACTGCAGATGGTGACTGCAGCTATGAAGTTAAAAGACACTTACTCCTTGGAAGAAAAGTTATGACCAACCTAGATAGCATATTCAAAAGCAGAGACATTACTTTGCCAACAAAGGTCCATCTAGTCAAGGCTATGTTTTTTTCCTGTGGTCATGTATGAATGTGAGAGTTGGACTGTGAAGAAAGCTGAGCACTGAAGGATTGATGCTTTTGAACTGTGGTGTTGGAGAAGACTCTTGAGAGTCCTTGGACTGCAAGGAGATCCAACCAGTCCATTCTGAAGGAGATCAACCCTGAGATTTCTTTGGAAGGAATGATGCTAAAGCTGTAACTCCAGTACTTTGGCCACCTCACGCGAACAGTTGACTCATTGGAAAAGACTTTGATGCTGGGAGGGATTGACGGCAGGAGGAGAAGGGGACAACAGAGGATGAGATGGCTGGATGGTATCACTGACTTGATGGACGTGAGTCTGAGTGAACTCCGGGAGATGGTGATGAACAGGGAGGCCTGGCGTGCTGCAATTCATGGGATCGCAAAGAGTAGGACACGACTGAGTGACTGAACTGAACTGGATGGATTTTTAAGTATAAATGTGTGTCTATATGACTTTATATATATATATATATATCCTTTTTCTGCCAGCTGAGAGGACCTAGAAGCAGTGACACAACAATGGTGATGACCTACCTAGAACACGGATCTTGGTTTCTAAATACCATTCTCCATTAAAAATGACAAAGACCCACTGGAGAAGTGGTTAATTTCAGGGCTGGGACAAGGAAAATGCGAGATAATTCTGCAGTTTCCTTTGTAGGAGAAAGTCAGGAAGTGCTAGGGGAAAACTGAGAGAAAATGGGAGCATGTAGAAAGACACAGTAGTGAGCCTGAAAGAGCTCCCATTGTTACAGCTGGAAAAATTTTAGTAAAATTTCTGTGTTATTTTCCAAAACTTATAACCTCATTCTACGTATAACATCAGGCAAACCCAAATTGAAGGACATTCTTTGAAATACTGAAGCTGTACTTTTCAAAACTGTCAAGGTCATGAAAGGCAAGGAAGGACTGAGGATCTGTCACAGAGTAGAAGAAAAAAAGGAAACATTACAACAAAAGCAAAGTGGAATCTTGGACTGAATTTCGGAAGAAATAAAGAATATCAGTGGGAAAACTGGTAAAATCTGAGTAAAGTCTGTAGTTTAGTTAGTGGTATTATGACAATGTTAATTTCTCAATTTTGACAATTGTATTATGGTTCTACAGATATTAACATTATGGGGATGCTGAGTGAGGAACATAGGAGAATAGAACACAATCATTGCAGATTTTCTGTACATTGAAAATATGCCTTATGTCAAGTTATGAAAATATATTATGTGCTTAACTTACTTTTTGTGTTTCTCAAATGCTGAATGTGTTAAAATCTTACACTATGATGGTAGATAAATCCATTTCTCTTCATAATTGTATCACTGTTTACTTTCTATAGTTAATGTTATATAACTAGGCACATGCAAATTTAAAATTGTTGTATCTTATCTGTGAAATAACACTGTATGAAGTTTCCTATTTTTCACTTGTAGTGATTTTTGCCTTGAAGTCTATTTTACCTAGTATTACTGTAACTTTAGCAACTTTTTTGGTTAGAATTACCCTAAATGTCTTTTTCTAACTTTTACTCTCAAATTCTCAGCATTCTTGTACTTCAGAAGTGTCTGTTTAATAATATGTAGTACATTTCTAAAAAATACAGTCTGACTTTTGCCTTTTATGATTGTAGTCATTAGTGTTCCAATTTATAACTGGCATCGTTGTACTTTTTATTGTCTCACCTGTTTTATATGTATTTTCTTGGGCTCCAGAACCACTGAGGACAATGACTGCAACCATGAAATTAAAGGACACTTGTTTCTTGGAAGAAAAGCTATGACAAACCTAGACAGCGTATTAAAAATAAAGACATCACTTTGCTGACTACAAGTTCCTTGTAGTCAAAGCTATGGCTTTTCCAGTAGTCATGTACAGATGTGAGAATTGGATCATAAGGAAGGGTGAGCACCAGAGAATTGATGCTTTTGAATTGTGGTGCTGGAGAAGACTTGAGAATCCCCTGGGCTACAAGGACATCAGGCCAGTTAATTCTAAAGGAAATCAGCCCTGAATGTTCACTGGAAGGATTTATGCTGAAGCTGGAGCTCCAGTAATTCTGCCATCTAATGTGAAGAGATGACTCATTGAAAAATATCTTGATGCTGGGAAAGACTGAAGGTAAAAGGAGAAGGGGACAGCAGAGGATGAGACAGATAGCACCACCAACTCAATGGACACGAATTTGAGCAAACTCCAGGAGATAGTGGAGGACAGAGGAGCCTGGCGTGCTTCAGTCTGTTGGGTCATAAAGAGTCAGCGCTGTTTTAGCAACTGAAAAACAACAACATTTTTAATAAATTCAGTATTAGTCTGGAAGTTAGGGTTAGGATTATAATGCTTCTATACCTCAAGAATTACAATATGCTTTTTCTCTTTAACAAAAAGCAATAAATAAATTAAAAATATTATTGGTAAATAAAAACCTGGTTTGTAGCAATTCCTTATTTCTGTGATTTAAGCACTCCCATCATGGCTGATTTCAAGTTGCCAACGCTGGGAGTCAGAATGTCCAGAAATGGCATGTAAGTTTCATACTACTTACACCCTCAATAAATTAAGAGGTCTTAGAAGTACTTTTCTTCCATCTGCTATTATCCTATTGTTGACATTTTAACTCTCTGTGTTAAGTTTCTATTGCTGCTGTAACAAATCATTATAAGCTTAGTGAGTTGAAACAACACAATGTACTATCTTCTAGTTCTGTAGAAGTTCAACTCAGATCTCACTGATCTAAAATTGAGCTGTTAGCAAGTCTCTGCTCCTTGCTAGAGGCCTAGAAGGGAATCTGTTTCCTTGCCTTTCCAGCTTCTAGAGATGGCCTGTATATTTTGGCTCAAGTCCCTTCCTCATTCTTCAAATCCAGCAACAGTAGATCAAGTCCTTGTAGACCATCACTCTGATATTTTCTTCTGCCTTCTTTATCTACACTTAAAGATCCTTTGTAGTGGACATTGCTCTTCCTCCAGTAATCCATATACTCTTCCCTAGTTAAAGCCATCTGATTAGTTCCATCTATAATCTTAATTTCCCTTTGCTATGTAACATAACATAGTCACAAGTAATATGGGCATCTTTGGGGGACCTTACTTTGTCTATTAATCTTGCCCTTAAAATTGTTTTATTTAACCCCAAATACATTCTTATTGTTTTAAAGGCCAGTGTTAGTTTAAATTTATCCGCAAAGTTACTGCTTCCTGTGCTCTTTATTACCTCTTGCTGCCCAGATCTTCTATTTGCCAATTTTCCTTTTCCCTAGAATATATTCTTCATGTTATGCATTTCATTCTTATATAACCAGGTATGAATTTCTTTTGTTCCCTCTGCTTGAGATTTGTTTACCTTGTTGGATCTGTGAGTTGTTCCCTTTCCTCACTTCTTAGTCATTATTTTTCAGATATTGCTGCAGGTATTTCGGATATTGCTTCTTCTCCACATTCCCTTCCTTCCCAGCTGGACCTATATATATATTAGTTGCTAAGTCATGTCTGACACTTTGCAACCCCATGGACTGTAGCCCATCAGGCTCCTCTGTCCATGGGATTTTCCAGGCAAGAATACTGGAGTAGATTGCCACTTCCTACTCCACGACCAATAATTACATATACATTAAACTTTCTTCATCTTCTGTGTTTCTTAACCCTTATTCATATTTTCTCTTTGACTTTTTGTATCATTCTAGATAATTTTTTAACTTCTATATTTCTATTCATCAATTTCTTTTCAATATGTCTAATTTGTAGTTAAACCGACCAATTACACTTGTGATTTTAATTATAATTTATTTGTTTTGATTATTTTTCAAATCTCATTCACATGTTTTGGTAAATATATTTAAGATTATCTTTTATTTCTCTCAAAGTATTAAACATAGTTACTATAAAATCTATAGATAATAATTCCATTTAGTTAAAATTCTTGAAGGTTTGAGTTTTTTCTCACTTATGGTGCCTTGTTTCTGTTTGTGTTATTTTTGACCATCAGATGCTCATTTTTCTTGGAATTTTATTTCAGAAATTCTTTGAGGCCTGGAATAAAATATGTATTTTTTTCCAGAGGGGATTTGTGCTTGTGTCTACCAGGCTCCAGGAAGGATTCCCAATCCAGAATTTACTCTAAATTTACTTCTCAATTTTCATATTTCCCAGATAGTATGAATTCAGGCTGTAAACTCATGTGAGGAACACCTCTCACTTAGATATTCTCAGAGGTTATCCACCTAAGCCAAACTGGAGACAATCAACTCTCCTCTGAAATAGATGCCAGTTTGCTGCTATTTCACTCTCAATTCTGTGTATATGGCCCTTTGTGGTACCAGCTTTAGAGGTGGAGGCTGTTCTTTTATAGTCTTTGCCTTGGGTGGGTCCTGAGATTTGTTTTCTGTTTCCCAGAGTCCCAAAGTTTCACTTGGTAAGGTAAAGATCTCCAAGGAGAAAGAGGTTGAAGATACTCTCTAGGTGCACTTTGTTTCTAACCAAAGAATTCTTAACTTCTTATGAACTCATTGGAGAGATTTAATATTTTTTAAATTTTCTAGAGTTTTAAAATTCTTTATAGCATTAAGGTCAAATGGAATATGATAGTCTACATTTTTTGATAATCAAAATCCACTCTTTCAGCCCTTTAACTTCAATGTGCTGTCACTTCAGTTGTGTCTGACTCTGTGACCTCATGGACAATAGCCCACCAGGCTCCATTGTCCATGGGGTTCTCGGATTTTCCAGGCAAGACTACTGGAGTGGGTTGCCAAGCAACCCAGGAGATCTCCAGGAGATCTTCCTGACCCAGGGATTGAGCTTATGTCTCTTAAGTCTCTTGCATTGGCAGGCAGGTTCTTTACAACCAGTGCCACCTGGGAAGACTTTTGCCTCCTTCAGTTCAGTTCAGTTCAGTCACTCAGTCGTATCTGACTCTTTGCGACCCCATGATTCGCAGCACACCAGGCCTCCCTGTCCAGCACCAGCTCCCGGAGTTCACTCAGATTCACGTCCATGAGTCAGTGATGCCATCCAGCCATCTCATCCTCTGTCGTCCCCTTCTCCTCCTGCCCACAATCATTCCCAGCATCAGAGTCTTTCCCAATGAGTCAACTCTTCACATGAGGTGGCCAAAGTACTGGAGTTTCAGCTTTTGCATTATTCCCTCCGAAGAAATCCCAGGGCTGATCTCCTTCAGAATGAACTGGTTGGATCTCCTTGCAGTCCAAGGGACTCTCAAGAGTCTTTTACAACACCACAGTTCAAAAGCATCAATTCTTTGGTGCTCAGCCGCCTTCACAGTCCAACTCTCACATCCATACATGACTACTGGAAAAACCATAGCCTTGACTAGACGGACCTTAGTCAGCAAAGTAATGTCTCTGTTTTTGAATATACTATCTAGGTTGGTCATAACTTTTCTTCCAAAGAGTAAGCGTCTTTTAATTTCATGGCTGCAGTCACCATCTGCAGTGATTTTGGAGCCCCCCAAAATAAAGTCTGATACTGTTTCCACTGTTTCCCCATGTATTTCACATGAAGTGATGGGACCAGATGCCATGATATTTGTTTTCTGAATGTTGAGCTTTAAGCCAACTTTTTCACTCTCCTCTTTCACTTTCATCAAGAGGCTTTTGAGTTCCTCTTCACTTTCTGCCATAAGGGTGGTGTCATCTGCATATCTGAGGTTATTGATGTTTCTCCTGGCAATCTTGATTCCAGCTTGTGTTGCTTCCAGTCCAGTGTTTCTGATGATGTACTCTGCATAGAAGTTAAATAAGCAGGGTGACAATATACAGCCTTGACATACTGCTTTAAGGCATTTATTCCTAGGTATTTTATACTTTTTGTTGCAGTGTTGAAAGGGATTGTTTCCTTCTCTTATTTTTCATTGTTACTGTATAGGGATACATGGGAATTCTGTGCATTAATTTTATGTCTGACGTTATGATATTCTTTGATGAGCTCTAGTAATTTTCTAGTGTGATCTTTAGGATTATCCATGTTTAGTGTCATGTCATCTGCATACAGTAAGAGTTTACTTCTTCTTTTCCAATCTGGTTTTCTTTTATCTCTTTCCTTCTCTGATTGCCATGGCTAGGACTTCCAAAATAATGTTGAATTATAGTGGCAAGAGTGCGCACCCTTGTCTTGTTCCTGATCTTAGAGGAAATGCTTTCAGTTTTTCACCATTGAGAATAATGGTTGCTGTAGATTTGTCATATATGGCCTTTATTAAGTTGACATAGGTTCCTCTATGCCTACTTTCTAGAGAACTTTTATCATGATTTGTCATTGTTATTAGTTGCCAAGTCCTGTCTGATTCTTTGCAGCCCCATGGACTGCATGCAGCTCGCCAGGCTTCTCTATCCCTCACCATCTCCCAGAATTTGCCCAAATTCATGTCCAGTGAAACAGTGATGCCATTCAACCATCTCAAGCTCTGTCACCCCCTTCTTCAGCCTTTATTCTTTCCAAACATCAGGGTCTTTTCCCTCCTGTGTCACTCATAGCATGGGGTCCTGAAGTTTGCAAGTGTGCAAAGTTAGGTTACTGCAGCAATGATTCCTTGTTTCTCTGGCAGGCCCAGGCTTTTCCATGGACTCCCTCAGCTGTGTCATACTGGCCTCCTCAGAGTATATTCATGGCAAGCAACCAGAGTCCTCTCCCTGGGGTCCAGCCCCCAAAGCCTGAGCCTCAGCATCCAACTCCTACTCACTGTGGCAGGTGTGCAAACAGCGTTTTGGCTAGAAAGTGTTGGTTGGCAATGATTTCTATGGTGAACTCTCCACTTTGCTTTCCAAGCACCTGTTGCTGGTTCTCCTCTGAGATTCCAAATCTCCACCTGTCCCTATCTTTGAGGGAGTTTGCAAGTGTGCAGAAAGTGTTTCTCTTTCATAGCTCCCTTCCCAAGACACAGGTCCCTCTCCCAAATCCTTTGTCTCTTTACTATTTTATATCTTTTGCCCTACATCATTCTGTGGAGATTAGCTTGCATTTTTGGAAGTCTAGGGTCTTCTGCCAGTGTTCAGGTATTCTATAGGGGTTGGTCACATGTAGATGTATTTTTATGTAATTGTGAGAAAGAAGGTGATATGCCCATTTGACTCTTCTGCCACCTTGTGTGGGTCTCCCAAATAGACTTTAGGACAAAGTCTATGAAGAAAACAATGGACATTACATATTGATAAAGGGAAGAAGAGGGGTATATTAAACTCTTTAACATATGGACCCAATAGAGGAGTCCCCAAATATATAAACAAATAATAATAAAAATAAAGGGAGAAATGGACAATAATACAATAATAGTAGGAGATGTTAACAATTTATTGACACCAATGGACAGATATTTCAGAAATAAAATCAATAATGCAATAGAGGTCTAAAACGACACAATAGGCCATTTGGACTTAATTGACATCTATAGGACACTACATCCAAATACATATTCTTTTCAAGCAGACAGGAAAAGTTCTCTGGGGTGGACCACATTTGATGTCACAAAACAAGTCTCAACAAATTCAGTTGGACAGAAATTAAAGCAAGCATCTTTTCCAACCACAGTCATATGAAATTAGCAATCAATTGCAAAAAGAAAATGGGAAAAGAACAAATACGTGGAACCTAAACAAAATACTACCAAAAAAATCCAATCAGTCAATTATGAACTCAAAGAAGAAATCAGAAAATACCTCAAGTCAAATGACAATGAAAACACAACCTTATAAAATATATGGAATGCAGAAAAGCAGTTCTAAGAGGGCAGTTCATAGCAATATAGGCCTTCCTCCAGAAACAAACAAGCAAACAGAAATGCAAATAGAAAAATCTAACCTACCACCTAAAAGAATTGGGAAAAGAAGAACTAACGGAACCTAAAGTCAGCAGAAGAAAGGAAATAATAACAATCAGTGAGGAGATAAATAAAATATATATTAATATTAAAAACAATAAAAATGATCAATGAAACTAAGAGCTAATTTTAAAAAGGTAAAGCCAACAAACCTTTAGCCAGATTCATCAAGAAAAGAGAGAGAGAGGGCCCAAATAAACAAAATAAGAAATGAAAGAGAAGTAACAATCTCAGGAAAAAAATTATAAAAGAATATTATTAACAGTTATATGCACCTAGAACAAACAGACAAGGTTCTAGAAATATAGAGCCTGCCAAAACTGAGTAAAGAAAAATTAGGGAATTTGAACAGGCCAATCACTCGAAGTGCAATAGAATTTGCAATAATAATAATAAAAACTACATGTGAACAAAATTCCAGGATTGGACAACTTCTTCAGGGAATTTTACCAAACATACAAAGAATTTACACCTATCCTCCTCAAAACATTCCAAAAAATTGGAGAAAGGAACACACCTAAATTCTTTCTATAAAGTCACCAGCACCTTGATACCAAATTCAGACAAAGACACCACACACACAAAAAAGAAATAAAAATAAAATTGCAAGTCAATATCTTTGATGACTATAGATATAGAAATCCTCACAAAATGTCAGCAATCTAAATCCAACTATACATAGAAAAGGATCATACACCATGATCAAACTGGATTCAGTCCTGGGTCAAAAGTGTGGTTCAACATACACAAATCAATCAATGTGATACAATATATTAACAAAAGGAAAGACAAAAATATGATAACCTCAACTGATGCAGAAAAAGCGTTCAACAAAATTTATTATATGTTTATGATAAAAACTCACCAAAGTGGGTATAGAGGTAACATATTTTAACACAATAAAAGCCATTTATGACAAACCCACAGGCAACATAACACTCAAAGGTGAAAAGCTGAAAGCCTTTCTGCTAAATTCAGTCATAAGATAAGGATGCCTGTCTCACCATTTCTATTCAATATAGCATTGGGAATTCTCGTCACAGCAATTAGACAAGAAAAAGAAATGAAATATATACAATTTGAAAGGGAAGAAGTAAGACTGTCACTATCTGCAGATGACATAACACTACATAGAGACAACCCTCAAGTCTCCACAGAACAATTATCAGAATAAGTGAATTCAACAAAGTAGAAGAAAACAAGAAAAAATCTTGATACAGAAATCTCAAGATACAGAAATGTTTTGCATCTTTACACTAACAATGAAATGCCAGAAAGAGAAAGAAGAAGAAACAAAACAATACCATTTAAAATCTTGTCCAACAACGTGGGAGAAATGGACAAATTCTTAGAAAATACAACTTTCCAAAACGGAACCAGGAAGAAATAGAAAATCTTAACAGACCCATCACAAGCACAGAAATTGAAATTGTAATCAGAAATCTTCCAGCAAACAAAAGCCCAGGTCCAGATGGCTTCACAACTGAATTCTACCAAAAATTTGGAAAAGAGCTAACACTTATTCTACTCAAACACTTCCAGAAAATTGCAGAGGAAGGCAAACTTCCAAACTCATTCTATGAGGCCACCATCACCCTAATACCAAAACCTGACAAAGATGCCACAGAAAAGGAAAACTACAAACCAATATCACTGATGAACATAGATGCAAAAGTTTTTAATAAAATTCTACCAATCAGAATCCAACAACACATTAAAAGATCATACACCATGACCAAGTGGGCCTTATCCCAGGGAAGCAAGGATTCTTCAATATCCTCAAATCAATCAATGTAATTCACCACATTAACAAATTGAAAAATAAAAGCCATATGATTATCTCAATAGATGCAGAGAAAGCCTTTGACAAAATTCAACATCTATTTATGATAAATACTCTCTAGAAACCAGGAATAGAAGGAACATACTTCAACATAATAAAAGCTATATATGACAAACCCACAGCAAACATTATCCTCAATGGCAAAAAAAATTGAAAGCATTTCCCTAAAGTCAGGAACAAGACAAGGGTGCCCACTTTCACTGCTACTATTCAACACAGTTCTGGACGTTTTGGCCACAGCAATCAGAGCAGAAAAGGAATCCAAATTGGAAAAGAAGAAGTAAAACTCTCACTGTTTGCAGGTGACATGATCCTCTACATAGAAAACCCTAAAGACTCCACCAGAAAATTACTAGAGCTAATCAATGAATATAGTAAAGTTGCAGGATATAAAATCAACACTCAGAAATCCCTTGCATTCCTATACACTAATAATGAGAAAGTAGAAAAAGAAATTAAGGAAACAATTCCATTCACCATTGCAATGAAAAGTATAAAATACTTAGGAATATATCTACCTAAACAAACTAAAGACCTATATATAGAAAACTATAAAACACTGGTGAAAGAAATCAAAGATAACACAAATAGATGGAGAAACAGACCACGTTCATGGATCGGAAGAATCAATATAGTGAAAATGAGTATACTACCCAAAGCAATCTACAGATTCAATGCAACCCCTATCAAGCTACCAGCGGTATTTTTCACAGAGCTAGAACAAATAATTTCAAGATTTGTATGGAAATACAAAATACCTCGAACAGCTAAAGCATTCTTGAGAAAGACGAATGGAACTGGAGGAATCAACCTGCCTGACTTCAGGCTCCACTACAAAGCCACAGTCATCAAGACAGTATGGTGCTGGCACAAAGACAGAAATATAGATCAATGGAACAAAATAGAAAGTCCAGAGATAAATCCACACACCTATGGACACCTTATCTTGGACAAAGGAGGCAAGAATGTACAATGGAGTAAAGACAATCTCTTTAACAAGTGGTGCTGGGAAAACTGGTCAACCACTTGCAAAAGAATGAAACTAGATCACTTTCTAACACCATACACAAAAATAAACTCAAAATGGATTAAAGATCTAAGCGTAAGACCAGAAACTATAAAACTCCTAGAGGAGAACATAGGCAAAACACTGTCCGACATAAATCACAGCAGGATCCTCTATGACCCACTTCCCAGAATAGTAGAAATAAAAGCAAAAATAAACAAATGGGATCTAATTAAAATTAAAAGCTTCTGCACAACAAAGGAAACTATAAGCAAGGTGAAAAGACAGCTTTTGGAATGGGAGAAAATAATAGCAAATGAAGCAACTGACAAACAACTAATCTCAAAAATATACAAGCAACTCCTGCAGCTCAATTCCAGAAAAATAAACGACCCAATCAAAAAAATGGGCCAAGGAACTAAATAGACATTTCTCCAAAGAAGACATATGGATGGCTAACAAATACATGAAAAGATGCTCAGCATCACTCATTATCAGAGAAATGCAAATCAAGACCACAATGAGGTACCATTTCACACCAGTCAGAATGGCTGCGATCCAAAAGTCTACAAGCAATAAATGCTGGAGAGGGTGTGGAGAAAAGGGAACCCTCTTACACTGTTGGTGGGAATGCAAACTAGTAAAGTCACTATGGAGAACAGTGTGGAGATTCCTTAAAAAATTGCAAATAGAACTGCCATATGACCCAGCAATCCCGTTGCTGGGCATAACACACCATGGAAACCAGAACTGAAAGAGACACATGTACCCCCAAAGTTCATCACAGCACTGTTTATAATAGCCAGGACATGGAAGCAACCTAGATGTCCACCAGCAGACGAATGGATAAGAAAGCTGTGGTACATATACACAATGGAGTATTCAGTTCAGTTCAGTCGCTCAGTCATGTCCAACTCTTTGCGACCCCATGAATCACAGCATGCCAGGCCTCCCTGTTCATCACCAACAATGGAGTATTACTCAGCCATTAAAAAGAATACATTTGAATCAGTTCTAATGAGATGGGTGAAACTGGCGTTGATTATACAGAAAGAAAAACACCAATACAGTATACTAACACATATATATGGAATTTAGAAATATGGTAACGATAACCTTGTATGTGAGACAGCAAAAGAGACACAGATATATAGAAGAGACGTCTGGACTCTGAGGGAGAGGGAAAGGATGGGATAATTTGGGAGAATGACATTGAAACATGTGTAATATCACGTAAGAAATGAATCGCCAGTCTAGGTTTGTTGCAGGATACATGATGCTTGGGGCTGGTGCACTGGGATGACCAAGAGAGATGGTATGGGGAGAGAAGTGGGAGGGGGGTTCAGGATCGGGAACTCATGTACACCCGTGGCAGATTCATGTTGATGTATGGCAAAACCAATACAATATTGTAAAGTAAAATAAAGTTTAAAAAAAAAAAAAACTTGTCAAAAAAATACTTAGGAATAAACTTAACCAAAGTGGTGAAGTAACTGTACACTGAAGAGCTTGAAACATTGATAAAGAAAATGAAAACCACTTGAAGAAATAAAAAGATATTTCATATGCTCTTGGATGAGAAGAATTAATATTGTTGAAATGACTATAATATCCAAAGCAATCTGCAGATTTAATGTGATTCTATCAAAATGTTCATGATATCTTTCATAGAAATAGAAGAGATAATCCTAAAATTTATTTGGAACATCGAAAGACCCAGAATTGCCAAAGCATCCTGAAAAAAAAAAAATAGCTGGAGGTATGAATCTTCTGGATTTCAGAGTATACTACACAACTCTAGTAATCAAAACAGTGTGATATCGGCACAAAGAGTGATATATAGATCAATGAAACAGAATGGAGAGTCCAGAAATAAACCGGCACACCTGTGGTCAATCAATTTACTGAAAAAGAGGCAAGAATGTATAACAGAGAAAAGACAGTCTTGTCAACAAGTGGTGTTGGGAAAGCTGGACAGCTACATATAAAGCAATAGGATTAGAACACTCTTTCCCAGCACATACAAAAATAAACTCAAAATGGCTGAAACCTAAGTATAAGACATAATACCATAAAATCCCTAGAAGAGAATATAGGCATACAATTTTAGAATACAAATCTATTCTAACAATATTTACTTGATCTCTCTCTCAAGGGAAATAGATGCAAAAATAAATAGGACTACAACAAACTTAAAAGCTTTTGCACATCAACTAAAAGACCAATGTATGGAATGGCAGAAATATTTGCAAATATTGCAACCAAAAATATACAAGTAGCTCATATAACTAAATATAAAAAGATAAAATCCCAATGAGAAAATAACAGAAGACCTAAGTAAATATTTTTCCAAAGAATACATACAGATGGGCAACAAGATGCTCACAACTGAGAAGTATTGTTAAGGAAATGTAAATCAAAACTACAATGAGTTATCACCTCACATGGGTCAAAATGGCCATCATCAAAAATCTACAAATAATATCTGTTGGAGAGGGTGTGGAGAAAAGGGAACCCTCCTGCTCTGTTGGTGGGAATGTTAATGAGTACAGACACATGAAGAACAGTATAGAGGTTTATTAAAAAACTAAATATGCAGCTACATATTATCCAACAGTCCCACTTCTTGATGTATATCCAGAAAAGAAAAAAAAAATTAGTTTCAAAACATACATGCATTCCAATGTTCACAGCCCACTATTTATAATGGCAAGGCAATGGGAACAACCCAAGTGCCCATCAATAGATGACTGGCTTAAGAAAATGTGATATATATTACTCAGCCATAAAAATTAATGAAATGTTGTCATTTATAGCAAAATGGGTGGGCCTAGAGAATATTATACTAGTGAAGTAAGTCAGATGAAGCAAATATTATATAACATCACTTATATGTGGACTTTAAAAAATAGTACTAAAGAACTTACTTGCAAGACAAAAAGAGACTCACAGAGAAAACAAAACATATTTACCAAAGGAGAAGGCAGAAGGATAAATTGGGAATATGGGATTAACAAACTACACTACACAGAAGCAACAAAGATTTACTGTATGCCACAGAGTATTATATTCAGTATCTTGTAATAACCCATAATGGAAAATAAACAGAAAATAGACCTATAGCTGAATCACTTTGTTGTACACCTAAAATGAACACAATATTGTAAATCAACTATATTTCAAATATATTTATATATAACTATATATTTATATGCATTATTAACTTAGGTCATTTTAAGTTGTGTAGTACATCTCGAAAACCTACTCATTTTGTGTAACTGAAATTCTGTGCCTTTTGACCAACCAACACTTCTTTACTTTTCCCTCTTTTCAGTCCCTAGTAACCAGTATTCTATGCTTTGGTTCTCAATTTGATTATTTTAAATTTCTTATAAAAGTAGAAATAACGTAGTACTTGTCTTTCTGTATCTGGGTTATTTCATTCAGCATAATGCCCTCCATATATATCCAGATTTCTCCAAATGGCAGGATATGTCACTTTTTAACGGTTAATATTTCATTTTATTTATATACCACATTTTCTTGCCCATTCATCTACTTATGGACCTCTAGGTTAGGTCTATATGCTGATTATTGTGAATAATGTTGATGAATATAGGAGTTCAGATATCACTTTGAGAGTCTGAGTTCAACACTTTCGGATATATATCCAGAAGTGGGATTACTGGTTCATAAGGTATTTCTTGTCATGTTATTTACTTGCTAAGGCACATCTGACTCTTTTGTGACCCCATGCACTGTAGCCTGCCAGGCTCCTCTGTTCATGGAATTTCCCAGGCAAGAATACTAGAATAGGTGCCATTTCCTTCCCCAAGGGATTTTCCTGACCCAGAGATAGAACGTGCATCTCCTGCATTGGCAGGTGGATCCTTTACCACTGAGCCACCAGGGAAGCCCTAAAGTATTTCTGTGTTTAGCTTTTGAAGTATCTCCATTGGTTTTCCATAGTGGTTGCAACAATTTGCATAGCCAGCAACAGTGTAGAAGCCATCCCATTTCTTAACATCCTCACCAAAATCTTCATCTTTGTTATTCCTTATTTGCATTTTTTGGGGTAATAGCCGTATTTTTGGGGCTCCAAAATCACTGCAGATGGTGACTGCAGCCATGAAATTAAAAGACGCTTAGTCCTTGGAAGAAAAGTTATGACCAACCTAGATAGTATATTCAAAAGCAGAGACATTACTTTGCTGACTAAAGTCCGTCTAGTCAAGGCTATGGCTTTTCCTGTGGTCATGTATGGATGTGAGAGTTGGACTGTGAAGAAGGCTGAGTGCCAAAGAACTGATGCCTTTTTTTTCCCAAGGCCAAGACACACAATGTGATTTTATTTATGTCTAAATCAGTGAAACAAAATATTCACTGCAAGGTACAAACATTTTTAGCATGAAAAAATCTTATGTTTGAATATGAAATATCCTGCTGAAATTGAAAAATATGTTTTAAAGTGAAATTCTTTCTTAATTGTCAATTATTTTGAGACTATGGAAAAAATAAAATAAAATTAAGTTCATTGGGGCTGCTTCAGTTCAGTTCAGTCGCTCAGTCGTGTCCAACTCTTTTCATTGGGGGCTGCTTAAACTTTCACAAATTTTTTTTCTTAAAAATTCCCTTACAGTCTTACAATCATAATTAGATATAAAATGATCATTAGATTTTATACTATGTTTACTTTCTGAAGTTTCATTTTCTTTAATTTATGAACGTAACCAGAATATTTTTCTATTAAGTGAGTATTAAAAATTACTCCTCTCTCCTGTGTGGAACATACTGTTTACACTACCGTTAGAAGACATTTTATTGCCTGAAACCTTTCATAATTCAGCTCTACAATCTAGGTTTTTATGTTTGTTTTGCTTTGTTTAGGCTGAGACTTTTCTCATCTATTTTTAGTATCTTCAGAGTCTCTGTTAGGCATATGTGTCTGCTGTTGCTTACTTGCACAGTCGTGTCCCAACACTTTGCCTCCCCATGGACTGTAAGCCCACCAGTCTCTTCTGTTCACGGGGATTCTCCAGGCAAGAATACTGGAGTGAGTTGCATGCTCTCCTGCAGGGGATCTTCCTGACCCAGAGATGCAATTCGCATCTGCTATGGCTCCTGCATTGTAGGCGGATTCTTTACCGCCTAAGTGAAAATAGATCATGTATACATGAAACCCACTTTAATTATGAAGACTCATAATTGGTGAAAAGCAAAGATGAAGAAGCCCAAACAAGCATTTATCTTTTACCAATTAATAATAAGAAAACCCCCCTTCATTTCAATTTACCTTCCTTTATTTTTTCAATTAACTTTTCACTGAAGGATGATTGCTTTCCAGAATTTTGTTGTTTTCTGTCAAACTTCAACATAACAGTCTTTCTTAACTCATAGTTTCTCTTGAATATCATCTTATTCTGTGTAAATAACCTTTTTTCCCTGAATTTTGCCTACTTTATTTTTTGGGTGGTGGGTTTTTTTATTTTTACTTTAAAATACTGTATTGGTTTTGCCATACATTGACATGAATCCATCACAGGTGTACATGATTTCCCAACCCCGAACCCCCTACCACCACCCTCCCCATATCATCTCTCTGGGTTATTCTTTTAACAATTGTTACAGACAAGGTATCTGCTGAGAATGAATTCTGCAATTATTTGGTGATATAAGAATATCTCCTTCTCCTTTGTTTTTGAAGTATAATATTCCTGGATGTAGAAGGTAATTTCAGTAGTTTATTTTTATTATTTTTAATTTTTAAATTATTTTTTAATTTTATTTTTACTTTATTTTACTTTACAATACAGTATTGGTTTTGCCATACATTGACATGAATCCTCCACGGGTATGTATATATGTGAGCTCGTATGAGCTCACAATCCTGAAACCCCTCCCACCTCCCACCCCATATCATCTCTGGATCATTCCTGTGCACCGGCCCCATGCATCCTGTATCCTGCATTGAACATAGACTGGCGCTTCGTTTCTTACATGATAGTATACAATTTTCAATGCCATTCTCCCAAATCATCCCACCCTCTCCCTCTCCCTCAGAGTCCAAAAGTCCATTCTATACATCTGTGTCCCTTTGCTGTCTCACATACAGGGTTATTATTATCGTCCTTCTAAATTCCATATATATGTGTTAGTATGCTGTATTGGTGTTTTTCTTTCTGGCTTACTTCACTCTGTATAATATGCTCCAGTTTCGTCCATCTCATTAGAACTGATTCAAATGTATTCTTTTTAATGGCTGAGTAATACTCCATTGTGTATATGTATCACAGCTTTCTTATCCATTCATCTGCTGATGAACATCTAGGTTGCTTCCATGTCCTGGCTATTATAAACAGTGCTGTGATGAATATTGGGGTACACGTGTCTCTTTCAATTCTGGTTTCCATGGTGTGTATGCCCAGCAACGGGATTGCTGGGTCATATGGCAGTTCTATTTGCAAATTTTTAAGGAATCTCCACACTGTTCTCCATAGTGGCTGTACTAGTTTGCATTCCCACCAACAGTGTAAGAGAGTTCCCTTTTCTCCACACCCTCTTCAGCATTTATTGCTTGTAGACTTTTGGATCGCAGCCATTCTGACTGTTGTGAAGTGGAACCTCATTGTGGTCATGATTTGCATTTCTCTAATAATGAGTGACGTTGAGCATCTTTTCATGTGTTTGTTAGTCATCCTTATGTCTTCTTTGGAGAAATGTCTATTTAGTTCTTTGACCCATTTTTTGATTGGGTCGTTTATTTTTCTGGAATTGAGCTGCAGGAGTTGCTTGTATATTTTTGAGATTAGTTGTTTGTCAGTTGCTTCATTTGCTATTATTTTCTCTTATTGCGAAGGCAGCCCTTCAGTTTCAGTCTGTATGTGTCCCTTGTTTTGAGGTGGGTCTCTGGTAGGCAGCATATATAGGGATCTTGTTTTCGTATCCATTCAGCCAGTCTTTGCCTTTTGGTTGGGGCATTCAACCCATATATGTTTAAGGTAATTACTCATAAGTGTGATCCCGTTGCCATTTACTTTATTGTTTTGGGTTTGGTTTTATATGCCCTTTTTGTGTTTCCTGTCTAAAGAATATCCTTTAGCATTAGTTGGAGAGCTGGTTTGGTGGTGCTGAATTCTCTCAGCTTTTGCTTGTCTGGAAAGCTTTTGATTTTTCCTTCATATTTGAATGAGATCTTTGCTGGGTACAGTAATCTGGGCTGTATGTTATTTTCTTTCATCACTTTAAGTATGTCTTGCATTCCCTCCTGGCTTGAAGAGTTTCTATTGAAAGATCTGCAGTTATCCTATGGGAATCCCCTTGTGTGTTATTTGTTGTTTTTTCCTTGCTGCTTTTAATATTTGTTCTTTGTGTTTGATCTTTGTTAATTTGATTAATATATATCTTGGGGTATTTCGCCTTGGGTTTATCCTGTTTGGAACTCTCTGGGTTTCTTGGACTTTTGTGATTATTTCCTTCCCCATTTTAGGGAAGTTTTCGACTATTATCTCCTCAAGTATTTTCTCATGATCTTTCTTTTTGTCTTCTTCTTCTGGGACTCCAATAATACGGATGTTGGAGCATTTCATAGTGTCCTGGAGATCTCTGAGATTTTCCTCATTTCTTTTAATTCGTTTTTCTTTTTTCCTCTCTGGTTCATTTATTTCTACTACTCTATCTTCTATTTCACTAATCCTATCTTCTGTCTCTGTTATTCTACTATTTGTTGCCTCCAGAGTGTTTCTGATCTCATTTATTGCATTATTCATTATATATTGACTCTTTTTATTTCTTCTAGGTCCTTGTTAAACCTTTCTTGCATCTTCTCAATCCTTGTTTCCAGGCTATTTATCTGTGATTCCATTTTGAGTTCAAGATTTTGGATCATTTTCACTATCAACATTCAGAATTCTTTCTCAGGTAGATTCCCTATCTCTTCCTCTTTTGTTTGGTTTGGTGGGCATGTCTCCTGTTCCTTTACCTGCCGGATATTCTTCTGTCTCTTCATCTTGGTTATATTGCTGCGTTTGGGGTGGCCTTTCTATATTCTGGGAATTTGTGGAGTTCTCTTTATTATGGAGTTTCCTCACTGTGGGTGGGGTTGTATCAGTGGCTTGTCAAGGTTTCTTGTTTAGGGAAGCTTGTGTCGGAGTTCTGGTGGCTTGAGCTGGATTTCTTCTCTCTAGAGTGCAATGAAGTGTCCAGTAATGGGTTATGAGACATCAGTGGTTTTGGAGTAACGTTGAGCTGCTTGTATATTGAAGCTCAGGGGTGTGTTCCTGTATTGCTGGAGAATTTGTGTGGTATGTCTTGCTCTGGAACTTGATGGCCCTTGGGTGTTGCTTAGTTTCAGTGTAGGTATGGAGGCGTTTGATGTGCTCCTATCAATTAATGTTCCCTGGATTCAGGATTTCTCTGATGTTCTCAGGATTTGGACTTAAGCCTCCTGCTTCTCATTTTCAGTTTTATATTTACAATAGCCTCAAGACTTCTCCATCTATATAGCACTGATGATAAAACATCTAGGTTAAAGATGAAAGATTTCTCCACATTGAGGGACACCCAGAGAGGTTCACTGATTTATATGAAGAAAAGAGGGAGGGGGTCGTTAGAGGTTACTGGAATGAGATGAGGTGGGATCAAAAGAGGAGAGAGCAAGCTAGCCACTAATCACTTCCTTATGTGTGCTCCACAGTCTGGAACCCTCAGTGGTGTTCATGGAGTTATACAGGGAAGAGGAGAGGGAGGAAGTAGACAGAGGTGGCCAGGAGGATAAAAGAGGGAAATGAAAAGGAGAGAGATATATCTGGCCAGTAACCAGTTCCCTAAGTGTTCTCCACCATCTGGAACACACAGAGATTCACAGAGTTGGGTAGAGAAGAGAAGGAGGCAGGAAGAGACAGAGGCCACCTGGTGGAGCAAAATGAGAGTCCAAAGGAGGAGAGAGTGGTCAAGCCAGTAATCTCGCTCTCAGGTAAAATTAGGTAATGAAGATTAGGTTTTTAAACGTACAAGATTGATAACAAATACCAAAAAGCAAAGATTAAAAATCTGGAGTAGAGATTGGATTTTCAAAAATACAATATTAAAGAAAAGAAGAAGAAGAAAAACAAAGCCACAAGAATTATTAAAAAACAACAACAACCACCACAAAAGACTATATACAGCATTTGCTTTAAAAGGGTCTTTTTTATTTTAATGAAAATAAGTTATAAAAATAAAAATTAGAGAAATAGAGGACATAAAAATTTAAGAGAGTTTAAAAAAAAGAAGAAAAAGGAAAGAAGAAAAAACAACCCCGCAACAACATCAACACACACACACACACACAAAATAATCGTAAAAATAGTAAAGATATATCTGGCCCTTTCTCTGGTGTTGTGGGCAGTGTGTGATCACTTCCAAGGCAGTTCCCTCTGTTTAACTTCTTCTGTTTGCTGGTCTCTTCAGTGTCTGGTTTCTGTCTTGACACAGGGAGGGTGGTGGTGGACACCTTTTTTTTTTAAGGCTCACTTGTTCAGTCACTCTGTGGGGAGGGAGGGATGCTATAAACAAATAACACTGGAGTGTGTTCACAGTGTCTCATCCATGCTGGACCTGCCCCTGCTCATGGTGCACACTGCTTAGGCTCTACGTTGCTCCACCAGGAATCGTCTGAGGCTGTTCCTAGGCTTCATGCACTTTCCCGGTCTAAGCTGCTCAGGTTTGGTGCTCAGGTAGCCCTCCGAGGCGCAGGTTGGGCCTGCATTTTGTGCCCTTCCCAGGTCCGAGTAGCTCAGGAGTTTGGCAAGCGCAGTTGGTGCAACTTATCACCTTTCCCTGCTGCTCAGTTTTCTGGGTGTACCACAAGCATCCCTTCTCAGGCAGATGATGAGTGTCCAGAACCCCCAGAACTCTTAGTTAGCAAAGAGGCCTGCTTGCATTTTTGTAGGTAATGTCTCTCTTGGGCTGTGATTGCCCCCTTCTAGCCCTTACGGCTCTGGCTGCCTGTCACTGGAGGGGGATGTTCTGCAGCCGGTATGTCTGTTCTGTCCTTTGTTCTGTGCGTGGTCCTGGTGGTGTCTTATGTTCACTTGTTTTGTGTGGTAGCTATCCCACAGTCTGGTTTGCTAGCCCAAGTTAGTTTGTTCAGATTACGTGCGGGGTGTTACGGCCTGATTCTTAAAAAGCACTGCAGCCCGCGCCTCCCGCAGCCCAATTCTTAAAAAGCACTGCAGCCTGTGCCTCCCATGCCTCCCCTGCCCAGCCTCCATTTGCGAGTGGTGGATGCAGGTGTCTGCTGCTTTTCCGCTGGGGGAGTTACTGTTGGGCTCGTAATCTGTTGGTCTTAATTATTTATTCATTTATCCTTCCTGTTATGTTGCCCTCTGTGCTTCCAAGGCTCACCACGGACTCGGCAGTGAGAATGTTTCCTGGTGTTTGGAAACCTCTCTTCTTAAGAGTCTCTTTCCGGGATGGGACTCCCTTCCTGGGACAGAGCTCCCTCCCTACCTGCTTTGTCTCTTTTTTTGTCTTTTATATTTTTTCCTACCTGTTTTTGAAGACAATGATCTACTTTTCTGGGTGCCTGATGTCCTCTGCCAGCATTCAGAAGTTGTTTTGTGGAATTTACTCAGGGTTGAAATGTTCTTTTGATGAATTTGTGAGGGAGAAAGTGGTCTCCCTGTCCTATTCCTCTGCCATCTTAGGACTGCCCCCTAGAGTTGATGCTTTTGAACTGTGGTGTTGGAGAAGACTCTTGAGAGTCCATTGGACTGCAAGGAGATCCAACCAGTCCATTCTGAAGGAGATCAGTCCTGGGATTTCTTTGGAAGGAATGACGCTAAAGCTGAAGCTCCAGTACTTTGGCCACCTCGTGTGAAGAGCTGACTCATTGGGAAAGACTCTGATGCTGGGAGAGATTGGGGGCAGGAGGAGAAGGGGACGACAGAGGGTGAGATGGCTGGATGGCATCATTGACTCAATGGACGTGGGTCTGAGTGAACTCTGAGAGTTGGTGCTGGACAGGGAGGCCCTGCGTGCTGCAATTCATGGGGTCACAAAGAGTCGGACATGACTGAGCGACTGAAAAAAAAAAAATTCTAACAGTTGTGAAGTGATCACTCATTTTTTTTCCCGTTTGTATTTCCCTGATTAGTGATACTGAACACCTTCTCATACACTTGTTTGTATGAAGGAAGACATTTGTCTTTTGAGAAACATCTATTTAGGTTCTTTGTCCAATTTTTAATGGTCCCTTCTGTATTTTGGGTATTAACCTCTCATCAGATACATCTTTTGCACACACTTCTTCTTTCCCATAGCTTGCCTTCTCATTTTAAAAATTATTTCTTTTACTGTGCAATGGCTTTTTGTTGTTCAGTAGCTCAGTCATGACACTTTGCGACCCCATGGAGTGCAGAAGGTCAGGCTTCCCTGTCCTTCACCATTCCCTGGAGTTCACTCAAACTCATATTCATTGAGGGGTGATGCCATTCAACCACCTCATCCTGTTGTACCCGTCTCCTTCTGCCTTCAATCTTACCCAGTATCAGGGTCTTTTCTAATGAGTCAGCTCCTGGCATCAGGTGGCTAAAATACTGGAGCTCTGGTTTCAACAGCAGTCCTGCTGATGAATAATCAGCATTGATTTTTTTAGGATTAACTGGTTTGATCTCCTTGCAGTCCAAAGGACTCTCAAGAGTCTTCTCCAGCACCACAGTATGAAAACATCAATTGTTTATGGCCCATCAGCCTTCTTTATGGTTCAATTCTCACATTCATATATGACTACTGGAAAAACCATAGCTGTGACAGTATGGACCTTTGATGGCAAAGTAATGTCTCTGCTTTTTAATATGCTGTCTAGGTTTGTCATAGAAAAAGCAAGAGAGTTCCAAAAAACAACTATTTCTGCTTTATTGACTATGCCAAAGCCTTTGACTTGTGGAACACAATAAACTGCCGAAAATTCTGAGAGAGATGGGAATACCAGACCACCTGACCTGCCTCTTGAGAAACCTATATGCGGGTCAGGAAGCAACAGTTAGAATTGGACATGGAACATCAGACTGGTTCCAAATAGGAAAAGGAGTACATTAAGGCAGTATATTGTCACCCTGCTTATTTAATTTACATGCAGAGTACATCATCAGAAATACTGGGCTGGAAGAAGCACAAGCTGGAATCAAAATTTCTGGGAGAAATATCAATAACTTCAGATATGCAGATGATGACAGCACCCTAATGGCAGAAAGTGAAGAGGAACTAAAAAGCCTCTTGATGAAAGTGAAAGAGGAGAGTGAAAAAGTTGGCTTAAAACTCAACATTCAGAAAACGAAGATCATGGCATCTGGTCCCATCACTTCATGGTAAATAGATGGGAAACAGTGGCTGAATTTATTTTGGGGGCACCAAAATCAGTGCAGACAGTGACTGCAGCCATGAAATTAAAAGACACTTACTTCTTCGAAGAAAAGTTATGACCAACCTAGACAGCATATTATAAAGCAGAGACATTACTTTGTCGACAGTGGTCCGCCTAGTCAATTCAGTTCAGTTCAGTCGCTGAGTCGTGTGTGACTCTTTTCGACCTCATGAATCAAAGCACGCCAGGCCTTCCTGTTCATCACCATCTCTCGGATTTCACTCATATACACGTCCATCGAGTCTGTGATGCCATCCAGCCATCTCATCCTTTGTGGTCCCATTCTCTTCCCGCCCCCAATCCCTCCCAGCATCAGAGTCTTCTCCAATGAGTCAACTATTCACACGAGGTGGCCAAAGTACTGGAGTTTCAGCTTTAGAATCATTCCTTCCAAAGAAACCCCAGGGTTGATCTCCTTCAGAATGGATTGGTTGGATCTCCGTGCAGTCCAAGGGACTCTCAAGAGTCTTTTCCAACACCACAGTTCAAAAGCATCAATTCTTCAGCGCTCAGCCTTCTTCACAATCCAGCTCTCACATCCATACACGAATACAGGAAAAACCATAGCCTTGACTAGACTGACCTTAGTCGGCAAAGTTATGTCTCTGCTTTTGAATATACTATCTAGGTTGGTCATAACTTTTCTTCCAGGGAGTAATCGTCTTCTAATTTCATGGCTGCAGTCATCATCTGCAGTGATTTTGGAGCCCCCCAAATAAAGTCTGACATTGTTTCCACTGTTTCCCCATGTATTTCACATGAAGTGATGGGACAGGATGCCATGATCTTCGTTTTCTGAACGGTGAGCTTTAAGCCAACTTTTTCACTCTCCTCTTTCACTTTCATCAAGTGGCTTCTTAGTCCTCTTCACTTTCTGCCATAAGGATGGTGTCATCTGCATATCTGAGGTTACTGATATTTCTCCCAGCAATCTTGATTCTAGCTTGTGTTTCTTCCAGTCCAGCGTTTCTCACGATGTACTAGGCATAGAAGTTAAATAAACAGGGTGACAATATACAGCCTTGACGCACTCCTTTTCCTATTTGGAACCAGTCTGTTATTCCATGTCCAGTTCTAATTGTTGCTTCCTGACCTGCATACAGATTTCTCAAAAGGCAGGTTCGGTGGTCTGGTATTCACATCTCTTTCAGAATTTTCCAGAGTTTATTGTGATCCACACAGTCAAAGGCACTGGCACAGTCAATAAAGCAGAAATAGATGTTTTTCTGGAACTCTTGCTTTTTCTATGATCCAGCAGATGTTGGCAATTTGATCTCTGTTTCCTCTGCCTTTTCTAAAACCAGCTTGAACATCAGGGAGTTCACGGTTCACGTATTGCTGAAGCCTGGCTTGGAGAATTTTGAGCATTACTCTACTAGCATCTGAGATGAGTGCAATTGTGCTGTAGTTTGAGCATTCTTTGGCATTGCCTTTCTTTGGGATTGCAATGAAAACTGACCTTTTCCAGTCCTGTGGCCACTGCTGAGTTGTCCAAATTTGCTGGCATATTGAGTGCAGCACTTTTACAGCATCATCTTTCAGGATTTGAAACAGCTCCACTGGAATTCCATCACCTCCACTAGCTTTGTTTGTAGTGATGCTTTCTAAGGCCCACTTGACTTCACATTCTAGGATGTCTGGCTCTAGATGAGTGATCACATCATCATGATTATCTGGGGTTGTGAAGATCTTTTTGTACAGTTCTTCTGTGTATTCTTCCCACCTCTTCTTAATATCTTCTGCTTCTTTTAGGTCCATACCATTTCTGTCGTTTATCGAGCCCATCTTTGCATGAAATGTTCCCTTGGTATCTCTAATTTTCCTGAAGAGATCTGTAGTCTTTCCCATTCTGTTCTTTTCCTCTATTTCTTTGCATTGACTGCTGAAGAAGGCTTCTTATCTCCTCTTGCTATTCTTTGGAACTCTGCATTTAGATGCTTATATCTTTCCTTTTCTCCTTTGCTTTTTGCCTCTCTTCTTTTCACAGCTATTTGTAAGGCCTCCCCAGATAGCCATTTTGCTTTTTTACATTTCTTTTTCATGGGGATGGTCTTGATCCCTGTCTCCCATACAATGACACGAACCTCATTCCATAGTTCATCAGGCACTCTATCTATCAGATCTAGGCCCTTCAATCTATTTCTCACTTCCACTGTATAACCATAAGGGATTTGATTAGATCATACCTGAATGGTCTAGCAGTTTTTCCCACTTTCTTCAATTTAAGTCTGAATTTGTTAATTACGATTTCATGATTTGAGCCACAGTCAGCTCCTGGTCTTGTTTTTGTTGACTGCATAGAGCTTCTCCATCTTTGGCTGCAAAGAATATAAACAATCTGATTTCGATGTTGACCATCTGATGATGTCCATGTGTAGAGTCTTCTCTTGTGTTGTTGGAAGAGGGTGTTTGCTATGACCAGTGCATTTTCTTGGCAAAACTCTATTAGTCTTACCCTGCTTCATTCCGCATTCCAAGGCCAAATTTGCCTGTTACTCCAGGTGTTTCTTGATTTTCTACTTTAGCATTCCAGTCTCTTCTAATGAAAAGGACACCTTTTTTGGGTGTTAGTTCTAAAAGGTCTTGTCGGCTTTCATAAAACCGTTCAACTTCAGCTTCTTCAGCGTTACTGGTTGGTGCATAGACTTGGATAACTGTGATATAGAATGGTTTGCCTTTGAAACGAACAGAGATCATTCTGTCATTTTTGAGATTGCATCCAAGTACTGCATTTTGGACTCTTTTGTTGACCCTGATGGCTACTCCATTTCTTCTGAGGGATTCCTGCCCACAGTAGTAGATATAATGGTCATCTGAGTTAAATTCACCCTTTCCATTCAATTTTAGCTTGCTGATCCCTAGAATGTCGATGTTCACCCTTGCCATCTCTTGTTTGACTTCTTCCAATTTGCCTTGATCCATGGACCTGACATTCCAGGTTCCTATGCAATATTGCTCTTTACAGCATCAGATCTTGCTTCTATCACCAGTCACACGCACAACTGGATATTGTTTTTGCTTTGGCTCCATCCCTTCATTCTTTCTAGAGTTATTTCTCCACTGATCTCCAGGAGCATATTGGGCACCTAATGACCTGGGGAGTTCCTCTTTGGTATCCTATCATTTTGCCTTTTCATACTGTTCATGGGGTTCTCAAGGCAAGAATACCGAAGTGGCTTGTCATTCCCTTCTCCAGTGGACCATGTTCTGTCAGCCCGCTCCACCATGACTCACCCGTCTTGGGTTGCCCCGCAGGCATGGCTTAGTTTCATTGAGTTAGACAAGGCTGTGGTCCTAATGGTTTTTCCAGTGGTCATGTATGGATGTTAGAGTTGGACTGTAGAGAAAGCTGAGCCCCAAAGAATTGATGCTTTTGGACTGTGGTGTTGAAGAAGACTCTTGAGAGTCCCTTGAACTACAAGCAGATCCAACCAGTCCATCCTAAAGGAGATCAATCCTGGGTGTTCATTGAAAGGATTGATGTTGAAGCTTTAACTCCAATACTCTGGCCACCTGATATGAAGAGCTGACTCATTTGATAAGACTTTGATGCTGGGAAAGACTGAGGACAGGAGGAGAAGGGGATGATAGAGGATGAGATGTTTGGATGGCATCACCAACTCAATGGACATGGGTTTGGGCAGACTCCTGTGGTTGATGATGGACAAGGAGGCCTGGCATGCTGCAGTTCATGGGGTCTCAAAGAACTGGACATGACTGAGCAACTGAAGTGAACTAGGTTTGTCATTGCTTTTCTTCCAAGGAGTAAGTGTATTTTAATCATGGCTATAGTCACCATCCACAGTGATTTTGGAGCCCAAGCAAACAGTCTGTCACTATTTCCATGGTTTCCCCATCTATTTGCCATGCCATGATGGGACTGGATGCCATGATCTTAGTTTTTTGAATGTTGAATTTTAAGTCAGCTTTTTCACTTTCCTCTTTCACCTTCATTAAGAGGCTCTTTAGTTCCTCTTCACTTTCTGCCATAAAGGTGGTGTCATCTGCATAGCTGAGGTTATTGATAGTTCTCCCAGCAGTCTTGATTCCAACTTGTGCTTCACCCAGCCTGGTATTTCTCATGATGTACTCTGCATAGAAGTTAAATAAGCAGGGTAACAATACACAGCCTGATGTACTCCTTTCTCAATTTGGAACCATTGTTCCTTGTTTGGTTCTAACTGTTGCTTCTTGGTCTGCATATAGATTTCTCAGGAGGCAGGTAAGGTGGTCTGGTATTCCCATCCCTTTAAGATTTTCCATAGTTTGTTGTGATCCACACACTTGAAGGCTTTTGTGTAGTCAATGAATCAGATGTTTTTGTAGAGTTCTCTTGCTTTTTCAATGATCCAGTGGATATTGGCAATTTGATCTCTGGTTCCTCTGCCTTTTCTAAATCCAGCTTGTACATCTGGAGTTCTCAGTTCACACACTGTTGAAGCCTAATAGCCTTTTCAGTTCAGTTCAGTTGCTCAGTTGTTTCCGACTCTTTGCAACCCCATGAATCACAGCACGCCAGGCCTCCCTGTCCATCACCAACTCCCAGAGTTCACTCAGACTCATGCCCATCGAGTCAGTGATACCATCCTGCCATCTCATCCTCTGTCGTCCCCTTCTCCTCCTGCCCCTAATCCCTCCCACCATAAGAGTGTTTTCGAATGAGTCAACTCTTTGCATGAGGTGGCCAAAGTACTGGAGTTTCAGCTTTAGCATCATTCCTTCCAAAGAAATCCCAGGGCTGATCTCCTTCAGAATGGACTGGTTGGATCTCCTTGCAGTCCAAGAGATTCTCAAGAGTCTTCTCCAACACCACAGTTCAAAAGCATCAATTCCTCGGCACTCAGCCTTCTTCACAGTCCAACTCTCACATCCATACATGACCACAGGAAAAATCATAGCCTTGACTAGATGGACCTTTGTTGGCAAAGTAATGTCTCTGCTTTTAAATATGCTACCTAGGTTGGTCATAACTTTTCTTCCAAAGTGTAAGCATCTTTTAATTTCACGGCTTTTTAATTTGATATAATCCTGCTTGAATCAGTTTACTTTTAATTTGATATAATCCTGCTTGAATCCTGAGTGTTTGGTGTCATATCCAATAAATCATTGCAAAATCCATTATTTTTTTTTTTCTCCAATGTTTTCTTCAAGAGTTTTATGGTTATGGGTTTTATGTTTATGCCTTAAATACATTTTTGTATATTATGTGAGATAAAGATCTAACTTTATTCTTCTGCATGTATATATCCAGTTTTCCTGTCACCATTTATTGATGAAACTTTTCCCCAGTTTTGCATTTTTTGGGAGAGTGGTGCCACATGGTTTATGGATTCTTATTTCCTTGACTAGGAATTGAACCTGGGCCCTCAACAGAGAAAGCTTAGAGTCCCAACCACTGCACAGCCAGGGAATTCCCAGTATTCTTTATACACTTCTTAAAAATCTGTTGACTGTAGAAGTTTGGGCTTATTTCTGAGCTCTCTACTATGTTCCATTGTTTTATGTTTATTTTAATGCCAGTACCATAGTTTTTTTTTTTTAAGTGCTATTTTTCTTTTATTCTAAATTCAAAGACCAGATAAATTTATTGTTTTTTCTTTTCTTGAAAAGAAGATTAAAATAAATATCTGAAAGAGCATCATTGCTAGACAGTAGGAAAAAGATGAGATTAACTCAAGCTCAGTTCTGGCACACTGACTTGAGAATGCCAACTCTCTCTCTTACGAATGAAAGATATTTAAATACAGATTATTCCTTCTGTACTCTTTAGTTTTGTATAATTTCAATAGTTTTGTAGTATATTTTCAAGTCAGTACGTGTAATGCCTTCAGTTTAGATCTTCCTGTGTAAAACTGCTTTGCGTATACAGGGTCTTTAATGGTTCCAAGTGAATTCTAGGTTTATTTTTTCTATTTCTGTAAATAATATCATTGGGATTTTGGTATGGATTGCATTGAAACTATTTTTATTTGTGTATAGGTATGCCATTGATTTTTGTATACTAACGTGTGTATCTTGCAAATTTACTGAATTCACATATTGGTTCTAACAGTTTTTGGTGGCATCTATAGGGTGTTCTACATAGATCATGTCATCTGCAAACAGATAATTTTACTTCTTCCTTTCTGATTTGGTTGCCGTTCCCCGTTTATTGCTTAGTTGCTCTTTCTAGGACTTATAGCATGATGTTGAACAGAAGTGGCAAAGACAGCATTCTTTTTGTTGTTATTTCTGATTTAGGGGGAAATTTATAGGCTGTCATCGTTGCTCTGTGTTTTTCACATATGACCTTTATTATAATGAAAAATTTTCCCTCTATTCCTAGTTTTAGTGTTCTACATTGTGAAAGATTATTGAATTTTGTCAAATGCTGTTTTTTTTTTTAACTGTGTGAATTGAGATGATCATGTGTTTTTTCCCTTCATAATATTAATTATATGTTACAAGATTACATCATATATTACATTGAAAGATGTTCATGTGTTGAAGCATCCTTGCATTCCAGGAGTATATCCACTTGGTCATGGTGTATAATTCTTTGCTGTGTTTCCGTGTTGTATTTGGTAGCATTTTGTTAAGGAATTTTGCATCAGTACTCATAGGGCATATTGATCTGTAGTTTTCTTATAGTGTCTTTATCAAGCTTTGGTATCAGTTAATATTGACTTCATGAAATCAGAGATGCTCTTTATTTTGGAAGAGTTAGAGAAGTATTGGAGTTAGTTTTTCTTTACATGTTTGGTGAAATGCACCTGGCCATCAGAAGCTATTTAGACAGCAGTTTTCTTGTTTGGGAAGTTTTCTGACTACCAACTCAATGTCTTTTACTTGTAACAAGTTAATTCAGACTTATTTGAGTTATGGTTGACTGTGTTTCTAGGAAAACCTTTTTAGGTTATCCACTTCGTTTGTTATACATCTGTTATAATGCTCTCTAAAGTTATTTTTGTTTCTGTAAAATCTGCAGTAATGTCTTCACGTTTACTTCTGATTTTAGTAATCTGAGTCTTCTTTTGTTTTTCTTAGTGAGTTGAGCAAAGATTTGTTAATTTCGTTCTTTTCAAAAAGTCAAATTCTTTAAAAATATTTGGCTATGCTGGGTCTTAGTTGTGGCATGCAGGATCTTCTATCTTCATTGCAACATGTGGAATCATTTTAGTTTAGGCATGAGGGATCTTTAGTTGTGGCATATGAACTCTTATTTGTGGCATGCAGGATCTAGTTTCATGACCAGGGGTCAAACCCAGGACCCAGGCACTGGGAGCACAGGATTTTAGCCAGTAGATCATCAGGGAAGTCCCAGAATCAACTTTTTACTTCATTGATTTTTCTCTCTAGTTTATCCTCTACTCTTTATTTTCTCTGCCCTAATCTTTTTCTTCTGTTTTCATTTTGCTAGCTTTGAGTGCTGTTCATTTTGTTTGTTTGTTTTGTTTTTCCTTAAGATACAGAGTTAGGTTATTAACTGTAGGTCTTTCTTCTTTAACACAGATATTCAAAAGTATAAAATTCCTTCTTAGCCTTGATTTTGCTGTGTCACATAAGCTTTAAAATACGGTGTGTCTTATTTTTATCATGGTATTTCCTAATGTTCCTTATGATTATTCTTTAATCCACAGGTTTTTAGAGTCAGTTTTAAAATTTCCACATATTTGTAAATTTTCTAGTTTTCCTCCTTTTTCTAGTTTCATTCCACTGTGATCAGAAAAGTAACTTTGTAGTATCTTTAAAGATCTTTAAAGATGATTTTTTTTTTAAATTTGGCCTAACATAGGGTCCATTACAAACAATGTACCATGTACACTTGAAAAGAATGTGTACTCTGCTGTTATTGAGTGGAGTGTTCTGTATATGTCTGTGTGGACTGCCATATCAATAAACAAATTATGTTGCTGCTATCAGTGTCTATAGCCACCCCATACTTTATACCCAAGGAAATTCAGGATGGTTAAGAACAGGATACTGGTCTTAGATAGTTAAGGTGCACACCAAAGGAATATTTATAATGAGCCTATACTCTTGAACCTTGCCATACATAGAAAAGTGATAAATTCATTAACTTGAAATGTCTGGGTTTTCTTTAATTAATCATTTTTTGAAGTTCTGACTACCTGGTTTTTGTTGCAAAACTTCTTTGTGTCCTGTCTCCTCCCTTACCTCTTCAGAGCAGTCCCTCACAGCTATATGAAAGGCTGTCTTCTGGAATTAAGTCCTCAGAAAGCCATAAAACATAATTGCCAGCTTTTAGATTGTGCACTTTTTTCCGGTTGACACCTGTTAAGGAAAACTGACTTGTAGTACTGTTTATCATTTTCTTTTGTCTGGTTCTATCTACTATTGAAAATAATTACTGAAGTATTCAACTATGACTGTGGAACTATTTCCCCTTCAATTCTGTGAGTGTTTGCTTCATTATATTTTGAGGCTCATTTTTGTACATATATGTTTATAATTAGGTCTTGTTGAGTTAACTTTTATTTCATAATGTCTTTATCCTTTCTAAGTTTTAAAACTGAAGTCTATTTTGTCTGAATTAGTATAGCCTACCCAGGTTTCGTTTGGTTAATATTTACATGGAATATCTGTTTCCATCCTTTCATTTTCAGTCTATCTTTACATCTAAAGTGAGTCTCTTGAAGACTATATATTTGGATCATTTTTCTAATCTATTCAGCTATCTCTGCCTTTTGATCAGTTTGATCCATTTACATTTAAAATAACTACTCATGAGGAGGAACTTCTTCCTGTCACTTTGCTACTTTTTAAAAAGTCTTATAGGTTTTTTTTTTTTTTTTGGTCTCTATTACTGCTGTCTTTTCTATTCAGCTTTTTTTTTGGTAATGACATGTTTCTAGTTCCCTTCTCACATATACTTTGCTATATATTCTATAGATGTTATCTTTGTGGTGACCATGAGGAAAATATATAACATTCTAATGTTACAACAATCTAATTTGGATGATACCAACTTAGCTTCAGTTACATACAAAAACTCTGCTCCCTAAAAGTTCTGTTTCCTCTTTATGTTAATATCACAAATTACATCTTTATATGTTGTATGTCCAATAATATATTTATAATATATATTTTTAAAGTCTTGTTGGAAATAAAAATGGAGTTGCTACCAAAATTAAAATAATATTGCCCATGCATTTCTTTTATATTGTCCATGTATTTCTTTTTTGGATCATTATATCTTCATACTGCTGTGAGTTACTGTCTAGCATCCTTTCATTTCAAACTGAAGGACTGATTTTACCATTTCTTACAGGTCAGGTAGTATACAAATAAAGTCTGCTCTGCTCCTTCCAGTTCAAGGTGATAGGATTGTGGGGATTGGAAAGCAGACTGCTACCATCTCAAGACCAAGACCACTGCCACACTAGAGAATGAATAGGGCAATGGAATCTGAAAATGCCACAAAACTTTTGTGTCATTTTAAAGATGGCTTTTTCTTGCTTGAACGTTTGCTTGGTTGCTATGGATCTTTGATTTTTTCAGAGTATCTACAAAATTAGTTCAGACAACTTGTTTGCTTTCTTCATGTTTCTTTCTATGGGAAAAGGAGAGCTTGGAACTTCCTAGTTTGTCATTTTGTCAAAATACTGTTTTTTAACCTATTAACTTTGCAATGATAAAGAAATAATAAAATTTATTGAGAGTTTTGGCAAACTGGCACCATCATCGGTGTTGTTGACTGCTGGGACAGCAATCTCTATGTGTGTATGTTAGTATATGTGTGTGTGTGTGTGTGTGTGTGTACATGCATAAGTATATATGTGTGTGTTTGTGTAATTAAGTACACAAATACAAACAGAGATTATATATGTATCTGAAGAGGCCTAAAATACTAGTATCATCTGACTCCTGGGAACTTAGCTTAAGGAAATACTCATGGGTATATATATAGAATTTTGGCTATAATTGTATTTATAGTCCATATTCTCTATAATAATGAAATACTGGAAGCAAAATTTTGTCTAATAATATATATGGAAAAAGAGAAAGTGTTAGTCGCTCAGTCATGTCCAACTCTGTGACCCTAAAACTGCAGGACTGCAGTCTGCAAGCCTGCCCACCAGGCTCCTCTGTCCATGGGACTATCCAGGCAAGAATCCTGGAGTGGGTTGCCATTTCCTCCTCCATGGGATTTTCCTGACCTGGGAAATCAATCTGTGTCTCCTGCACTGCAGGCAGATTCTTTACCATCGGAGCTACCAGGGAAGCCCAAAGTCATAGGTGTGGAGCCCTGTACGAAGGTCACAGGACAAAAACCTCTGGAACTGACCAAACCTCATAGCAACTGTTGCCTTGAGCCTCTGGATCTAAACAGGCCAGTTTCCTGACCGCATATTAGGTAAACTGTCCACCCTATTACCCACCCTGAGCTTCAATTCCTAGATCAGGAAGATGCCCTGGAGAAAGAATAGGCTACCCACGCCAGTAGTCTTGAGCTTCCCTGGTAGCTCAGCTGGTAAAGAATCTGCCTGCAGTGAGGGAGATCTGGGTTCGATCCCTGGGTTGGAAAGATCTCCTGGAGAAGGGAATGGCTACCCACTCCAGTATTCTGGCCTGGAGAATTCTATGGACTGTATAGTCCACAGGGTCACAAAGAGTTGGCCACAACTGAGTGGCTTTCACTTTCACTTTTCATTACCCACCCTACAGAACCCTAACCAATCACCTAATGCCACCATTCCAGTACGAATTTTCTGTGTCTTGAGGCTATAAAAATTGGCTATAAGCCTGCAAAAGGGTTCTGCTGTCTCTCGGGCTGACCTTCTGTTCTAATACTGCTTCCCACTCTGATAAACTTTATTCTCCTCTCATTCTGCCTCATATATGAAAAGTATTTAGTCTCCAATTAAAATAAAGAAATTTAAATTAAAAACAAAAACAAACAAACAAACAAATGAAAATGCTTTTCCAGTCCACACATGGACCACAATAGGGGTTGGTTAAAACATATTATGGTCCACCATGCAGTGAAACGCTACATACTTAGTATAACTCATATTGAGGAAGAATATTTACTTTCATTGAACTAATACTAGTCATTATTTCAAAACATATTTTAAAATCAACAGCCTATTTTAAAAAACACTGGACCTCCTCTGCTCCAATGGCAACTACTGCTGCCTGGAATTAGGCCACTTTATCAGTTGCCCATTCCCCCAACTCCTCCTTAACCCTCTAAGATTCGCGCCTACTTTGGGTCTCCCCTGTAGCTTTACTTTTCAGCTCACATTTACAGAGCTCTATCTTCTGAACTCAAGGCATCACTTGTGACATTCCATTTTACTGAAGGAAAGAGGATTCTCAAAACATTGAATGGGTTCTTTGGAGGTTAAGAGGCTGAGAAATTGAATATTTCCTCCCATATCATTAAACAAGAATGTCACAGTCACCAGTGATTACAGCTACCATGGATGGTAAGCTGGTGAGCCACAAGGGAACTCAGGAAGGAAAGAATACCTGTCATCCCGATGTTCACCGCAGTACTATTTATAACAGTTAGGACATGGAAGCAACCTAGATGTCCATCAACAGAAGAATGGATAAAGAAGTTGTGGTACATATATACAATGGAGTATTACTCATGAGAGGGTAACAGGCAGAAAGGCCAGGGGTCTCCAAACGGAGGAAATAGCCTGCAAGTGTCAGACATTTTATCTCTCTTAAGCAGCAGGAGGAAACAAACTAGCGATATTTTCTTCCTTCTCTATACAAATTTAAAAGGAGGTTTCTCTTAAAATTCTGTGTTGCCATAATGACACCTAGTTTCACTTAAAGTTAACCATTGCCTTTTTCTTATGGAAATGTTTATATTAAGCTATGCTAATATACTATGTATTTACCCCAAGATCTGTCTTCAAGTTGGTTCCACCTTTTGGGCTCAGAACCTACTTGATAAACCAATATGTTATACTCTGACATTGTTCCTCTAATCTATGTAAATGAAACTATTTGTATGGTGATCTGCCCTTCTTCAAGATTCAAGTTAGTCATTTTATGGCCCAAGATAAACCATTTGGAGCCAAGGTTATCCCAAAATACATCATATGGGTGAGGGGCCTGGTGCCATTCTAAGTTTTGAGACATTCCTTTCTTTCATTAACAGACTGCTGGTGACTGTATAACATCCAGCTAAAGACTAGCAGGGGGGTACTCTTTCTGCCCCCATCTGATGCCTATGTCAGAAGCTTTCGCTATCTCCTTTATACTTTAATAAAACTTTGTTACACAAAAGCTCTGAGCGATCCAGCCTCGTCTCTGGTCCCGGATTGAATTCTTCTCCTCCGGGGGCCAAGAATCCCGGTGTTGTGATTCAACAACAACCTTTCATCTTGGGGGCTCGTCCGGGATCCTTCAGGACAAGGTAAGGATGCTTAGAGCTCTAGTTCTTTGTTCTCTTAGTGAACACATTTTCTGCTGTGCTTTACTAACTCTACGGTGTGCTTGTGTGAATGAATGACATGCCCTGCGTGAAGCAAGTGAGGAGCCCTGCTCTGCAGTTCCATGGGGATCTCATGCGGCTTATGGCAGAAACCTGTCGGGGGTTTCTACCAACCTGCCAAGGCCAAGAGGCACGCAATGTCTTCTTTGGGAACCGACCAGAAATAGGCAAAGCGTGTGGACCGAACTCTCCTTTCTCGGTCAAACTTTTCGGTCTCTTTGACCATTTCATAACTCCTTGGGAATTAGAAGTACTAACCTAGTCTATCGGATCATATACTTTCAAGGGACTTGTGATCTATACTGTTACTGTGTACTGTGGCAAACTTGGATTGGTAGTCAAGAAAGCGCCTAGCCTCGCTAGGAATCAAAAGTTTGGAAGCTAGATGGAGCTTTAGCCCCAAGAACATCTCGGAGGCTAAAGGTTACTCAGATGGGACTGCAATGGGTTTTATTTTTTTTTCCTTTGGTAACACTGGCTCTTAGTGGACTAGAGGAGGCTCTCATACTGGTGTGGTGATGCTTGAAAAGAACATCTCAGCTTTATGTTCATATCGGTCTTATTGTGGTCAGGGTCGTGCACAGGCACTCAGGTGATGAATGTTTCCCCAGTGGTCTTAGCTTGGGAGCATTCCAGAAGGTTACTCTGATTGCACCCCGGGTGGCATCAGAGGCAAGCAAGGTTAAAGGTGAAGAGCTGGACATCAGGTAGAGATGCTATCAGGTCTACACCTGGTACATCCCCACCCCGTCTCAGTGGTAGAACCGAGAGGGTCGAGACAGCGCCTGCGTCGGTAAGGGACAGACTAAGTCCGACCAGGAAGGAAAAGCTTTTGGTGTAAAGTCTACACACCCATCTAGAGGAGGGAGGGATGCCTCCGGTAGAAAAATGGCGCTGGTTGCATTTTTCTCTCTTACAGATGGGAGCTAACAAATCCAGCCTCACTCCTTTGAACTGTATTCTGAAAAACTGGGATAGATTCGATCCCCAGGGCTTAAAGAAGACACACCTGGTCTTCCTATGCGATACTGCATGGCCACAGTATCCGTTGGAGGATGGCGAATGGTGGCCGGTTGGAGGGTCTCTTAAGTAGAATACTCTTACAATTAGACCGGTTCTGTAAGGAATAAGGGAAATGGGTAGAAGCAGCATATGTGTTGCCCTTTTTCTCTCTGTGAAATATGCCAGACTTATGTCCTAAGGGTATAGATTTGGGCGTGAAACCTTCAGCTCCCTCCTGTCCTCTTACTTTGCCCCGCACCCGGGGCTCCAAGCTGAGCTAATTGAAAGCCAGAGAACCCCCTTAGAACGACAGCTTTGGTCTCAGTGGAAATCCAAACTGAGATTCAAACCGCTTTGGTCTCAATGGAAACCCAAACTGAGATTCAAACCCTTTTGGTCTCAATGGAAATCCAAACTGCGATTCAAACTGCCCACGTCGAGGCCCAAACAACTCCTGTCTCAGTACAACCTCAGACTACTCTGGTTTCAGTAGAAACTCAGACCATCGAAGTTAGAGATGAGATGGAGGACAGGAGACAAAGAGAAAAACAGGTTTCTCCAGTCTATCCCTGGAATCATATGCGCAGAACAGCCAGAGAGACTGAGGAACAGCCACACAAGCTGTTGCCTCTTTATGAAACACCCACCGGGAGAAATAATCAGTCCATGAGAGTTAGTAAGCCTTTTTCTTATCAAGAAATATAAAGAATCAAGGAAGATCTGGGAGACTATTTAGAGGACCCAGAAAAATATATTAGAGCTTTTAAAGGTGTTACTCTGCTTTATGACCTTACTTGGAAGGATGTGATGTATATCTTGGGACAAACGCTGACTCCCGACTCAAAGACTCGAGTTTTGGGGAAAGCGGTCACTTATGGAGATGAATGGCTTGGTAATGAATCAGTAGGGAAGCAGGAGGATGAGATAGCGGCCCTCCCCACTGGGAATCAGGCGGTCCCAACTATAGAACCAGACTGGGACTACAACACAGCTAAAGGAAGATGGGATCAGAGTCATTTTGTCAGATGTATTCTTGAAGGACTCAGGCAGGCGCGTTCTAAGCCTTTAAACTATAGCAAATTGACAGACATAGAACAGGAGGAGAAGGAAGCTCCTGGTAAATTCCTAGATAGACTAAGAGAAGCTCTTCGCAGATTCACTGAGATTGATCCCGAAAGTGAAGAAGGAAAAGTGATCTTAAAAGATAGATTTATCACTCAGTCGGCTCCAGATATCCGCCATAAGCTACAAAAACGGGCGTATGGACCAAATCAGTCTTTAGATACTCTGTTACAACTGGCTCAGACAGTCTATTACGGTAGGGAATATGAGGAAAAGAAAGAGAGGCAAAGAAAGACAAAGGAAAAGGCGGAAGCCTTCGCAATGGCTATGAAAAATGCTCTTAAACAGCCGGAGAAAAATGCCCAGAGGGACCCAGGTGAAAAGGGATGGGCTTGCTATTCCTGTGGAAAGGAGGGGCACCTCAAGCGAGATTGTCCTCAGGCATCTAAGCCACCCCCCGGCTCCATGTCCGGTCTGCAAAGGACCACACTGGAAGAGAGACTGCCCTCAGAGGCGTAGGTCTCCGGGGTCGGACTCTCAAGACAATCAGGACTGAAGGTGCCCGGGGGTCCCCACACAAGCTCCCGTCCTAATTACACCTGAGGAACCCCGGGTATTAATAATTGTGGGGGGCCAATCCGTCAATTTCCTTTTAGATACTGGGGCAACTTACTCTGTGCTTACTGAAGCCCCTGGCCCACTTTCTTCCCGATCCGCTTCCGTAATGGGACTGTCTGGATGAGCCAAAAGGAATTATTTCAGTTATTCTTTATCTTGCAGCTGGGATTCTGTGCTATTTTCACACGAGTTTCTGATCATGCCAGAATCTCCCTCACACCTTTTGGGGAGGGATATACTGAGCAAGGTCCATCCCTCTGTTTTTATGAATATGGAGCCCTCCCTTTCTCTCCCTCTAGTTGAACAAAATGTAAATCCTAGAGTATGGGCTGATGGAAAATCTGTGGGTCGAGTGCAAAATGCTATTCCTGTAGTTGTCAAGCTCAAAGACCCACACTTATTTCCACATAAAAACAGTATCCTCTGAAACCTGAGGTTAAGGAAGGGTTAAAACCCATCATTGAAAATTTAAAGGAACAGGGACTATTAATTCCCTGTAACAGTCCTTGCAACACTCTTATTTTGGGTATAAAAAAATCAAATGGTAAATGGAGACTAGTTCAAGATTTACGTATAATAAATGAGGCTATAATTCCTTTACACCCCGTGGTGCCTAATCCTTAGTCTATTGCCTGAAATTCCTGAAGGAGCCAAATATTTCTCAGTAATTGATTTAAAAGATGCCTTCTATTCAGTGCCTTTGGCGGAGGAAAGTCAATTCTATTTGCCTTTGAAGACCCTACGCAGCCAGCTTCTCAGTTAACCTGGACAGTTTTACCCCAGGGATTTCGTGACAGTCCTCACTTATTTGGACAAAGTTTGTCACGGGATCTACAAAACTTTAATAGCTCTGAAGCGGTGGTGTTACAATATGTAGACGATATTTTGCTCTGTGCTGAGACAGAGGAAGCTTGTTCGCGAGCCTCAGAAGATTTCTTAAACAGGCTGTGGTTGCAAGGCATCAAGAGAAAAGGCTCAGCTTTGTCAACAATCAGTTAGATATCTGGGCCTAATCATATCAGAAGGGACTAGTGCCATAGGCCCTGAGAGAATTAAGCCTATACTAAATCATCCCCTACCTACTTTAAGACAATTGAGAGGATTTTGGGGAATCACAGGTTACTGTCGCATTTAGATTCTGGGTTATGCCCAGCCTTTATATAAACTTATAGCTGAAACTCAGCAGGCCCAAACTGACAAACTGGTTTGGTCTCCAGAAACTCAGACTGCTCTTCTACAAGCTCCTGCTCTGAGCTTGCCCACAGGGTCAGAATTTAATTTGTCACTGAAAGGAAAGGCATGGCCTTGGGAGTTTTGACACAACCCCGAGGGCCTCACCAGCAACCTATTGCTTATCTAAGAGAATTAGATGTAGTTTCATGTGGGTGGCCCCACTGCCTAAGAGTAATTGGGACAGCGGCTTTATTAGCACCTGAAGCTTTAAAAATAATTAATGGACGAAAACTTACTGTACTGACTTCTCATGATGTGAGTGGAACCTTAAATTCTAAGGTTAATATTTGGATGACAGACAGTAGGCTTCTTAAATATCAGTCATTGTTGTTAGAAGGACCAGTAACTAAGCTTAAAGTCTGTGGAAATTTAAATCCTGCCACTTGCCTTCCCAAAAAGGAAAATGAAACACCTGATCATGATTGTTCTCAATTCCTAACTTTAAACTATGCAGCTCGGGAAGATCTAATGGATACCTCATTGGACAATCCCGACCTGGAAATATTTACAGATGGCAGTTCTTTTGTTCAGGATGGAAAGTGTAAAGCAGGTTATGCCGTGGTGACTGCTGAAGAGGTTTTGGAAGCAAAATCTCTCCCCCAGGGAACCAGTGCTCAGATAGTGGAGCTTGTGGCTCTGACCCGAGCTCTAGAGTTAAGCTAAGTATGCTTATTTGACTTTAGATGCTCATGCTGCAATATGGAAAGAAAGACAGCTTAAAACAGCAACAGGTGAACCTATTAAGCATTTCAGAGAGATCGAGAGACTTTTAACTGCTATATATTGTCCTAAAGAAGTAGCTGTTATGCATTGCAAAGGGCACAGCAGAGATAGGAGTAAAGTAGCCTAAGGTAATCAGCTGGCTGACTGTCAAGCCAGAAAAGCAGCACTTTTCAACCCCCTTCACTGCAGACGCCTTTGATCTGGACAGGTCCTGTGGAACAGGAAAAACCACAAGATACCGAGGAAGAATTAGAAAGATATGAAAAAAGAGAAGCAAAGGTTACTGATAAAGGATGGTTACAGTGCGAGGATGGACGATTAATAATTCCTGAAAATGCTCAATGAAAATTCTTAAGGGTTTACATCAGAGTTTTCATTTGGGTGCAGAGAGTACTTGCCAAATGGCTTCTCATTTGTTTGAAGGTAAAATGTAATGAAAACTTTAAAAAATATTATCAAAAGGTATGAGGTTTGTCAGAAAAATAACCTCAAAGACTGAAAAGCTAACAAAATCTGGATTACAATGAAGTGGAAAGTATCCTGGAGAAGACTGGGAAATTGATTTTACTTATATGCCAAAAGCTAATGGATATTCTTGCTTACAAGTTTGGATACATACTTTTACTGGATGGATGGAGGGTTTTCCTGTCATAGTAAACAGGCTAAGGAGGTTATAAAGATTTTAATCCATGAAATTATCCCCAGATTTGGGCTGCCACGAAGCCTTCAGAGTGACAATGACTCCACCTTTAAAGCTGCTGTAACTCAAGGGGTGTCTAAAGCTCTAGGAATAGAATGTCACTTACATTGTCCCGGGAGACCCCAATCCTCAGGAAAGGTTGAAAAAGCTAATGACATTATCAAAAGACATCTGTGCAAATTAACTCAAGAGAAGCAGGACAACTGAATTAAAGTCCTACCCATAGCCTTAATGAGGGCTCGAACTGCCCCCCAAAAGCAGGGACTGTCCCCCTTTGAATATATTTATGGAAGGCCTTTCTTAACGCACAGACATTGTTATAGACCCTGAAGCCTTGGAATTAACTAGTTATGTAACTCAGCTCTCAGCTTTTCAACAGGCATTAACAGAACTCTGGGAGATGACTCCTGACCCCGCCTCTGAGTCAAGCAAGCCTCTATTTGAGCCAGGAACTGAGGTCCTCATAAAAACTTTGGGATCTGGGGGCCCATCCCTGGAGCCCCTCTGGGAAGGCCCTTACCAGGTTATTCTTTCTTCTCCCACAGCTGTCAAAGTGCCAGGAATTGATTCATGGATACATCACACTCGAGTTAAGAGGTGGCATCCTGACCAAAACTAAGTGACATCTTTTTATTTTCTATGCTCTGACTTTGTACTTTTCAGATGGGCCTGATAACCTGTGTGAGCTTACTTCTGCTGACTCCAAGAGTCCTGAGTCTGCCGTTTGATCCTCAAGACAATGCCTTCCTGTCCTGGGCTCACTCCTACGCTGCATTCCACAATCGTTCTAACTGCTGGGTCTGTGGAGCACTCCCCCTCTTCATCAGTGGAAGGCTTCCCATGGTGGACATCTCCACTTCAAGGAAAAGACTTTCTCCAAGTGTGTAAATACCTTTGACAACAATAACATGCGATGCCTCTTCTTCATCTGAGCACATCTACCAACCCTAAAATGGACCGGTGCAATATGTTGCACTTTAACTATGGACTTAATGTGACTTTTAATTTTGATTTTAACTTGTTTTAATGACTAGGTTGCCTTACATCTGTAACTGTATAACTGGATTTGTTTCTAGCCGCGTGAAAGCTTTTAAGTTACAAATGGCTGCTCAAACTCCTGCTACTGCTGCAACTTCCTCCAACTACTACTTGGGGCCCCTGGATCAGATATCCTCAATATGAGGATTAGGAGAATATGTTGCCTCCCCAATTTAGGGACAACGCCCCTTCTCAGCTCGGAAGCAGTTATGGAACGAAACGACGCCCCTTTTCCCTAGGCAACATAATTCTCCTAAAAGAAAAGGGGGAATGAGAGAGTCATTTCCTAGGCAGGTTGATAAGATGAGAAGTCTAGGGGTCCCCAAGGAGAGAGGGGTCTGGAATTCTCAAGGAGGAAGAAAGGACAAACTTATTTCTCTACATTCCTTACGATTATATAACAACAATGTATTCTGCCTGAGGGCAGTCTCTGGATTAAACCTTCTCTTTACAAGGATTATGTAACAGCAATGTATTATGTATTCTGCCTGAGGACAGTCTCTGGATTAAACCTTCTGGCTAATTCTGTTATCTTAAAATGTAAATTATGGGAGTAGGTCTGGTGAGGTCTTTACAACCTCCAGACCTTCTTTGGCTTAGTTGGAGAATATATAAACTCATTGCTAAAACTAATAAGAGGGTACTCTTTCTGCCCCCTTCTGATGCCTATGTCAGAAGCTTTCTCTATCTCCTTTATACTTTAATAAAACTGTTACACAAAAGCTCTGAGCGATCCAGCCTTGTCTCTGGCCCCGGATTGAATTCTTCTCTGCGGGCCAAGAATCCTGGCGTCATGATTCAACAACAACCTTTCACTCAGCCATAGAAAGGAATGCATTTGAATCTGTTCTAATGAGGTGAATGAACTTGAGTCTATTATATAGAGTTGAAGTGAGTCAGAAAGAGAAAAACAAATATTGTATTAATGCATATATATGGAATCTAGAAAAATGGTACTGATGAACCTACTCACAGGGCAGCAATGGAGACACGGACATAGAGAACAGACTAATTGCCATGGTGTGGGGGGGGTGGGGGGAAGGAGAGAATGGGACAAATGGAGAGAGTAACATGGAAACATATACGCTTGTTATTCAGTCACCAAGTTGTATACAACTCTGTGATCCCGTGGGCTGCAGCATGCCAGGGTTCCCTGTTCCCCATCATCTCCCCCAGAATCTGTCCAAGTTCATGTCCATTGAATTGGTGATGCCATCCAACCATCTCATCCTCTGTACACTACTGTACGTAAAATAGACAGCCAATGGGAATTTGCTGTATGACTCAGGGAACTCAAATGGGGACTCTGTAACAACCTAGAGGGGGTGGGATGGGGTGGGAGGTGGGAGGTGGGAGGGAGGTTCATGAGGGAGAGGATGTAGGTATACTTATGGCTGATTCATGATGATATGTGTCAGAAACCAGCATACAATCATAAAGCAATTATCCCTCAGTTAAAAATAAATAAATAAAATTTAAAAAAGAGAGAGAATATATGCCATCTAGCAACTGTCAGACTGCAGTCATTACCTACATTGAGCCTCCAGGAAGCTCAGGATGTAAAAACAGGATACTGGCTCCAGAAAGCTGGAGTACATACATATCAAAGGAATGGTTTCAAGGAAGCCCAGACTCTTGTATCTCTCCATACATAGAAAAGTGCTAAATTCCTTAACTGGGGTTATCTAGTTTTCTTTAATGATAACCTTTTATATTCAGACTACCTGTCCTTTGTTATAAAACTTCTATGTAACTTGGCTCCTCCCCTCACCTTCTCTAAGCAGTTCTCTCAGGGTCACTTGAGATGCTGTCTCCAGGCTTAAAGTCCTAAAATTTCCCACTGAATAAAACATAACTCTCAGCTGTTAGGTTGTTAAGCTTTAAGTCAACAAGGCCATCTACCAGGCAATGTATTAATCACTTTACAAATATTAACTCATTCAATCCTCATAGAAAGGAAGGCCTCGGTTTTCAGCTGAAGAAACTGTAGCCCTGGGAAGGTTCTATCTTCTTAAGGTTCCACAGATGGTAATGAGTAGAGGTAATTATCCAGGTATTTTGGCTCCAGAGCCAAGGCTTTCAGTCACAACTTTATGGTCTCTTAACTCCTATTATTAGTAAAAATAATGAAATAATGATTAATAATAATTAATATAACACAGAAGTGTAATCAACGATGATTTTCATTATCCAGAGCTTTTCACTAAGTGTTCTTACTTACAAGAGCTCATTTATCTCTGAAAACTCATTTTGCTGAAACAAGAACTGAGGTTCAAGCACCCACCATTGATGCTGTGAAACCCACTGCAGGAATTCCAGAGTCATCACTATGGATAAACAGTATGATGTAAAGAATAATTTAAAAAGATCCCCCACAGTCCTCAAGCCTTCACAGTGTGATCTTACACATCTTTTACAATGGATAACTAACTCCGAGTCCAACATTCATACAACACAGTACACCAAGTAAGAAATAGCAAAGTTACTGTTTTAATTCATAACAACAACACATCTTCACACACCAGCGCTAAAGAAAAGGATTTTCTTAAGGAAATCAAACTCAAATCTGGGAGGTTCTGGCTTCACCTGGGTCCTGAAGCTGTTTAGTGGCCCCAGGGCAGGTTTTCTCGCTGGGTTGGCACCGAGTCTTCAGTGACTGCTGGCCTCTAGGTAGCGGTGCACCTGAGCAGGTGGGAGGATCAGGCCTGCGGGTCGCGCACCGCCCTCGTCCTCGGTGCCACCCAGCGCCGTCAGCGCGCCCACTGCCCCCCGCCCCCCACTCTGGGCCGCTCGGAGCGGGCCCTGAACCCCCTCCCGAGGCCCCACCGCCCTAGGCGCTCAGAGCCGATGCCCGGCTCCAGCCTCATCTGGCCGCCGGCGCGCTCACACCCTTCTCCGGCTGACCCCGGGCCCTCCCCGCCGTCCCCGCCGCCTGCTGGTGGAGTCGGACGGGCGAGAGGCCCCTCCCCGGCGGAGCGGCTCCGCGCGGAGGAAGCAGAGGCGGTGACAGTACCGGGGCCTCGTCGCGCTCATGGCGTCGGCCGGGTGAGTGCGGCGCTCGCGGCCGCGCCGGGGCGGGTGGCGCGGTGGGTGCTCCTGCCCACCGCCGGCGGCCTTCCCCGGCTCGCGGCTCCGGACCCTCGCCCGCCCGGCCCCGCGGCCCTCTGCTGCCGACCTCGGTCGCGGGCGGCCGAGGCGGGGGCAGGGGGCGGGCTGGGGGCGCGGGCTGAGGCTCTGAGCGTGGGGGCGGGATCGGGGTCCCGGGCCGCGGAGGCGGGCAGCGCGGGGGGACGAGGCCTCGGAGCGCGGGCGCGGCAATCCCCCACCCCCACTGGCGCCCGGGGCCTGGAGCCGCAGCGCCTGCAGCTCGGCTGGGGTTTGCTCCCTGCATTCCGCATCTGTTTTCTCCTCTTGTTCTCCTTGAGTTGATGCTGGGCTCTCATCACAGTCAGGACGCGGCCTGAATGTCCCCGAACGTCAGGGGTAAGGGCAGGGTCAGCCCTCGACTTGGCCAGGTCGGGGCCTCCTTCTTGATCTGGGCCGTGGGCCTGGTTACAGTGGCTACCGCGGTTCCAACATCATCTCCATTCTGCCGTCTTGGTGTTAAAATGTTCTTTTAGGAAGTGATGGTGACACAGAGTTTGTAATTAAAAAATTTTTTATTGCAAAGTAAAACCTCAGCAATTCATTATGATCATGAAAGCTAGGATTGACAGAATTAATCAAACAGCTATGCTTAACAGAGGAGGAGAATTAGTCTCAAGGTCATTGCTTTAGTTGTTACTAGTATTCATTTGACTATTGTCCACTGTTGAGAGTGTCATAGACCTAGTGGCTGTGATATCAATTCAAGTTGTACATCCTTTCACATCTCAAAGGGCTTTTTCCTGTTCGTGGTGTGGGGGTGGGGTTGCTGGGAGGTAGAAATGATGGATATTACAACCCTTACAGGTGATGGGAGTTCACTCGTGCCATGGCTTAATGAACTGACTCGGTGGACTGGGTCTTAATGGAGCAAGCTGGATTTAACTCCAGCCAAGTCATGGGCATTTTCCATCTACCTGCCGTCTTTCTAGGTTTGGGGAGGAGCAGTCAGAAGTACCCAGTACTTTGATATTGTAAATATAATAAGCAGTCATTCCTCAGAAGGCCAGGTTGATTCACCCAGAGGTTCAAGGTCCCACTGTGTTGCTGGCCCTCTTGTCAGGAAAGGGGGAGGCAGGGCAGACTGGAAGCAGCAAGGGCTGGCTGAGCCTGTGTGGGGCTTCCATGAGGCCTTTTAACAAGGGATGGTACATTAGGTGTCCACTACTTTGTAGTCATGGGTCAGAGGTGGACTTAATACTGGGTTGGTATGCCCTTCTGTGAGCCGATAGTCCCTAAACTGTGTCCCTGTGATAGATCATATAAGTGCAGATTTAATATTTGCAGTTTGAAGTATTTTTGAGTGATCTCATAAGTCTGCAGTTGGTACTTATTTCTTAGAGGTACCCATTTGAAAACTGAGGTCACATTTTTTGTATATTTTATTTTCCTTTCATGGAAAGAACTATGTACTTACTATGGTATGTACAAATTTGGAAACAGTCCGCATCTCCAGATGTCTGCAGGTTTTGCTGATAGACCAGTGTCTAGCCAGGCAGACCTGGTTTCTTAATCCTTTGGCCTTTCCAAGTCAGTCTACTAGACGAGGTGCTGCAGGAATAAGTCCAGAGATTCAGGGTAGGGATGGGAGGGGAGCCATGATTTCTGCTGGGCTGTTTATGGAAGAGCCTCCAAATCTAGTTTTCTTTTCTAAGTGACAATTTCCATAAGAGAGTTGGTAAGGAAAGAAGAAATTCTGACAATTTTTGAGGACCTTACCAATGTACTAGACATTATACAAAAGAAAATGGCAAAATGAAGTCATGAAAGGGAAAAGATATATTTGAGATGACTCACAGCTCAGTATGCTTGGAGCTACGTAGAGATAAGGCCAGAGATGGAGGCAGGGTCAAACTGCAAGACCCAGCCTTCCTTTTGTGGGTTTACTGCCCACTGTTCATGGAAGGATGTTTGTCATACAGTTCTTGGGCAATTCATGTGACAGCAGTTTGGAGGTGGCAGAGGGGACAGGAGAGATGGAGCTGATCAGCCTGCTACCATCTATTCTCTTCTGCAGGCCTCCACTCCTTACAGCCTGCATCTCTTCTTTACTCTGCCTGCTCCTTCATTGTTGGGGGTTCTCTGGGTTCTACAGTCTATCTCTGTTAATTCATATGTAGCACATATTCTTTGCATGATTGCATCCATTTCTGCAGCTTTAAATGTCCAAATCAAAGGTTCTTAACCTGGGGTTCATAACTTATGGGTGGGCTTCCAAGGTCCTTAATTCCTCAAAATTGTGTAAAGTATTTGGATATACTTGAATTTGTATAAAATACTAATAAAGAATTAGTATTCTTTATTATATAAAGAAATTGTACAAAGTGTGTATTTTCCTGGGACCAAAGTTTGTGGCCTTCATCATCTGCAGCCCGTCTTGAAGGGGCTCCTACCCAGAGCAACTTTACAACCATCCATCCATACCTATCTAGAGGGATAGCAAACCTAGTTAACTGTATTTTTAAATCAGGCCATTATTTTATCAGAGAGACATACTCCACTCTCCACCACCCCCTGCCCCTGCTGCCATCTTAGTTGGGCAGGTATCCTGACAGACATTTTCTACTGCATTTACATGTTTTATCCTTCCCCCCATTTTTTAATTTATTATTTTACACATAACATAAAATTTGCCATCTTAAACATTTGCTCTCTCTTTTACATAAGTGGTCTCATACTGTTCTGCAGCTTGCTTTATTCATCCAGCAGTATGCTTTGAAATGCTTTCCATGTGAAAATAAAAACAGGTCTACCTAAAATTTGACATTTATATAATATTCTGTTATGCTTATGTTATCTAGTTAAGAATTCTTTCATTTTTCTTCCTAAGACAATGCTGTACGATTGGTGTCTCCCTATGGACATGCACAAGTGTTTTTCTAAAATAGATACAATGAATTGTGGTCAGAGGACCTGTCTGTTTTTTAGCTGATACTACCAAATATCCTTATAAATGATTGTACCACATTCCCCTTCCACCACCACATTGTAAGGGTCCTCTACACCTTCCAACATGTGATGACATCAAACTTTAAAAGTTTTGCCTGTCTGATGGAATTATTGAATCAAGAAATAGTAAGCTAATGATACTTCCATTCACCCTGTCTTCAAAATAGAAACTTCATCCCTGACTCCTTATATCTCCTTGGTGCTTAGTCGCTCAGTAGTGTCCAGCTCTTTGCAACCCCGTGGACTGTAGCCCAGTAGGCTCCTCTGTCCATGAGGATTCTCCAGGCAAGAATACTGGAGTGGGTTGCCATGCCTTCCTCCAGGGGATCTTCCCAACTTAGGGATCATACCCAGGTCTCCCACATTGCAGGTGGATTCTTTACCATCTGCGCCACAAGGAAAGCCCTTGGAAATAGTCCTAATTTCTTTGACCTGGTTGATAACATTGAACTCTAACCACCCATAATATCCCATAAGTAAACTCATACCCTCAGGTTTTTGTTTCAGAAAATGTGGTCATCATAACACTTAAGTTGTCTCTATACAGGGCCTGGAGTGATGATGAGATCTGTCCTGGACTGAAAGTAGGGGAAGCAAGGAGAGCCACCGGACACCTCACCTGCCCTCCTGGCCACTCCCCAGGATTCATCTCCCTTGGCAGCTGAAAGTAACTCCCATTAACATCAACTGGACATTTAAAAGTACCCCAGACTTAATTGCAACCTTTTGTCTTCCCTGTCCATGAAGATTCTCTCCAACACCAACATTTTGTGGAAAAGGAAAGGATCTTGGGCTTCCCTCCTGGGAAGGACTCAGCTTTCCCAGTGAAGCCTGTTCTGGTCCAAATGGACCACAAGAGCTTCAAGCTCTACACACTGGGTGGAGAATGGGTCTTCTGACCAGGCCAGGGGGAGGAAGGAAAGGACCCACAGATCACACCAGGAGGATGTGACACTGAGGAACTCACGTCAGGTGTATGTATCTGCTCCTGGGTGAGCCTCCACTCAGGAGCTGCTGTGGCTTCCACAGAATGCTTGCATGTGGCTTTGGCAGCAGGATACAGACTTCACTCTTCCTCTGTAGATCTGGGGTTGCCCAGTGAACCAGCAGCCACCCCCGTGGGTCCCCACTGGAGAAAACTAGAGAGCTGGAAGGGTTGTTATGGCTGAAGCATCCCTGGCCCTGCAGGAGCGGCTCACCAGACTCCGCTGGCATGCTCACGGCTGTCGATGTGCCAGTGCTTCGTCAGATGGAGTTGCCATGTGGCGACTTCTCTCTCAGCTTGAAGGAGAGCCTCTTCTTACCCATAACCATGAGTATCAGGAGGTTTCCAGCCCAAGGGAACGTTGTTTTAAATTTAGATCCTGCCTGCTTCTAAGGAGTGTGTTTTTAGGCCCTCTTGAAGTGTTTTTGTATATGTTATTTAATCTTCATAGTAACCCTATAGTAAGTACTATTATTACCTGTATTCTAAGGATAAAGAAATTGAGGCCCAGCTAAGAAGTTGAAGTTAAAACTTTATGCCTAACAGCCCCATTATGGATAACTGGTTTAAATTTATTTACTGAGGTACAACAAAAATGTTCAATTCAGTATTTTGTTCTGATCACAAAGCACATGCAGCCACTCTGGCATGCTCAGAATGAAAGTGAAGTGAGGATGTGTTCACTTGGTTTATTGGAGCAAGAAGCTGTTTTAGTGGAGCGCTTATACCCTCAGTTTTGCTTGTATGAAATATGGCTGAGTGTAGAATAACGCAGACACAGCTCTTTCTTTTAAAGAAGAATTCCCTCTAGGAGGTTTTACATTCCTATTGAGATGACCTGCATGTCAGGAAGGCCTTTTTTCTGTTGTAGTTCAGACGTTGTTCTGTCCTAGATTCTCTGCATTGTAACTTTTTATAAAACTGTTAGTTGTCTTAATAACAATGCACATGGTAAAATTTTCAAAATGAACGTAAATGAAAACTCAGGCACCTTGCCTCCTGCTCCTGTCTGAGAAGCTAGCATCCTCATTAGAGAAGCATCTCCTTGGGAGGCAGGGCACAGTGTGGATTCCGGTCCTCCTTGTTCTGTTTTAAACACAGAATGTTTTTTGGAGATATTGTTGTTAGTTTGTTTCTGTTTAGCTTGGTTCTTTCTCATGGATTTGTAGATCTTTGTACATTGAGAAAACTAACTTTCATCCTTTGTGTTACACGTGCTTTTCCACTGTCTGGCCTTTTGACTTTATGAAGCCTTTCCTACTCTGAGATTTTTTTTTTTAAGTCTTAAATATTTATTTCAGTGCACTTTTGTTTCATTTTCTAATTTAACTCTTTGATCCAGGTAGTTTTCATTTTGGTGAAAGGAGTAGTAAGAATTTACCTTTATTTTTTTCAAGTTGTTATAATTGAATAATCACCAGATACTTAGAGCTACCTGGATCAGGGACAGAATTCCCAACTGTATTTGGGCCTACTTTGGGCTCCTCTTTTACTGAACTCTTTGTGTATTTGTGAACCAGTAGGAGAGGGGGACGACAGAGGATGAGATGGCTGGATGGCATCACTGACTCGATGGACATGAGTTTGAGTGAACTCCAGGAGTTGGTGATGGACAGGGAGGCCTGGTGTGGTGCAGTTCATGGGGTCGCAAAGAGTTGGACATGACTGAGCGACTGAACTGAACTAACTGAACTACAGCTTTAATTTATTGTGGCTTATAATGTGTTTTACTGTCTGGCAGATTTTGTCCTCCTTCATTACTGTTCTTTTTCAGAATTTTCCTGATTATTATTGTACAGATATTCTTGAATAGAGTCAGCTTATCTGTTTTTGAACCTAAATTCACTTATAGGTCAATTTAGTTAAAATTGACTTTGAAATTATGGTAAGGCTTTCTTTCTCCAAAAGGATATGGATTTTCATTTGTTCAAGTCTTTTATATTCTTTAGTATTTAGAAATTCTTTTCATTTAGAGGTTGCACATTTTTATGTATATTAAAATTTTCTTTTTCTTTTTGATACTCTACATTGGAGTCCTCCTTTCACATTGTTAAACTTCTTTGTATATAGGAAGGCAATTGGGTTGTTACAATTTATTTTTTTGTGTGTCTCCAGCTTACTGAGTTCTCTCATTGCTCACAGCAATTTTTCAGTTGATCTCTTCTATTTTCTCTTGTTATCACAGATAAATAACAAGCTGATTCTTCCTTTGCTATGGGCAGACTGTGTGTCTTTTGGGTCCATGGTGGAATGCTGCTTTTCCTAAGTGCCCCCAGCCCCTGTGCTGCTCAGCATCTCCAAGCAGGTTGTTTGTGGGTCCTGGGCCAGAACATAAGCACTGGCTTGCTCATGGTGCCCTCCAGCCAGGCTCATCTATGGCCTTCCCATTTGAGACAGTAGCACCTCTACTGAGTCTTAACATTTGAGGTTTACCAGACTCTTTCTCACGTGCTCTCCAGTCCTGCACAGAGTTCAGAGCCCAACCCTATGTTGTTGCCTCTGGTGCTGCCACCCAGATCTGATCTTCCTCATCCCTAGTCTGTTCTCAATATGAAATAGGCATATTGTCTTGCACTCAGACTGCCTTCCAGAATAAAAGCCAGAGTCTTTTCTATGACCTGGAAAGTTTGGTTTTACCTGACCTCTTCTGTGCCTTCTTCCTACTCAGTCCATACCAGTTGCACCATCTTCCCACTGAATGCTGAGCACCTTCTGGCCTTTGTGGTGCCTGGAACACTCTCCTCATGGAGCCAGCCATATACCCCCAACTTGCCAAGCTTGCACTTGATGTCCTCTTCTCTAGGAAGCCCAACCTGACCTAATTACTGCAGTCTTTGCTGCCCGTTCACCACATGTCTGGTACCCTGATCCTAGCCTACACTTTCTTTCTTTCTTCCACGGTGCTTTAACACCTCCCAGTGTATCTTCTATTTAAACTTTCAAAAATAGTTTATTGTCAGTTTCCCCTACCTCCTTGAATGTAAGCTAAGAGCAGAGGTATTTATGTCCTTCACAGATATATCCTGAACTCCTAGAAAAGTTCCTAGCAGTAAATAAATATGTGGATAAATGCAAGAGAACACTGCCTTATATAAACTTGCCTCACATATGTAAATCTCTCTGAATCCTTATAGCAAACTTATTAGGTGTGCAGGGCAGAGATGGCGAGCTTTGCTTTAAAGATTAACGTACATGTATTCTGTAGGGTTTGTATAATGAGTGTTCACAGTATCTCTCCAACCCAACCCTGGTAGAAGCTCCTAGAGGACTGGGGCAGCATGTTAGAGCTATTTCCTCGTGTATGGTGATCCTGCGTGGCATGAACCTGGGATGAAGACCTGTTGCTCATTACACCAGTTCTCTCCTTGGGACCCTCTTAGGTTGGGCTGTTTCAGTGATTATTGCGCTAGGGCCTTACTGGAGGGGCATCAGCGGAAGCCAGGACACATCTGCCTGGCATATGACAGGCATGCTCTTTCTCAGTGTGCTGCCTTCGCTGCCATCAGGAAATTCTAGGTGTATAAAAGCAGGACAGCAGTGGGCTCCCCTGCCATGATCCCTGCACGTGCTAGTGTGTTTCAGGGACTAAACTGCCAGGCTGCAGAGTGCTTGTCTATTACCTGTTTTATAATAGCTTGTCCTCGTGTGCCGTTTGATGGAACTTTTTCACGTATGTTTTCTCAGCAAATCCTCATAGCTGCACAGTGAGTTTTAAACTTTTCAGTGGCTGGTCACCTTGCAAAGGTGGGATGGCCCCTAGTTTTGGCTGAATATTGTGGATCAGTTGTGTCCCCTCTAAAACATATGTTGAAGTCCTAACCCCTAGTACTTGTGAATGTGATCATTTTTGAAAACAGGCTCTTTGCAGACAAATGTGATTAGTTCATTTGAGGTTGCACTGAGTTAGGGTGGACCCTAATATAGTGACTGGTGCCCTTATAAGAAGCAGAGGAGACATAGACACATACAAGCGAGAACTCATGTCAAGACAGAGGCAGAAGCTAATACAGCTGTCAAGAGCCATGTGTATATTGTCTTAGTTTGGTAGCGATTCTGTAACAAAGTACCACAAACTGGGAGGTTTAAAGAAAACAGAATATTTTTTTTTCACAGTTCTGAATGTCTAAAACTTAGGTGTCAGCAGTGTTGGTTCCTTCTGGAGGCTCTTTCTATCCCAAGCCTCTCTCCTACCCTTTGGTGGCTGCTGGCAGTCCTAGGTGTTCCTTGGATTGTAGACACATCACTCCAATCTCCACTTCTGTTGTCAATTTTTTTCCCCTGTGTATTCAAATTTTCCTCTTATAAGGATACCAGTTCATTGCTCTAGGGGCTCACCTTATTCCAGTATGACATTGTGTTAATTTAACTAATTAGATCAGCTAAGATTCTACTTCCAAATAAGGTTACATTCATAGTAGGGAGTTAGGATCTGAACATAGCTATGAGAGACACAGTTCAACCCACCAATAGGGTTTCAAAAGTTATTACTAATTTAGTGACACTTTCTGGGTAGAGCAAGTAGCCTCAGGTTAGGTTTTGCTTTGGGGGCTGTAATGGAGTGAGGGTCCCCAGCCAGCACCAAAAAGGGAGACCTCAGACTCTCTTGTTTGCTGGCCCAGATGTTGGGCAGGGAGGAAAGTGGAAGATCTCGAAAGCTATTAGCATCAAACAGCAAAAACAAAAAACAAAAAACAACGCAGGGTCAAACTCTCTATTATCCAAAGTTATCAACAATATACTGTTAAGTGCATTATGGTAAGCAACAACCCTGTGTTTTGTCTCCTTTTGTTTGATTTTCTATGCTATCTTATTTTATTGGAACCACTTAGTGAAGGAGCCAGGTTTGTTGCTAGGAATTAGCCCTGCTCACAAGGTTTGGACAGTTTATTCTTAGCCTTGAGGGACAAGGAATGTTTGACTCTGAGGTGGTAGCATGCTTCTCCATTTCAGAGGTGGGTCTCCTGAATCAGAATCTTTAGGTATATATAGAAAAGTTCCTTAAGTAATTCTGCTGTGCAATGTAAAAAGAAAGAATGAAGGACAAGCAAGTGTGCCTTGTCCTGTTTCCTAGAAGGGACAGCCAGTGTGGCAGACAGCTTGGGGTTGTCAGAGTCATGATTCTGCCTGCCAGACTTGAAGGGAGCCCAGTGTACAGACCAGGATGTCTGCTTCCTAAACTTAGAATTGTTGGACACACTTGGTCCTCAGGATGGCATTCAGAGCACCTCTTGTCCTGGAGAGAAGCTTGTATGGGAGGTGGCCCAGAAGGGAAATTGAGTCATGGTGCCATGGTCCCGAGGCTACTGGCTTGGGCTGCACAGACCAGGAGTCAGGGACTGAGCTGAGTTCCACTCGTGGCGTTATGCTCTGGGGTCCTGAAAGGACCAGCGTGGGTCTCAGGAGAAGACCGAGACCCTTTAAATAACCCTTCCTTTAAATAGCCCTCAAAGGAAGCAAAACAGGACACATAGAATATAGTCCTATATATTCATTAATGCAATAAACTACAGCAGCACAAATAGGTCAAAAGTGAGAGACAGGTGTAGGGGCTGCTGCTGCTGCTAAGCGCTTCAGTCGTGTCCGACTCTGTGCGGCCCCATAGACAGCAGCCCACCAGGCTCCCCCGTCCCTGGGATTCTCCAGGCAAGAACACTGGAGTGGGTTGCCATTTCCTTCTCCAATGCATGAAAGTAAAAAGTGAAAGTGAAGTCGCTCAGTTGTGCCTGACTCTTAGTGACCCCATGGACTGCAGCCCACCAGGCTCCTCCTCCCATGGGACTTTCCAGGCAAGAGGACTGGAACGGGCTGCCATTGCCTTCTCCAGGTGTAGGGGAGAATTGGTTAATTTAATATATTGAGTAATTTTTCAAAAGAGCAAAGGCATTTTCTTGGTATTTTTCTGTATTATATATTTGTCTTATAGTAATTTTCAAAAATTGCTTTGTAGAAAGCCACCTACCCCATGTCTGGGACCAATGGAAACACTGTTTGTTTTTACTCTCTTGGCCTGATCTACCTGTGCACAGGCAGCAGTAGGCTTGGCAAGACTTGGAATTGGCAGATGGGCTGGTTTTTATAATTTTTTATAGTTACCAGCTGTAATTATTAGTTACCTAAAACCTATCTGAGCCTTAAAAATTAATAATTAATGAGCCAAAAGGGAACTAGAAGATTCATGTTTGGGTTCTGGCTTTGCGCTCCCTAGCTTGGCCATGTTGGGCAGCTTAGGCTGCCACAACAATGAACCACAGGTTAGGTACTTAACATTCATTAATATTTGTTCCTTGCAATTCTGGAGGTTGAAAGTCCCAGAGCACAGAGAAGTCAGATTCAGTTTTCCTAAGGCATCTCTGCCTGGCCTGTGGATACCACTGTCTTACTTCCCTACATGGCCTTTTACTGCACACCTTCAGAGAGAGAGAGCAAGCTCTTGCGGGTCTCCTCCTCTCATAGGACACCAGTGCCATCAGATCAGTGCCTTACACTGGTGACTTCATTCAACAGTAATTACTCCTCTAAAGGTCATGTATCCAAATATAGTCTCACTATAGAAATTTGGGGGAATATAATTCAGGCTGTGCAATTATTGGAAGCAGAGTTGTAAACTAAAATGCACAAAAGTGAGATTCTGTTGCTGCTCTCTCTTGCAAGACTTGGCTCTGCTTCCAGTTGACAACACAGAGACTCAATTAGACGTGAAGTTCTTTGATGAGAAAAAAGAGATTTATATGTATATTTTTAGAAATGAGCACAAATTCAGGGTTGTCCCTGTGGTAGTTACACTCTTGTCTTCTACCTCTTGCATGGAAAAGAAAGGGCTGAAGTTAAGTTGCTCTCTTGGGAACTTCTAACGAGTGTGTCCTGAGAGCCTGTGTGCAGGGGGGAAGAGGCCAGGGAACACCCTGGGTGGAACTACCTGTCCTCTGCCCTTGTCCTCCCTGTGTCTCAGCACAGGGCTCTATGTCACCGCCAGGACAGGCCTGCTTCTTCCCCTCTGGAAAACTATTTTTAACCAGTCATGATTAATTTTTTATTCTTTTTATTTATTTATTCTTTTATTCTCTTTTAGTAATATATGTTCTTTTCAGAAAAATGAAGAGAAGACAGTGAAAACTTCCATTTTTGTCAGCAATAGGATCAGATTTAGTCAGAGAGTTGCCTAGTACTCTGCAGTGATAACCTGGAGTAGGAAATAGCAACCCACTCCAGTATTCTTGCCTGAAAATTGCATGGATGGAGGAGCCTGGTAGACTGTATAGTCCATGGGGTCACAGATAGTTGGACACAACTGAGCACACACACACTGCACTGTTAAAATGCTAAAACAGCTGTGAACACCGTAACCACTGGGGTTACAAGAACTCTTTTCAGAGAGGGCTGAGGATGAGACCTTCAAGGAACATGCTGGAATAATAACCAATGGTCCTGAAATCCTTCTTTCCTCTAGGAGGATGAATTTCATTAACACAAAACATTTGCTTTGCTGATGAATTAAATAGAGCTAGATTGCTTGTCTCTAAGGGGGCCTGCCACAATCTTTTACACTCTTGGAAAAACATTGGTTTGAAGGGGCAGCAGGTTACAAATTTTCTTGGGGCAGACACACATCTAGTTCTCACCCTGACCCTGACTAATAGCATTACTTTAATAGCTCATTTAGCTTCATTAAATCAATACGAGCCTCTTCTATTTAAAAAATTTATATAAGACAAAATAAACTGATATCATACTACCCAGAAATGACTAACACTATTAACTTTAAAGCATTTTGTTTGGAAATAACTTTTACTTAGAGATAAGTTACAAAATTAAAAAGGCACCTCATACAGAGTCTCCTATTGTTAATCTTTTAGCTCATATTACCATTCCCATTTATCATTCTATGGGTATGCTTGTGAATACACACACACATAAATACATACATATATACTTTTTTCTTAACTAGAACTTAAGAAAAAGTTAGAAACTAACTTGCATATATCATTACCCTTTATCCCTAAATTCTTCAGTACTTTATTTCCTAAGAGTAGAGATATTCTCTTACATAACCACAGTACCAGTTATCAACATCAGTAAATGTGACATGGATAGCACCTATATTTCAATTTAGTCAATAGATCACAAAATGTCTCCTTCTGGTTTAGGATCCAGTCTAGGGGTAGTTGCTACATTTTCCCCTTGTCTCTTTAGCACCCTTAATCTGGAAAGCTCCTCAATATTTTTTTTTCTTTTGAGACCTTCATTGTTGTTATTTAGTCATGCCCAACTCTTTGTGACCCTATGGACTGTAGAGGAGCCTCATTCTCCAGGGTCCTCTGTCCATGGAATTCTCCAGGCAGAAATACTGGAGTGGGTTGCCATTCCCTTCTCCCGGGGCTCTTCCCAACCCAGGGATCAAACCCGGGTCGCCTTCATCACAAGCGGGTTCTATACTGCAGAGCCACCAGGGAAGCCCAAGACATTCATACTTTGTGATAGGATAGTTTTCCCCTGTCACAATACATTTCATTTTGGGTTTGTCCTTATGATTCTATCAAGGTTCTACAGTCTCAGCCAGAGTGCTGCATAGGGGATGATGTGTACTTCCTCAAGGTACCACAGCTGGAGGCACATACAGCTATCTATACCCATGTTCACTGGCTTTGCTTACCCCATTAAGTATAATTGCTATCCCCCCCCACCGCCGGCACCTGTAAGGAAACATTATGGGCCTGGGCAAATATCTTGCTCCCTGTCAAATTCTCTTGCCAGAACTGGCATTCATTGGTGTCTCTAGCTTGAACCATGCTTTATTAGGATAATTCTAAAAGTGATGCTGTGCCACTTTAGCATTCTATTATAAGCACCCTCCACATTAGCATCCTATTATCAGCAAAAGCCCTCATTTCCTCCCCCTGCCATTTGTTTATCTGTTTGTTATCTATACGGACTCACTAATACCTGCTTTCCAATGGGTTTAAATTGATTACTGTATTTATATTTATGCTCAAACTGACTGACACTTGTAGTGGGAGCCACTTCAAGGTGGCTTCTGTGTCCTGTGGCGTACCACAGCATTTTCTTTTTTGAGTACTTCCTAGTTTTCAGAGGGATTCCCTGGTAGCTCAGTTGGTAAAGAATTAGCCTGGAATGCAGGAGTTCAGTTCAGTGCAGTTGCTCAGTCGTGTCCGACTCATTGCGACCCCATGAATCGCAGCACACCAGGCCTCCCTGTTCATCACCAACTCCCAGAGTTCACTCAGACTCACGTCCATGGAGTCTGTGATGCCATCCAGCCATCTCATCCTCTGTCGTCCCCTTCTCCTCCTGCCCCCAGTCCCTCCGACCATCAGAGTCTTTTCCAATGAGTCAACTCTTCGCATGAGGTGGCCAAAGTACTGGAGTTTCAGCTTTAGCATGATTCCTTCCAAAGAAATCCCAGGGTTGATCTCCTTCAGAATGGACTGGTTGGATCTCCTTGCAGTCCAAGGGACTCTCAAGAGAATTCTCCAACACCACAGTTCAAAAGCATCAATTCTTCGGTGCTCAGCCTTCTTCACAGTCCATCTCTCACATCCATACATGACTACTGGAAAACCAAAGCCTTGACTAGATGGACCTTTGTTGGCAAAGTAATGTCTCTGCTTTTGAATATACTATCTAGGTTGGTCATAACTTTTCTTCCAAGGAGTAAGCGTCTTTTAATTTCATGGCTGCAGTCACCATCTGCAGTGATTTTGGAGTCCCCCAAAATAAATTTGATACTGTTTCCACTGTTTCCCCATCTATTTCCCATGAAGTGATGGGACAGGATGCCATGATCTTCGTTTTCTGAACGGTGAGCTTTAAGCCAACTTTTTCACTCTCCTCCTTCACTTTCATCAAGAGGCTTTTTAGTTCCTCTTTGCTTTCTGCCGTAAGGGTGGTGTCATCTGCATATCTGAGGTTATTGATATTTCTCCTGGCAATCTTGATTCCAGCTTGTGCTTCTTCCAGTCCAGCATTTCTCATGATGTACTCTGCATATAAGTTAAATAAGCAGGGTGACAATATACAGCCTTGACGTACTCCTCTTCCTATTTGGAACCAGTCTGTTGTTCCATGTCCAGTTCTAACTGTTGCTTCCTGACCTGCATACATATTTCTCAGGAGGCATGTCAGGTGGTTTGGTATTCCCATGTCTCTCAGAATTTTCCAAAGTTTCTTGTGATCCACACAGTCAAAGGCTTTGGCATAGTCAATAAAGCAGAAATAGATGTTTTTCTGGAACTCTCTTGCTTTTTCCGTGATCCAGCAGATGTTGGCAATTTGATCTCTGGTTCCTCAGCCCTTTCTAAAACCAGCTTGAACATCAGGAAGTTCACGGTTCACGTATTGCTGAAGCCTGGCTTGGAGAATTTTGAGCATTACTCTACTAGCATGTGAGATGAGTGCAATTGTGCGGTAGTTTGAACATTCTTTGGCATTGCCTTTCTTTGGGATTGGAATGAAAACTGACCTTTTCCAGTGGCCACTGCTGAGTTTTCCAAATTTGCTGGCATAATGAGTGCAGCACTTTCACAGCATCATCTTTCAGGATTTGAAATAGCTCCACTGGAATTCCATCATCTCCACTAGCTTTGTTTGTAGTGATGCTTTCTAAGGCCCACTTGACTTCACATTCCAAGATGTCTGGCTCTAGATTAGTGAACACACCATCGTGATTATCCAGGTCGTGAAGATCTTTTTTATACAATTCTTCTGTGTATTCTTGCCACCTCTTCTTAATATCTTCTGCATCTGTTAGGTCCATACCATTTCTGTCCTTTATCGAGCCCATCTTTGCATGAATTGTTCCCTTGGTATCTCTAATTTTCTTGAAGAGATCTCTAGTCTTTCCCATTCTGTGGTTTTCCTCTATTTCTTTGCATTGATCGCTAAAGAAGGCTTTCTTATCTCTTCTTGCTATTCTTTGGAACTCTGCATTCAGATGCTTATATCTTTCCTTTTCTCCTTTGCTTTTCACTTGTCTTCTTTTCACAGCTATTTGTAAGGCCTCCCCAGACAGCCATTTTGCTTTTTGCATTTCTTTTCCATGGGAATGTTCTTGATCCCTGTCTCCTGCACAATGTCACAAACCCCATTCTATAGTTCATCAGGCACTATCAGATCTAGGCCCTCAAATCTATTTCTCACTTCCACTGTATAATCATAAGGGATTTGATTTAGGTCATACCTGAATGGTCTAGCAGTTTTCCCTACTTTCTTCAATTTGAGTCTGAGTTTGGTAATAAGGAGTTTATGATCTGAGCCACAGTCAGCTCCTGGTCTTGTTTTTGTTGACTGTATAGAGCTTCTCCATCTTTGGCTGCAAAGAATATAATCAAGCAGGAGACCTCCGTTCAATTCCTGGTTCAGGAAGATCTGCTGGAGAAGGGAATGGCTACCCACTCCATTATTCTGACCTAGAGAATTCCATGGACTGTATAGTACATCGGGTCACAAAAAGTTGGACACGACTCAGAGACTTTCACTTTCACTTTTAATCTTCAGAAATAAAACACTCAGGCTCATCTTGTTCTTTTGCTGCTTCAGCTCTCTGGACTCTGTAGTTTCTCCTAGGAGACCTGATACCTTTTAGTCTGGTGTGATATTGAAAGGTACTTGATATGCTCACTGATACCGTAGTGTCTTTGCTTCGGGCCTTTTCAATGGACAGAGCTAGGAAACGTATGCACGTGTACACAGATTACCGAACATGCATGTAGAAATCACGAGTGCATACCAGTACCTCCAATCCCAGTGTACCTCTGTGAATTCTTTTTCTAACTTTCTCCATTCCTTACTTGTGTGCCCTTTCTTCAACAATGGAATCCTGACTTCTGACAAAATAAACACATTTAATCATTCCCATAATATTACCTTAAATAGTTTATTCTTAAATAGATTATACTTATCAAGGCTACTTAAATTAATTCAGGATCATCCCTCCCTGCCCACACTATTAACTTTTGATGAACATCCTTCTAGATCTCCCTGTATACACCTTTAGATAGAAAGACAGTTTTATTAAATAGTAATCACACTCTACATACTCTTCTGTAACCTGGCTTTTCCTCAACTAATGAAAATATCATTAACATCATTCCAGATCATACAACATCTTTTTTTTCCACAAAATGAGATCCATAGAATATTTTTTAATGATTGCACAATAAGACTGTACCATAATTCCTGTTATTGGACTTTGATTTAAAAGATGTCCAATTTTTCACATGATAGTGTAAAACAATGAAAATCCATCTTTTATCCACTTGGCATCAACATATTTGTAAGTAAATTTTAATTGTTTCGGTAGAAGTGGAATTATTGGTCAAAGGGTATATATTTTTTTATGCTTTTCTGGATGGCTGTTTTCTCTGTTCCACAGTTTTTGAGTGCTGGTGTTTTTAGACACATTTGGGCCTGGCTTCAAGATTCTAGTTTTGAGGATCTGAAATGTGACCAGGATTTGTAGTTTTTAAACGCTTCTTAAGAGATTTTGATGTGCATCCAGTTTGATAGGTGAAAGTGGTGTTTCATTAATTTAATAACAATTTTCTTCTGAAATTGTTTCAGACACTCAGATTTGGGAGAAGTAGCATCAGAAATAAAAGCTTCTGAGAGACGAACAGCTGTGGCCATTGCAGGTAAAGTTGGTTTGGGGCCCATCCTGGAGCAAATCCATTTCTTTTGTCCCACTGGGATTCTTGATTCCAGCACCATACTGGGCAGGATCATGGACCTCCAAAATAAATAAGCATAAGGTTTTTTTATTTTTCCTTTTACAAGAAGATCCATTTAAGGGTCTTTTAAGGTTCCCTCATATATTCAAAATAGGGTTCACTTTTAAAAAGGTATTTACCACAGTTTTACCAGGAACACTGGTAAATCACTCCAATTTGAGCACATTTTTATTCCCACATCCTGAGCTGTGTTGAGGGTGACTGTCTAGTTTCTAAACCGGGCACACATGAGAATGAACAGTGTGTTTTGTTGGGACAAGGGGAATAGATTGTGACTGTCCTAGTAGACTGGGGCTTATAATCTTTCTGAATATGGTCCACATTAGCTGGTTTTCATTTCTCTGGGAATTTGGGGTATAGGGTGGGGCTGTAGCTGCCCCTCATGACTTCAACCAAAGTCTAGACATCTTAACTTCTTTTAATAACTTCATTTTGGATCTGAAAGTAAAGTGAAAGTGTTAGTCGCTCAGTCATGTCTGATTTTTGCTACCCCATGGACTGTAGCCTGCCAGGCTTCTCTGTCGATGGAATTCTCCAGGCAAGAATATTGGAGTGGGTAGCCATTCCTTTTTCCAGGAGATTTCCCCAACCCAGGGAAGCCCCCATTTTGGACGTATCTTTTATTAATTTGGTGCTTCTCAAAATGAATGTGTCCTATTGGATATTAATAGTGTTATGCAAAAATAACCCTACAAAAATATGCAAATAATTTTGGGTTAATCAAATTTTATTTTATCCATTCAAACAAATATTTGTTGACTATTTACCATGTGTTGGCTTTGTTTTAGGGATTGTGAATATAAGAAACAATAGTGAATGCAATAACCAAAAATCCTAGTCTTTTTGGACTTTTTGGAACTTAAGTTCTAGAAAGTAGGCACTGTGGGAGTTCATGGTCAGTTGGTCAAGACTAAGCAAAGTTGAGATCAAGCAATAATTGCTCAAAGCCCTTCAGTTTCTCAAGACTTTGAATTGTACTATTCAATACATTAGCCACTAGGCACACATTTAAAATTAAATAAAATTAAAAATTCAGTTCCTCATTCACACTAGCCATATGTCAAGTGCTCAGTAGCCAGACAGCTAGTGACTGCATGTTTAATAGTGTAGATATAGAACAAGGCAGTCTATTGGCAGACAGTGCTGTAGAAAATCAGAAAAGAAAATTTCAGGGTGGGCTGGGGAAAAGCAGTGGCCTTACTGGCTTACTGTGAGCTAGGTTGCCCTATTTATTTTTTTACAACAGCTTTATAAGATAGTCATGATCAGTTCTTTGTTTCATTTGATGAAACTGAGGCTCAGAGATGTTCTGGCCCTTCTCCAAAATTCTACCTTCCCACTGAATAAGGCTTTTGTAATTATTTAAAAAAAATTTCTTCCTGAGGCATGTGAATTCCTCTTAAGCATATTTTTAAGACCTAAATCAAGCTTTTCAACCTATAAGATTAAAATAGTTGTACTGAAGTATAATATAAATATGGAAAAGTGCCCATATTGTAAGCGCGTAGCTTGATAAAGTTTCACAAAGACTGATCTATGTTAGCAGGCATCCAGGAGAAGAAGCTAAACAAAAACATTACCTAATAAGTCCACCTTCTAATCACTTCCTACCCTGCCTTTGCCAGACATAACCACTCTCTAGACTTCTAAAAACTTAGATTAGTTTTGCCTGGTTTATGCTTTATATAACTATCCTATAGAATATATTTGGTTTTGCTTTATCTAAAGTCTGAGGACTCTAATTACTTCATAACTTTTTCTCTTTTTTATTTTTTATTTATTTATTTTTTGCAGACCTAAGTCCTCTTGTTTTATTTATTTATTTTTTTAATACCTTATTCTACATTACAATACTGTATTGGTTTTGCCATACATTGACATGAATCAGCCACAGGTGTCCACGATCTCCCAATGCCAAAGCCCCCTCCCACCTCCCACCCCATATCATCTCCCTGGATCATCCCGTGCACCAGCCCCAAGCATCCTGTATCCTGTATTGAACATAGACTGGCGCTTCGTTTCTTACATGATAGTATACATGTTTCAATGCCATTCTCCCAAATCATCCCACCCTCTCCCTCTCCCTCAGAGTCCAAAAGTCCATTCTATACCTCTGTGTCTCTTTTGTTGTCTCACATAGAGGGTCTTCATTACTATCCTAAATTCCATATATATGTGTCAGTATACTGTATTGGTGTTTTTCTTTCTGGCTTACTTCACTCTGTATAATCGGCTCCAGTTTCATCCATCTCATTAGAACTGAGTCAAATTTATTCTTTTTAAGGGCTGAGTAATACTCCATTGTGTGTATGTACCACAACTTTTTCTTTAAAAAATTATCTAAGTCATTGAAGAGAATTCTGGAAGATGGCACAGCAAGATGCACCAGGAATCTCTCTCCTCACCCGGACAGCAGTTGCACTGGCAGAATCTGTCTGATGTAATTACTCTGGGACTCTGCAGTCTGATGGAGGCTCCCAACTTCCAGGGGGAGAATTAGAGGGTAAACTGCAGTTAATCTTGGTCAGTTTCAGCTCTTAATACAGTAGTAGCTACCCATCTCCACCTACAGCCAAATGGCAGGCAGCTGTTTACATGGGAGTAAGTTGACACAGCATGTGGGATCCAGGGTGAGCAAAAAAACCCCATCCTCTAAATATCCAGTATCTGTGCTCTAACTGTGGATTGCTGTTTCTGATCACAGAACTGAAGGCAAAGAGGGGGCAGCAATTATCAGAACTCCAAACATTGTTGCAAGCCCCTCCCCCTCCAGCTGAATGGCCTTACCGGGGAATCAAAAGATTAACACCTTTCTATCTATCATTATTTGCTTATTTCTATTTTGTAAGCCACACATTAAAGAGTAGAACATTCAAAAACAACTGCATATATGCGAAAAATTAGAAAATAACTGTGCATTCCCAGGAAAATGCTCAAAAAGATCAGAGAAGACTTTAAGTTTACATCTTAAGCTGAATCTCAGCACAGCAACAGCCAACAGCAATAAAAAAACAAACAATAAAAAAATAACAGTAGCAAACCTGAGTAAGGGAAATAATCTGATTTCCATAGTTAGCACATTATTAGATTCAAAGGTGTTCAACAAAAACATCACAAAGCATAGAAAGAAACAGGAATATGTGGTCCATTCAAAAGGAAAAATATATCAACAAAATCTGTCCCTCAAAAGACTTTGTGGCAGATATATTAGACAGACTTTAAAACAACAATCCTAAAGATGCTAGAACTAAAGGAGGATATGGAAAAAGTCAAGAGAATGGTGAGTGAACAAAAGGTGAATATCAATAAAGAAATAGAAAACCTAAAAATAAGCCAAAACAAATTCTAGAGCTGAAGAGTACAACTGAAATGAAAAATTCACTAGGAGGATTCAAACGCAGACTTTGCAAGAGGAAGAATGAATTAGTGAACTTGAAGATCGGACAGTGGAAATTATCAAAACTGAGGAACAGAAAGAGAAAATATTGAAGAAAAGCAGACAGAGCCTGTTGGACACCATCAAAAGGACCAAGATACTCATTGTAGGAGACCCAGACGGAGAAGAGAAAGAAGCAGAGAGAATGTTTGAAGAAATATGGCTGAAACTTCCTGAATCTAAAGAAAGATGTGTGTGTAATCATCCAAAAAGCTCAATGAACTCCAAGTAAAATTAATTTGGAGAGACCTACTCCAAGACACATAATACAAAGAAAAAGAAGAAATCTTGAAAGCAGCAAGTGATAAGTCACTACAAGTGATTTTCAAAGAGATAATCTGCAGATTTCTCATTAGAAATTTTGGAGGCCAGAAGATAGAGTCAAAATGTTTAAAAACTGTCAACCAGGATTCATATATGCAGCAAAACTGTGCTTCAGAAATGAGAGAGAAATCAAGACATTCCCAGATGAACAAAAGCTGAGGGAGTTTGTGACCACTAGTTATCCCTAGAAGAAGTGCATAAGGGAGTGCTGCAAAGAGAAAGGACATTAGACAGTAACCTTATGCTGTATGAGAAATAAAGATCTCAGTAAGGTAGATACATGGGCAATTATATAGCTAATATTATTGTAACAGTTGTTTGTAACTGCACTTTTTGTTTTCTATATGATGTAAGAGACCAATATATTTAAATTAAAGATTACTGTAATAGCTAGCATTACTGTAACATTGATTTGTAATTCCAAATCTTGTTCTGTATGTAATTTAGGAGGCTAATACATTTGAAGAGTTATTAGTTTAGGGGCACACATTATATAAAGATGTAATTTTGTGATATCAAAAAACAAAAGGAGTTTTTGGTTTTACAGCATGTAAATAATTAGAGTATATGTTGTTGACATTAAACTAGTATAAATTCAAATTAGAATGTTATAAACTTAGGAGACTAAATGTAATCCCCATGGCAACCACAAAGGAAATTGTTATAGAATATACACAAAAGGGAATCAAGAAGGAATTTAAACATTTCACTACCAAAAAAATAAATAGACACAAAAGAAGAAAGGAATACAGGAACTGAGGGACAAAAATATATAGCACAGTGACAGAAATAAGTGCCTCCTTATCACTAATTACTTTAAATGTAAGTGGATTAAACTCTCCCATCAAAACACAGAAATTGGCAGAATTGATAAAAACGCATGACTCAATTATACGCGGTTTATAAGAGACTCACTTTTGAGATCCAAAGACAACATGTAAAAGTAAAAAGATGGAGAAAGATATTATGTGCAAATAATTATCAAAAGAGAACTGCAGTGGCTATACTAATTTCAGATGAAATAGGCTTTAAGTAAAAAAACAATTACGTGTTAACAAACATTTCAATACAGCAAGAAGATACAACAATTATAAGCATTTATGTAATGTCAGACCATCAAAGTATAAAATGCAAAACCTGAGAGAACTGAAGGAGAAAATAGACAGTTCTACAGTAATAGTTGTGGATTCCAATACCCCACTCAGAATAATGGCTAGAACAACCAGGCAGAAGATAAGTGAGGAAACAGAGGCCTTCAACAACACAATAACCCTACCAGATCTAAGAGACATATGCAGAACACCCCACCTCCCCCGGCCAGCAACAACAACATATACATCCTTCTCAACTGGACATAGGATATTTTCCTGGGTAGACCATATATAGCGCCACAAAGCAAGTGTCAGTGGTTTCCAAAAGATAGATCTCATACAGAGTATCTTCTTTGACCATGGTGAGATAAAGTTAGAAATCAATAACAACCTGGAGAATTCACAAAATTTTGGAGACCTAACAATGTCCTTTCAAACAACCAATGGATCAAAGACGAAATCACAAAGAAACTTAAAAAATAGTTAAGAAGGCATGAATGAAAATATAAACACATCATATTAACACTTATGGACTGCACCCAAAGTGATACTAAGGGGAAATTTATAAATGCTCATGTTAAAAACAAGAAACATCCCATATAAACAGACTAACTTTACAACTTTTAAGTTGTAACAGGGAAAAAAAAAAAAAGCTAAATGCAAAGCTCACACAAAGAAAGAAATAATAAAAGATTAGAGCAGAGATCAATGAAATAGAGAATAGAAAACTAAGAGATTCCAGTTCAAGATGGTGGAGTAGAAGGATGTGTGTGTATCTCCTCCCATGAGAGCACCAAAATTGCAACTAGCTGTTGAACAACCATCAACAGGAGGATGCTGAAAACCACCAAAAAAGATACCGCATATCCAAAGACAAACAAGAAGCTGCAGTGAGACAGTAAGAGCGGCATGAAGAAAAAGAGAAAGGACCTGAGAAAATATTTGAAGAGATAATAGCTGAAAATGTCCCAAACATGGGAAAGGAAATAGCCAAGTCCAGGAAGCACAGAGTCCTAGGAAGTAAAACCCCAAGGAGGAACACACCAAGACACAGACTAATCAAACTGACAGAAATTAAAGACAAGATAAAATATTAAAAGCAACAAGGGAAAAACAACAAAGAACATGCAGGGAACTCCCATCAGGCTATCAGCTGATTTCTAAACAGAAACTCTATGAGCCAGAAGGGAATGGCATGGTTTATTTAAACTGATGAAAGGGAAGTACCTACAGTCAAGAATACTTACTCTACCCAGCAAGACTCTCTTTTCAGATTTGATGGAGAAACCAAAAGCTTTCCAGACAAGCAAAAATTAAGAGAATTCAGCACCACCAAACCAGCTTTACAACAAATGCTAAAGGCACTTCTCTAGGCGGGAAACACAAGAGTAGGAAAAGACCTACAGAAAATAAACCCAAAACAATTAAGAAAACAGTAATAAGATTATACATATCTATCAGTTCAGTTCAGTTCAGCCACTCAGTCCTGTCTGACTCTTTGCAACCCCATTAACTGCAGCATGCCAGGCCTCCCTGTCCATCACCAGCTCCTGGAGTCTACCCAAACCCATGTCCATTGAGTCGGTGATGCCATCCAACCATCTCATTCTCTGTCATCCCCTTCTCCTCCTGCCCTCAATTTTTCCTAGCATCAGGGTCTTTTCCAATGAGTCAGCTCTTCGCATCATGTGGCCAAAGTATTGGAGTTTCAGCTTCCGTGTCAGTCCTACCAATGAACACCCAGGACTGATCTCCTTTAGGATGGACTGGTTGGATCTCCTTGCAGTCCAAGGGACTCTCAAGAGTCCCTGGTGGTCCAGTGGTTAGGACTTTGCACTTTCACTTCGCAGGGCCTGGGTTCACGCCATGGTCCGGAAACTAAGATCCTGTAAGCCGTGTGGCATGCCACCCCTCCACCCAAAATAGTAAATTTTATGTTATGTGTATTTTAACACTATTTTTAAAAATGGAAAAATACTGAAGGAAAAAAGTGTTTTATGGTAAACAATTCTATGACATTTAGTACATTCATAAACTTAGGAAATCACCACTTCTTATCTATTGATTTCCAAAACATTTCCATCACTTGAAAGTAAAACTCTCTACCCCTTGAGCAGTTTCTCCCATCTCTCCTCCCAATTGCCAGGCTGGACCACCAATCTGTGTTTAGTCTTTGTTTATATTTATGTTAAGTATTTTCCTATAAATGAAGTCATACGATATGTGCCCTTTTGTGTTTTTTTTTTCTTTCACCTAGCATAGTGTTTTGGAGTTCCTCCGTGTTGTCCCTTTTAGGGTTGAATTATATGCTTTTGTATGGATAGACCACATTTTGTTTATCTATTCATCTGTCAGTGGACATTTGGCTATTTGGTTCCACCTTTTGGCTATTGTGAATAATTATGCTATGAACATGCATGTACATGTACTTGTTTGAGTCCCTGTTTTAAGTTCTTCTAGGCTAGCAGGCGGAGAAGGCGATGGCACCCCACTCCAGTACTCTTGCCTGGAAAATCCCATGGACAGAGGAGCCTAGTAGGCTGTGGTCCACACTTTCATGCACTGGAGAAGGAAATGGCAACCCACTCCAGTGTTCTTGCCTGGAGAATCCCAGGGACGGCGGAGCCTGGTGGGCTGCCATCTCTGGGGTCACACAGAGTCGGACACGACTGAAGTGACTTAGCAGCAGTAGCAGTAGGCTAGCAGGCATGTACCTCAGAGTGGAATTACTGAGTCAAATGGTAATTCTGTGTTTAACTGTTTGAGGAACAGCCAAATTGTTTTCCCAACAGCTGCACCGCTTAAAGTCCTACTAGAAATGTACAAGGGTTCCGATTTCCCCGATCCTGTCAATGTTTGCTATTTTCCATCCTTTTTAAAATCACCATCCTAACAGATGTGCAGTGCTATCTCACTGTGGTTTTGATTTGATTTCCCTAGTGACTGATGATGTTGACCATCATTTTATGTGCTTGTGACCATTTGTATATTTTTTTGGAGAGATGTCTATTCAAGTTCTTTAAATATTCCACTTTTCAATTGTTTTTTTGGTCTTTTTTTTGTGAAATTGTACTTGTTTACATATTCCAGATACTAGATCCAATCACATATGGTTTGCACATATTTTCCGTATTCATAGGTTGTCTTTCACTTTCTTAAGAATGTTCTTTGATACATACAAAATTTTACTTTGATGAAGTCGTTTATATATTTTTGTGGCCTGTGCTTCTGGACTGGTAATCCTAGAGCAAATCATTATCTTGCATGTGTGTTTATTACTACTTTGGGTCATATTTGGGGTTGTAAGCAAACGAAATTTACAGAGGAAAAACTGAAACCAATAATAGTACTCAAAATAAACATTGTATCTTCACTTGAATTTTCTGGTAGAAATGTCCTAACTTGCTGATGAAACTAAATGTGTATATATGTTTTTTTCTTCCAGATTTGGAATGGAAAGAAATGGAAGGAGATGACTGCGAGTTTCATTATGGAGGTAGAAATTACAGGACTTGGCAACAGATTGGATTAGCGAAAGAGATAAGGAAGTGATACGCAAAGACAGGCAAAGTGAAAAAAATAACTGGGATTTTAGATTTTGAACAATTGGGAGAAGTTACTACCTTAGTAAGAAAGAATGGGGGTTCTGAGTTTAGCCTAAATTAATGTGTCAGTTCAAGCCCCTAATTTGATTGATGTTTCATTTTCCTTTGCTTTTTTTCAGAGGGTCCGAATGAAGCTCAGGATAGTGACTTTCCAATAGGTATGTTTCATCTCTCTGCTCTGTGTTATTGATGGAAAACATCATCTGAGCTGGTAGTTTCAACCCCTGACTGCATCAGAAGCACTGCTAGTCCATTAATCCTTTATGTGCCATTAATAATACTGCCAGCAAAATAACCCCTAGGGAGCTGTTACCATATAGAGTAACATAATGAATTTACATATTTGGACATAAAGCTCAAAAATCTTATTTTTAACAAGTTCCCAAAGTGATTCTAAAGCTTATCCAAGTTTGAGAGTCATTCATCTGAACCAGTGGTTTCATTTATAGATCTGCCAAGGGTCATGGACTGGGCATGGGGGTACACATTAATAGGTTTGTTTGCTCTGGCTTTCCCTGTCACATTTAGCTACCATGTTACTTAAAAAAGTTATTCTGTGTCTGGATAAGAAAAACAATGTCCCTGGTTTCATTCAGGCAACAATCAGAAAACTAAGTTACTTATATGATGGATTTCTACTAAGGTGTCTCTCCCCATGTGGTTCTTTTGTTTCTGCAACAAGTTTGCCAGCTCTTGACTCTCTGGGATGGTAGCATGGCCAGTTAGCCCCTGTGGAAGGCTGAGCTTCTGAAGAGAGACATTAGGCAGCAAGTGGATCCCTACAGGGGAATGAGTGCTTTGAGTCCTGCTCTTCACCCAGGCATGGTCATGATCCCATCATATAACTTATTGGGAACAAGAAGAAGGCTGATCACCTGCACTTCCTCCTGTGGTTTCTGTCAGCACCTAAGGTAGCATCATAGGCATAGCTTCCTCTTTTAAGAAAAGGATGGAGAGAATCCTAGAGCTCAGCAGGATTAGTGTTTATTTGTTTTGTTAAAATATTTAACATTTAAAGTTTTCTAATTATATGCACTGCTATCAAAGTGCTGCACTCGATATGTCAGCAAATTTGGAAAACCCAGCAATAGCCATAGGACTGGAAACGGTAAATCCTCATCCTAATCCCCAAGAAGGCAATACTAAAGAATGTTCAAGCCACTGGACAATTGCACTCATGTCTTCTGCTAGAAAAGTTATTGTTCCAAGTCTTGCATGCTAGACTTCAGCATTACATGAACAGAGAACTTATAGATGTCCAAGCTGGGTTTAGAAAAGGCAGAAACCAGAGATCAAATTGCCAACATTCACTGGATCATAGAGAAAGCAAGGGGATTTCCAGAAAAACATCTACCTCTGTTTCATTGACTATGCTAAAGCCTTTACTGTGTGGATCATAACAAACTGTGGAAAACTCTTGAAGAAATGGGAATACCAGACCATCTTACCTGTCTCCTGAGAAACTGGTATGTGTCAAGAAGCAACAGTTAGAACCAGACATGGAACAACTGACTGGTTCAGGATTAAGAAAGGAGTATGACAAGGCTATTTATTGTCACCTTGTTTATTTAACTTATACACAGGGCATATCATGAGAAATGCCAGGCTGGATGAATTACAAGCTGGAACCAAGATTTCTGGAAGAAACATGAACAACCTCAGATATGCAGATGATACAAATGGTAGAAAGTGAAGAGGAACTAAAGAGCCTCTTGATGAGGGTGAAGGAGGAGAGTGGAAAATTTGGCTTAAAACTCTTCTTCAGCGATCAATGCAAAGAAATAGAGGAAAAGAACAGAATGGGAAAGACTACAGATCTCTTCAGGAAAATTAGAGATACCAAGGGAACATTTCCTGCAAATATGGGCTCGATAAAGGACAGACATGGTATGGACCTAACAGAAGCAGAAGATATTAAGAAGAGGTGGCAAGAATACACGGAAGAACTGTACAAAAAAGATCTTCATGACCCAGATAATCACGATGATGTGATAACTAATCTAGAGCCAGACATCTTGGAATGTGAAGTCAAGTGGGCCTTAGAAAGCATCACTACGAACAAAGCTAGTGGAGGTGATGGAATTCCAGTGGAGCTATTTCAAATCCTGAAAGATGATGCTGTGAAACTGCTGCACTCAATTTGCCAGCAAATTTGGAAAACTCAGCAGTGGCCAGAGGACAGGAAAAGGTCAGTTTTCATTGCAATCCCAAAGAAAGGCAATGCCAAAGAATGCTCAAACTACCACACAATTGCACTCATCTCATATGCAAGTCAAGTAATGCTCAAAATTCTCCAAGCCGGGCTTCAGCAATACGTGAACCATGAACTCCCTGATGTTCAAGCTGGTTTTAGAAAAGGCAGAGGAACCAGAGATCAAATTGCCAACATCCGCTGGATCATGGAAAAAGCAAGAGAGTTCCAGAAAAACATCTATTTCTGCTTTATTGACTATGCCAAAGCCTTTGACAGTGTGGATCACAGTAAACTCTGGAAAATTCTGAAAGAGATAGGAATACCAGACCCCCTAACCTGCCTCTTCAGAAATCTGTATGCAGGTCAGGAAGCAACAGTTCGAACTGGACATGGAACAACAGGCTGGTTCCAAATAGGAAAAGGGGTACGTCAAGGCTGTATATTGTCACCCTGCTTATTTAACTTCTATGCAGAGTACATCATGAGAAATGCTGGGCTGGAAGAAGCACAAGCTGGAATCAAGATTGCTGGGAGAAATATCAATAACCTCAGATATGCAGATGACACCACCCTTATGGCAGAAAGTGAAGAGGAACTAAAAAGCCTCTTGATGAAAGTGAAAGAGGAGAGCGAAAAAGTTGGCTTAAAGCTCAACATTCAGAAAACGAAGATCATGGCATGTGGTCCCATCACTTCATGGGAAATAGATGGGGAAACAGTGGAAACAGTGTCAGACTTTATTTTTTGGGCTCCAAAATCACTGAAGATGGTGATTGCAGCCATGAAATTAGAAGACACTTATTCCTTGGAAGAAAAGGTTTGATCAACCTAGATAGCATATTCAAAAGCAGAGACATTACTTTGCCAACAAAGGTCCGTCTAGTCAAGGCTATGGTTTTTCCTGTGGTCATGTATGGATGTGAGAGTTGGACTGTGAAGAAGGCTGAACAGTGAAGAATTGATACTTTTGAACTGTAGTGTTGGAGAAGACTCTTGAGAGTCCCTTGGTCTGCAAGGAGATCCAACCAGTCCATCCTGAAGGAGATCAACCGTGGGATTTCTTTGGAAGAAATGATGCTAAAGCTGAAACTCCAGTACTTTGGCCACCTCATGTGAAGAGTTGACTCATTGGAAAAGACTCTGATGCTGGGAGGGATTGGGGGCAGGAGGAGAAGGGGACGACAGAGGATGAAATGGCTGGATGGCATCACGGACTCAATGGATCTGAGTCTGAGTGAACTCCGAGAGATGGTAGTGAACAGGGAGGCCTGGCATGCTGCGATTCATGGGGTCGCAAAGAGTTGGACATGACTGAGCTACTGAACTGAACTGAAAAAAACTAAGATCATGGCATTTGGCCCCATCACTTCATGGCAAATAGAAGGGGAAAAGGTGGAAGGAGTTACAGATTTCCTCTTCCTGGGCTCTAAAATCACTGTGGATGGTGACTGCAGCCATAAAATTAGAAGACAATTGCTTCTTGGCAGGAAAGCTATGACAAACCTAGACAGTGTGTTTAAAAGCAAAAACATCACTTTGCCAACAAAGGTCTGTATAGTCAAGGCTGTGGTCTTTCCAGTAGTCATGAACGGTTGTGAGAGCTGGACCATAAAGAAGGCAGAACACTGAAGAATTGATGCTTTTGAACTGTGGTGCTAAAGAATACTCTTGAGAGTCCCCTGGACTCTCAAGCAAAGAGATCAAACCAGTCAATCTTATAGGAAATCAACCACGAATACCCACTGGAAGGACTGATGTTGAAGCTGAAGCTCCAGTACTTTGGCCACCTGATACGAACAGCCAGCTCATTGGAAAAGACCCTGATTTGAGGAAAGATTGAGAGCAGGAGGAGAAAAGGGTGACAGAGGATAAGATGGTTGTATGATATCAATGGTTGATGCAATGGACATGAACTTGGGCAAACTCCAGGAAATCGTGAGGGACGTGGAACCCTGGTGTGCTGCAGTGCATGGGGTCACAAAGAGTTGGACACTACTTGGCGACTGAACAAATTATATGCAGTAAATTATATGCAATGAAAATTGGTAAGATGCTATGGTCAAGAACAGGGATGGTAGAGGAAACCTTTGCAGGTGGCATTACTGTTCTGAGCATCTAATGCTTATAAGAATTCATACTCTATTGGATGTTATGGCTGAAAATCTGAACAAATAAGTACAGACTTATGATCTCTACCAAGTATTTTAATACAGTAAAAATTTAGAACCATACTGTTGGCTTCAGGTTTGGAGAAGTGTTATTTAAAAGTGATTGCTATTCCTCTGTACCAAGAGTAACTCCCTGTTTCCTTTACAAAATTTCCAGCTTGTTTGTAGACAGAAAAGAACATCAACCAGAAAACCACAGTGAATTGCTTATTGTGTCCACTGTGAAAAATTCCTGGTAAAAGTGTGAGGGAATCCACAGCTGGGCCAGAAGCACAGGAGAATGTTGAAGGGAAGGGGGTGTGGCCAGAGAATGAGGCCCGTGTTCCCCATCTAAAGCGCATAGCTGCTCACTCTAGCCAATTAAATTTGGGCTTGGCATTGCTAAATCTTGGAGCCTTCAAGAGAAACAAGATATTTTTACATAAAATCTCCCAATTCTTAAATGTAGCCCCTGGATGTCCCTTTCTTTTTCGTCTCTAATATCACATGTATCTGGCTGCACTTGGGTCTGGGCTGGGTGATGTTACCTTTGTCTTGTTCTCAGGTGGCCTAGAGGTGCCTGCATTTTGCTCTGAAGGAGGCCTTCTCCTACCTGCTGAGTTGGGCTCTCCCTCCCCACCTCTAACCTGGGTCCCATGACATGCAGAATAAGCAATTATATCTTCATTTCTCTCCACAGAGGAGAGGAGCAGACTACAAGAAATGCTGTTCCTTTTGGGACTAGAGACACACCAAACACAGAAACTCAGCCTCCAGGACGCCGTACAGATCAGCAGTGATAGCATGAAGAACTGGGCTCCTCAGACTCCCAAAGACTTGCCCTGGAATTTCCTCAGGAAGCTGCAGGCCCTCAATGCTGAAGCCAGGAATACCACCATGGTCCTGGACCTTCCCGGGACACCAGGCCTGTGGAGAAGGAGAGCCAAATGGAAGAGGAAATCATCTACTGGGACACGGCTGAGGACATCTCAGCAGACATCTATTCCTTCTCTGAGCTGCCAACACCTGACACACCTGTGAATCCCTTGGATCTTCTCTGTGCCCTTCTGCTTTCCTCTGATAGTTTCCTGCAACAGGAAATTGTGTCAAAAATGTCTCTCTGCCAGTTTGCACTCCCTCTCATTTTGCCTGACCCAGAAAACCACTACCACACATTTCTGCTGTGGGCCATGAGGGGGACTGTGCGGACATGGGGGTCACAGCCCCCAAGGGTGGTGGGAAGCTTCAGAGAAGACAGCATGGTGCTGTCCCGAGCACCTGCCTTCGCCTTTGTGCGCATGGAGGTCAGCAGTAACTCCAAATCCCAGCTTCTCAACGACGTGCTCAGCCCCGGCCACAGGCAGCAGGACTGTTTCTGGCATCGGGATCTGAACTTGGGCACCAACCCTCGGGAGATAGCAGACGGGCTGGTAGAAATTTCCTGGTTTCTTCCCAGTGGCAGGGAGGACTTGGACATTTTCCCAGAGCCCATGGCCTTCCTAAACTTGAGAGGTGACATTGGGTCTCACTGGTTGCAGTTCAAGCTCTTGACAGAAATCTCCTCGGCCATATTCATCTTGACTGACAACATCAGTAAGAAGGAATACAAATTACTGTCTTCCATGAAGGGGTCAGCCACAAAATACTACTTCATCCTGAGTCCCTACCGTGGGAAACGAAACACAAACCTGAGATTTTTGAACAGGTTAATTCCCGTGCTGAAGATGGACCACTCTCACGTCCTCGTGAAGGTCAGCAGCACAGACAGTGTGGGCTTCGTGCGTAGGGTCCGTGCCATTGTCACACATGTGACCCGGTCCCCCTGCAGGCGGGTATCCGTGGAGGACATGGCGAATGCGGCCCGCAAGCTGGGGCTGAAGGTTGATGAGGACTGCGAGGAGTGTCAGCGGGCAAAGGACCGGATGGAACAGATCACCAGGAAAATCAAGGACTTGGAAGCCTACTGCAGGGATGAGCTGAGGTTACAGGGGGAACCTTGGAGAAAGGTGGCCCAGGTGGAGAAGGAGCTTTGCCAGATCCAGTGGGCCAGTGACCCTCCTGAGAAGTACAGGGCTGAGCTGAGGCATCGGTTACTGGAACTTCGAATGCAGCAGAATGACCATGACCCTTCCTGGGGGTCCAGGAGTTCATCTCGGGCATCAGCAGCCCCCTCCCTTGGGGAGAAGCAGTATTTCCTGAAGTGGATGGAGTGGGGACTGGCCCGGGTTGCCCAGCCAAGGCCAAGACCATCTCCAGAGATGATTTTTACCCTGAGACCAAAGCACTGTGGGGCCGTGGACTTCAGTGAGCCGTTCTGGCCTGAGCCCCTGGGGGTGGAGCATTTCCTGCGGGAGATGGGACAGTTTTACGAGGCTGAAAGCTGCCTTGTGGAGGCAGGAAGCTGCCATCTGGGCAGAGGCGGTTTGCCCACTTTCCAGGCTTGGCCTTGGAGCTGCTGCTGAAGGGGCTTCCCCTGGAGCTGATCGATGGGAACACCCTGAGCCCCCTTTGCGCTGGGTCACAGGGCTCCTGAAGGAGCTACATGTCCGCTTGGAGAGGAGGTCACGCCTGGTAGTCCTGTCAGCACTTGGGATGCCAGGCACGGGCAAGTCCACCCTTCTCAATACAATGTTCGGGCTGCGGTTTGTCACAGGAAAGGGCCGTGGTCCTCGAGGGGCCTTCATGCAGCTCATTAAGGTGGCCGAAAGCTTTAGCCAGGACCTGGGCTGTGATCACATCCTGGTGATAGACTCTGGGGGTTGATAGCTGGAGTCCGGACCGAGGCAGGGGAGAGGTTTGAGCGGGAGGTTTCCCTGGCCACTTTGATTATGGGGCTGAGCAATGTCACTGTGGTCAGTTTAGCTGAAACAAGGAACATTCCACCAGCTATTCTACATGCATTTCTAAGGCTGGAAAAAACAGGGCACATGCCTAACTATCAGTTTGTATACCAGAACCTTCATGATCTGTCTGCCCTTGGCTCTAAGCCAAGAGAGTGGAGGCAGCTCCTGGACCAGCCCAGTGATGTGGGCAGAGCCACAGTGCAAATGGAGAAACAGGGTGACGGGATCCAGACGCTGGCTGACCTGGCCTTTTGGGACCCTGAGAAGCAGCACATTTGGCACATCCCTGGCCTATGGCATGGAGTGCCTCCCATGGCCGCTGTGAACTTGGCGTACAGTGAAGCCATTTTTGAACTGAAGAGATGCCTGCTAGAAAACATCAGGAATGGCCTGTCCAACCAAAATAAAAACATTCAGCAGCTCATTGAGCTGGTAAGACGGCTGTGAGTGATCAAAAGAAAAGATCAGCTGCCAGAGGCCTCCTCTGGGCAACCTGCTCTGATGGGCATGTCCACGTAGGGCTGTGCCCAGCTTCTGAGAGGGCAGAGAAGTGAAAATGGGGCTGGGTCTGGAGTTGCCTACACAGTGTTGGGAAAGGAAGTTACCTCACAGACCAGCTCAGAGATGCTTTCAGGAGTATAATAAGCTGGGGCAGGAGCTGTTGACACAAGCAGTAAAGTGTTCTTTCTGTGAACTTTGCAGCCCCTGCTGGTTTGCCTTTTGTATAGCTACTCTCTGGCATTAGCCTCTGAAGCAGAGAGTGGCTCCTGACAACTGCAGCCCAGGCAGACAGTAATCAGGATAGGGCTGGGAAGGTGCCCTGAGGAAGCAGGTAGGCCTTCCCTCTAGCAAACTTCAGCGTCAGCATGGGTGACCCGGTCCTGCCCACTGAGGGAGTGCCCGCTGTGCGCACATGATGTACGGACTGCCCGTGCCTCAGGAGGGCTCCTGCTGGTTCTATTGCACCCACAGCACTTTGTTTACACCTCTGCCACAACACTCAACATGTGCAGTGTCTTACCTGTGCATATGTTTGCCTCTCGCCTAGACCTGTGAGCTCCTTGAGAGTACATGACCCACATTTGTACCCCCAGAGCCTGACACACTGTAGCACTTAATAAATGTGTGTTGAATGAATGAAATCAGTGACTACACAAACAGTAAGTAAGGGGCAGGTTCCTCTCTGTGCCTTGATTTTTCTTTTTCTTCAAAGAGGATCACAGTGTCATCTTAGGGGGTTGCTTACTAGAACATCTGAAATAGTGGACACCTGGGAGAACATCTTTAAAAATGCCATCATGTCCCCTTTCTTTAAGCAGAGATCCAGTCTTCAGGCTATTAATAGAAAACTGAACTAAATATCTTCACGGGAACTCTGTGATGGTAATGATAGCTCCATCATTACCCATTTTAGGAAAGGAGGCCTGGAGCAGTTCAGCAGCTCATCCAGCCTGCAAACCTGCATTGGTGGTGAGGAGCTGATGAGGAAGTGGGTGTCTTCTGCCCTGCATCTCTGCTTGTGACTACTTATTATCCCCAAACTTCCACAGCTTCCAGGCTGAACCCGAGTCTGGCCCCTGGGCATCCCCAGTTTCATGCCTCCAGGGCCAGACCCCTGACATCATCCATGGCCCACTTGACACCATGAGCCAGAACATGGAGTTTCCCCTCTGGTGAGTCTCCAGCTGAAATCTGTCTGTGCTGGAACAGCTTGAATCAATTTTTAAAGGAACTGGTTGATTTTCAACCATGGTAAGAAAATTTCAGTGCTTGAATTTGGGACCCAGCAATGTCCTGGGTGAAATTCCTATAAGTGCTAGAGAGGCAAATGGGCAGTTTTCATGACTCTAAGAGGGAAAAAGGAAGGACAGGTTTTGGTATTTCTAGGTAAAACAATATCTTACTATTTGTGTATATAATGATCCAGGAAGAAATGAATTTTTAGTGCCTGAGCACTAGAAACTCTTTTGAGTTTCAGAAGTGATATGTGAAAGTCATATCATATGACTCTTTGTGACCCCACCTACTGTAGTTCATGGAATTCTCCAGGCCAGAATACTGGAGTGGGTAGCCTATTCCTTCTCCAGGGGATCTTCCTAACCCAAGGATTGAACCCTGGTCTCCCATATTGCAGGTGGGTTCTTTACCATCTTAGCCACAAGAGAAGCCCTCAGAAGTGATAAGGTTTTCCTAAATTTGTTAGCAAAAGACTAGGTTCCTCGAGTTCCAGCACTTCTTCCAACCTCTGTTTCACATATCCAGAGCCAGGCTCCCAGAGCACAGGGACCACATTCTGAACATCAGGGGCAGCAGTGGAACATCCTGGGGCTCTAGAACGGGCTGAGGAGCCTAACATTAACGAAAGGGTTCTCGTCTGGAGGGCTCCCTTTCCAAGTCTGGTAGGTGTTCAGGGAACAGACAGAAGGTTCTGGTCCCCACCTGGAGGCCTCATTTTCTTGAAATCGCGGAGTACAGAGGGGAGGAGGCCCTAGGGCCCAAGCAAGAGATTTCCAGAACTAGTGACACAGCTAGGGTTGGGGTCTGAGTGACACAGCTAGGGTTGGGGTCTGAGGCTCAGACAGGTGACCCTGGCCCTGGAGCTCAGACAACTAGGCATCAGCCTACTGTAGCCATTCATGGGTGCACCACAGTCAGAAGGCCTCCCTGCATCAGACCTGAAGACCACAGTCAGAAGGCCTCCCTGCATCAGACCTGAAGACCACAGTCAGAAGGCCTCCCTGCATCTTTAGGGTCTGAGAGGTCTTGGAACTTGTTGTGTGGCTACTGGGCAGTAATGTCTTTGGAGCCCAGCTTCGTGATGTGAGAGCCTCTCAGAGGAATGGGTGGGTGGACAGCTCACAGGGTATCAGGTACTTTGGTGAGTGCATAAACCATGTCAATGATCTTGGAGTAAATAGGCCGAGGAGTCTTAAGACTAGGCACAGAGCGCCTGCCCCATTCCCTGGAGACAGAAAGTAGGATGTGGAACTCAAGGCCTGGTTTTGAACTTGGCCTTGCTTCCTGCTAATTACATGGCCCTTAAACAGAGTCATTCAACATCTCTTAAGCCTTACCTGTCACTACTAGCACCGCCTCTGTGGTGAGTGCACAAAAGCTGGTTTTGGAGGAACCAGTCTGTGTGCACAAACAAGGCACCTGAAGATGTGTCTATACCAGTCTGCATACCCATGAGACTCATGCAAAGGAAGCTGCCTGCCTTCTCCATCAACTTCATTTTAACAGGCCAAGAAGGATTTATCTTGTAATTGATTAGTGATATCTTAATTTGCAGCCTTTTCTCCTTCTAAATAGTAATTTCTTCAAACGATGTGATCTTAGATTTACTGAAACATAGTGTCTAGCAGGGCTACTGTTGAGAAATCTGTACCAGTGTAAACCTGATCTGGTAGCTCTCCCCAGCTCCTCAGATGTGAATTAGCCCAATGAAGAGAAATCCTTTCTTTCTGAGTCAGTAGTAAAAAAAAATGATTTTCGCTACAAACCTATCCTGAGTTCCTAAAATTTCAACAAAATTACATCAGAATGCAGCCTTACAAGCACTAGTAAGTTAGAGCCACAGAAGAGAGCTCCAAGGTGGTCTTGCTCTGGCTTCTGTGACTTTCCAGCCCGCATCCGCAGCACCCACACTCTGGGCTCCATGGCTGCATCTACGCCGTCTGCCTGGGGCCTCCGTCCACCTGTCCTTGGTCCTGGCTGGCCCTTCAGGATGGCTTTGATGGCAGCTCCACCTCCACTCTACCACCTAAGGGGGTCATGGTCCTTATCTAAGCCCCTTTTACTTGTCTCCTTCTCTGCCCTCCCCATCAGAAGAAAGGATATCAAGCCCATTTTTGTGTGTCCAGGTCTAGCACAGTAGCTAAGAACCAGGGAGTGACGTCTCAATGCCTTTCATACATGAGGCCCACTTCTATCCATCTACTTGAAGGGGTCCTGAAGTAGGACCCTTTTAGCTTAGGCTATCAGTGCAGCAAAGGGTGTTTCTAATTGGTTCCACCATCAGGAGACTGGACTTCCTCAACATGCTAATGCTGGTCAGTAATGATAGTTTTGGATGTAACCCCTCTTTTTGTGCCTCAACAGGAGGAGAGTTGAGGGGTAGGAGTAGAGGCTCATGGGGAAACATGGGACTAGGGCCCCTTTAGCTTCCTATGCAAGAGAGAAGACAATTCAAGACTCTGCTTTAATTTGGTTTCAGTGGTTGTTTGGCGTAGTTCACAGAAGAGAGGTTGTGAGAACCTCTGGGATTCTTTTAGTGAATGGGTTGATTATTAGCAGAAAATGAATTACCAAGAGTGACACAAAAACCATAGGGTTACAAAATTTAAAGTATCAGCAGTTCTGAATTATAACAAGTCCATCTTGTGAGGAGAACCAACATGAGTGGAGCTGTCTCCATGACCCCACAGCCAACAGGATTGCAGACGTCTCTGCCTGAGACGCCTCTCCCAGAGGCTGCATTCTTGTGAGTTCTAGGAAACAAACACTGTTCTAGGCTGTGCTGTGCTATGCAGAGTCTCCTTCTCACACAGTGCCACCCCACAGCCTAGCCACTGCTCTATCCTTTGATATAAGTCAGCCTTTGGGCTACACTGGGCTCACTGTACAGACCATCTTCAAAAAAATGTCCAGACCACACAGCAGCCCCCTCCTTTTTCTAGTCCCCTCAGAATAAGAGCTGTGATGGTCTCACAAGACTGGTGGTAGGAAAGGGTTGTAAGGATCATCTAATATCCCTCTCCTGCAAAGGGGTCTCTACAGATCAGGTTCTGAGGATCTTTCACATAAACCTGGAGTTGAGGATGCTGTTTCTCAACCTTGGCTGTAAAGGATTATCTAATCCCAAGGATTATCCTTGGGATTATCTAAGGAGTGCTGCAAGAGGACAGGTGCCACCCCTCTGCCCAGTACTGTCCTTGTGGTATGGGGTCCAATGGACTCTAATATACAGTCAGGGTGGAGAATCGCTGCTCTGAGAGTAAACAGGGGAATCTGGATCCTCCTGGCTACTATGAGGAGAGCAAAGGAGCTCACCGGTGAGAATAAACAGCTGGACACCTTTGTCTCCCCAGGGTTCTGGTCTGGACTCCCAGCAAGGGAGTCCCCCAGGACCAGTCCTGAGAGCTCTGTGCCCAACCACAGACACACGGACCATTCGTCCATTCTCTATGGTTCTGAACACTCAACCCCACTCAGTGATGCAGTGGAACCCCAGATACTGAAATGAGCACATGCTTTGGAACAAGAAGACTGCTACCCTTTGCTAGTCCTGTAACCTCAGGGGAGTCTCCGAGCTTCCACCTTCTAATCTGCAAAACCTGGACAATACTGCCTCCTTTCTAGGATTGATGGGAGAAGCAAAGTACATAAAAACACCGTTAGTGTTTTGTTAAATGGAAATTACAGAAAAATAAATATCCTACTAATTTTTTCTCTTGGTGATCTAAAACAATGTAAGTTCATGCTAATGTATTAAAATGTACTTTTAAGTTGTTTAAATCATGCAAACACATTCATGTGATCCCCCTCCCCCTCCCCCCCTTTCAAGGAACCAGCCGAATCCTTTTTGCAACAAGGCATAGTAATAAAATAAAGATAATAAACAAAGGTAGCAAATGATCTGGATCAGTTTGAAATTCCTTGGGTGAAGGTGGTGTTCCAGTAAATTCTCATGAACCCTCAATGGCTGGTTCATTTCTCTAAGAGTTTATAGATATCAGGGACTTTATTATTTAAACAACAACAACAACAAAAATTTATTAGCTGTTCACTCCATCAGGCATTTTACAATGTGAGTTTCACAACAACCATCATTGTCCTCATTTTATAGATAAGAGAAACTGAGACTCAGGAAGGTCAAGTCACTTGCCTAAATTGACAAGACAGGAAGTTGTAGTTCTACCTGATCTATATCTACCAGATCCCACGTTCCTCACCACTTTGGAGATTTAAAAATGCTTCTCTTGTGGCTCAGCTGGTAAATAATCCACCTGAAATGCGAGAGACCAGGGTTCGATCCCTGGGTTGGGAAGGTCCCCTGGAGAAGGGAAAGTCTACCCACTCCAGTATTATAGCCTGGAGAATTCCATGGACTGCAGTTCATGGGGTCGCAAAGAGTCAGACATGACTAAGCAACTTTCACTTTTCAAAAATTTACCAAAATATAAATTACAAAACTTTATGGAAACTTAAAAAAAAAATACTATCAGCTTAAAAAGTCCTTCAGTTAAAGTTGAAAGTTCTTATATTTGAAAAATATTGTGATTGAAGAACATCTCAGTCCTACTCTGTCCCCTTATTCAACATGCAGAACAGCTGGAGGCCACAGTTAAAAATTTTAGAAATATTCCTAGTAAAGTGGGCACGAAAGATGCTGTCCCTTTTTGGACAAGCCAGCTCCCAATGGTCAGAGGAAATGTGATCATGGAAAATGTACTACACTGAAGCCAAGAGTCCCGTCCACACCTCCCCGTGTCATCTGAGGCAGCTCACTGTTTGCCTTTGCCTCTGTTTCCTTTCCACATACATGATAACCTAGTCCTCTCTCCCATGGGAAACCACAGCAGTTTTAAGCAGCATTACGGTGAATGATTAAAGTCAAAATGGTCAGATGGTGGCAACTTCACATGATTCACCCTAATAGTACCAATAACAGCTCTACGAGATGGTATTATTAACAAAGCCAATTATATAGATTATGGAACTGAGGCTCAATTGTACAAAGACTGTTATACCTGAATCCAGAGTCTGTGTTTTTTCCATTACTATGTTGAATTCTGAACTAAGATATCCAGTGTTGATATTCTCGCCTCTGACGATAATTTCTGGATACAATTACAATGGCAATGCTTTGGTTTGAGTAGAGCAGGTTCTAAACTATCTGCAAGAATTTTCTGACCATCAGTCCCTTCTCCTTTAAAACTTCCCTTTCTCAAGGACCAGATCCTAGGGTATGGTCAGATGTGAAAACCTACCCTCTGCATAACCCATCCTTGAAGACTTGGATGCTTTTTAAGTTACAGCTAATTTATTAATATTAGTGTACAATATTATATTAGGTGTACAACAATGTTAATAATTCAATATTTTATAGATTATACTTCATTTATAGTTATTATAAAATTAAAAACTTTTATATTCCCTGTATTGAACAATATTTCTTTTACCCTATTTATTTTTATATTGCAGTCTGTGTCCCTTAGCCCTGTCAACTAAAAATATTAGTTACAACCTGTAAATACAGTTATTTCTTTTGGTGGGAATGTTTAGGACCCTGAGCCTGGGAGACGGCAGCTCAGTAGCTCTGCGAACACTGCTCCAAGGAGGTGGGCGTGGGTGCCAGGTGTGCTGTCAAGTTTGCAACAAAGGGAGAGGTGGGGGCCGGCAATCTAAACATCGAAGATTATTGTTAAGTAAAGAAACCCGCTATCAAGTTTAGGAATTTAGTATTCTTCTCTGTAATGGGAAAATGCAAGAGTGTGGGATTATTTAAGTCATTCCTTTCATATGCCTCTCAGCTTGGGGCCACCATCTCGCGTATTTACAGAGATAATTTCTCTTTCCTGAGTTCCCTTAGGGCCTTCTGGCTCAAACTGGAGGCTGTAACTGTGACTTTGGTCAATCACTGGTGACTGTGACATCCTTAAGTTCCTATGTAGGGAGTGATGCCGAGTGTCAGCATGGCTCAGGAATTCACATTTGGAAGGCTGGAATCACGCAGGAAGCTGTGACATCGCCTGCCCACCAATATGGCAGGAAATACTTCATTTCACAATTTCGTACCCCTATCTTGCCGCTCCCAAGAACGGTATAAAGTTTTCACCAAAAGATATTTCTTTATTTGTGGATAAGTCAGTCACACCTCCCCCCTTCTTTTTAAAGGATATTATTTGAAGACAGAGCTCAGCAGTCCTAATCTGTCAGACGTGGGAAAACGCTGTTTCCCTAGAGACCCTGGCAGGCGGAGGGTTAGCACCAACCCTCCGAAACACTCGTCACCCCACCTGTGAGAACTCTCAAGACCGCGACTCCTCGCGTTCAGCGTCCTTCAGTTTCCGCATCGGTGGCGCAAATCACGACCGCGGCGCGGCGGAGGGGTGCGCGGCGTGCGCAGGGCTGCGAGGGGAGGCGCAGAGGCCAGCTCCCCGCACCTCCCGGCCCCGCACAGCCCGGCCCCCGAGCCCGGAGCCGCGGCCTCCACCGCCCGCGGCAGGTCGGCGCCGCTGGCGCGCAGCCCCGCCAGGCCGAGAGGCCGCCCCCGCGCCGGCCCCGGGAGGTCTCGCCCGGTGGAAGCCTCGCGCGGTTTGTGTGACCGGGCGCGCTCCGCCCCGCCCCGCCCCGACCCCCCGTCCAAGATGGTGGCGCTCCAGTGCAGGCGCGGGCTCAGGCCTCTGGTGAGCGCGCGCTGCGGGCCGGACGGCCGGGTGGAAGTCAGGGCCCCTGTCTGGGTCTCACCTCTCACTGTCCCTACAGATGCTGTCCTGGAGCCGGGATCTGCCGTGCATCTGGCGCGCCCTGCATACCTCCCCGGTCTGCTCCAAGGTGAGCGCAGCATGGGGACTCGCGGCCTCAGGGTCTGGGACCTGGGGGTGGGGACATGACCTGGGGCTCGCCCTGGGTCAGTGGTCGCGGAAAGTCAGGGCCTCTCTTTCTTTTCAGAATCGGGCGGCCCGAGTCCGAGTGGACAAGGGGAACAAGCCAGTGACCTACGAGGAAGCGCATGCGCCTCACTACATCGCCCACCGCAAGGGCTGGCTGTCACTGCACACAGGTGAGGGGACGGGGCTGGACAGAAGACGTGTTGTGTCGTGACTGTCACATAAAACACGAATTGAACACGTGTCAGAGATCTTATTTAACTCAGTAATAAATGGGTGGATCAGAAATCAGTTAAAGTAAAGGAGAATTAATATAGATGAGAGGTATGTGATACAGAATGTCCAAATGTATTTGAAGGGATGCAAAATTGATTTTTTCCATGGGGGCCGACGGCAAGGACTTTGTTGAACTTCCACAGAAATTGCTTGCATGCCTAAAGTTGATTGTTTCGCAGTGCTATCGGTTATTTGGGGCTCCCTGCATGGTTCAGCAGTGAAGAATCTCTGCAGTGCAGGAAACCTGGAGACACTGGTTTGATCCCTGGGATGGGACAGCAACCCACTCCATTAATCTTGCCCGGAAAATCCCATGGACAGAGGAGCCTGGCGGGTGACACAGTTCATGGGGTTCAGTCAGACATGACTAAATGACTAAAACAATAAAACTCGATTATAATTTAGAGATATAAAATAGCTCAGAGGCAGTGAAAAAGTGAAGCCCTGTAGAATTTGAACAACCCAGGAAACTGTTCTAAATATTGCAGTTTTCCACCAGAGCACAAATCCATATACAGTTGACACCATTATTTGCAGATTTCATGTTTGTGAATTTGCCTGCTCGAGGTGCTTTTTGATTTCGGTCTTGTGTAACACTAGGTGGTAGCTTGCAGCAAATAGCAGTAAGTGGTAGCTGATAACAGGGACTTAGTTTCCCAGACAGGGAGTCCTAACCACTGTACCACAGGAGCCAGCAATTAGGGCCATGTTCCCTAATCTTGCCTGCCTAGTCAAAAACAAATTCAGGTAAGAAGGCGGAAGATAATGAATAAAGTAGAAAGTTTGTTGAAAGGAAAAATACATGCAGAAGCTGCATAGACAAGCTCAGAGAGAGCCGCCCATTTGGGAAGTTTAAATCCTTTGTAAAGGGGCAGTTTTCCAAGTCTGTGTCTTCCCTCAGGCCAGTCACCTTGCTTTGTTCCCTTTGGTTAATTTGTCTCAGGACCCTCCTCTAGGGTGCCCATGCACACTCTAGCCGAGATGGATCTTGAAGTGAAGGCTTCTGGGAGGAGCAAGACTCATTGTGGCCTGGAATTGTCCTCTGACTTTTGACCCTAAGGAGCCCTTCTGTGCATGTGTAGTGTTCCTCTTATCAGACAGGTTTTTTCCTTTCCTTGTCCTTGCCATGATTATTCCCTTGAGGTGTTAGCAAGACACAAAGACTGGCTATATGCCCTGTTTTTGTTGCCTGTAAATTCCTTAACTGAAGCCCACCTGTCTCTTATCTCCAGGAAATGCAAGCAGAAGAGTGGCTGTTCATAAATGTCCAACCTGAATTCCATCTATCTCCTACCTCACTTTGACATTCATCCTCATATGTGGGTGGAGCAACAACTCTGCGTGTACTTTCCCAGCCGAGGTTGAATAAGGCTCTCTGCCTTCTTGTTTCAGCTTTCATGCTGTAAACAAGTACTCTTTTGAGATCTGTTAGAAGGCAATGGCAACCCACTCTAGTACTCTTGCCTGGAAAATCCCATGGAAGGAGGAGCCTGGTAGGCTGCTGTCCATGGGAGGCGAAGAGTCTGACATGACTGAGCGACTTCACTTTCAGTTTTCACTTTCATGCATTGAAGAAGGAAATGGCAACCCATTCCAGTGTTCTTGCCTAGAGAATCCCAGGGATGGAGGAGCCTGGTGGGCTGCCATCTATGGGGTCACACAGAGCTGGACACGACTAAGCAACTTAGCCACAGTGCCATGTTTGCAAGCTTTGTGCTTTTTGTTGTTGATGACCCTAACATGCTCTTGTTACCAGCGAAATCTTGCTTTTCTCTGCCCACTGATGCTGGAAAAAAAAAAAATACAGGCAGAGTTTCGAGGAAATAGAAAGATGGCTTTAATCTTCAGCCAGCTGAGGGGGAGAACACAGCAGGCTAGTGTCTGAAGAGCTGTGCCCCACTCCTAGGGGAAACGAGACTTTATATAGCCTGGGTCTTATGGTCTTAGGGTAATTGATAATGGTTAAAGTAATGAAGATTTTTAATTTTTCTTGAATTCTTTCAAAACAGTCATAGTTGGCATCATGTAACGTGGTAATTGGGTCTTGCAATCTGGTAGCCCAGTAATTGGGTCCATCTGTCTCTGGTTTATTGTACCGTGGCCTTCTTTCGGAAATGCAAAAAGCTACAAGGGTGGTCTGCGAAGGGAGTGCAGTGAAGGTAAGTAAGCACAGGTCCAGGATGTAATTAGCATAGAGTTAAAGGGTAGTAGGTGCAGGATGTAAGTCATGCAGAATTAGGGGGCAATAGGTGCAGGATGTAGTTTATGTACAGTCAGGTTAGTTTTGGGAAAAGCAACCCTAGTTGCAGACTAAGATTAGGAATAGGTAAAGCAAAACTAGGTAAAAAACTAGTAAAACTAAAATTAGCTCTTTCAGGCCTGTTTATGTTTCTTCTCCAGCCTGTTCAGTGTTCTCTTTATTTTCTTTATTCTCCAGGAGAGGAAAAGGAAAATAAAGAGAAACTCATTCCTCTTTTTTCCTTTTCACTGCAACAAATTCCCCAGTGTTAATTTATTTACTCCATATCAGTGGAGGAAGGGAAATAGATGTCATTCTTGTCTGGCAGAGGATAAAACCTCAGTTTTGCTCCACTTGACAGTCACCAGCTGTCCAACCCAGGGGCTCATTTATGTCCTATTTCAAATCCCCTTTGAGAGACATGAACCCCAAGAAATCTTTATTGGGAAGATGAGGGACGATGGTCTGTCTTCTGTAGCTTGTTGAGGCTGACCCTACCTGGTTGGGGTCATGGAGTTCTCGCTCTGTTTCATTATGTTTTATTAAGGGGCCCTCAGGTGAGTTCTCTTGTTATTCCTCTAGGATCTGTTCTTAGGAGTGCTGTAATCTCTGTATCATCATTACCTTGAGGTGAATCTGTTGTAATCTGGAGGAGGCAAAATTTAACAAGTAGTTTTTCTTTTTCTTAAAAAAAGCAGAGGCCAAAGATCAGTGAAAGGATTACTGTAACTAGAAGTCAAAGCAGGAATAAGAACCAAGCTACATTTGATAATAGTTTTAAGAGTGGTCCAGAGAATGGTCACTGCTTGGGTTATCCTGTCCAAAGGAATGGAGCCATTTGCACTCAGACCTGGAATCAAGATTGCCGGGAGAAATGTCAGTAATCTCAGATAATGCAAATGACACGACTCTTATGGCAGAAAGTGAAGAACTAAAGAGCCTCTTGATGAAAGTGAAAGAGGAGAGTGAAAAGGTTGGCTTAAAGCTCAACATTCAGAAAACTAAGATCATGGCATCTGGTCCCATCACTTCATGGCAAATAGATGGGGAAACAGTGTCTGACTTTATTTTTCTGGACTCCAAAATCACGGCAGATGGTGATTGTAGCCATGAAATTAAAAGATGCTTATTCCTTGGAAGGAAAGTTATGACCAACCTAGACAGCATATTAAGAAGCAGAGACATTACTTTGCCAGCAAAGGTCCCTCTCTTTAGTCAAGGCTATGGTTTTCCAGTGGTCATGTATGGATGTGAGAGTTGGACTATAAAGAAAGCTGAGCCCCAAAGAATTAATGCTTTTCAATCAATTGGTGTTGGAGAAGACTCTTGAGAATTTCTTGGACTGCAAGGATATCCAACCAGTCCATCCTAAAGGAGATCTGTCCTGGGTGTTCATTGGAAGGACTGATGCTGAAGCTGAAAATCCAGTACTTTGGCCACCTGATACGAAGAGGTGACTAATTTGAAAAGACCCTGATGCTGGGAAAGATTGAGGGCAGGAGGAGAACGGGATGACAGAGGATGAGATGGTTAGATGGCATCACCGACTCAATAGACATGAGTTTGGTTGGACTCTGGGAATTGGTGATGGACAGGGAGGCCTGGCATGCTGCGATTCATTGAGTCGCAAAGAGTTGGACACACTGAAGACTGAACTGAACTGAGAATGTTAGTAAACAGAATGGAAATTATTTCTTTTTAGGAAAATACACCTGAATCCTAATCTAGAGTTTACACTTCCAGGAGACTTGAAGCCAGGGTAGCCAGCTGTCTGGTTTTATCAAAGTAGGTTTTAACCTTTAATATAGCTATTGGTCACTGCACATGTGTTTTCTATTTTTGTTAACATGTGATCTGAGGCAGTTTCATTGTCTAAACATACAATAATTACACGAAGAGACCTTTAAAAATAACATTGTATGACTAACTGCAAGCAGACACTGTTTTGAGAATGGCTAATGGCATCCTGGAAGGCATCACCAACTCAATGGACATGAGTTTGAGTGAACTCCGGGAGTTGGTGATGGACAGGGAGGCGTGACGTGCTGCAATTCATGGAGTCGCCACGAGTTGGACATGACTGAGTGACTGAACTGAACTGAACTGAATGGCATCCCAAGTTGGATACAACTCAGGAAACTCAAGTTTTTAACAATACAAGGACTTGTCTGAAATCATACCCACTGTGCCATCTAGTTATTTCCTTGAATGTCTGAACCACAGCTACTCTATTTTGACTTTTAATTGTAGTTTTCTCCTTAATAGCCAAAGCAAATGTCAGTGACAGTGGTGCTAGTGTTTCTCTAGGTATGAGAAGATGAGCTAGGTATGAGCAGGAGTCTGGGCTCATAAAATCCCTCTTGAAAGTATTTTAACTATTTGAAGGTCTGTTCTACCAGTTGTTCCAGAGCACAGAGTGCCTCATTTCTGATCTCCACCCTGAACTCCTTTCAAGAGATGTTGAAAGTCAGCAGCTGCAGTGGCCATGATTTAATCTTTGTAGAAGTAGATGGCAAGTGCCAATTTCCCTTTAGGGTCATAAATTTGACCATGGTTTAGGGGCATTTCATGGCCATTTTGTCCCAGTGTGCTGTTTGGTTGGTGCAAAAGTAATTGAGGTTCAAAAGTAATTATGGTTGATGCAGAAGAAAGAGTAATTACAGTTGGTGCAAAACTCAACTGCAGTTACCTTTGAACCTCAATTAGTTTGGCCCCAACCACAATTACTTTGCACAATCCAAATAGGAATGCTTATTCCCAGGTCTGGTGAAGATTTCATTGACAGGCCACTCAATGCGCTGTTACTGGGTTAGGCCGTAAAACAATATCCAGAATTCTATGAATTACCGGTCTTTTCTAGTCTCTTGTGGCTCAGGAAGATATTCCCTCTTGTTGCTTCTTCCCATATCTAGAGTTACACTGTTAGAATCACTGCTCTCATATGGAACTACATATCATCATTTTATCAGAGGCTCAATCACACATTTCGTAATGTAAGAAACAGTTTTCTAAAGCAGGCAGTATAGAAAATAACTAACAGTATTAGTAGGGTTAAGTTAGAATTTAAGTCAATAACTTCCATTAAGTGTAACCCAGTATATCCCCAGGTTATTTTAGTCTGTTCTGTTACAGTCCTTATCTTTAAGGGAAATTATATATTTTCACTGTTTATAAGACACCCAGCTTCAGTTCAGTTCAGTTGCTCAGTCATGTCTGACACTTGGCAAGCCCATGAATCACAGCATGCCAGGCCTCCCTGTCCATCACCAACTCCCAGAGTTCACTCAGACTCACGTCCATTGAGTCAGTGATGCCATCCAGTCATCTCATCCTAGTCGTCCCCTTCTCCTCCTACCCCCAATCCCACCCAGCATCAGAGTCTTTGCCAATGAGCCAACACTTCGCATGAGGTGGCCAAAGTACTGGAGTTTCACCTTCAGCATCATTCCTTCCAAAGAAATCCCAGGGCTGATCTCCTTCAGAGTGGACTGGTTGGATCTCCTTGCAGTTCAAGGGTCTCTCAAGAGTCTTCTCCAACACCACACTTGAAAAGCATCAATTCTTCGGTGCTCAGCTTTCTTCACAGTCCAACTCCCACATCCATACATGACCACTGGAAAAACCATAGCCTTGACTAGACGGACCTTTGTTGGCGAAGTAATGTCTCTGCTTTTCAGTATGCTATCTAAGTTGATCATAACTTTCCTTCCAAGGAGTAAGCGTCTTTTAATTTCATGGCTGCAGTGATTTTGGAGCCCCCCAAAATAAAGTGTGGCACTGTTTCCACTGTTTCCCTATTTGCCATGAAGTGATGGGACCAGATGCCATGATCTTCATTTTCTGAATGTTGAGCTTTAAGCCAACTCTTTTTCTCTCCTCTTTTACTTTCATCAAGAGGCTTTTAGTTCCTCTTCACTTTCTGCCATAAGGGTGGTGTCATCTGCATATCTGAGGTTACTGATATTCCTCTCAGCAATTTTGATTCTAGCTTGTGCTTCTTCCAGCCCAGCATTTCTCATGATGTACTCTGCATATAAGTTAAATAAGCAGAGTGACAATATACAGCCTTGACGTACTGCTTTTCCTATTTGGAACCAGTCTGTTGTTCCATGTCCATTTCTAACTGTTGCTTCCTGACCTGCATATAGGTTTCTCAAGAGGCAGGACAGGTGGTCTGGTATTCCCATCTCTTTCAGAATTTTCCAGTTTATTGTGATCCACACAGTCAAAGTGTTTGGCATATTCAGTAAAGCAGAAATAGATGTTTTTCTGGAACTCTCTTGCTTTTTCCATGATCCAGTAGATGCTGGCAATTTGATATCTGGTTCCTCTGCCTTTTCTAAAACCAGCTTGAACATCTGGAAGTTCACGGTTCACGTATTGCTGAAGCCTGGCTTGGAGAATTTTGAGCATTACTTTACTAGCATGTGAGATGAGTGCAATTGTGCGGTAGTTTGAGCATTCTTTGGCATTGCCTTTCTTTGGGATTGGAATGAAAACTGACCTTTTCCTGTCCTGTGGCCACTGCTGAGTTTTCCAAATTTGCTGGCATAATGAGTGCAGCACTTTCACAGTATCTTCTTTCAGGATTTGATATAGCTCAATTGGAATTCCATTACTTCCACTAGCTTTGTTCATAGTGATGCTTTCTAGGGCTCACTTGACTTCACATTCCAGGATGTCGCTCTAGGTGAGTGATCACACCTTTGTGATTATCTTGGTCATGAAGATCTTTTTTGTACAGTTCTTCTGTGTATTCCTGCCACCCCTTCTTAATATCTTCTGCTTCTGTTAGGTCCAGACCATTTCTGTCCCTTATCGAGTCCTTCTTTGCATGAAATGTTCCCTTGGTATCTCTAATTTTCTTGAAGAGATCTGTAGTCTTTCCCATTCTGTTGTTTTCCTCTATTTCTTTGCATTGATCGCTGAGGAAGGCCTTCTTATCTCTTCTTGCTATTTTTTGGAACTCTGCATTCAGATGCTCATATCTTTCCTTTTCTCCTTTGCTTTTTGCTTCTCTTCATTTCACAGCTATTTGTAAGGCCTCCTCAGACAGCCATTTTGCTTTTTTGCAATTCTTTTTCTTGGGGATGGCCTTGATCCCTGTCTCCTGTACAATGTCATGAACCTCTGTCCATAGTTCATCAGGCACTCTGTCTATCAGATCTAGTCCCTTAAATCTGTTTGTCACTTCCACTATATAATCATAAGGGATTTGATTTAGGTCATACCTGAATGGTCCAGTGATTTTCCCTGCTTTGTCCAATTTAAGTCTGAATTTGGCAATAAGGAGTTCATGGTCTGAGCCACAGTCAGCTCCTGGTCTTGTTATCTATAGATTGTCAATAACTTAGAATTTTTCCTAGGGGACTCTGTGATGGAACCTTAAAGGAAGTGCTTCCTATTCTGGCTTGAACAATTAGAACTGGATATTTGCATGCTCATAACAAAATAAACCAAACTGCAGCAGCAGGAAGTCACTAAAAACAAAGAATGGCAAAGACATGCCCAGAAATCAAAAACAAGGGAGTAGAAAAATGCCCCAAAAGGATGGCATGAAGATGTCCAAAAATAAAAAGCCAAATGGCAAGAATGCCTCAAATATGACTTCCAAGTCCTGCTAAACCTGTGACATTTGTCCAAAGTGACATCTTGTGAAAGCAGTATCTCTTCATAGAATTTTCTAAACTGGGACTGAAGCTGTTCCCCAAACAGGAAACATCAATGGTATCTAGGGGGCTTACCAAACATAGCAGTTTGGGACATACCAAACTCTTGTCTTTTTATCCTCCATGAATTAATATCTTCTTGGAGTAGAAATCTGTGTCAGAGAGGGCAGTGGAAGAGAAGGCGTCCTCAAGACAGAAATAAAGCTTCTGCAGCGTAGGGGATCTTCTCCCCTGTTCTCCACCATAGCCTCAGAATTCTGCAGCCAAGTTGGCTAGCTGGGTGTGTTTGCGGTACAGCCCTACAGCAGGGAGTCCCAGGCCATCCTGCCTCAGAGAAATCCCTCAATGAGCCATTCTTCCTGAAAGAGCCTCGTGTGGAGAGAGATCCCTAAACTTCCAATCAAGCCAAGGGGCCCTGTGGGGTCACCTGCCCACAATCAGATTGTCCATGAGCTTCTATTTATTGCTGCCAAAATCTTGGCTTTCTCTGCCCACCCAGGGAAAATAAAAATTATGGAGACAGAATTTAGAGGAATAAGTCAGCTGAGGGGGAACACAGCATGCTAGTGCCTCAGGCACTGTGAACCAAGAGACTTCATTTTTTTTGTTTGTTTCTTTAGACTTTATATAGCCTATGTCTCCTGGTCTTAAGGTAAATGATAAGGCTTAAAGTAATGAAGGTCTTGCATTCTTGCATTGTTTCAAAACAGTCATAGCAGGCATCAGGTAACCCAGTAATTGTGTTCATTTGTCTCTGGTTTATTAAGTGTGGCCTTCTTTCTGAAATGAAAAAGCTACAAGGAGTGGTCTACAAAGGGAGTGTGATGAGAGTATGCACCAGGTACTAGATGTAATTAGCAAAGAGTTAAAGAGAGGGTTCCCTAGTGGCTCAGATGGTAAAGTTTCTGCCCGAAATGCAGGAGACCTGGATTTGTTCCCTGGGTCAGGAAGATCCCCTGGAGAAGGAAATGGCAACCCACTCCAGTACTCTTGCCTAGAAAATTCCATGGATGGAGAAGCATAGTAGGCTACGGTCCATGGGGTCACAAAGAGTCGAACATGCCTGAGCAACTTCACTTAGGGGAAAGTTAATAGGTTCTGGATGTAACTAATGCAGTTAGGGGCCGATAGGTGCAGGATGTAATTTACATAGTGTCAGATTAGTTTGGGGAAAAGTAAACCTAGATACTTGCTGGGAGAAATATCAATAACCTCAGATATGCAGATGACACCACCCTTATGGCAGAAAGTGAAGAGGAACTAAAAGCCTCTTGACGTAAGTGAAGAAGAGAGAGAAAAAGTTGGCTTAAAGCTCAACATTCAGAAAACGAAGATCATGGCATCTGGTCCCATCACTTCATGGCAAATAGATGGGGAAACAGCAGAAACAGTGTCAGACTTTTTTTTTCTGGGCTCCAAAATCACGGCAGATGGTGATTGCAGCCATGAAATTAAAAGACGCTTACTCCTTGGAAGAAAAGTTATGACCAACCTAGATAGCATATTGAAAAGCAGAGACATACTTTGCCAACAAAGGTCCATCTAGTCAAGGCTATGGTTTTTCCAGTGGTCATGTATGGATGTGAGAGTTGGACTGAAGAAAGCTGAGTGCCGAAGGATTAATGCTTTTGAGCTGTGGTGTTGGAGAAGACTCTTGAAAGTCTCTTGGACTGCAAGGAGATCCAACCAGTCCATTGTGAAGGAGATCAGTCCTGGTTGTTCATTGGAGGGAATGATGCTAAAGCTGAAACTCCAGTACTTTGGCCACCTCATGTGAAGAGTTGACTCATTGGCAAAGACTCCGATGCTGGGAGGGATTGGGGGCAGGAGGAGGAGGGGGACGATAGAGGATGAGATGGCTGGATGGCATCACTGACTCGATGGACATGAATCTGAGTGAACTCTGGGAGTTCGTGATGGACAGAGAGGCCTGACATGCTGCGATTCATGGGGTCGCAAAGAGGTGGACACTACTGAGCAAATAAACTGAACTGAAACCTAGATACAGACTACAGATTAGGAATGAATTAAAATTAGGAGTGATTATCTCTTTTAGGCCTGTTTATGTTTGACCTCCAGCTTGTTTACTGTTTTCATTATTTCCTTTGTACTCAGGAAAGGGAAAGAAAAAAGAGAAACTCATTGCTTTTTTTTTTTCCCTTTTCACTGCAACAACATCTAGTGTTCCTAAGCACAAGAAGACTGTGTTGTACCTTACAGGGCAGGATTGTTAGAAAAGCTTCCTTCAGGCATTTGTTACAGAGCTGTTGGGAGAGAGTTCAGTGTTAATCAGACATTTGTAGGTGTATTTAACAGAGAAATAAAATAAGGCTTAATATCAATCTGTTGATAAAAATATTGTAACCAGAGACTTGCAGAATTTCCACCAGGAGTAGTGGTTTAGTTTAGTATTTACTAATTTGTCATTCATGTTGATTATATAGAACATAACTCTTAACTTTACAAAGCATAACTACTGTGAATTAATGAGAATCAACAATATTTTGTTCATTATAGGGTTCTCAACTTGAATATTTGAGATACATCTGTTTAGAGAACCTAAAGTATGGATTTCTATCCCAAACCCTTTTCAAGTTCTTGTTCTGAGGTCTAGGGAGTGGGTGTGGAGACTCATAATAAATATTGTAAGAGGTGCAAAGGTTTATAGTCTACAGGGAGAATTTACTTATTGAGGCCATGACTCTAGCTAGTGAGAGAGCTCACATCTCAGAAGTAGCTGATGGCTTCATCTCTGGCCCATGGAATGATCAGTGCTTCTGTATGGCAGTGAGGAGAGAGTAGGAAAAGGGTACTCTCTGTCTACATAAAGAAATCATCTCAGTTTTGTGCCCTTCTCTTTTGTGAGACAAGATAATGATAATACATACTTCACAGGATTTGTTTGGGGATTATTGAAGTAATGTTCTTGAAGCTTCAGAGTATTATTCTTTTTCCACTGCAGAAGAAAAGAGAAGTGGCTAAGGTGGGGGAACTGACTGTCCAGTTTCTTTGTATGTTACCTTTGGAGTTTTGGCCAACTCACCATGGTACCCTTCTCTCTTCAGGTAACCTGGATGGGGAGGACCATGCTGCCGAGCGAACAGTGGAAGATGTTTTCCTTCGCAAATTTATGCTGGGCACCTTCCCAGGCTGCCTGGCTGACCAGCTTATTCTAAAGCGCCGGGCTAACCAGGTGGAGATCTGTGCCCTGGTCTTGAGGCAGCTACCTGCGCACAAGTTCTACTTCCTTGTGGGCTACAGTGAGACCCTGCTGTCCCACTTTTACAAGTGTCCTGTTCGTCTGCACCTCCAAACTGTTCCCTCAAAGGTTGTGTATAAGTATATCTAGGACATACATCAAGCTTTTTACATCAAGCTGTAGCCTGCGAAGGACAGAAACTTGTGGAAATGGACTGAAGTAGAAATAGGGGAAATACATCCCCTCAGATTTCTGAGACTTTGTCTTCAGAGTTGCTATTGAATAAATAGACTCTCCATGTTGTCTTGCTTCTTGGTCTGTCTCGAGAACTAGAATAGGGTCTTTGAGGATGCTCCAGGCTTCCCAAGAAGGCTGCCAGTTACCTGAGGTTTAGGTAATAGCTATGGTTCAGTGCATATACTGTGCCAATCACTGTGTCAGGAACTTTACCTGAAGTTCTTTGTTTTCCCTTAAAATGAAAAGATCCATTTTTGGAGATTATAAAGCAGTTATTTTTTAAAAACCTTTTTCAATTTAAGTCTGAATTTTGTAATAAGGAGTTCACAATCTGAGCCATAGTCAGCTCTTGGTTGTGTTTTTGCTGACTATATAGAGCATCTCCTTCAGCTGCAAAGAATATAATCAACCTGATTTTGGAATTGACCATTTGGTAATGTCCATGTGTAGTCATCTCTTGTGTTGTTGGGAAATTGTGTTTGCTATGACCAGTGCATTCTCTTGGCAAAACTTTGTTAGCCTTTGCCTCGCTACATTTTGTACTCCAAGGCTAAACTTACCTGTCTTTAGCCAGGTATCTCTTGACTTCCTGCTTTTGCATTTCACTTCTCTATGACATAAGAACATTCCTTTTTTGGTTAGTTTTTTGGTTAGTTCTAGAAAGTCTTATAGGTATTCAAAGAACTGGTCAACCTCAGCTACTTTGGCATCAGTGGTTGGGCATTGACCTGGAGTGGTTTGCCCTGGAAATGAACCAAGATCATTCTATTGTTTTTGAGATTGCACCAGAGTACTGCCTTTTGGACTCTTGTTGACTGTGA